>CM064487.1:83216658-83250024 GCA_032716605.1 Paralithodes platypus
GATTATCATTCCGTGTTTATCTCAACCCATGAGCCCCCACCTTTAAGAAGGACCTACGTTACTAAATTATGTTATTCAATTCTGACCTATCAACCATTTCCATTTGGGGCAGAGAAAATCTTGTTACTTTTAATTCTTCCAAAAACCCAATTTCTCCATTTATCTACCCGTAAAGAACTCCCACAGGACTATCCCTTATATTTCAACAATACAAAAATCAATTCTTTATCTTCTCTCAGTATTCTAGGAATCTTTTTCTCTCCTGATCTCACTTGGAAAGACCATATTACAAAACTTGCTAAAACAGCTTCCCAGAAGCTGGGTGTGCTCAACCGCCTCAGGGAGTTCTTTACCCCTGCACAGCTTCTTGCTCTGTACAGGGGCACAGTGCGTCCATGTATTGAGTATTGTTCGCATGTGTGGGGAGGATCCTCTCACACAGCACTTCTCGACAAAGTAGAAAAGAAAGCCTTTCGTCTCATTAACTCTCGTCCACTCACTGACTCTTTGCAATCTCTGTCTATTCGCTGCAGTGTTGCATCTCTCTCGCTATCCTACCACTATTACAATAATCAGTGTTCCTCAGAGCTCTCTCAGTGTATACCACCTCCTCTACATAGAGTATGTAGCACCCATCTCGCAACACAATCCCATCCCTACGCTGTGCAACTCTCCCATCCAAGAGTGAAACGATATTCTCAAACCTTCTTCTATTCAACAGCTGAGCTCTGGAACTTTCTCCCTGAATCCATCTTCCCCTCATCCCATGACTTCAAACTGTGTGTCCAGGCATTTTGGCTCGAACGTTCCTTGACTTTGGCCCTGTCACTCTTTTAACTGGGGGGGGGGGGGAGGTATTCGTTACAGGCAGTTCTGCCTTTTGTCTCCCTCATCCACATAAAAAAAAAAAAAAAAATACTCGTTGCCTGGGGTCTAGAATGCTAAAAAACACGTGTTTAGAAACTACGTGCAATTGAAAGTTGAAAGTACTACATTGTCGGTTCATTTAAAAAAAAAATCAGTTTGTGCTCCTATTATCGTTTGCATGAGGAGCTTCAGAGAAATGGGATTTTTTTTTTTTTTTTTTTTTTTTTTTTTTTTTTTTTTTTTTTTTTTTGTAAACTGCCTATTTTTTTTTTTTAATTAACGTAGGAATACGAAGTGCTAAATTTGCGCGTTTTTCCTTTTTTTTTTTTTTTTTTTTTCCTTGGTTAGGTAAAATTCATATTATATCATAGACATAAGATATGACCTATCATGACTAACCTATATAATATGTATGGATATTCATAGGCTTCATATTTATTCATATGTTTCTTTACATATACTTAAATATTATTATTATTATTATTATTATTATTATTATTAGGTTAGGTTGTGGTGGATGAAGGGGGGAATGAGGGGTTAGATGCATATTTGTCATCACACTAAATATGGTACCAAGTGTTGTTCTTGATCAAAGGAACATTTTAAGACCCAATATTAAAAAATAATTATATAGAAAAATATATAGAAAACCTAATTAAGAAATATATAGAGTATCAAGGAATTAATTGTATACATAAAACTTAAATTAGCAAATAAGAAAAAAAATGTATATATATATACTGTATATACTGTATATATATACCGGGTATATATATATATATTATGTACTCCCCTCCCACGGTGGTAGATTTTCCTCTTGGTTTATCCTTCTGCACGCTTAATGTTGGGCTAAATTATTTTATTGCAGGGGCTGACCGCGAATATATTTCCTGCAACCTAGTACTGACTCTCGGTATCCGTAGAGTCGCGGTCAGGAATACTTTACGATAACAAACAAGACGGTGAACATAAGGGGGTAGAGGTTATTTGTTTGTCTATTTATCAATGTCTGTATTATTTTAGTTTCCTCCCTAGACTTCCAACAAGCTTGAAAACAATACCCCCAAGACCCCCTTTCGAGATAAATTTGTACATTTTTCGGTAGGACAAACTTCTTAACATTTAAAAAGTAAAGGGGCAAAACACGAGGGAGAAGGGGGATACAGAAAAAAATACCACAAGTGAAAATCTCCCTTTAACACTTTTGAAGGATAAAACCAAGACGCCGTAGACGGTGAACATTTAGCGGGTACCGGTAGGTGTTAATTATTTGTTTATCTATATATTTCTATATTATTGTTTTAGTTTCCTCCCTAAACTTCCATCAAACTTAAAATAACATCCCCTAGATACCCCTTCGAGATAAATTTGTAAAATTTTCAGTAGAAATATATCCCGACCGAAGGCAGATTCCTCCTAAAATTCCAGGCTCGCCATCGCTCGCCAGGAAAATATCGACATCTAAATGACACGGAAAGTCCTAATATTGACAAAGAATTGGGGTGAAAAATCTTTAAATCTCCATACTAATGGAACGAACGTCTAAAAATATGAAAACTACATTTTTCTATCGAAAAATGTATAAATTTATCTTAAAGGGGGGGTCGACTCCTGTGGGTGTTATAAAAAGGCTTGATGTAGGTCTACGGAACTATGTAAAAGAATCATATAAAGGTAAGTAAATCAGCTATGAATACGCCCATCTCCCAAAAAAAACTTTAAGGGCAGATCCTTCACTTTTTGGTCGAGTTTTTCATCTATTTATTATTTTTCTAGTTTTCTCGCTAGACCTCCATCAAGCTTAAAAAGTCGCCCCATAGACAAATTTGTAAATTTTTCGGTAGAAAAATGTCCCGGCCAAAGGCCGGTTCCTCTTAAATTACAGGCTCGCTATCGCTCGCCAGGAAAAAATCGACACCTAACTGGCAGGAAAGGTCTTCAAATTGACAGAAATGGGTCGAAAGTTCATAAAATCGCCAAACTAATGGGTCTAAAGATGAGGGAGAAGCTGGTCTAGAAAAGCGACTCGTCTCCCCTTAAATGATAAAAACAAGACGGTGAATATTTAGTAGTGAATCCTATAGTCTGTTCGCTGTAGGTTGGCGAGAAATCCAAATACTTCGCCATGACAGAACATTAGGCAATATTTCCAGCTATTATGGATAAACCGGAATTTGTGAACTCGGTTATACAAAGTAGATTGGCCAAGTTTCCCCTCCTACCACAGCCCCGCCTCCGTTTTCATTGCCTTTAACATTATTTCCTTCTTCCCATTTTCTTTTCGTTTTTCGTTCGCATGGTTGTCTTCCCCTCCTCTCCTACTCCTCCTTCTCATCTTCTCTCCCCTCCTCCTCCTCTTCCCTCCCCTCCTTCTCCTCCTTCCTTCCCTCCTCCTCCTTCCTTGCCTTCTCCTCCCCTCCCCTCCTCCTCCTATTCCCCCCTTCTTCTCCTCTCCCCTCCTTCTTCTCTCTCCCCCCTCTCCTCCTCCTCCTCCTTCTCCTCCCCCCTCCTCCTTCCCCCTCCTTCTCTCCTCTCCTTCTTCTCTCCCCTCCTCTCTCCTCCTCCTCTTCCCCCCTCCTTCTCTCCCCTCTTCTGGAATATTCTAGCGCTCTCACTCACTCACTCCTGCCACGGACATTAGTTCCAGGGCAGTAATTCCCTTTCCAATGTTCCCTTACCCACTCTAAACCACTGTTTGGACACTTGATCCTCAGTGTTTTGGAGGACAAGCAACCTAGAAGGGTCACTGGATCTGTTGTTGCTTGATTTCCTTTGTACTCACTCACTCTCTCTCTCTCTCTCTCTCTCTCTCTCTCTCTCTCTCTCTCTCTCTCTCTCTCTCTCTCTCTCTCTCTCTCTCTCGCTCTCTCTCTCTCTCTCTCGCCCTCCTTTCTCACCTTTCAATATTTTTCCATCATCTCGCCGCCCTAGTAACTGGAGAATACAAAGGCAAGAAAAATCCCAGAAATATTTCTGTGGGACAGGGAGAATTACTGGATGACATAGCTACACAGAAAACGGGGACAGTGTAAATAATAGTAATGCTAATGATTTTTTAGTATAATAATGGTAGTAATGGTAATACTACTACTGATAGTATATAATAATAATAGTTATAATAATAGTAAAAATATTATTTGTAAATATTCATAAAAATCAATACTAGTACTAATTCACCTAGAAGTTTGAATCCCCTCTTAATTATACAGTATATAGATAGGTTTTTCACACACACACAACCACACACACACACACACACACTGCACGGGAAACCTCAGTTGCAAGCATTCCTATAAACACGCGATCACAAAGAGAGAGAGAGAGAGAGAGAGAGAGAGAGAGAGAGAGAGAGAGAGAGAGCAGGACGAGATAGAGAGACTGAAAGTGTGTGTAAAGTTAGAGAAAGACATAGAAAAAGAGAGAGAGAGAGAGAGAGAGAGAGAGAGAGAGAGAGAGAGAGAGAGAGAGAGAGAGAGCCATCAAACCACTCCACATGCAACCAATCCCACTGACACGCGATCACATAAACACTGGTCCAAATTACACCAACAAAATAATCCAGACCTCCTTATTATTGTTATTATTACTGTTATTGTTATTATTGGGGACACTCTCAAGGCACTCACGAAACTATGGCACGTGGCATACCGAACACGTGGCATACCGAACACGCACGGATAATTTGTGATTAGGCCTACTTGGTCATAAAACAAATGAATGTGGTCTCCATCTCCAGATATACACATATGAAAGACAAACAAGGGAAACGTTTAAAAGACAAAATATACTCGTACAACTACTAAACAGTCCCCCCCCCCCCCACACACACAAATACACCGGACACTCACACACAACACGAATATTAACCCTCTCCGACATATGACGCGATTTTGAGCCGATTAGGGATACTTTAAAGCCTTTGTTACCATCAGGGGTATTTAGAAACCTTTAGTTTAGTTACTTCAACCTCTGCAGTTGTCTTTGAGTTAGCTGTGGACAGAAAACTAATTTTGGAGAGGTAATTATAAGAGTGAGAGAACTCTATTTCTTATTGCTACTCTGGCAACTTCTGCGTTATATTGGTCTGAAGGGGTTAAAGACCTCCAAATAGGCACACACGAATACACTCCAAGCAAACACACTCACAAACCACACACGAATGCATTGCACACACTCATTCACGATCCACAGGCAAAATCCTCCCGCGAACGATACATAGCGTTACGTACGCTACAAACACGTACCAAACATGACATACACTCACTAACCTTGCAAAAAGTTATGACCCAACATACTGTTTCACTGATAGGGGTTTTCTCTCTGGGGGCCCTTTTTCCCTCATGTTTAGCTCCATTAGTTTTGACATTTTATAACGTTCGCCCCATTAGCTTACCGATTTCAAGACCTTTCGCTCCAATAAAGTCAATTTTAAGATCTTTCGTGCCATTTAGGTGTCGACTTTTTTAGGAGGAACTGGCCTTTGGCCTGGACCGTTTTCTAAACGAAAAATTTACACATTTATCTCGAAGTGGGGTCTTGGGGGTATTTTTTAAAATGTTGATGGAGGTCTAGGGAGCAAACTTAAAAACCTTCCTTTTATCATGCATTTCAATTATGTACTTCATGCCCACAGACTTTGCATACACTATAGTCTATTCATGATATGTAGGCCAAAACTCTTGACTACTAACATCTATTACTCAGAAACGACTTGAGTGATCGAGCTAATATGTCTACCATTTGTGAAGAGTCAGTCTGGGAAGAGGTGTGGAAATTGGCAGGCCATTTGCTCTAGCCCTTTCTTATTTGTAGAGGTTATAGTGGTTACAATATCTGGCCTACCTAGAATGAACGGACTATAGCACACTGGTCAACACAAATACTGCAAATTATCCGTAATGTAAATAATATACTTCTTAACGGACACGGTAGAATTTATTTGCATCATTATTCAGTTTTAATGTTCATCTTTCGAATAGGTAGATTGGAAGATGAACTCAAAATCCATTGTCCACTTCATCATTATACCTCTGTACTGACGACGTCTCTTTAATTTTGTCTAGCTATATTTAGACGATTTTGCGCAGTTTAAGAAGGTGTTGTGGTAGTAAAAAGGGTTAAGCGAGATAGTTCGAAGCCTGTTAATTGCTGGAGGCACTTTTTAAACTGAAAAAATCGTCTAATAGTAGCCAGAACAGAATTAAAAAGACTTTGCCGATACAGAAGGGGTTAACGTCTTGCTTAATATATGTGCATATTCTAGTAATTCACAATCGTATATTCTAGTAATTCACAATCGTATGCATCTAGTTTGATTTATCTTGCTACCTTTTTCTGATATTAACTGTGTTGGTGGTGTAATGGTTTAGATGCTTATGGTCTGGGTGTGGTGTTCCGAGTTCGAATCCTGGGAGGACCATATGCTTTCATTAGTTTATTCAAGTGCATTGGTGTTTGTATTTGATATTAATGTCAAGAACGGGGCGTTACTTAATTATACTGTACATATTTTCGATTTATTTGACTCTACAATTCCCTCCTAATCTGCTCTGTCTGTAACTTGATCTCTTGTTTTATGTGCTATAGTTCCCTCGTGTATTCCGGTTTCGTTTCTGTCCTAATATCGAGTTTAGTATTTTATTTCGTCTCCTAATGTGCTTATTCTGCCCTCCAGTAGTTGTATCTGTGTATTGCATATTGTTTGCATAGAACGTTTTACTATTATGTCATGCAATTGTTATTTATTTGCACTGTTACTACTATATTTGGTAAACATGTTGAATACTCTTCATGCTATGCTCATTTCTACCACAATAACTTTAGATTCTTGCTATTTCTACATGGGTTTTTACTTTTCAATTGCACACATCTATCTTGCTATCTTCTTAGTTAATTAGTTAAAAAAGGACTTCAGAGGCTATCAACCCTTCTGGATTATTAAGCCAGCACACTGTAAGTCTAGAATGGCGTCAGTACTGGAGCCCCTGTGTGGCGATATATTTTCATTATTAGAAATAGGTGAAGTCCACGAATATTTATGAGTGGGCTAGATAGAGACTATGGTATGCGAGTGTACCTGCAATCTGTAAATTAGTTAACCTGTTTTTATCTCGCATAGTTTCCTCCTCTATATATAAGCCATTCTCCTACCTGCCCTTCCCTATGCAGTTATATGTGTTATCGTCGCCTCCTAACACATTTGACCTTGCTTCCACCAGAACTTGTATTATACGTATTGCATATTAGTTTACATAGTTCGTTTAGCTATTACGTTATACAACTCCTATTTATTTGGTCTCTTATTACTATTATCTTTTTACTAATTTGAAGTCCATTTATCCATTAATAGACTAGGCCATATTTTAGATGTTTGTAATTGATGTAGTTATTACTGAAATGGCAGTATTTTTTTTAACTCTCTCTCTCTCTCTCTCTCTCTCTCTCTCTCTCTCTCTCTCTCTCTCATATCTCTCTCTCTCATATCTCTCTCTCTCTCTCTCTCTCTCTCTCTCTCTCTCTCTCTCTCTCTCTCTCTCTCTCTCTCTCTCTCTCTCTCTCTCTCTCTCTCTCTCTCTCTGTCTCTCTCCCCCCCCCCTCTCCTCCCACACACACCTTACTGCCGCCTCATCTACATTACTCGCCTTAGGTTACGGCCCCAGCACAGGCAGAGGACCAGGGGAGGAGAAAAAGATGGAAGATAATTATATAATGGAAAATGGAAAGAAGAAAATAAGTAAGAAAATAGATGGGAAAATAACGAAATATACCCCTGATAGAGTAAATGGAAAATAAGTAAGAATATATTATAGATGGAAAAAATAACGAGATATACCCTTCATAGAGAAAAGGGAAAATAAGTAAGAATATATTATAGATGGAAAAATAACGAGATATACCCCTGATAGAGAAAATGGAAAATAAGTAAGAATATATTATAGATGGATAAATAACGAGATATACCCCTGATAGAGAAAATGGAAAATAAGTAAGAATATATTATAGATGGATAAATAACGAGATATATCCTTGATAGAGAAAATGGAAAATAAGTAAGAATATGTTATAGATGGAAAAAGGAAAGAACAAAATATACCCTTGATAGAGTGAAGGGAAAATAAGTAAGAATATATTATTGATGAAAACAAAAATATACCCTTGATAGAGTAAAGGGAAAATAAGTAAGAATATATTATAGCTGAAAAGGGTAACGAAATATACCCTTGATGGAGTAAATGGGAAGATAAATTGAAAGCTATTTTTTTTAAGACAAAACTTATAAGAAGCAGGAGATATTTATAACAGTGGAAATCTTGGAAGAAACATTTTGAGAAGATTGAGAGATAGAAAGAGGATATCAAAATTATAGAAATAATAAATTATATAATAAATAATTGTTAATACATTTTGATAATAGAAACTATAAATAAAAAGGAAAGACAAATAATAATATAGTGGATAACTTGAACACGGAGAAATTTAGATGATATTAGGACATATAAAATGGAGCGAAAAAAGAACATTAGTAACAGAGAAATTGAGAATTAATTGTGATTACGGAAAAATATAGAAGATGGAATTATAGAGTAAGAATCTACCATATTACAGTAAAGGAAATAAACTAAATACAAAATAAGATCATGAGGTTACACAACCATGTAATGGGATTATTGAAAAATTGAAAGAACAATTTGAGGCGGAGAAAAGAAAGTATGATACGTTATATTTCAACAGAAAATCGTATCGTGGAAGAAAGATTTCGAGAGAAACAACAAGAAGAAAGATAGAATAATGGAATAATTATATATATATATATATAGAGAGAGAGAGATAATATCAGAATATCAAAATAAGAACATTACACTACAACAGAGATAGAGATAATGTAGACAAATATTAAGGAAAATGCAGAGGAGAGTAAAGAAGGAAAGGAGAATGGAGAATGTTGTTTTAAAGATGATGTGTGTAGAGGAGAAGTGGTCCAAAATACATTAAGGGGGGGGGGGGCCACCTCTCTTTTTTTTTTTTTTTTCTCTCCCTCTCTCTTTGGCTTGTATCCATTCGGCCCCATTCAGCCTACTGTTTTAAGACGTTTATCCCCATCCAGGTGTCGATTTTTTCCTGGCGAGCGGCAGCGAGCCAATATGTTTGTTATAAATGTTTTTGACAGCAGGATAATTTTGTACATTATTCGACAGAAATATTGTAAGGTAAGAAAATCAAGTCCATGCCGGGATATATACATTAAACGTTACTTTCACACACACACACACACACACACACACACACACACACACACACACACACACACACACACACACACACACGCTTATTCTTCTCTCTGCATATAATAATATCAATCAAAATATATATATATATGTATTTGCCAAGTATATTGTTTAAGAGACAATAATGGAGAAAGAAAGAACAAAGCCAATAAAATTAGCTCCATGTTCCTAAAACCATTCTCCTTTAAAAAATAAAAATGGATTCAAGCTATTTGTATAACATGTGAGATGTGTGTGTGTGTGTGGGGGGGGGGGGGATAGGTATGTGTTCTTCATTTGTATGTGCTCTCAAACGGATATAATTTATGTGCAATTCGACAACAATATCCACACGCAAAAACCGGACCAAAGGCAATTACTTAACGCAGAAATGGCACACAAAGCGAATTAATACCCCGAAGCAAGCAGGCGGAGGGGAGGTAGAGGGGAACCAGCTAATCAGGCGGAGAGGAAGAAGAGAGAGAAAGGAGTGATAAAAGTGGAAGAAGGGGAGAGGGGGATTAGTGGAGTGATACGGGAGGTTAACGATGAGAGAGAGAGAGAGAGAGAGAGAGAGAGAGAGTACAAAGGAGTACAAAGGAAATCAAGCAACAACAGGTCTAGTGACCCTTCTAGGTTGCTTGTCCTCCAAAACACTGAGGATCAAGTGTCCAAACAGTGGTTTAGACAAAGAGAGAGAGAGAGAGAGAGAGAGAGAGAGAGAGAGAGAGAGAGAGAGAGAGAGAGAGAGAGAGAGAGGGGGGGGGAGAAGATGTGATGAGATTTCGAAAAATTAGATAGTACAGAAATAGGAAATCACGAATGAGAGAGAGAGATAGAGAGAGAGATAGAGAGAAAGAGAGCTAGGATAATGAGTGAGAGTGGGTGTGTAGGCGTGTGTGAGAGTGAAAGTGAGTGTGGAAGAGAGAATACGAAATCATGTAAAAGAGTGTGAGAGTGAGAGTGAGAGTGAGAGAGAGAAGGTAAGGAAGAAAGAAAAGAAGGAAGGGTGAAAGGTGAAGGAAGAGACAAGTAAAAAAAGTTTAATACGTGGAAATAGTTAATTGAGCACACCACACCAGAAACCCATAGATTCGATCCAAGTGGACTCTCTTTTGACCCCGCTTGTTGTGCTCCATTAATTTGGAGATTTTCAGACGTTTCACTTCATTAAAATGGCGATTGGACGATGCACCCAATTCAGGCTTTTATTTTATTCTCCCGGTCATTGGCCAGGAAATTTTTCCTTCGAACAATTTATAGATTTAGCCTGAAAGGGGTCTAGGTGGGCTGGTTTTTAGTTTGATTTAAGTCTGGGAATGCTTTTTTGTTAGCCTAGGGGACAAACTATTTTTTTTCTTCATAAATGGGAAAAGCAAGCCAAATCTCAATATTATTTAAAGAAAACAAGATGGTAATCCTCTTCTACTACTACTACTACTACTACTACTACTACTACTAGCCTACTACTTTCCGCGTGATCCCAGCCACACAAAGTTCGGAAGGTGGTTGGGGGGCACTCGAGAGCGAAATTATATATGCAAATGAGCAGTAAAGAGTTGTGACGGCGAAGGAGGGGGGAAGGGGAAAAGGAAGGGAAACGTTAAGGAAGTAGAAGACCATATTGAAGGGGCGGATGGTTCACCTTTTGGTCGATTTATTCATTTATTAATTATTTTTCTAGTTTCCTCCCTAGACCTCCAAACTTTAAAAAAACAAAAAAAAAAAAAAAAAAAAATCCTAGTAGATATAATGTATGTATTTTAATTAAAAACAAACACATCCATTAGATCCCCCTAGTAGATGATTTATATATTTTAATGTAAGGTAATGCCTGGTTAATAGTTACATAAATAATCACAATGCAAAAGGCTTCATTTTAAACTATTCTCATCTCATAACTAAAACTCGGCTTATAAATGATGATGATGTGCATATTTTGAGGTAACTATGCTCTATTAAAAGCCGGATAAGAATAAACGCGGTAATGTGTAAATCTTAAGGGGGGGTCACCTGCTTTTTTTTTTATCTTTCTCTCCTTTTCTCTCTTTCCCTGGCTTGCATCCATTCTGCTCCATTCAGCTAACTGTTTTAAGACGTTTATCCCCAAACCAGGTGTTGATTTCTTCCTGGCGAGCGATAGCGAGCCAGCATTGTATGGAGAAGTCCGGCTTCGCCGGAGAAATTTTTCAATCGAAAAATGTACAAATTTAGCTTGCTGTAAAAAAAATATATATACTGTATATATGCTGTCTCGCTACCGCTCGCCAGGAAAATATTGCCACCTGGATGGGGGTAAACGTCTTAAAACAGTAGGCTGAATGGGGCCGAATGGATACAAACCAAAGAGAGCGGGAGAGAAAGCGAAAACAAAAGCGAGGTGGCCCCCTTAAAGTATACTATTTTCAGATCAAAATTGGGGTAAGGATAAAAATGTTGGAGCGTATATTTTCTCGGGCCTGTATTTTGTGTTGAGAGAAGCGGGTGAAGGTGAGAGCAATTATGAAGCCTGCCTTTATATATATACCTGGGTCTGGGCAGTAGGCAGTATATAGATAGATTGATGGATAGATAGATATTTTTGTTCACTCTACCTATTTAGCATTTTGTTTTGCATCTGTCCATGGATCCCCTACCTACCTAATTATAATATATATATAATATATATATATATATATATATATATATATATATATATATATATATATATATATATATATATATATATATTGTACTACACTCCAACTTCGGAAATACACCCCCGTGTGAACAATACTTATAATGGAAAACGACGCTAAGCCATTGCATGTATGTATGTATGTGTGTATGTACCATATATTCTCAATAATTGAGTGCATTAACTTGTTATATTGTTAAATATAACATGTTACTGACAACAGTAACTTGTCCCAGGTTTATGTCTTGGAAACTGTACACCTTCCCAGTATTTGTATCTGTGTCATATATGGTTTATTTTAGTGTTTGTAACACCCCCCCCCCCTCCCCCGCCTCCACATTGCAAATTCATTTTCAATTAAGAAATTCCCATGTTGCAGAGAAAGACAGGACGAACTTTGCTTGATATATAGATTGACATATTTTATACACAGTCAATACTATAGTAGTTATGTTTTTTGTAAGGGGAGTGACGGGAACAATTCTGAAGTGAGGTTAGCAAAGTGAAATAAAGCTTCTATTTTGGTTGACGTAATGTAATGATACTTTGAATATACTTTTCTTGAAATATAAATACTCTTATTTTTAGAGCATATTTCACGCTCCTGGGTACAATTTCATAGTCAATATAGCATAGTGAATCAAAATCTTGGCATACTGGAAAAAATAAAAAATAAAAAATCCTTTCAGGGGGAGGTGTTAGATTTTTCGGGACCCCCTTCTCTCTCGTATTTAGCATATTTGTTTTGAGATTTTAAGACCTTCGTGCCGTTAGTTTGGCGATTTTCAGAACTTTCGCCTCATTTGTTTGTCAATATTAAGACCTTTCGTGCCATTTAGGTGTCGAATTTTTCGTGGCACCAAAAACCAAGCACTACCCCCTTAAAAGTGTATATACCGTATCAAGAGACGGCCAAGTTATTGAGAAAAGTGGCCATTATGCATATATATTTTGTCTTCTCTTATCACTTTAATAAGATATTGGCGCGCTCAGAAAGGGGAAAATTACTTAAAAGAGTTAGTATGAGAGGATCTTTACCCAGACTTTGTAAGACATTTTCCTTGTTTTACCATCATCGAAAAGTATGAAAAATGTCATAGATTGATCGATAGATATGCACATAAATATAGATATATACATACATAGACAGAAATATAGATTGATAGATAGATAGAGATATATAGATAGATATCTGCAACAAACATACATTTCGAGTTTCTCATGTACAGTTCCCTGCAAAAGTCCCTGAACATTCGTCCAAGGATACCCCTTAAATATTCCGTGGAAAAGGGGCTTGGTTCGCGGTTACTTTATGACCATCCCATTTCGCCCTAGTTACTTATCACCTAGTGGGCTGAAGTCGGTATCACACGAGAGCTTATATAGTCAACATTCGATGATCAAAATTTTTATGGCAACATTTCTTGACTATTTTGCACTGGTATCGGAAACTAGACTGGTGATAGATGAATTTAGGTAACCGAAATATTATACTTGTTGACCTCATAAGGCCAGTGTTGAGGATAATTGTTGAGTGAAAAAGTGCTCGTGTGATACCGACTTAAAGGATATGGTCATGAAGTAACCGTGAATCATGCCCTTTTTGCGCGGAATATTAAAGGGGTATCCTAGGCTGAGTGTTAACGGACTTTTGCAGGGAACTGTACAATAAAGAGTAAGTTAAACATGAATTCATTCTACCATAGAATTTCACATGGCCTCATATACTGTCTTCATGGTGCGATGCATAAGGTGTTGATTTTCGGTGTGAGCGTCCTGGGTTCGAATCCACGGACTGCCACATGTGTTTGTAAAATTTCATTAATCGATTTTAGGAGTATAGTTGGTTGTTGGAAGGAACATAATAATATAATTATATGTTATCTTGATTTACACACATTTACAGTATATGCATTGAACAATACAGCAGGTAGATTTGACAGACACACATCAAGTTTTCTTCGGGTGCATCGTGGGCAGGAATTATGATATGGATGGGCAATCTCTTCAAACTGGATGCCCCTGTTCACCTAGCAGTAAATAGGGACCCAGTGTTCATGGAAGACTGTTTGTGAAGTTGCTTATGAGGAGTGATGAACTGTTGCATGGATAGGTTGGCTTCACGGTCAATCTATGGGCACGAAAGTACCCACTGTACAATTGATCACCTTAGGTCTTGTGGAGTAATCGAAATCTGGATTCACAGTACCGTAGAGTTGCATGTTGTGTTATTATGACTTAATTAAGGCCATATTATTAAGGGGAGGTTTTTAGTAAGTTCCCTAGACCTCCATCAAGCTTAAAATTACACCCTCTAGGCCCTCTTTCAAGATAAATGTGTACATTTTTCGGTAGAAAAATGTCTCGGCCAAAGGCCGCTTCCTCTTAAATTACAGGCTCGCTATCGCTCGCCAAGAAAAAATAGACACCTAAATTGCATGAAAGGTCTTAAAATTGACAAATGGGGCGAAATTTCTTAATTATGGGGCGAACGTCTTAAAATATCAAAGCAATGGGGCTAAACATGAGGGAGAAAGGGGTCCAGAAAAAAATCCCTCAAGTGGAAATGTCCCCTTAAACCATGATTAGAGCTTTCCCTACGACCTTTCCCGACCCAGATTGACCCTTATCGCGTATCTGTATAAGGGTCAATCTGGGTTGGGAAAGGTCGTAGGGAAAGCCCTTACCATGGTTTAATATAATGACCCTTAGAATAAACACAACTATGACGAAGATGGGATCAAATAGATAGACTAGGTCACAAGGGTACCGAAATAGGTCACAAGGGTACCAAAATAGGTCACAAGGGTACCAAAAAGCAATAGGTCACAAGGGTACCGAAATAGGTCACAAGGGTAACGAAATAGGTCACAAGGGTACCGAAATAGGTCACAAGGGTACCGAAATAGGTCACAAGGGTACCGAAATAGGTCACAAGGGTACCGAAATAGGTCACAAGGGTACCGAAATGGTTCACAAGGGTACCGAAATAGGTCACAAGGGTACCGAAATAGGTCACAAGGGTACCGAAATAGGTCACAAGGGTACCAAAATAGGTCACAAGGGTACCAAAAAGCAATAGGTCACAAGGGTACCGAAATAGGTCACAAGGGTTCCGAGATAGGTCACAAGGGTACCGAAATAGGTCACAAGGGTACCGAAATAGGTCACAAGGGTACCGAAATAGGTCACAAGGGTACCGAAAAGCAATACACTCAACATTGAAATATTAACGTGAATATAATGTAGAGCTCATTACGAAAACAGTAATAAGAACAAACTACAATAAATAATAAGAGTAATAAGAACAAACTACAATACATAATAAGAGTAATAAGAACAAACTACAATAAATAATAAGAGTAATAAGAACAAACTACAATACATAATAAGAGTAATAACAACAAACTGCAATGAATAATAAGAGTAATAAGAACAAACTACAATAAATAATAAGAGTAATAAGAACAAACTACAATACATAATAAGAGTAATAAGAACAAACTACAATAAATAATAAGAGTAATAAGAACAAACTACAATACATAATAAGAGTAATAAGAACAAACTGCAATGAATAATAAGAGTAATAAGAACAAACTGCAATAAATAATAAGAGTAATAAGAACAAACTGCAATGAATAATAAGAGTAATAAGAACAAACTGCAATAAATAATAAGAGTAATAAGAACAAACTGCAATTAATAATAAGAGTAATAAGAACAAACTACAATTAATTAATGCATTATGTGTTATTGAGGGGAGGTTCTTAGTGTGTTTCCTAGACTTCCATCAAGCTTGAAATTACACTCCCTTGACCCCCTTTCAAGATAAATTTGTACATTTTTCGATAGAAAAATGTCCCGGCCGACGGCCGGTTCCTCTTAAATTACAGGCTCGCTATCGCTCGCCAGGAAAAAGTCGAAACCTAAATGGGACGAAAGGTCTTAAAAGTGACATAAATGGGACGAAAGTTCGTAAATCGCCAAACTAATGGGGGCGAACGTCTTAAAATCTCAAAAGCAATAGGGCTAAACATGAGGGAGAAAGGGGTAAAGAAAAAAATCCCTCAAGTGGAAATCTCCCCCTTAATACGAACCTCGGTGCCAACAGCAACAGTAATAACTTAATGCAAATGTTGACGCTCATAAATGTGCTTATATCCGCAGTTACATATCTGTTATCGTGATTTACAGCACATGTATCGTCTATTTCCAATACTATACACTAGACCAAAGATAAGAATTCACATTTTTTCACCAACCAACTTTAAGGGGAGGTTTTTAGTTTGTTTTCTACTCCACCAGCAATCTTAAAATGTCACCCCCTTGACCCTCTTTCAAGATAAATTTGTACATTTTTCGGTAGAAAAATGTCCCGGTTGAAAGCCGGTTCCTCTTATATTACAGGCTCGCTATCGCTCGCCAGGATAAAATCGACACCTAAATGGCACGAAAGGTCTTAAAATTGACAGAAATGGGTCGAAAGTTCTGAAAATCGTCAAAATAATGGGGCGAACATCTTAAAATTACAAAAGCAATGGGGCTAAACATGAGGGAGAAAGGAGTCAAGAAAAAAAAATCCCTCAAGTGGAAATCGCCCCTTAATTATCACCAACCAACTTTAATTATAAAACTCAATTAATGAAACCAACAAATAAATACATGTGGCACTCCAAGGACTCGAACCTAGGACGCTCATGGCTCGAAAATATATAATACACAGATGATACATACAAGATCAACGAATGTAAGTTATATATATATATATGTAATTAAGTAGGCATAAACAGCCAATCAGAAACGGATAATTAATAGTTTACGTTAAATTGATAAATACACTAATTGAACACCGGTGTATGTATATATATAATTGAACACCGGTGTATGTATATATATAATTGAACACCGGTGTATGTATATATATAATTGAACACCGGTGTATGTATATATATAATTGAACACCGGTGTATGTATATATATAATTGAACACCGGTGTATGTATGTATATAATTGAACACCGGTGTATGTATGTATATAATTGAACACCGGTGTATGTATGTATATAATTGAACACCGGTGTATGTATATATATAATTGAACACCGGTGTATGTATGTATATAATTGAACACCGGTGTATGTATATATATAATTGAACACCGGTGTATGTATATATATAATTGAACACCGGTGTATGTATATATAATTGAACACCGGTGTATGTATATATATAATTGAACACCGGTGTATGTATATATATAATTGAACACCGGTGTATGTATATATATAATTGAACACCGGTGTATGTATATATATAATTGAACACCGGTGTATGTATATATATAATTGAACACCGGTGTATGTATATATATAATCATCTCGTTACTCTGAGCAGCAGCAGGGATAGCTTAATGGGGAGATGTGGTCTAGTTTTCTGGCCCCCTCCTCCTCTCCCCCCCCCCCCCCCTTTCTCCCTCACGTTTAGCTCCATTAGTTTTCATACTTTAAGACGTTTGTTCCATTAGTTTGGCGTTTTCAAGACCTTTCTCCCTAGTTTTTGTTAAATTAGGACCTTTCGTGCCATTTAGGTGTCAATTTTTTTCCTGGCGAGTGATAGCGATAGCGAGGAATCGGCCTTCGGCCGGGACATTTTTCTACCGAAAAATGTACAAATTTATTTCGAAGGGGCCTCAGGGGGGGTGTTTTTTCAAGCTTCAGGGAGGTCTAGGGAGGAAACTAAGAAAATAGTTTAAACATCAATAAAAAGGCAAATAAATACGCCCATCCCCCCTTAATGCACACCCGTCGCTCATAAATTCCGCAATGGCCTGAAATACACTACTCTGTGTACCTGGCTAAATACACTTATATATAGTGATAGAGATAGATAGATATAGATAGATGCTCTTCTATTCTATATACTCAGGCCCAATCCACACTTTTCCTATTATTTTTCCTCTTTTTTCCAATTTTTTTTATTTATTTTTTTTATTTTTCTTATTTTTTAGATGCACTTCTACATATTTAGTATGTCGCGGGGGTACAGTTCCCCACATAAGTTCTATTCCTCTCCGTGATCTTGTACGTGGAAATATAATGCGCGTGGTTGAAATACGAATGTAGTTTCTTATGCAGTGGGTTAACTCATCTGATTCGTCAACTCATAATTTAAAAGAAACCACTCAGGCTTTTAATTCATAGTCATTTTATCTTTCATACCTAAGATCACGACGGGGAACACAACTTATTTGGGCAACTGTACCTGGTAACTAAAAGATTGGTACAACAAGGAACGAAGCATTAAAAACGTGAACGTCAGTCGGAATAAATAACCAACTCCTGAACAACTGATAAACTCAGTAAGTGGAAACAACTAAATTAGCAAGTACAGTAAATGATGATCTGGTTAGTGGGAGTAGCAGTGGTAGCTTAAGGGGAGGTTTTTAGTTGATTCCCTAGACTTCCATCAAGCTTAAAATTACTCGCCCTAGACTCCCTTTCAAGATAAATTTGTACATTTTTCGGTAGAAAAATGTCCCGGCCGAAGGCCGGTTCCCCTTAAATTACAGGCTCGCTATCGCTCGCCAGGAAAAAAATCGACACCTAAATGGCACGAATGGTCTTAAGATTGACATAAATTGTTCGAGGGTTCTTAAAATCGCCAAACTAATGGGGCGAACGTCTTAAAATCTCAAAAGCAATGGGGCTAAACATGAGGGAGAAAAAGGGGTCCAGAAAGAAAAAAAATCCTCCAGGTGGAAATCTCCCCTTTTAACCCTTCCAGTACGGGTGATGTCCTTTGTGTTGTTGTTTCTTCTTTGTGCTGCTACTATATTGGATATTTGTATATTCAGTTTATTACGAAGGACACCTCTCTCTCTCTCTCTCTAGCCATCCATTAACAAGCTAGGAACTATCTCGAACCTATAGGAACTATTATAAACCCTCTTTTGATACCACAGATCCGGGGAGATATCCACTTGAGGGACTTTTTTTCTTTACCCCCTTCTCCCTCATGTTTAGCCCCTTTGCTTTTGAGATTTTAAGACGTTCGCCCCATTAGTTTGGCAATTTTAAGACCTTTCACCCAATTTATGTAACTTTTAAGACCTTTCGTCCCATTTAGGTGTCAATTTTTTCCTGGCGAGCGATAGCGAGCCTGCAATTTAAGAGGAACCGGCCTTCGGCCGGGACATTTTTCTACCGAAAAATGTACAAATTTATCTTGAAAGGGGGTCAAGGGGGTGTAATTTCAAGCTTGATGGAAGTCTAGGAAACACACTAAAAACCTCCCCTTAAGTAGCACACAATGGTCTAAATGTAACTAAATTTAACTAAGACAAAATGAGCAAGAGTAGGAATAAATGGGCAAATCATAACAAAAAGGGTTAATGGCTATAATAGATAGATAATATATAATAATAATAATAACAATAAAGCGACCCTATAGCGATAATGTAGCGGTAAATAATGGTCTAGTTAGCAGCAGGAGGAGCAGTGATAGCTTAATGCACACCCGTCCCTCGTAAATGCTGTTATGGTCGCAAATATACTACCCTGTTGGTGTGATTTAGGCATTATGAACACGGGGCCAGAGAGAGAGAGTGAGTGAGAGTGAGCGTTAGAGAGAGAGAGAGAGAGAGAGAGAGAGTGAGAGTGAGCGTTAGAGAGAGAGTGAGCGTTAGAGAGAGAGAGAGAGAGAGTGAGTGAGTGAGTGAGTGAGCGTTAGAGAGAGAGAGAGAGAGAGATTTACATAGATATACTGGCCAAACAGATCTTACGATCCCTGCGAGGTGGCCAGGACTTAATCCTAATAGAGATAGCAACCCTAAGAGAAAGTGGAAGGAAAGGATAGCAAAGATGAAGGCTCTCTCTCCACCTTCCGCCCCCTACGGCAATTTGCCGTACATGAAAACAGTTAGAAGTGAATAACTTTGCAGGGCTAGGAATACGCCTAAAGGAATTTATAGTACCGGTATAGTTAGAAATGGAAAAGAAAAGGCATGCACACCTTCACTTTTGTTCTGCTCTCTTCAATTGAAATGTGTTCATTTTTGCCAGGTTCTCTTGTCAGTGATCAGAGAGAGAGAGAGAGAGAGAGAGAGAGAGAGAGAGAGAGAGAGAGAGAGAGAGAGAGAGAGAGAAAGCGAGAGAGGAAGGGTGGGGAAGAGAGAAGGGGAGAGAGAATTAAGAGCAAGTGTGGTAGGCTAAAAAATATATAATAGGGGCGTGATTATTATATTTATTCCCCCTAGCGTGCGGGCGTTGTTATGGGCGTGAAGGGTGGTTTGTCACGCTCTGCTTTGTCTGGGTGGGGGCATGGAATATTTGTGGGTAATTTGTGTGATGGTGTGGGCAATTTGTATGATACTGCGGGTAATTTGTGTGATACTGTGGGTAATTTACGTCTGATATTGTGGGACGTTTGTGGGTAATTTACGTGTGATATTGTGGGTAATTTATGTGATACTGTGGGTAATTTGTGGGATACTGTGGGTAATTTGTGGGATACTGTGGGTAATTTGTGGGATACTGTGGGTAATTTGTGTGATACTGTGGGTAATTTGTTGGATACTGTGGGTAATTTGTGGGGTACTGTGGGTAATTTGTTGGATACTGTGGGCACGACGTTGTAGATACGTAGGGTCGTAAGCTTTAACCCCTTCAGCACGATAACACTGATTTCACTTATTATTCTGGGTAACATGAGATTATTTTAGGCAGTTTAGGAAGGACTTATATTATTTAGATATGTTATTGAGAAATAATTTGCCCTTTTAAGTCCCTAGAGGTAGATTATAAGCTAAAGAAAATCGTGCAATGTTGACCAGAATATGCTAAGTTAACCCTTTCAGTGTTTGAGGACGTGTTTGTGTGTGTGTTTATTTGATTTTTTTTTTTTTTTTTTTTTTTCATCCGTGCTCTCATTTTATTCAGCTTTATTCATTGTATTCAGCTTGGGAAGGAATGGTGGGAGTCTGAGGGTTACATGAGATATAGTTTACCTCTTTGATACCTATAGATCCTTCTTAAGCTAATTCGTATCGACAAATAGAATGCATTACTCAAGGGGTTATTAGCTACGCATGAATATATATCAGTGTCGAACTCAAATGAGACAATATAATGCTTTATTATGTTTCAAAAATTAGCTTTAAACCATGCAGTACCGGTGACGTCATTTTCTTTACATTCTGGCAACTATTAGACGATTTTCTTCAGGTTAGGAAGGACGTCTACCAATTAATAGGCTGTAGACTATCTCAATTCATCCATTTAGCTAGTTGCTGCTAGTCTATATCCTTCCTAAGCTCCATAAAGATGTCTAGATGTAGTTAGAGTAAAATTAAATAGACGTCGCCGGTACAGAAGGGGTTAAACGTACTAAAATTAGACTGAGTGTAAGCTTATTAATGCTCACGACTGTACCTTATTAATGCTCACGACTGTACCTTATTAATGCTCACGACTGTACCTTATTAATGCTCACGACTGTACCTTATTAATGCTCACGACTGTACCTTATTAATGCTCACGACTGTACCTTATCACACAAATATACCTTAAAGGGGAGATTTCCACCTGGAGGATTTTTTTCTGGACCACTTTCTCCCTCATGTTTAGCCCCATTGCTTTTGAGATTTTAAGACGTTTTCCCCATTAGTTTGGCGATTTTAAGAACCCTCGCCCCATTTCTGTCAATTTAAAGACAATTCGTGCCATTTAGGTGTAGATTTTTTTCCTGGCGAGCGATAGCGAGCCTGTAATTTAAGGGAAACCGGCCTTTGGCCGGGAAATTTTTCTACCGAAAAATGTACAAATTTATCTTGAAAGGGGGTCTAGGGGGAGTAATTTTAAGCTTGATGGAGGTCTAGGGAATCAACTAAAAACCTCCCCTTAAGTTACGGCGACGCGAGATCAAAGCAATGCATTAACAGATTATGCGTTCCGGACGACATCATTACTTACCCATATCAAATGAAGTAGTCTGTCGTAAGTTATAATACTCACTTATGACTTATTGCATTTATTTATTTATTTATTTTTATATATGTATGTATTGTTTTATTTGTTGTATATTACTAGCGATAGAATTACAAGGTTGGAAATTGGCATACGATGATCACAAACATATAAGGCACTTTAAATGTGAGATTTTTTGTATTAATATTTGTTGTTGCTTCATATATATTTTTTAATTTATTGGTTACAATATGATTGTTCGTGAATGTAATATTTCTTTATCGTATACTCTCTCTCTCTCTCTCTCTCTGTCTACTATTGAACTTCTTGATCAGTAATATAGATACTTATATATAAATAAATAGATAAATCAATAATTAAATATATATATATATATATATACTGTATTCTGGTATATGTAAATAGTGTAGGGGCATTACTCTCCCGTTTGCTAATGAACGAAGAGAGACAGGGGTGTAGGGGAAGGCTGCTATATTATTGAGAGATAGGGGAGTTAGGGGAAAGATAGGGGAGTTAGGGGAAAGGCCTACACTATAAAGAGAGAGAGAGAGAGAGAGAGAGAGAGAGAGAGAGAGAGAGAGAGTGAGTGAGAGAGAGTGAGTGACTGACTGACTGACTGACTGACTGACTGACTGACTGACCGAACGAACGAAAAAATAGTCAACCTAATGAAAGAACAAACGATCAACCAAACGAAGGACCGCCCAACCATCCGACAGACAGACAGACAGACAACAAACACAGACTGAGAGAGAGAGAGAGAGAGAGAGTGAATGTGTGTGTGAGTGTAACCTAGCGTGTGGGTGGTGTGCTTTACTCTACTACTGTACATTGTGATACCAAAATATATATATATATATAGACAAATAATCTGGGCCAGCTGAGAGAGAGAGAGAGAGAGAGAGAGTGAATGTGTGTGTGAGTGTAACCTAGCGTGTGGGTGGTGTGCTTTACTCTACTACTGTACATTGTGATACCGAAATATATATATATATATATAGACAAATAATCTGGGCCAGCTGAGAGAGAGAGAGAGAGAGAGAGAGAGAGAGAGAGAGAGAGAGAGAGAGAGCGCGAATGTGTGTGTGTGTTTGTGTGAGAGAGAGAGAGAGTGTGTGTGTGTGTGAATGAGTGTGTCTGTGAGAGAGAGTGTGAATGAGTGTGTGTGAGAGTGTGAATGAGTGTGTCTGTGAGAGAGAGAGAGAGAGAGAGAGAGAGGGGGGGGGGAGTCAAAGGGTGTGTGTGTATGTATGTATGTATGTATGTATGTATGTGTGTGCGTGTTGTCTGACTCATCCACGTAGCATTTTTAAAGAGTAAGGCAAAGGGAAAACTCTGGGAGAGCTGTTTACATTTGCATATTAGGCCACATTAGCATTTACATATATGATTGAGCATAATTATATACATTAATGAAGGTAATTCCTGTTTAGCATATACAGTATGTATAGATTTGATTTGCATTTAAGAGAAGCCAAAGTGCAGTCGTATATATATTTTTTTTTTGGGTATATAATTATGTACAGACGTGAACAAGAGTTTCTGGTAATTTTTTCGACGCACGATATGATACACTGGTGAACTAATTTGAATATATATATATATATATATATATATATATATATATATATATATATATATATATGAATAACATATACGATACAATATACGAATTGCACGTATAATATATGTTCAACGTTTATACTTTTGGTCGTCTAGGCTATCCATGTAACAATGCATGTAAGCAATATTAATTACTGTACTAAAACCACGCAAACAGCTTAAAGTCCTTCGTCTTGTGAAAACCACGCAAACAGCTTAAAGTCCTTCGTCTTGTGAAAACCACGCAAACAGCTTAAAGTCCTTCGTCTTGTGAAAACTACGCAAACAGCTTAAAGTCCTTCGTCTTGTGAAAACCACGCAAACAGCTTAAAGTCCTTCGTCTTGTGAAAACCACGCAAACAGCTTAAAGTCCTTCGTCTTGTGAAACTACGCAAACAGCTTTAAAGTCCTTCGTCTTGTGAAAACCACGCAAACAGCTTAAAGTCCTTCGTCTTGTGAAAACCACGCAAACAGCTTAAAGTCCTTCGTCTTGTGAAAACTACGCAAACAGCTTAAAGTCCTTCGTTGTGTGAAAACTACGCAAACAGCTTAAAGTCCTTCGTCTTGTGAAAACCACGCAAACAGCTTAAAGTCCTTCGTCTTGTGAAAACCACACAAACAGCTTAAAGTCCTTCGTCTTGTGAAAACCACGCAAACAGCTTAAGGGGAGGTATTTAGTTTGTTCCCTAGACCTCCATCAAGCTTAAAATTACACCCCCTTGAGTCCCTTTCAAGATATATTTGTACATTTTTCGGTAGAAAAATGTCCCGGCCGAAGGCCGGTTCCTCTTAAATTACAGGCTCGCTATCGCTCGCCAGGATAAAATTGACACCTGAATGGCACGAAAGGTCTTAATATGGGGTGAAAGTTCTTAAAATCGCTAAGCTAATGGGGCAAACGTTTTATAATATCAAAAGCAATGGGGCTAAACATGAGGGAGAAAGGGGTCAAGAAAAAAATCCCTTAAGTGGAGATCTCCCCTTAAAGTCCTTCGTCTTGTGAAAACCACGCAAACAGCTTGAAGTCCTTCGTCTTGTGAAAACCACGCAAACAGCTTAAAGTCCTTCGTCTCGTGAAAATGATGAACATTGATTATGATAATAATGAATGTTAACCCTTACAGTACCGGTGCTGTCCTTTAAACAAAAAACAATTCGATTCCTCCTAAAATTACAAGCTCGCTATCGCTTCCCAGGAAAAAAATCGACATCTAAATGGCACAAAAGGTCTTAAAATTGACAGAAATGGGGCCAAAGTTCTTAAAATCGCCACACTAATGGAGCGAACGTTTTAAAATATCAAAAGCAATGAGGATAAACATGAGGGAGAAAGAGGTCCAACAAAAAAAATCCCTCAAGTGGAAATCTCCCCTTAAGCAGGTGTTAACGCGTTTTTTTTTTTTTTTTTTTTTTTTTTTTGTGTGGTTATGTGGTAGATTATGTTCTGTTTCGGAAATAATTTTGGAAGTCTGTAGGTAAATATAGATAGGGTTTACCTTTCTTGGATCCTAGCGATGTTTCCTAAACTGCATAAAACCTTCTAATTATGGCCAGAGTATGGTGAAGAAAGGCGTTATCGTATCCTGAAAGGGTTAAACGAGAGCTTTGTCCGCCAGATGAAATGACACCGGGTATAGTTATTAGCATTACGAGGTGTTCAACTACTCCTCTCCACGACTGCACAACCACTAATGAAGATGGCAGGAAAAGCAGAAACGTTTTTGAATACATTTATGTCTGTCATTTTGGGTCGTTTTTAGTTGACGTATAATTATATTAATCTAATTTATTGATTTAAGGGGAGATTTCCACTTGAGGGATTTTTTTTCTGGACCCCTTTCTCCCTCATGTTTAGCCCCATTGCTTTTGAGATTTTAAGACGTTCGCCCTAGTAGTTTGGAAATTTTAAGACATTTTGCCCTATTTCTGTCAATTTTAAGACCTTTCGTGCCATTAAGGTGTCGATTTTTTCCTGGCGAGCGATAGCGAGCCTGTAATTTAAGAGCAACCGGCCTCTGGCCGGGTAATTTTTCTACCGAAAAATGTACAAATTTATCTTGAAAGGGGGTCTAGGGGGTGTAATTGTAAGCTTGATGGAAACGTAGGGAACAAACTAAATACCTCCCCAACCTCCCAACACCAAGCACCTTCCAATGACAATAATAGAAAGCATTGTCATTTGATTAGTATAGTTAAGGGGAGATTTCCACTTGAGGGACTTTTTTCTTGACTCCTTTCTCCCTCATGAGTAGCCCCATTGTTTTTTTCTAATTTTAAGACGTTCGCCCCATTATTTTGACGATTTTAAGAACTTTCAACCCATTTCTGTCAATTGTAAGACCTTTTGTGCCATTAAGGTGTCAATTTTATCCTGGCGAGCGATAGCGAGCCTGTAGTTTTTCTGTAGTTTTTTGTAGTTTTTCTGTAGTTTTTTCTGTAGCCTGTAGTTTTTCTACCGAAAAATGTACACATTTATCTTGAAAGGGGCTCAAGGGGGTGTAATCTTAAGCTCGAAGGATATCTAGGAACCAAACTAAAAGCCTCCCCTTAACCCTCTCACATCCGGACGCGATTTTTGAGCCTATTAGGGATACTTTAAAGCCTTTGTTACCGTCAGGGGTATCTATAAACCTTTAGTTTGTTTACTTCAACCTCTGCAGTTGTCTTTGAGTTAGCTGTGGGCAGAAAACTAATTTTGGAGAGGTAATTATAACAGTGAGAGTAATCAATTTCTTATTGCTAATCTGGCAACCACTGCGTCCTATGGTCTTGAGAGGGTTAATTAACATGACTTGCATACATTTTGAATATACAGTATAATTATCTGCCTGGGTGGAGATGCCGAAAATATATAAAATGTCGGGAAAAGAAAATGCGGTTTCGCCTTAAAGGGAGATGGGCTGGTTTTTTGCCTTCGTTTTTAGTCCCATTAGCTTTGAGTCTCATTTTTAGACGTTCGTTTCATTAGTTTGGCGATTTTAAGACCTTTCGCCCCATTTCTCGTGCCTTTCGTGGCATTTAGGTGTCGATTTCTTTCCTGGCGAGCTATCGATAGCGAGCCTGTAATTTTAAGAGGTCAGCCGGGACATTTTTCTACCAAGAAATGTACAAATTTATCTTGAAAAGGGGTCTAGGCGATATTTTTATTAAGTCTGATGGAGGTCTAGGGAGGAAACTAAAAAAAAAAAATATATATATATATATATATGAAAAGTCGACCAAAAAAATACCCCCCACCCTTTTAATCTCATTATTAAGTTTCCCGTTCCCAAATTCTGCTAAAACTCTCTCCCGCAGAAGGCGACGAAGGGGAAAGCAACAGGTAATCAGGCAGGTAGTGTGTGGCTTCTTCGTCGGGGCCGCCTCCGCCTTTCCTAATTAGCGGGGGAAGGACTTTGAAGGAAATGGAAAATGAATTAAGTTAGGCGGCTTAAGGGGGGTGACCTGCTGTTTGTTATTTCTGTCCTTTTCTCTCTTTCGTTGGCTTGTATCCATTTGGCCCCATTCAGCCTACTGTTCTAAGACGTTTATCCCCATCCAGGTGTCAATTTTTTACTGGTGAGCGGTAGCGAGCCAGCATATTTTTTATTTTTGTTTGACAGCAGGCTAAATTTGTACATTTTTCGATAGAAAAATTTCTCCGGCAAAGCCTGATTTCTTCATATAATGCTGGCGCTCGCCAGCAAGAAATCGACACCTAGATAGGGATAAACGTCTTAAAATAGTTGGCTGAATGGGGCCGAATGGATACAAGCCAGAGAAAGAGAGAAAAGGACAGAAATAACAAAAAGCAGGTGACCCCCCTTAAAGGGGAGTCGTACGGGCGCTTGGTTTGGGGCGACGTTTCTTTATTATATTCTAGATAAACATAGATGTTTTTGTGCAGCTCAAGCAGGATTTGTGGTAGAATTTTGTTTTTAAGTGAAATATTTTGATGCCGTTTAGTGGCTGGAGGCCCTTTTTAAACTGAATAATATCGTCTAACAGTAGTCAGAATAAAGTTAAAAGGAAGGCACCGGTAATGATGGGGTTAATTGTAGAAACACCTAAACTACCACTTGCGAAATAATGAATTCAAGATTTAGTACATTAATCGAGAACAGCATAGTCATTTTTGAGGATTTATAGGACATTTATTTTATCTGCAATGTGCAGCATAAACACATCTTAGGCTGATTGATAATATACTGATAACAAATGTATGTGTAGTAGTAGTAGTAGTAGTAGGGGTCGTATTATTATTATTATTATTATTATTATTATTAGTAGTAGTAGTAGTAGTAGTAGTAGTAGGAGTAGTAGTAGTAGTAGGGGTCGTATTATTATTATTATTATTAGTAGTAGTAGTAGTAGTAGTAGTAGTAGTAGTAGTAGTAGTATAACTATTATCTTACCAATGACCCAATCTACCATGTACACCTACACACAACAAAGTTCTCTACATGGTTGGGTCAGATTGTCAGAACTCGGCATTTTTGTTTTATCACGGGCAACGTCGGGCATCCCTACTAGCAATAATAATATGGATAATGTTAACAGCCACGCAACTTGTTCACATTGTTATACAATGAATGGCGTACCCATGATTAATTAGTTCGTTAATTACTTTACGAAAATAGCAATTACACCAACATCATCGTCTACGACTATAACAACAACAACAACAGAACAACAACATGCTGTAATTTAACAACAAAATCAATAACAAACATTATTACAACTATGATAATAATACTAATACACCACCAACTTAAACTAAATAAATAATAATAACTACTACTGCTACTACTACTACTAATACTACTACTACTACTACTACTACTGCTACTACTAATACTACTACTAATAATAATAATAATAATAATAATAATAATAATAATAATCAGTTTTGTCTAGCCTGCAGCTTATTCACATCTCTTTACAATGGGTGACGTACGTAGCCTAGTGTCCGATGATTAATGAATTCGTCCACTACACTACGACACAAGGACGCTGATTAATGATACAGAGAGAGAGAGAGAGGGAGGGAGAATGAGCGTGATTGATCTACGGGTGTACACATTCTCTCTCTCTCTCTCTCTCTCTCTCTCTCTCTCTCTCTCTCTCTCTCTCTCTCTCTCTCTCTCTCTCTCTCTCTCTCTCTCCTCTCTCTCTCTCTCTCTCTCTCTCTCTCTCTCTCTCTCTCTCTCTCTCTCTCTCTCTCTCTCTCTCTCTCTCTCTCTCTCTCTCTCTCTCTCTCTCTCTCTCTCTCTCTCTCTCTCTCTCTCCTTGCCTTGTATATTTGTTTACATATCATAATTATACCTTCCTAATTATCTACATGAATCTACTGTGTCTAATTAAATAAGTATAATAATACAATAATAATTGAATTATATAGTTTTATAAAGGGTATTTCAAATATATAATATGCCATTGAACTAGGCAATATTTTATGAACATAATTGTATTTCTTGTATTGTTTATACAATATTTATTATGTCATTTTTTTGAAATAAGCAATAAGTATCTTCAAGTTACAAAATAGAGGTTAATTTATATATACTTTGATCTAGAACTATCTATCTATCTATATATCTATCTATAGTATATGTTTATATATCTGTCTCTCTATCTACCGTATTTATCTACCTATGACTATCTATTTCTGTCTTTCTATATATCTATCCATCTAGTTATCTATCTGGAATTATTATGATATATAAGAATTATATACTGTATATGCCAATTAGGCCTTGCTACAAGATTTTTGACTAAAATATATAAAAATTTCCGTTCCGTGTTTAAAAAATCTGCAGAATGTGTGGTATCCCGTCGTAATTTAACGCTTTGTTTTTCGTAAATGGCCAGGAGACAAGCTTGCGGTCTCTCTATTCTCTCTCTCTCTCTCTCTCTCTCTCTCTCTCTCTCTCTCTCTCTCTCTCTCTCTCTCTCTCTCTCCCTTGCTGTATATTGTTACATACATATATACTATCCTTCCTAATCTACAGGAAATCTACGGTGTCAAATTAATAAGAAGTATAAACCATAATAAAATATATAGTTTTATAAAGGGTATTTCAAATATTAATATGCCATTGAAATAGGCAATAATGTTTAAACAAATGTATTTGATGTTTTACAATAGTATTTGTATTTTTTGAAATAAGCAATAAGTATCTTCAAGTTGACAAAATAGAGGTTAATTACTTGATCTACAGAAACTATCTATCTATTCTAGTATCTATCCTAATGATATGTTTATATATCTGTCTCTCTATCTACCGTATTTATCTACCTATGACTATCTATTTCTGTCTTTCTATATATCTATCCATCTAGTTATCTATGAATATTATATATAAGAATTATTCTAATGTTCTCAATTAGGCCTTGCTACCATTAATGTATACAATTATGATCTAAATATTATAATCCTTTCCGTTCCGAGTTTATAAAAATGCAAATGTGTGTTCATTCCTGTAACTCACTTGTCGTACTGTAACGTTGCAAGTGTAGTAAATGGCCATGTGTAGTACAAGCTTGCTCTCTCTCTCTCTCTCTCTCTCTCTCTCTCTCTCTCTCTCTCTCTCTCTCTCTCTCTCTCTCTCTCTCTCTCTCTGAAAGCAAACTTCCATAAACTTAGAGCTATGTTTAAAGAAACTGACTGGAGCTTTTTAATTAACAATAACGACATAAATACATCTTGGAAGTTATTCGAAACCACTTACCTAAAAGCAGTGCAAGACTGCATACCATCGAAAATACGGCGTCCAGGCCATAATAATAAGCCCAAATGGTGGAATAAAGATATTTCAAACTGCCTGCTTGCTAAAAAATGTGCTAATGATAGAATAAAATCCTCACAAAATGACGAAGAACGGGTGAAATTTGTAGAGCTACGACGCAAAGCCAAAAAGTTAATTAAGCAAAGTAAAAAAGACCTTAGAGTTACATATTGCGAATCAAAGTAAAACAAACCCGAAAGACTTCTATAGTTATATCAGAAAGAAAAAAGTAGTTACTTCAACTGTTGGACCGTTAGTCGATGAAAAAGGAGAATACACCAAAGACGAAGTACAAATGAGTAATGCCCTCAATACCTTCTTTGCATCAGTTTTTACAACAGAAGAACCTCAGTGATATCCCTACACCATCGCCGATTCAGATTGATAATTCAGATGTTCTAAGCAATATCACCGTTACAGAGAGAGAAGTATTGAATTGTTTAGATAAACTCAAGGTAAAATAAAACGCCAGGACCTGATACAATCTCGCCTAGAGTTCTAAAGGAAGCTAAGAATGAGCTCTCCAAACCACTGAACATTACTATTCAATAAATCCTTGCAGTCTGGAACTATGCCTGATCAGTGGAAGCTAGCCAACGTAACACCGATATTCAAAAAAGGCAAGCAAATCCCTACCCAGTAACTATCGTCCAATTAGCTTAACCGTCAGTTGTATGTAAAAATGCTAGAAACGGTCATACGAGACAGACTCGTAAATCACTTAGAGGAAAATAACATACTTAAAGATACTCAACACGGCTTTCGTAAAAAAACGTTCCTGTTTAACAAACCTCTTAGACTTCTTCCACGATATCCTCAACCTCTACGATGAGAGTAAAGCTGTAGATATTATATACCTTGATTTTCAAAAGGCCTTTGACAAAGTTCCCCACAAACGTTTACTGCTAAAACTAAAAGCGCATGGAATACAAGACGGTGTGTTGAAATGGATAGAAAATTGGCTCAGCAACAGAAAGCAAAGGGTAGTCATAAACGGTTAAGGCATCTAAATGGACCATGTAATTAGCGGCGGTACCCCAGGGTTCGGTACTAGGACCAATTCTCTTTCTAATTTTACATCAACGACATAGATGAGGGTCTCACCTGCACAATCTCAAAATTTGCTGACGATACAAAAATTGCAAATAGCGTACTCTCAAAAGAACAAGTTGACGATATGCAACACAATCTAGATAAATTGTCATGTTGGGCCCAAATTTGGCAAATGAGTTTCAATGCGGATAAATGTAAAGTACTACATATCGGATACCTAAATGAGAAAGCAAACTATTCGATGAATGGCACTCAGCTTAAGAATGTAAACAGAGAAACCGATCTGGGAGTAACAATATCGAGTTAACTTAACCGGAGTCAACAATGTTCAGAAGTTGTTAAGAAGGCAAACAAAATAATTGGCTTTATAGGCAGGTCATTTGAGCATAAATCCAAAGAAGTTATCCTAACCCTTTACAATTCCTTAGTCCGCCCTCTTCTGGAATACTGCGTTCAATCCTGGTGCCCTTATACCAAAAAGATATAAACAAGCTAGAACGAGTTCAACGTAGAGTTACCAAAATGATACCTAGCCTAAAGAACAAACCATACGAAGAGCGTCTAAGAGAATTAAATCTATTTCCTTTAACCCAGCGCAGATTAAGAGGCGACTTAATTCAAGTGTTCAAAAATCATCAAAGGCATCGACAATATGAACTGTAGTAAGTACTTCACTATCGACCAATCTAATTACACGCGGGGAAACGGTTGCAAAATTATTGGTAAATCTTTTAACTCGCACGAATCTAAGAATTTCTTCTTCAATCGAGTTGTCAACTTGTGGAATGGGCTTCCCCGAGACGTTATAGACTGCAGCACCGTTGATTCATTTAAACTCCGCCTAGACAAATATCTCGCATCAAACCCGCGACTGACTGCGTTTGTAAATGAATTAACTTTATCCTCCCCTCAGTTACTAACCCATATGTCCCCTACTAACTTCCTAGTTCTGCCACGTTAGTGGCAGGGCAGTAGTTCCCTTTCCAATGTTCCCTTACCCACTCTAAACCACTGTTTGGACACTTGATCCTCAGTGTTTTGGAGGACAAGCAAACTAGAAGGGTCACTAGATCTGTTGTTGCTTGATTTCCTTTGTACTCTCTCTCTCTCTCTCTATATATATATATATATACCCTCACCGAGATTCAATCCACGGGCAGTTAGGACGAGAGTCCATGCTTTAGCCCACTCTACCATGGCGTGATAAAGAATAGTTAACCATTTCCTGTATATAATAAGATGGAGAAATCCTACTTGGTTAATGAAATTCACCTGTATTTGTAACATATACTTATATTAATGTAACCCTCATTCTTGTCTGAAGGAGAATTAAAGGAAATTAAGGGGGGTAGGGTTAATATTTTGATATATTTTTTAGTTTCCACGCTAGATCTCCATCAAGCTTAAAAAACACCACCAAAACTCACTTTCGAGATAAATTTGTAAATTTTTCTGGAGAAAAATGTCCCAGCAGGTTCCTCCTAAGCTTGCTATTGTTCGCCAGGGAAAAAAAGCTTAAATGGCACGAAAACTATTAATTTTGACAATCAAATAGGGCGAAAGGTGTTAATATCGCCAAACTAATGGAACGAAGGTCTTAAAATCTCAAAACTAATTGGGCTGAGCATGAGGGAGAAAGGGGGCCAGAACAACCCTAGGGCCCCCCCCCCCCCCTTTAATTGAACCCATGTTACGTGGGAATAGTTGTAAACCATCCCGTGTTAAGGAGGGTCCCCCGGCTTTATTTATTATCTTTCTCTCCTTTTCTCTCTTTCCCTGGCTTGTATCCATTCGGCCCCATTCAGCCAACTGTCCTAAGACGTTTATCCCCATCCAGGTATCGATTTCTTCTTGGCAAGCGATAGCGAGCCAGTATTGTATGGAGAAGTCCGGCTTCGCCGGAGAAATTTTTCTATCGAAAAATTTACAAATTTAGCTTGCTGTCAAAACAAAAATATATATACTGTATATGCTGGCTCGCTACCGCTCACCAGGAAAATATTGACACCTGGATGGGGGTAAACGTCTTAAAACAGTATACTGAAAGAGGCCGAATGAATACAAGCTAAAGAGAGAGGGAGAGAAGAGAAAAAAAACGAGGTGGGCTCCCTTCTGTGTACTCTGGAAAATGGGTCCTACGACTTGGTATGG
>CM064487.1:83250124-83277624 GCA_032716605.1 Paralithodes platypus
CGCAGTATTCCCAGAAGAGGTCGGGCGGACTCTTAAGGAACGTTGTTAAAGGGTTAGGATAGATAACGTTCTTTGGATTTAATGCTCAAATGACCCTTGACCTTTTTGCCTATATAAAGCCAATTATTTTGTTTGCCTTCTTAACAACTTCTGAACATTGTTGACCGCGTTTTATGGTTACTCGATATTGTTACTCCCAGGATCGGTTTCTCTGTTTTACATTCTTAAGCTGAGTTGGGAGTTGCCATTCATCGATAGTATAAGATGTTTGCTTTTCTCACTTAGGTATTATCCGATATGTAGTACTTTACATTTATTCCGCATTGAAACTCAGGTTTGCCAAATTTGGCTTTCTCCCTTGGGACTACAATTTTCTTTCCTCCCCAACGGTGACAATTGTATAAATCTAGATGGGTGTTGGCTCTCTGTTGATATACGTCAACTCGCTCTGAATCTTGTTGAGCCTCCCCCCGCCCACAGCCCCGTATAGCGTCCTACCTGGTGCAATTTTTGCTGTTTTTTTCCTCCCTCTCCTTTTCTCGTCCCTTCCTCTCCTTCCCTTTTTTTTTTAATCGTCATGGCAAATTTTTGATGATTGTTACAGGTGAGACATCCTCATCTATGGCCGTCCTGATGTAACTTAGAAAGATAATTGGTCCTAGTACCGATCCCTGGGGTACCCCGCTACTTACATTGGTCCATTTAGATATGCCCTTAACAACGGTTTATAGGACTACTCTTTGCTTTCCTGTCGCTGAGCCAATTTTCTATCCATTTTTCAACACACCCGTTCTTGTAATTCCATGCTGCTTGTAGTTTTAGCAGGGTAAACGTTTTGTGGGGAACGTTGTCCAAAGGCCCTTTTGAAAATCAACTGGTATATAATATCTACAGCTTTACTCTCACCATTAGAGGTTGAGGATATCGTTGGAAGAAGTCCTAAGAGGTTTGTTAAACAGGAACGTTTTTTACGAAAGCCGTGTTGAGTATCTTTAAGTATGTTATTTTCCTCTAAGTGATTTACGAGTCTGTCTCTTAATACCGTTTCTAGCATTTTAACATACAACTCTGAGGGGGTTAAGCTAATTTTTTTGGACGATAGTTACTGGGGGGTAGGGTTTTGCTGCTTTTTTTGAATATCGGTGTGACGTTGGCTATCTTCCACTGATCAGGCATAGTTCCAGACTGCAAGGATTTATTGAATAGTAATGTCAGTGGTTTGGAGAGCTCATCCTTAGCTTCCTTTAGAACTCTAGGCGAGATTGTATCAGGTCCAGGCGTTTTTTATTTACCTTGAGTTTTTATCTAAACATTCAATACTTCTCTCTCTGTAACGGTGATATTGCTTAGAACATCGGAATTATCATCTGATTTGGCGATGGTGTAGGGATATCACTGAGGTCTTCTGTTGTAAAAACTGATGCAAAGAAATATTGAGGGCATTACTCATTTGTACTTCGTCTTTGGTGTATTCTCCATTTTCATCGACTAACGGTCCAACAGTTGAAGTAATTACTTTTTTCTTTCTGATATAACTATAGAATTCTTTCGGGGTCGTTTTTTACTTTGATTCGCAATATGTAACTCTAGGGTCTTTTTACTTTGCTTAATTAACTTTTTGGATTTGCGTCATAGCTCTACAAATTTCACCCGTTCTTCGTCATTTTGTGAGGATTTTAATCTATCATTAGCAAGCAGGCAGTTTGAAATATCTTTATTCCACCATTTGGGCTTATTATTATGGCCTGGACGCCGTATTTTCGATGGTATGCAGTCTTGCACTGCTTTTAGGTAAGTGGTTTCGAATAACTTCCAAGATGTATTTATGTCGTTATTGTTAATTAAAAAGCTCCAGTCAGTTTCCTTAAACATAGCTCTAAGTTTATGAAAGTTTGCTTTCTTGAAATTAGGGACTTTTTCGATGCTACTATTTGGTTCGTTACTAGTAAAGTTTAAAGTGAAAGTTATCGTACGATGGTCGCTGTTACTGAATTCATCACCAACATTCAAATTCTCTATCAATTCTTCTTTTGTTGCAAGTACAATGTCAAGAATGTTATTACCACGGGTCGGTGTTCGAACAAATTGATAAAGCGTACTCTCTTGCAAGTTCGTATACAAGTCATGTCCGGAGTGTGAAGTAAGAGTATCGCCCCACTTGGTCACAGGTAAATTAAAGTCGCCAAAAAATACGGTATCTTGTGAGTTACTTACATCTGCAATTTGTTCCTAAATTTCTCGGTCAGTTTGCACTGATTGAGCTGGAGGTCTGTATATTAATGCAAGTATTATTTTTGTACCTTTATTATTCTTTATTAGCACAAAAGGTGTGTCGACGTTCACAATTTGAGGTTTTGACAAGATGGTCGGGTTAAGACTTTCTTTGATATAAAATAAAACGCCACCTCCATTTTTATTTACTCGGCTTTTCTCAAACATTACATAACCTGGAAGTGAATACTCTGCTAAAAAGTCTCTATCTTCTGTATTGAGCCAAGATTCTGGTATACCAATCACATCATAATTTTCAGTAAACACTAGTTCCTCTAAATCTGAAAATTTATTGCGTATGCTACGTAATGGTGATAATGACTAGTATTGATGATGGTGACCCATCGCAGAGTTGGGTATGCCGTTTTGATTTTGGGCAAAACGGCACGTCTACTTTATTTATTTTTGGATTTACTCGCTAGACCTCCATCAAACTTAGAAAAACACCCCCTAGATAAATTTGTACATTTTTCGGTAGAAAATGTTCCGGCCGAAGGCCGATTCCTTCTAAAATTAGAGGCTTGCCAGGAAAAAATCGACACTTAAAGGGCATGAAAGGTCTTAATATTGACAACAAAATGAGGCCAAAGGTCTCAAAATCGCTAAACTAACGGAACGAACGTCTTAAACCCTCAAAACTAATATGCAAAACATGAGGGAGAAGGGGGTCCAGAAAAAGTAAGAGGGAGGGAGACACACAACTAATTGGGTGTCCCTTGCTACCCGGCGAGAAGGTTTTAATAACAGAGCGGATGGGATGGCCTTGTAACCGGATCCATCACCAAGAGGATATTGGATGTACGGGGGCGATATTGACAAGTAGATGGATTTTCTCTGTGTGTGTGTGTTTTCTTTTTCTTTTTCTTTTTTTCCGAAACCCATTAACGCCATCAGACAGTACACTAGGACCATACGGGTGGGAGAGTGTAGATAGCAGAGAAGGGGTGTTGTAGATAGAGGAAGCTGTTGGAGTGGCTTTGGTATGTGTGATATTATTGAAGCTCGATTCAGTTAAGTAATACTGTAATATTTGTATTGTCCTCTTCCACGAAAGAACTTATTAACGATTCAAATAAAATAAAATCAGTATATTTAGCCAAATACAATTACACATTTTCACAATTATTTATACTTATGATTACTGGCCGAGCCCAGAGATGAAGTATCGAGGGATAAGCCTTTACAACGGCACCTCCTATCTAAATTCTACTTTTTCTATTTTTCTGAAGAGTGTAGAGAGGGGAGAAGGGGTGTTGGAGAGAGAGGAAGCTGTTGGAGTTGATCATAGATATTTTCATGGGCTCCAATATTTCTGGAGGACATTACACAACTGTTGTGGAAGTATACACAATAATGATACATATTGTTATAAGCACACTTCATTGGAATCGCATATCAACTTTAATTCAATATTACACTAGTGATTGACTCTGGCTAAGTGTTGTGAAACATTTATAACTGACAAATGAGATTCTAATAGCAGATGTTTTATTTAATCCTACAATATAGCTTGAAGCATTCCTTTATTGTATTCAGACTATTATTAAAGTATATTCTTAAGGGGGGTGACCTGATTGTTTCGCTTTCTTGGTTGTATCCATTCGGCCCCATTCAGCCTACTGTTTTAAGACATTTATCCCCATCCAGGTGTTGATTTGTTCCTGGCGAGCAATAGCGAGCCAGCATTTTATGGAGAAATCCGGCTTGGCCGAGACATTTTTCTATCGAAAAGTGTACAAATTTAGCCAGCTGTCTAACTCATTATCCAAAATATGAAGGCTTGCTATCGCTCACCAGGTATAAATCGACACCTGGATGGGGATAAACGTCTTAAAACAGTAGGCTGAATGGGGCCGAGTGGAAAAAACCCTGAGAGAGAAAAAAAAAAACAGGTCACCCCCCTTAAGCTTAGAGGGATAATGGCCAGGGTTTAATTAATACCACCAGGGCCTTAACTGTCTATAATTGTGTTTTTGTTTTTTGTTTTCCAATCCCCCTATTCCACCACATTAGCCTGGCGATTATATAAATGTCGATCCATTAGGTTTGTGGAGATAAAATGTATCGGCTAATTCAGGTATCGATTTTTGTACTGGCTAAGAGGAGCCGGCGTTCGGCTGGGGCATTTTCCCCCCCCCCCAAAAAAAAATACAGCTTTTCTTTCATTCATATTCAACTTTTATCAAATCTATGGCGCAACCTAAAAATCTAAAACATAATGCTCGAAAAATAAAGACAAAAATCAATAATAATAATAATCATAATAATAATCATAATAATAATAATAATAATAATAATAATATAAATAATAATAAATAATAATAATAGTAATACCCCATAACGTCGGATCAGCCAAGGTTATATTGCAGCCCTGAGATAATGTGCAACAAATGAGAGCGATTCATCAGAGTTATCACCAAGGATGCCGGGAACACTATATTCTGGTAGCTAACCATTTCACTATGAGATGCAACGTTTCTTCACTTAACCCTTTCACGCATTTATGACGCAGAGGTTGCCAGATTAGCAATAAGAAATAGTTCTCTCACTCTTATAATCACCTCTCCAAAATTAGTTTTCTGCCCACAGCTAACTCAAAGACAACTGCAGAGGTTGAAGTAACTAAACTAAAGGCTTATAAATACCCCTGATGGTAACAAAGGCTTTAGAGTATCCCCAATAGGCTCAAAATCACGTCATATGTCGGAGAGGGTTAATTCTGGCTATCATTAGACTATTTTATACAAACTAGGAAGGTTACTACTATCTCAACTAACCTTCTGGCTTCCTAAAGTCCTTCCTCAGTTGAATAATATCGTCCACGAGCCCGATTAAAATAAGAAAAACGCCATCGTATACTGAAAGAGTTAATAATCTTCCAAGACAAGAACGTGTCCGAACATTTTTCACCTGCCAGTGAGACTTGAACCCTAGACATTCAGATGAAAACACTGGCAGTTATCACTGCGGCGACATTTCATTTAGGAGCATTGTCATTTGTTTTGGGAACAAAATACTTCATTTGGGCGTCAAACATCACTTCATTTGGGCGCCTATTTTCGTCAATTCTTACGTAATAGTTTGAAAAACGGTGCCTCGTCCATCATTCACATTTGCTTTAATTTAAATTTCTGAAAGAATCTTATAAACTTCTTGACGACTCTCAGGCAGTACTGGAATTTCTAGTCTACGCCCTCTGAGTCGAGATGGTATTCACTGAAATTATTGTTGTCGTTTTATTATTATCTTTGAAGGTCTAGCACATCTGTGCGTGTTTGCTATCACATTCATGGCTTTAACAATTGTGTCTTCACTTCCATCAGTTCTTATTCTAGCTTTAAATTGCCTTTATTGTGTGTGTGTCTCCATAATATATCCTTTATTTTCAGTTTTCTATCAATTCTTGATAAATAGCCATTGCATATTAAGTTCTTCTTCTTTAATTTGTTTCTATTATCTTTGTTTTTATTTTACTAGCAACATTTCTGGCAGACGAATGAGTAGTTCGAACTAAGGCAAAGTGCCCTGGTAGTGCTTACGCAGAATCTGTGATATATCATTATTAAGTGAAATTAATAAAAGAAGCAGAAATATATTGCACTCTGTTAAACTACTCCTAAATCTCCAAATACAAATGTTACATTAGGTGAAAAATACGAAAGAAGCAAGTGAAATGAAGGAGTTAAATGAAGGAAACAATCCTGAATCTAAGTATTATATTGACAAGTTAACGAACAAAATATACAGTAAAGGAAAATAAGACAATGGACATAAAATGGACTATTTATGCTTATATTGGATTTCGCCCCAATGGAAGTTACTAATCACAGAATCCCCCATATGTAGGCCCCAAACACGGTAGGTAACTGGCGGCCGAAGGATATAATAGTCAAATATTGTTGACGCCCAAATGAAAAGCGCCCACCATTGCGCCACCATGGCTTCAGGGAGGGAATTTTCTGGACCTTCTTCTCCCTCATGTTTAGCCCCATTAGTTTGGTGATTTTAAGACATTTCGTGCTATTTAGGTGTCCATTTTTTCCTGGCCAGCGATACCGAGCCTACAATTTTGGAGGAACCAGACTTCGGCTGGGGCAATTTTCTAGCGAAAAATTTACAATTTGATATCGAACGGGGGTCTTGCCGGTATTTTTTTAAGCTTGATGGAAGTCAAGGGAGGAAACTAAAAATTATATAATAAATAAATACATAAATAAATAATATCTACCCTTAAAACAGAAGCCCAAATCCACTGGGACATAGCCTAGCCCTAGCCTATCTACACCAAATCCTTTCACTATCATTTTAATTTTCCCAGTGTGTAACCACTTTTTAAATTATGTGGGGAAATGGAGAAGAAAATGTACATACATAATTCAATAAATATCAATGTATAGTATTGTTCTTCCAGTTGAGCAAGATATTTTTAGAACATACATATACAGACACAATAGAAGCAGCATATGGTCAATTTCCCAACCGTATATCATCACAGAACATCCTTCGACATACGGTACTGAAAAACACGTAGAAATATATGTTTAGCTTTAAAATAATGGATGATATCACGTGTTCCGTCATATGTCAACACTTGCTTCCTTATCAGATCAGATGGCTATAGTAAAGTAGGAGATTAGAGAGTTTTGGATAAAGGAAGAATAAGTTGAGAAATGGGAAGTACAGTCAAAGATAAAAGTACTTGGCCTCACTTAATTAGCAAGATTCCTTCCACATAATAATAAACACGACTGCTAACCTAAAGCCAGGACAACTGCATGGTAACACTGCACTCATTAAGGGGGCCACTTCGTTTGTTTGTTCTGTCTCTACCTCTCTCTCTCTCTCTCTGGGTTGTATTCATTCGGCCCCATTCAGCCTACTGTTTTAAGACGTTTATCCCCATCCAGGTGTCGATTTTTTCCTGGCGAACGGTAGTGAACCAGTATATCTTTAATAATGTTATTGACAGCAGACTAAATTTGTAAATTTTTCGATATAAAAATGTCTCCGACGAAGCCGGATTTCTCCATACAATGCTGGCTTGCTGTCGCTCGCCAGGAAGAAGTCGACACCTGAATGGGGATAACCGTCTTAAAACAGTAGGCTGAATGGAGCCGAATGGATACAAGCCAGAGAAAGAGATAAAAAAAAGCAGGTGGCCCCCCTTAAGAATAACACCTGGAGAGGGAGAGTAAAGCCCTTCCCAAAGTTTAAGACTGTGGTCCTAGTCCGTGGGTTAAGATAATGTAATGACCACAAACTTAGACAACCCTATTCCGCCTAATTCACTCACACCCTAATTAGTTTGCCCGAGTTTCCCCCAGATGTAATGTAATTTACCTTAACAACCTCAAACTAACTCGGTATATTTGGCTCTAATCAGCGTTAATAACATTTAACAGAGGTAAAGTGACCGAAAACTTACTGAAAAACACATTATCTACACCTAATTAATCTAACCATTTGTGGGTAAATATTTATTAACTTTATATAGTCAATAATTATTACTCTAGAAAAAGTGAACTGACTTAAATAAAATAGCTGCGTATCATATAATTGGCACATGCACCAATACTGTTGCCTAATAATGCATAAAATGTGTGTGTGTGTGTGTGTGTGTGTAATAGACAGACAACGTGAAATAGAGAGAGGAGGTGCGACTTATGTGTATTATGTGTGTGTGTGTGTGTGTGTGTGTGTAATAGACAGACAACGTGAAATAGAGAGAGGAGATGCGACTTATGTGTATTATGTGTGTGTGTGTGTGTGTGTGTGTGTGTGTAATAGACAGACAACGTGAAATAGAGAGAGGAGGTGCGACTTATGTGTATTATGTGTGTGTGTGTGTGTGTGTGTAATAGACAGACAACGTGAAATAGAGAGAGGAGGTGCGACTTATGTGTGTGTGTGTGTGTGTGTAATAGACAGACAACGTGAAATAGAGAGAGGAGGTGCGACTTATGTGTATTGTGTGTGTGTGTGTGTGTGTGTGTGTAATAGACAGACAACGTGAAATAGAGAGAGGAGGTGCGACTTATGTGTATTATACAAAGGAGTACAAAGGAAATCAAGCAACAACAGATCTAGTGACCCTTCTAGGTTGCTTGTCCTCCAAAACACTGAGGATCAAGTGTCCAAACAGTGGTTTAGAGTGGGTAAGGGAACATTGGAAAGGGAACTACTGCCCTGCCACTAACGTGGCAGGACTAGGAAGTTAGTAGGGGACATATGGGTTAGTAACTGAGGGGAGGATAAAGTTATTCATTTACAAACGCAGTCAGTCGCGGGTTTGATGCGAGATATTTGTCTAGGCGGAATTTAAATGAATCAACGGTGCTGCAGTCTATAACGTCTCGGGGAAGCCCATTCCACAAGTTGACAACTCGATTGAAGAAGAAATTCTTAGATTCGTGCGAGTTAAAAGATTTACCAATAATTTTGCAAACCGTTTCCCCGCGTGTAATTAGATTGGTCGATAGTGAAGTACTTACTACAGTTCATATTGTCGATGCCTTTGATGATTTTGAACACTTGAATTAAGTCGCCTCTTAATCTGCGCTGGGTTAAAGGAAATAGATTTAATTCTCTAAGACGCTCTTCGTATGGTTTGTTCTTTAGGCTAGGTATCATTTTGGTAACTCTACGTTGAACTCGTTCTAGCTTGTTTATATCTTTTTGGTAATAAGGGCACCAGGATTGAACGCAGTATTCCAGAAGAGGGCGGACTAAGGAATTGTAAAGGGTTAGGATAACTTCTTTGGATTTATGCTCAAATGACCTGCCTATAAAGCCAATTATTTTGTTTGCCTTCTTAACAACTTCTGAACATTGTTGACTCGGTTTTAGGTTACTCGATATTTGTTACTCCCAGATCAGTTTCTCTGTTACATTCTTAAGCTGAGTGCCATTCATCGAATAGTTTGCTTTCTCATTTAGGTATCCGACATGTAGTACTTTACATTTATCCGCATTGAAACTCATTTGCCAAATTTGGGCCCAACATGACAATTTATCTAGATTGTGTTGCATATCGTCAACTTGTTCTTTTGAGAGTACGCTATTTGCAATTTTTGTATCGTCAGCAAATTTTGAGATTGTGCAGGTGAGACCCTCATCTATGTCGTTGATGTAAATTAGAAAGAGAATTGGTCCTAGTACCGATCCCTGGGGTACCCCGCTACTTACATTGGTCCATTTAGATGCCTTACCGTTTATGACTACCCTTTGCTTTCTGTTGCTGAGCCAATTTTCTATCCATTTCAACACACCGTCTTGTATTCCATGCGCTTTTAGTTTTAGCAGTAAACGTTTGTGGGGAACTTTGTCAAAGGCCTTTTGAAAATCAAGGTATATAATATCTACAGCTTTACTCTCATCGTAGAGGTTGAGGATATCGTGGAAGAAGTCTAAGAGGTTTGTTAAACAGGAACGTTTTTACGAAAGCCGTGTTGAGTATCTTTAAGTATGTTATTTTCCTCCAAGTGATTTACGAGTCTGTCTCGTATGACCGTTTCTAGCATTTTACATACAACTGAGGTTAAGCTAATTGGACGATAGTTACTGGGTAGGGATTTGCTGCCTTTTTTGAATATCGGTGTTACGTTGGCTAGCTTCCACTGATCAGGCATAGTTCCAGACTGCAAGGATTTATTGAATAGTAATGTCAGTGGTTTGGAGAGCTCATTCTTAGCTTCCTTTAGAACTCTAGGCGAGATTGTATCAGGTCCTGGCGTTTTATTTACCTTGAGTTTATCTAAACAATTCAATACTTCTCTCTCTGTAACGGTGATATTGCTTAGAACATCTGAATTATCAATCTGAATCGGCGATGGTGTAGGGATATCACTGAGGTCTTCTGTTGTAAAAACTGATGCAAAGAAGGTATTGAGGGCATTACTCATTTGTACTTCGTCTTTGGTGTATTCTCCTTTTTCATCGACTAACGGTCCAACAGTTGAAGTAACTACTTTTTTCTTTCTGATATAACTATAGAATTCTTTCGGGTTTGTTTTACTTTGATTCGCAATATGTAACTCTAAGGTCTTTTTACTTTGCTTAATTAACTTTTTGGCTTTGCGTCGTAGCTCTACAAATTTCACCCGTTCTTCGTCATTTTGTGAGGATTTTAATCTATCATTAGCACATTTTTTTAGCAAGCAGGCAGTTTGAAATATCTTTATTCCACCATTTGGGCTTATTATTATGGCCTGGACGCCGTATTTTCGATGGTATGCAGTCTTGCACTGCTTTTAGGTAAGTGGTTTCGAATAACTTCCAAGATGTATTTATGTCGTTATTGTTAATTAAAAAGCTCCAGTCAGTTTCTTTAAACATAGCTCTAAGTTTATGGAAGTTTGCTTTCTTGAAATTAGGGACTTTTTCGATGCTACTATTTGGTTCGTTACTAGTAAACTTTAAAGTGAAAGTTATCGTACGATGGTCGCTGTTACTGAATTCATCACCAACATTCAAATTCTCTATCAATTCTTCTTTTGTTGCAAGTACAATGTCAAGAACGTTATTACCACGGGTCGGCATTCGAACAAATTGATAAAGCGAACTCTCTTGCAAGTTCGTATACAAGTCATGTCCGGAGTGTGAAGTAAGAGTATCGCCCCACTTGGTCACAGGTAAATTAAAGTCGCCAAAAATTACGGTATCTTGTGAGTTACTTACATCTGCAATTTGTTCGTAAATTTCTCGGTCAGTTTGCACTGATTGAGCTGGAGGTCTGTATATTAACGCAAGTATTATTTTTGTACCTTTATTATTCTTTATTAGCACAAAAGATGTGTCGACGTTCACAATTTGAGGTTTTGACACGAGGGTCGGGTTAAGACTTTCTTTGATATAAAATAAACGCCACCTCCATTTTTATTTATTCGGCTGTTCTCAAACATTACATAACCGGGAAGTGAATACTCTGCTAAAAAGTCTCTATCTTGTGTATTGAGCCAAGATTCTGTTATGCCAATCACATCATAATTTTCTGTAAACACTAGTTCCTCTAAATCTGAAAATTTATTGCGTATGCTACGAGCGTTTGCATAGAAAACCTTTAAAGTTGCGGTTTTAGAACTCGCAGATCGTTCTTTCATCGAATTTTTGGTTCTGGTCGGATCTACATTTACATTCATGGCTGTCCTCGGTCCTCGGTCGTTATCCCTGACGGTTTTGAATTTGGGTCGTGTTGGTGGAGCTTTATCCAAATTCGCGGTTCTTGACGGATTAGTATTTAATTCCTTTGTAGATTGCCGTCCTCGCTGTCTTCGGTCCTCCTTCCTGGTTGTCCTGTGCTGAGTCGATTTCTTCTCCGAAAATCCTTCACCGCATCGTTGAGAAGACGCCCAAAACGCGCTGCTCCCACCTGGTTCAGATGAACTCCATCATCCGAAAACAAATAGTCATCGTAGTAGAAATTGTCCCAGGTGTCGACGAATCCCACGTTCTCCTTCCTGCAGAGGTTTGCTAGACAACGATTTGTGCTGGTGGCTATGTTGTAAAATCGGCTCTCTACACCGAGCCGGGGGACGATTCCTGAGACGATGATCCTTGATGACTTCTCCTTAAACGACTTGATCAGCTGCTGGTACTTTAAAAGCAAATCTTCCGACGGGGTTCGCTGTATATCGTTGGATCCAACGTGGATGACGTACATTGTATTTGCAGGGGCCAGCTTTGATACTTCGTCAACTGCTGCAACTACGTCATCCACACCACCACCAGGGATACAAAAACGCTTCCTGGTCTTAGGTGCCCTGGCGCAAAACTCTGTGAGCTGACCACGTATCATCGAGTCTCCCACGAGCCGGACTTCTTCTATTTCATCTTCGTCATCTGAGTCTGCGAATATCTGGAAACGGTTTTGACACTCGGTAATCGGTATGTGTTTCCTGGTCTTGGGGCAAACGTTGTTCCTCACGACACGGAAGTTGTCTTGAGGGGGAAGAGAGTCGCTATTTGTATCTTGAGTATCGGAAACATCAGCTGAAATGGCTACTGTAGGCGTTGAATTGTTGGCAGTTGACGTTGGGGCGTTGGTGGCTGCTGGAGTTGCGGTGACAATTGAAGTTTGTGGCACTCCAACGTTGAGTGTTACAAACTCTTGGAGTGATTCCAGCTTCATGGTGAGGACGTTGATCTTGTTGTAGGCTTCATCTAATTTCATCGAAATTTCGATTTCATCGAAATTCATCTAATTTCATCACACACACACATTATGTGTGTGTGTGTGTGTATGTGTGTGTGTAATAGACAGACAACGTGAAATAGAGAGAGGAGGTGCGACTTATGTGTATTGTGTGTGTGTGTGTGTGTGTGTGTGTGTAATAGACAGACAACGTGAAATAGAGAGAGGAGGTGCGACTTATGTGTGTGTATGTATGTGTGTGTGTGTGTGTGTGTAATAGACAGACAACGTGAAATAGAGAGAGGAGGTGCGACTTATGTGTATTATGTGTGTGTGTGTGTAATAGACAGACAACGTGAAATAGAGAGAGGAGGTGCGACTTATGTGTGTATGTATGTGTGTGTGTGTGTGTGTAATAGACAGACAACGTGAAATAGAGAGAGGAGGTGCGACTTATGTGTATTATGTCTTTTCCCACCAACCAACTTCACCTCTAATCTCAATTAATGAGAGAGTATAATGCTGAGCCCCATAATTAATATCTGCCAGAAGATCATTATATTTATTACTATTTAATGTACAGTACAGTCATGTTCTAAGGTCGTGTACTACGCCTCTCTCTCTCTCTCTCTCTCTCTCTCTCTCTCTCTCTCTCTCTCTCTCTCTCTCTCTCTCTCTCTCTCTCTCTCTCTCTCTCTCTCTCTCTCAAGATTAAAATAAAGTCAACATTTGGATCCCCTTCCCCCTCATGTTTAGCAACATTAATTTGGGGATTTCTAGACGTTCACCCCATTAGTTTGGCCATTTTAAGACCTTTTGCCTCATGTCTTTTTCATCTTAAAGACCTTTCGTGCCATTTAGGCGTCGATTTTTCCTGTCGAGCAATAGTGAGCCTCCAATTCCAGGGCATTTTTCTACCGAATAATGCACACATTTATCTCGAAGGGAGTCTTGGAGGTAGTTTTCTAAGCTTGATGGACGTCTAGGGAGGGAACTAAACAGATATTAACAATACAAATAATATTTGTATAACTTAATGGATGTCTAGGGAGGAAACTAAAAACATAAGAATATCCACAAATAAATTACTAAATACAAATTATCTCTTTAACAAACGTACAATAAACTACGATATGCATGCTTGGTTCTTGAGTGGTAGTATTTCCTTATATAAATAGAGGAAATTACATGAAAGTTGTGAGAGTGGGACACGACTTTAAAATGTGACTGAAATTATACTAAATTAAACAGAATAATTAATCACGTTATCAGGTAATAGAGACGGTTTAATTTAGTCCTACCTAATGACTTTCTCTTAGGTCACATACACGCACACACAGGCAATTTTTCAAAAGTAGACTTTATTGTACATACTGTAATAAGGATATTCGAACCTGCACAAATGTACTGCATTACATACATTTATACGACACTACATTACCTAAATACACATATCCAAGCATAACATTTCATCCAGGCAATGTGAAATAATTACTGCCATTGAATTAATTATATATAAAAGGACTTTCTTTATAGAACGTACCATCCTCTCTCTCTCTCTCTCTCTCTCTCTCTCTCTCTCTCTCTCTCTCTCTCTCTCTCTGTGTGTTTGTGATCCACCCTCCCCAATTTGGGAGTATCACAGAATTTAGGAAGTTCACAGTGTATACTTTTTATATTGTTGTTGCAAAAAGTTTATCATTAGTTATTGTCGATATTTTTGGTCAGGATCCATGACGATTCTTGTGTGAAAAGTAAGATCACACTAGGAATATGTTTTATTATATTGTAAATAGGTTTTATATTAGACTTGCTGAAAGTGAAGAGGGGAACCATAACTCCTGTGGTTTGTTTATGGTTTTGTCATCTGTAGAATATTAGCCAGAAATAATTAATACTTGTTTTTTATATATAATTGGCTATTCCCTGAACACTTCCATGATTTCTTAACATATCACGAGATATGTGTACCTTTTGAGACATAATGACACGTTGATGTACTTTGCTTTGTTCAATATAGTATCAAACCAGTGTCTGGTAAGTATTACAGGCAAATCTACAGTAGATGTACACGAATTTGTATCCAATCCGTGATTGTATTTATGATTGAATTATAAGAATAATTTGCTATAAAACCTATATTTGGTCATATTATCTAACTTCAATAACTTATAATTCAGTCAAATAATTTTGTTCTTCCGCACATTAAATTACGAAGTGTATATAAATACATGTGAGCAATTGTATGTCATGGAAGCGTACATTTAATTTTCTTTATCTCAGTCTAATGCAAACAAATCTTGGTTTACTCACGCTTGTTCTACTGCTGTCCACAACAAGGAGGAAGCATTCAAACGGTACCGACGCCTTATAAACTCAAGAATCTCATTCTTCCTATGTTTCTGCCCGGAATCAAGCCAAATCTGTTCTTCGACTTGCTAAGCACTCTTTCATCAACAATAAATGCACTGAACTATCCAACTCTAGCTCTTCCCAAGTTTTCTGGCATCTAGCCAAAAACCTTTCCAACAATTTTTCTTCCCCGTCTTTCCCTTCCCTTTTTCACTCTGATGGCACAACCATCACTTCTTCCTCTGACAAAGCTGAACTCTTCACTCAAACTTTTGCTAGAAACTCCACCTTGGATGATTCTGGTGCTATTCCTCCCTCTCCACCCCCCTCTCTCCTACTTATGCCTAATATCTTAATATCTTCTAAAAATGTACTTTCTACCCTCTCTGGGCTTAATACTAAGAAGGCATACGGTCCGGACGGTGTACCTCCTGTTGTACTCAAAAACTGTGCTTCCGTGCTGACCCCCTGCCTAGGCAAACTCTTTCGTCTCTGTCTCTCCTCTAACATCTTCCCTTCTTGCTGGAAGTTTGCTCTCATTCAACCTGTCTCAAAGAAGGGTGACCGCTCTCATCTCTCCAACTATCGTCCAATTTCTCTCATCTCTTGTACCTCTTAAGTTTTTGAAACTATTCTTGCTTCCAAATTTCTGAGGCATTTCTCTTCTCATAATCTGCTCTCAGATCGCTAGTATGGCTTCTACTGGTCACTCTATGGTCGCTCTACTGGTGATCTTCTTTCATATCTTACTAACTCTTGGTCATCCAATTTTCGGGACTTCAGTGAGAATTTTTCTGTTGCACTAGACATATCGAAGGCCTTTGATAGAGTCTGGCACAAATCTTTAATTTCCAAACTACCCTCCTTCGGTTTCTAGCCCTCCATCTGTGCCTTTGTCTCTAATTTCCTTTCCGGTCGTTCCATAGCTGCGGTTGTGGTCGGCCATCATTCACTTCATCATCCTATCAACTCCGGTGTTCCTCAGGGTTCTATCCTTTCTCCTATTTTCTTTCTAATTTTTATATATGATCTTCTCAACTTTACAGTACATCCAGTCCCATCCATTCATATGCAGACGACTCTACCTTGCACTACTCAACTAGTTTTCCAGAGCACCCCAGCCAGCAGTCCCTCAAAGACAAACATAATGAAGCCATAAAACACTCATCTTCTGATCTAGCTACTATTTCCAGTTGAGAAAGAGAAAACCTTGTTGCCTTTAATGCCTCCAAGACCCAATGTATCCATCTTACTACCCGTCAGGAACCTCCAGAAGACTATCCCTTATTCTTCAATAATACAAAAATCAATCCTTCATCTTCTCTCATTATTCTCGGTGTCTCTTTTTCTTCTATTCTCACTTGGAAGGACCATATTACCAGTCTTGCTAAGGCAGCCTCCCAGAAGCTGGGTGTGTTCAACCACCTCAAGGGGTTCTTTACCCCTTCACAGCTTCTTGCTCTGTACAGGGGCACAGTGCGTCCTTGTATTGGGTATTGTTCATATGTGCGGGGAGGATCCTCTCACACCGCACTCCTAGATAAAGTAGAAAGGAAAGCCTTTCGTATCATTAACTCCCGTCCACTCACTAACTCTCTGCAATCTCTCTCTCTTTGCCGCAATGTTGCATCTCTCTCGATATTCTATCGCTACTACAATAATCAGTGTTCCTCGGAGCTTTCCCAGTGTATACCACCTCCTCCACGTAGGGTACGTAATACCCACCTTGCAACACAATCCCACCCCTACTCTGTGCAACTCTCCAACCCAAGAGTGAAACGCTATTCTCAGACTTTCTTCTATTCAACTGCGGAGCTCTGGAACTGTCTCCCAGAATCAGTCTTTCCCTCTTCCTATGAATTAAATTGCTTCAAACTCTGTGTGTCCAGGCATTTTAGCTCGAACGTCCCTTTATTTTGGCCCTGTTACTCTTTCAACTCTGGGAGAGGCACTCGTTGCAGGAAGTTATGCCTTTTGTCTTCCTCATTCACTTAGAAAAATAAATGTATAATACCACAAACAATCAGTGACCCTTTTTTACTGGATTTACATTAACAATGTCAGCCACCTCACTTGAAGAGGACCCAAGATAAGCCACACTAATCGTGTTTTTACAATACATACTCTACAGTTTTCAATATGTGAGCTTAGTTTTCCAATCTTGTATTCACGGTACTGATTATTTCAGTCATCTTAACAATTTCAGAATTGATCTTGAGGCGAACAATTTATGGATTAAGAGATATGGTTTTATAGATATGTAAATAAATAGAGATATATAACTAGGTAGAAATCTGACTTATACACACATCAATACCCCCTTGTTGTTGCTTATTCATTATTGCGACAATTCGTACTCCCTTGACAACGATTTAGCATTCGTAAGCTGAAGGGAATTATTTATTGTTAGCAAGAATAGAACATAAATTGTATTGACAGGTTTAAAAGAAACATAAGCTAGATAAACACAAGACCAATATATCATGAAGGTTACAGACAATACGAATGAGAAATATAATAAAAAGAACTTCGTAAACATATGAAACAGGGCTTGGAATAGGTTGAAAGTTTGCAAATTAAGCTGATTACAATTTCATAAAAAAACAAGATACAGATGATTAAACGCTGGTATAGAAAAGAGGAAGAATTGCGATGAGCTGAGTGGAATATTAATAGTCGGGCGTTGCTGGGAAATGTGCTGGCTCGAATAAAAAGTTTGGAGAGACACAGACAAACAGACAGGCATACAAAAAGACAGACAGGCATACAGACAGACAGAAAGACAGGCAGAGAGGCAGGCATACATAAAAACAAACAGATAGGCATACAGAAAGACAGACAGGCCTACAGAAACACAGCCAGACAGGCAGGCATACAGACAGGCATACATAAAGACAGACAGACAGGCAGGCATACAGAAAGACACAGGTAGGTATACAGAAAGACACACAGACAGATAGGCAGGCATACAGAAAGACAGGCAGACAGACACACTGGTAAGCAGGCAAGAAGACAGAGACAAAAAGACAGAAAGTCTAGCAGACATAGACAAAGGCAGGTAGGCAGGCAGACAGACAGAGACACAGGCAGACAGAAACAAGGAGACATATAGATAGACAGAGAAACAAAGAGATACATTTATATACCTGTAACGAAAACTATATAGACAGACAGATATCTTAGATTAATCTGGAAAAAGAAATGAAAGGATAACGGCAGGTTTGGCTTAGCAGATATGAACAAGGGTGTGCTGAAATTATTGAAAACAAATATCATAATGAGAACAAAAAATAGACTGCGTGGGCGTGGTTGGAGAGGGATGGTGTGGCTTTCGGTAGAATGGAGTCAAATAGATAACATTACAGAAATATATGCATTAATATATTTGTTTTGTTTGTTCTATGTGTATGTGAATGAAGGAGACAAAAGGCAAAGTTGTCAACAAGTGAACCCCCCCCCCCCCTTCCCCTAAAATGAAAGAGTGATAGAGAGCCAAATTCAAGGTACGTTAGTGTTAAAATGTCTGGATACAAGGAGATTGAAACAGTTTAAGTCAAAGGATGAGGGAAAGATGGATTGGAGGAGAGAGCTCCGGAGTTTATTTGTTGAGTGGAAGAAAGACTGGGAAAATCGGTTTACTTTTGGGTTGGAGAATTAGACAGAATAGAGGTGGGAATGTGTTGAAAGGCGGGTGCTATATACTTTCCGTAAGGGAGGAGGTATACACATAGAAGGCTTTGATAGATAAATATAGATACATAGATAAATAAACAGGATTAGGTTAGAAAATTATGAACAATAGTCTGTTGAAATAATTGAAAGAGACTCTAATAATGAGAGGAAAGTGATCGACTGAATTTGGTGTGACAGGAATGGAGTGGGTTGCGGAAGAGCGGAGTCCAATAAAAGTGAGCGACGGTGATGAAGGAGCAGGACGGAAGGGTGTGACACTGATGGAGAGGAAATAGGGGATGATTAAGGTGGAGTGAAGAAGTGATGGTGGACTTAAGACGAGGGAAAGCTTGTTTAAAGTGAGTGAGAGAGAGTAAGGTGGAGTGAAGAAGTGATGGTGGACTTAAGACGAGGGAAAGCTTGTTTAAAGTGAGTGAGAGAGAGAGTAAGGTGGAGTGAAGAAGTGATGGTGGACTTAAGACGAGGGAAAGCTTGTTTAAAGTGAGTGAGAGAGAGAGTAAGGTGGAGTGAAGAAGTAATGGTGGACTTAAGACGCGGGAAAGTTTTTTTTAAAGTGAGTGAGAGAGAGAGTAAGGTGGAGTGAAGAAGTGATGGTGGACTTAAGACGAGGGAAAGCTTGTTTAAAGTGAGAGAGAGAGAGTAAGGTGGAGTGAAGAAGTGATGGTGGACTTAAGACGAGGGAAAGCTTGTTTAAAGTGAGTGAGAGAGAGAGTAAGGTGGAGTGAAGAAGTGATGGTGGACTTAAGACGAGGGAAAGCTTGTTTAAAGTGAGTGAGAGAGAGAGTAAGGTGGAGTGAAGAAGTGATGGTGGACTTAAGACGAGGGAAAGCTTTTTTAAAGTAAGAGAGAGAATGTGGGGGGGGGGGTATACAGAGGATATCATAGGAAAGGTCCTCGCAGTTTCAAAATATATGCCAACTTGTCATCTAACTTATCACATGGAACAAAGTCGTGTTGTATGGTCGAATGTATGGGCTATAGAAAGTGTATATCTGGTGGTGGAGTTGGAAATAACTTTAAGGGGGTCACCGGCTTTTTAATATTTCTCTCCTTTTTTTCTCTTTCCCTGGCTTGTATCCATTCGGCCCCATTCAGCCAACTGTTTTAAGAAGTTTATCCCTATCCAGGTGTCGATTTCTTCCTGGCGAGCGATAGCAAGCCAGCATTGTATGGAGAAATCCGGCTTTGCCGGAGACACTTTTCCATCGAAAAATGTACAAATTTAGCTTGCTGTTAAAACAAAAATATATATATGCTGGATCGCTCCCGCTCGCCAGGAAAATATTGACACCTGGATGGGGGTAAAAGTCTTAAAACAGTAGGCTGAATGGGGCCGAATGAATGCAAGCCAGAGAGAAAGAATAGGAGAGAAAACAAACAGGTGATCCCCCCCCCCCCCTTAACACATATAATAGTGGGCCAAGTGAGATAGGCCAGGTGAAATGTAAAGGTAAAAGTTGGTCAATTGTTTCCCCCTCGTATCCTGGTGACATTAGTGTTTATCACCTGCTGTAAAGTCACTCAAAAAGGTTCGTGGATCTCACCTATTTCAAATTGTGGAAGTATATCTCTGGAAACAATTTTATGCATATCATTTTCTATACATACACTACAAAACTACTTATACCATTTATTGAAAAGGAAGTTCCACCCAAACAATCAATCCAGGTAGTTATAATTGCACAAGAAAAACACAGGGGGTCCACGAAATTTTATAAGTGACTGTACAATCGGGGGTATTAAGTGTTGTCATAGATTCCAGTGGTTTTCGCTCAACAAGTGTTATTGGTATCTTTATAGTTACTGGGAAAAGTGCTTATCCCTCAGAGTATTAGTCAGTGTCCGAAACTTTGTGAAATATCTGACAACACTTATTAACCTCGACTGTACATCTTTGTTCCATAATGCATCCCAACAACGACAATAGTAAGGCCTCAATTGCCGACTTGCGAATTTCATTCTATAAGGAAGTTGGAGCTGTAGACAACGATATTTAACAGAATTTACAGCTAAAATACGGTCGTAGTACATAATATATTAATACATAAAACCCAATTCAACATTTAATTTATCCATCAGAAACGTTTATTATCATTGCATTTCTGTTTAATATCGATGTTCTCGGCTCCAACTTCCTTATAGTACGAAACTCGCAAGTTGGCAATTATGAAAGGATAGAACATTAAGGAGGCGGACTGGATACCGTCACTATGGAAACAAGACATTTAATTACTACCTCTCGTCCAGTATACAGATAGACTCCATCACGTTGTTAAGGGGGGTCACCTGCTTTTTTTGTCTTTCTCTCTTTCTCTGGCTTGTATCCATTCGGCCCCATTCAGCCAACTTATTTAAGACGTTTTTCCCCATCCAGGTGTCGATTTATTCCTGGCGAGTTATAGCGAGCCAGCATTGTATGGATAAATCCGGCTTCGCCGGAGAAATTTTTCTATCGAAAAATTTACAAATTTAGCTTGCGGTCAAAACAAAAAAATATATATGCTGGCTCGCTACCGCTCGCCAGGAAAATATTGACACCTGGATGGGGGTAAACGTCTTAAACAGTAGGCTAAATGGGGCCGATTGGATACAAGCCATAGAGAGAGGGATAGAAAGAGAAAACAAGCGAGGTGGGGCCCCTTAAGTTATAGTTCAGGTCATTTACTCGTCACTCTGGAAACTGTGGAGTGGATGTGGGGAGGTGGCACCGAGACAGTTGGAAAAAGTGAAAAATCAAGCAAGTGCAATAATCAATAATCCAATAGTTAGAAATTAATTCTTCCCTTTGCATTGTTTTATAGATACTTTTTAAGGGGGGTCACCTGTTTTTTTTTCTTCTCTCCTTTTCTCTCTTTCTCTGGCTTGTATCCACTCGTCCCCATTCAGCCAACTGTTTTAAGACGTTCATCCCCATCCAGGTGTCGATTTGTTCCTGGCGAGCGATAGCGAGCCAGCATTGATTGGAGAAATACGGCTTCGCCGGAGACATTTTTCTATCGAAAAATGTACAAATATAGCTTGCTGTAAAGAATATATATATATATATATATATATATATATATATATATATATATATATGCTGGCTCGCTACCGCTCGCCAAAAAATATTGACACCTGGATGGGGTTAAACGTCTTAAAACAGTAGTCTGAATGGGGCCGAATGGATACATACAAGCCAAAGAGAGAGAGAGTAAGAGAAAAAAAGCGAGGTGGGCTCCCTCAAGGTAAATGTTCAGATGAATTTGCTGCAATTGTACTAGAGGCTGTGCTAACGTCCATGGCTTTACTGTCAATAGTCCACATTGCAGAACCTGGGTTTCATATCTCATTTATTCACTACAACAGAGTAATTTTTCACCATCTTTCAATCCATACTAATTTAAATCCAGTTGCTATGTAGGCTATGTTTCATGAATGGAAGACACCATTAAGGGCATAGAGTTTGTCATATTTAATGTATTTATTCTTTCTATTTAATTAAATATCTTTCTTACCGGTCTATTTAACTACTTGTACCCAGACTTTACTCCATCTTTTAACATCAGACAGACTTGATCAGAATGTCGGTCTTAGTTAAGCTCATTCACTTGCCCTATACGCCAATCATGCTGTTTTTACAATTACCGATTTCTCTCTCTCTCTCTGCTCCCAAACTGGCTCCATCTATTAGATCCTGTTTGGCTTCTCGGCAGACTTGATCAGATTGTCACTCTTACTTAAGCTCAATCACTTAGTAGTCTCTCTCTCTCTCTCTCTCATCTGTTCCGAAAATAAAGGCAACATAAACATAACTAACTTGCAACAAAGATAACACATAACGAACGGCAACAAACATAACATCATAGTATACCTAGAGAGCGATCATGTTACCACTTAACATAACGGCAACAAACATAACATCATAGTATACCTAGAGAGCGATCATGTTACCACTTAACATAACGGCAACAAACATAACATCATAGTATACCTAGAGAGCGATCATGTTACCACTTAACATAACGGCAACAAACATAACATCATAGTATACCTAGAGAGCGATCATGTTACCACTTAACATAACGGCAACAAACATAACATCATAGTATACCTAGAGAGCGATCATGTTACCACTTAACATAACGGCAACATCTTAACATCATAGTATACCTAGAGAGCGATCATGTTACCACTTAACATAACGGCAACAAACATAACATCATAGTATACCTAGAGAGCGATCATGTTACCACTTAACATAACGGCAACAAACATAACATCATAGTATACCTAGAGAGCGATCATGTTACCACTTAACATAACGGCAACAAACATAACATCATAGTATACCTAGAGAGCGATCATGTTACCACTTAACATAACGGCAACAAACATAACATCATAGTATACCTAGAGAGCGATCATGTTACCACTTAACATAACGGCAACAAACATAACATCATAGTATACCTAGAGAGCGATCATGTTACCACTTAACATAACGGCAACAAACATAACATCATAGTATACCTAGAGAGCGATCATGTTACCACTTAACATAACGGCAACAAACATAACATCATAGTATACCTAGAGAGCGATCATGTTACCACTTAACATAACGGCAACAAACATAACATCATAGTATACCTAGAGAGCGATCATGTTACCACTTAACATAACGGCAACAAACATAACATCATAGTATACCTAGAGAGCGATCATGTTACCACTTAACATAACGGCAACAAACATAACATCATAGTATACCTAGAGAGCGATCATGTTACCACTTAACATAACGGCAACAAACATAACATCATAGTATACCTAGAGAGCGATCATGTTACCACTTAACATAACGGCAACAAACATAACATCATAGTATACCTAGAGAGCGATCATGTTACCACTTAACATAACGGCAACAAACATAACATCATAGTATACCTAGAGAGCGATCATGTTACCACTTAACATAAAACGGCAACAAACATAACATCATAGTATACCTAGAGAGCGATCATGTTACCACTTAACATAACGGCAACAAACATAACATCATAGTATACCTAGAGAGCGATCATGTTACCACTTAACATAACGGCAACAAACATAACATCATAGTATACCTAGAGAGCGATCATGTTACCACTTAACATAACGGCAACAAACATAACATCATAGTATACCTAGAGAGCGATCATGTTACCACTTAACATAACGGCAACAAACATAACATCATAGTATACCTAGAGAGCGATCATGTTACCACTTAAGATAACACATAACGAACGGCAACAAACATAACATCATAGTATACCTAGAGAGCGATCATGTTACCACTTAACATAACGGCAACAAACATATCATAGTATACCTAGAGAGCGATCATGTTACCACTTAACATAACGGCAACAAACATAACATCATAGTATACCTAGAGAGCGATCATGTTACCACTTAACATAACGGCAACAAACATAACATCATAGTATACCTAGAGAGCGATCATGTTACCACTTAACATAACGGCAACAAACATAACATCATAGTATACCTAGAGAGCGATCATGTTACCACTTAACATAACGGCAACAAACATAACATCATAGTATACCTAGAGAGCGATCATGTTACCACTTAACATAACGGCAACAAACATAACATCATAGTATACCTAGAGAGCGATCATGTTACCACTTAACATAACGGCAACAAACATAACATCATAGTATACCTAGAGAGCGATCATGTTACCACTTAACATAACGGCAACAAACATATCATAGTATACCTAGAGAGCGATCATGTTACCACTTAACATAACGGCAACAAACATAACATCATAGTATACCTAGAGAGCGATCATGTTACCACTTAACATAACGGCAACAAACATAACATCATAGTATACCTAGAGAGCGATCATGTTACCACTTAAGATAACACATAACGAACGGCAACAAACATAACATCATAGTATACCTAGAGAGCGATCATGTTACCACTTAACATAACGGCAACCAACATAACATCATAGTATACCTAGAGAGCGATCATGTTACCACTTAACATAACGGCAACAAACATAACATCATAGTATACCTAGAGAGCGATCATGTTACCACTTAACATAACGGCAACAAACATAACATCATAGTATACCTAGAGAGCGATCATGTTACCACTTAACATAACGGCAACAAACATAACATCATAGTATACCTAGAGAGCGATCATGTTACCACTTAACATAACGGCAACAAACATAACATCATAGTATACCTAGAGAGCGATCATGTTACCACTTAACATAACGGCAACAAACATAACATCATAGTATACCTAGAGAGCGATCATGTTACCACTTAACATAACGGCAACAAACATATCATAGTATACCTAGAGAGCGATCATGTTACCACTTAACATAACGGCAACAAACATAACATCATAGTATACCTAGAGAGCGATCATGTTACTTGCAACAAACATAACATCATAGTATACCTAGAGAGCGATCATGTTACCACTTAACATAACGGCAACAAACATAACATCATAGTATACCTAGAGAGCGATCATGTTACCACTTAACATAACGGCAACAAACATAACATCATAGTATACCTAGAGAGCGATCATGTTACCACTTAACATAACGGCAACAAACATAACATCATAGTATACCTAGAGAGCGTTCATGTTACCACTTAACATAACGGCAACAAACATAACATCATAGTATACCTAGAGAGCGATCATGTTACCACTTAAGGGGCCGAAACTTGTTGTTTTATGGACTCATGTCCGGGACTTGTTGGAGGTTAAGGTTCTTATTAGTTTGGCTTTATTACTGTATTTATTGGTATTAGTATTATTACCTGGTGGTATTATTATTATTATTAGTAGTAGTAGTAGTAGTAGTATTATCAGTATTAATATTTTTATATTATTAAGCGAATATCCCTGTTAAGACTAGTTTGTCTGTTTGCATTCCTTAGATTATTTGTGAAATAAGTTTCATGCACAGGTTCTGTAATTCACTGGTGTAGGTTGACTCATTATTTGTTACGCTTGTATTAAAGCTTTTCACTTGTATTTTAACTTGACTGGGTGAGATATAGGAAGGCTGTACGTTTCAATGGGTTGTATTTATACACAAGAGTATCAATTATAAAAGTCACAAGTTTCATGGTTGATCAGCTTCTAATATACAAATAAACTACATAATTGTGATACTAGTATCAAAAGAAATAACACTATACGCATGTATATATACAATATCTGCAACACAGCCTAATATATATCTTAGTGTAGTGAGGGGTAGTGCAATCAAAATGTCATTAGCTTCTGGCCGGGTAAATAGCTTGGGGGCGCTGGAGAGGGTTTATCTTGAGAGGTAACGGGGAGTGAGAGGCGGAGGCAAGTGAGGGGGAAGGGGAGGTGGCTAAGGACAGTGGGAACCCTTAAAGGATCTATGGACGTACGATCAAGTGAATACAAGGGAGGAAGTTAGAATTATATGAATTTTAGCTAGTACAAATCCTCAGTAACTAACACGAACACTTAGACTCTTAGAGGGTCTCCGAACATAAAATTACTGGAACACAAGGGGAAAGGGAAATAGTAAAGTGATTTAACGGGTGCGACCTCTCACTTATTACGACGACTATTGGAGGGACTTTGAGGTGCATGATTAAGGGGCGAGGGGACATAATTACAAACAGGGTGATTATTTGTAAGCCCTCGGGAATCAACATAAACACTTAAGGGGCTGGGAAGATACACAATTATTGATTCTATGCACATGCGTCAGTCTACCACACTTCAGGCAAACTTCAGGATATCTCAGGCAGCACAGGCTTCAGCCTACCACACTTCAGGCAGACTTCAGGATACCTCAGGCAGCACAGGCTTCAGCCTACCAACCTTCAGGCAGACTTTAGGATACCTCCGGTAGGAAACACATCGGCCTACCACACTTCAGACAAACTTCAGGATACCTCAGACAACAGAACATTGGCCTACCATATGTTAGGAAGATTTCAAAATACCTCTGACAACACAGCGTTGGCCTACCACACTTTAGGTAGATTTTAGGATACCTTGTGCAGCACCAGCGTCGGCCTACCACACTTCAGGTAATATTTAGGATACCTTAGGCAGCACACGCGTCGGCCTACCACACTTCAGGTAGACTTCAGGATGCCACAGACTTAGTCGGCTCCTTCGGACACAGGAGAGTCCGACTTCACTCTTGTAACCTCCTTGGCAATTCTGTTTTCCACTGATCGCTAAGGTGAACAAAATAATCATCCAAGACGAAGAGATTAATAACTTTAACTCCTGTAGTTCTCCACACTCCGGGTGTACGACTCTCTTACGACTGTTGGACTGATCGGGACAAGTGTCTAAACTTTCTTTTACAGGATTTTCTCATAGGTCACTTGTGAAGAGTGTATCTTGGTATAGGCTACCTCCTGTGGGGGAGTTTGGGGCCCTATATACCCCTGTCCAGGATCACGTTGCATTTGTAGTGATCATGACTCACCAATCGAGTCACGTGGTGTTTGTTGATCTTATACCTTTGATCCCGAATCCGGGTTTTCCCCAGACAGGTAAGGTGGTAGCTTATGTGGCTCAGGCTGACCAATCACTTGCCTTGTTTTCCTCCTTCTGCCGCCTTGTGCCCTGGCTTGGTGTGGGCATGGGCGGTCATTTGTCTGGGAAGGTGTAGGGCCTTCTAATCTCAGGGACACGAGCGAAGTGGGCTCTGGGGCGATGGGGATTTCTGTCAGGGGTAAAGGGAGCCAGGACCAAGCTAGGGTGGTGGGGAATTCTGTCAACAATGAAGGGGAACAGGACCAGGATGTATGTCTCCAAAATACCTGGTTTGATGAAGGCGTGGAAGGTGAGTCGTGAACTTGAGGTATCAATGGCAGTTGTCTTATAATCACCACCGGGAGTGTCGGGGATGCTGGTCGCACTACCATGATGGGTGGTGGGGGGGTCGTGTAATCGTCTAGATTCTTCTCCAACATTATCATATGCAAGAAATATAGGGCATAAT
>CM064487.1:83280124-83295124 GCA_032716605.1 Paralithodes platypus
ACGATCGTTCCGTTAGTTTGGCGATTTTGAGACCTTTCGCCTCATTTCTTTAATATTTAGACCTTTCGTGACATTTAGGTGTCGATCTTTTCCTGGCGAGCGATAGTGAGCCTCTATTTTTGAAAGAACCGGCCTTCGGTCGGGAAATTTGTCTACCGAAAAATTTACAAATTTATCTTGAAAAGGGTCTAGGGGGCGTGTTTCTAATTTGATGGAGGTCTAGCGAGGAAACTCAAAAATTAAGTTAATAAATAAATATATAGACCAAAAACCAAGCATTAAGAAAAAGAGGTTACAGTTGACGTGTTTCATATATTGTTGTTGTTCCCCAAGCTGCCTGGCCGAACAGCCCCAAGGCCCCAAGCAAGGCCAAGGCCATAACCGAGCGCCCCCACAGAACTCTCCCTGCCGACCACAATAAAGCCTGGGTAACCGAAGCCACTCCATGGCGGGGAGCTGAGGAGGGTGCGGAAACGCCCGGGAAACCAAAGACCCACCCAGGGCCCTGTGCCCCGCAGCAATTATGAAGAGAAAGTTGAGGGGCAAAGGAAAAATGTGACGCTTTGGCTTCCAATCTTGGTAGATTGGGAGGTCAATCCACGGAAGTGACGCCGTCACTTGAGATCTAGAAAATATATAAGTAAAAGGAACAGTCAGAGTAAGCTATGGGTATGGCAGAGATCGCTCAGTTCTCACTCTGATAGACCAGCCCATCACCATATGACTAGAACCCAATCCTCTCAGCATCAGCTAGGAAAGGCCCTAGAAAGCCGCCTTTGGCGGGGGGATAGCTTCCCTATTTCAACCCCTTTCGGGGTTGGGCACCCGCCCAACATTATATTGAGCTAAAAATATGGAAACTGATCGGGGTAGTAGGTGGATTATTGGGTTAGAAGATTAGGTGGTATTTGAATGTCGTTATTTAACCCTTTCTGTAAAGATGCCGTCCTTTTAACTGGCTACTATCAAACCATTTCATTCTGTTTAAAAAGGGCCTCTAGATATTAACAGGCTTCGAACTATCTTACTTAACCCTTTTTACTACCACAGATCCTTTTTAAACGGCTAGACTAAAATGGAAAACACGTCGCCTGTACAGAAGCGGTTAACCATTGAGTACCAGGGACGTCCTTTGTATCATTGAGTACCAGGGACGTCCTTTGTATCATTGAGTACCAGGGACGTCCTTTGTATCATTGAGTACCAGGGACGTCCTTTGTATCATTGAGTACCAGGGAGTCCTTGTATCATTGAGTACCAGGGACCTCCTTTGTATCATTGGTACCAGGGACGTCCTTTGTATCATTGAGTACCAGGGACGTCCTTTGTATCATTGAGTACCAGGGAAGTCCTTGTATCATTGAGTACCAGGGACGTCCTTTGTATCATTGAGTACCAGGGACGTCCTTTGTATCATTGAGTACCAGGGACGTCCTTTGTATCATTGAGTACCAGGGACGTCCTTTGTATCATTGAGTACCAGGGACGTCCTTTGTATCATTGAGTACCAGGACGTCCTTTGTATCATTGAGTACCAGGGACGTCCTTTGCATCATTGAGTACCAGGGACGTCCTTTGTATCATTGAGTACCAGGGACGTCCTTTGTATCATTGAGTACCAGGGACGTCCTTTGTATCATATTCTGTCAGCTATTGGACGATTGTATGCAGCTTAGGAAGGACCTCTTGCAATAATAAGGCTCCAAAATATCTCAACCAACCCTTTCAACTATCACATAATATCGTCTAAATATAGCTAGAATAAAACATATCACACGTCGCTGGTACTCAAAGGGTTAAATGATCGCGGAGCTTACTATGCGGAATAACACTTTGTCGGAAGGACGGATATGAAGGTACTGTATGAGGTGATATCCAGCGCTTCATTAAAACAATTACACTCAGTTATATTTAAGGGAGCCCACCTAGCTTTTCTTTTTCTCTTCCTCTCCCTCTCTGTTTGGCTTGTATCCATTCGGCCCCATCCAGCCTACTGTTTGAATACGTTTACCCTCATCCAGTAGTCAATATTTTCCTGACGAGCGGTAGCGAGCCAGCATATATACAGTATATATACAGTATACTTGTTTTGACAGCAAGCTAAATTTTTACATTTTTCGATAGAAAAGTGTCTCCGGTGAAGCCAGATTTCTCCATACAATGCTGGCTCGCTGTCGCTCGCCAGGAAGAAATCGACACCTGGATGGGGATAAACCTCTTAAAACAGTTGGCTGAATGGGGCCGAATGGATACAAGCCGGGGAAAGAGAGAAAAGGAGATAAAGATAAAAAAAAAAAAAAACGGTGACCCCCTTAAGCTGACGGTAAATTGAATTCTTAGTAACTGATTTCTTGATACTTACTGGACAAATATGAAACTACTATATCTCTGCGACAAATGTATGCCAAGTTTTCATAATTAACAACATATTTCCCAACACAATCTACGTACTATAGCCTATTCGCTGTAAGTAGGCGAGAAATCATGACCTCTAACCTCTGTAACTAAAAAACGACTAGATTAATCGAGCTAATATTTCTACAATTTTGGGAAGAGTCAGTCAAGGAATAGATGTGAAAATTTACAGCCGATTTGCTCTAGCCCTTTTTGAGTTACAGAGGATAGAGGTCATGATTTCTCGCCTACATACAGCGAATAGACTCTAGCTGAGTTATGAAGATAGCGACAAAGCACTGTACTGTTAGCTGGGAAGAAAACAGGCTACAGTGATGGGTTTCTGGTTGAGGTTGGGATCGAGTTGCAAGATTGGAAAAAGACGAAAAAGGTCATTTCAAAGGACTAAGGAAAGGCTTTAGATATAAGGTTGGGCGTTGCGAGTGGAATTGGTTGAAAAAGGCGACCTGGGAGTTTTATTAGCAGGGGAAGTGGACGAGGGGGAAGATAACTTTATCGGAGGGGGAACTTTTTGAGGCCGGACCAAACGTGAGAGGAACAAAACTGGGAACAGAAATTAGAGTTGCCTTTAGAAGGGGGTTTTCTGGACCCCATTTTCTCTCTAGCTTAGCTCTATTAGTTTTGATATTTTAAGTCATTTGCACCATTAAATTGGTGATTTTAGGACCTTATGTTTTCCTGGCGAGGGATAACGAGCCTGCAAATTGGTAGGAGCTGACCCTTAGCCGGGGCCTTTTTCTTTTTGATTGATTGAAATCTTTATTTAGTCTAAAATAGTTACATTGTACACAGAATAATAAACAAATTTGCAGACAAGGCTCTTTGATGAATCTAGTTCATCTTTTAAGAGCCCTTCTAGCACAACTTTATCTCGGAAGGGGGAACGGGGGGGTGGGGGGGGGGGGATTTTTAAAGCTTGGTGGAACTAAATGAAAATAATAACACATACAGTATAATTATCTGTAAATACACAAATAAATACAAATTTCCCCAAGTTATCAAACTACTTTTAGTTTCTAGATAACACTTGGTGTTATGTTCATAATAGGAAGGCATCAATGGCATCAACAAAAGCTATTAATATTACATGAATAATCCTTTGAAATTAACTCAAATTCAACCAAGATCATTCAGTGCCCAATTACCCCTTGACTCTATCAGGTCTGTTGTAAGTTTAATAAAGTCATTTTGAGGTTTATTCAATATATAGAATAACATACCAAAATTTACATTTAATGTCTACGCGTGTTAGGATATTTTTAATAATGTCAAACACTCGCTATTCGTTCGTTGGCGGATTCACACCTGTCTTTAGTTATCCTAAGGGGAGGTATTCAGTTTGTTCCCTAGACCTCCATCAAGCTTAAAATGACACTCCTTTAAAGATAAATTTGTACATTTTTCGGTAGAAAAATTTCCAGGCCGAAGGCCGGTTCCTCTTAAATTACAGGCTCGCTATCGCTCGCCAGGAAAAGATTGACACCTATATGGCACGAAAGGTCTTAACATTGACATAAATGGGGCGAAAGTTCTTAAAATCGCCAAACTAATGGGGCGAACGTGTTAAAATCTCAAAAGCAATGGGGCTAAACATGAAGGAGAAAGGGGTCCAGAAAAAAATCCCTCAAGTGGAAATCTGCCCTAAAGTTACAACTGATATCATGAAATATATTCATTATGTGTTACATGATGCTATGGATAATATATTCATTATGTGTTACATGATGCTATGGATAATATATTCATTATGTGTTACATGATGCTATGGATAATATATTCATTATGTGTTACATGATGCTATGGATAATATATTCATTATGTGTTACATGATGCTATGGATAATATATTCATTATGTGTTACATGATGCTATGGATAATATATTCATTATGTGTTACATGATGCTATGGATAATATATTCATTGTGTTACATGATGCTATGGATAATATATTCATTATGTGTTACATGATGCTATGGATAATATATTCATTATGTGTTACATGATGCTATGGATAATTTAGAAAAGTTTTCTCATTAATTGAAATAATAACATGTTGCTTGATCTTACAGCTAATTTAGAGCTTTGCGCAATATTAAGATACTATGCAATATTTGCCCTGGTCATATACTGGTACTTCAAACTATATTCCGTTTCTTTTCAGCTGACGATATATATATAGCCAGTTGAATCTCTTAGCAGCTAATTGTTCGATACTTAATAGAAAATATGAAATTACTATGTATCTGCATCATATCAAGATCAAATTTATATAATTAGCACCATATTTCACTACAAAATCTTCAAAATGTCTGAGAAATTTTGATGGGAACATTACAATTTACCGTCAGATGAAAAGAAACAGTATAGTCAATCATATTTTCGAAGGATATTATTAAAGTCTACGGTGGAATGAGATAATGTTTAACTATCAATTCTATCTCAGGGGATTTGTTTACCTGAAGAATTGATCTCTCATGATCAGTGATACAGTTGCCAATGCATGAACCTGGTACAAGTGCTGTTATTGAATTACAGGATTTAATGTTTCCATATATATGTATAAAATATATATATATATATATATATATATATATATATATATATATATATATATATATATATTATTAAAAGGTGGGTTTTTTAGTTAACTATTTTCAAGTAATGTTGCTTGAAGTAATACAATACTGTACGTTTTCATTAATACTATGCACTATCCAGTTATTGTAGAATAATATGCCAGCTCTTTACAGCAGTTATCCCTGGTATATAAACTGGCAACCATACATAAACATATTATTTTTCATAAACTCCTACCAAAGCATCGCTAAAGAACTCATTTCAGGTTCGACTTTATCCACGCCCCAATCGCTTAAGGGAGCCCACCTCGCTTATTTTCTCTTTCTCTCCCTCTCTCTTTGGTTTGTATCCATTCGGCCTCATTCAGCCTACTGTTTTAATACGTTCCTGGCGAGCGGTAGCGAGCCAGAATATATACTGTATATATTTATTTTGACAGAAAGCTAAATTTGTACATTTTCGATAGACAAATTTCTCCGGCGAAGCCGGATTTCTCCATACAATGCTGGCTAGCTATCGCTCGCCAGAAAGAAATCGACACCTGAATAGGGATAAACGTCTTAAAACAGTTGGCTGAATGGGGCCGAATGGATACAAGCCAGAGAAAGAGAGAAAAGGAGAGAAAGAGAAAAAAGCAGGTGAGCCCCTTTAAGCCTGCTCTCGCAAACTCTCTCCAAGCTCTCAATTAATTATCCACAACATCTTATACTCCCCGATTGATCTCAATCTCCCACACTTTCAACTCTTATGCCTCGCCTCACTCACATTCACATCATTGCTTCAGTTCTACCTCATACCTTTTCTACCTAACCTAATTATTCCATTCATATCATTCTACCTCAGCTCTTATTCACGTAATTATCTCCGTTAAGACACAAATACTGTACCTTGTGCTGAGGATGGACCTATATTGTAGTGGACAACATTCACTTTCATAGGCTATGTAAAATGTTGTGAAAGTGAAACGTTGATTCCAAAAACATTAATATGTTCTCCGCGCATCATACCCCAGTTTCTCCTACCTTCACCTTACCTACCTGTTCTCACTATCTGGCTCTTAAACTTACTGTTATCGGGTCTAGCACCTTCCAACTCCGAGGAAGTGACTCTTGGTGTACGTGTCTGTGGGTATGTGGGGGTGTGGGTGTGGGTGTGTGTGTGTGTGTGTGTGTACGTGTGTGTGTGTGTGTGTGTGTGTGACTGTGTGTGTGTGTGTTCTCTCTATCTTCCTCCTAAAGTCTGCGTTATCGGACCTCTCGGCTTCTAACTCCTGGGAAGTGACTGTCGGTGTGTGTGGTGGTGGTGGTGGTGGAGATGGGCGGGAGAGAGAAATAGGGGGGGGGGGGGGGCGTTGAGTGGGGGAGCGTGGGTTTGCAACTGGGTTCGTTTGGAGGAAGTAAGGTTGTGGGTGTGCTGGTGGGAGGAGTGAATACATTCATATACTTTAGTTACAGGGGTGGATAGACAAAGAGATAAAGGGGTCCTAGAGAGTAGAGTGAAGACAAAAGTGGAAAGGTAGAAAGAAGAAGAAGAGTATATTTTAATGAAACTAACTTTAAATAGTAAGTTTATATATTGTAAGAGGGTGAAGGTTCTTTGTGTGTGATGTTCTGTATGTGTGATGTTCTGTGTGTGATAATATGTGTGTGTGATGTCCTGTGTGTATGTGGAAGGGTTCTATGTGTGAGAAGGGGGGTTCGGTGTGGGTGGGTTTGGGCATGTGTATGGAAGGTTCTGTGTGTGTGAGATGGAGGTTTTGTGTGTAGGTTCTGCATGTGTGAGGGAGGGTTCTGTGTGTAACCATGGGAGTTCTATGTGTGTGAGGGAGGGTTCTGTGTGTGTTAGGGAGGGTTCTGTGTGTGTGAGGGAGTGTTCTGTGTGTGTGAGGGAGTGTTCTGTGTTTGAGAAGGGGAGTTCTGTTTGTGTGTGTAAGTGTGTGTGTTCACTACCATTCTCCTAAACTCAATGTCATCGTACCTCTCTCCTTGTAACTCCTGGGAAGTGACTCGGTCAGAGAGAGAGAGAGAAGGCAGAGTTAGTTGTGTGTGTGTATGTGTGTGCCCCTGGACAGCATGTACTCGCGTGTGTATTCATGTGCTTTACGGGAGGCCATAGTACGTGACGGATCAGGAAGGAAGATATGTCATGGGAAGGGTGATGGTGTGTGGGTGGGTGTTTGTCTGTATGTTTCTGTGTATATTCCATGCTCTCTCGCTCTTTTATACGCACGCGCACACACACACACACACACACACATACTCACTCTCACACGCTCTTTCTATTTATCTCTGTTTTACGAGGGGCCATAGTACGTGACGGATTATATGGTGTTGTGGAAGAGATACCCTGATGTTGCTCGACTGCTTGAGAGAGAGAGAGAGAGAGAGAGAGAGAGAGAGAGAGAGAGAGAGAGAGAGAGAGAGAGAGAGAGAGAGAGAGAGAGAGAGAGAGAGAGAGAGAGGAATTACTAAATATATGGATAAACCGATAAAGGAGAGAAAAGTTAGATAGATATATGGAATAGATATATAGATATATTAAAAGGAGGTTTAATAAATACCTACTTGGCACAGAGCATACCGTATACATATTGTTGTCTTTGCCAGCAGTCATTGTGTCACCAAGTCACGGTGGATAAAGCCGTCTCTCACAGATCATAATAATGGTGGTCTATCTTCCTTGCATCTTCCGCCTACCAATTGTCATACTTCCAACTTCTCCATTGTTTCCTTTATGTCCAATCTTAACGTATCATAAAACAAACATATGACCACAATATACCATTACATACTGTAAAGAACATAACAGATCATCTCATATCATCGCATCACATACAGGGTGATTAAAAAAAAGTGTAATGATTTCACATGTATGTCATTTCTTAATTTTTTAACCTACACACTTTATCTTTTCAGGTTGTGATGGTGGTATCATACCATTTGGCATAAATACAAGGTTCTAGCTAAAATGGTATTCACAGCCGAGCAGAAAGTCAAGATAGTTGAATTCTGGTATGAGACCAAATCGTGCGTCACAGTCCGTCGTCGGTTCTGCCGCGAGTTCAAAGTTCAAACACGTGATGGACCTAAAAAAAAAACTGCCATAAAGGCAGTGAGCTTTGGGCCCTTCAGCTGCCTCTCTGTGATATCCTCGGGTAGCTCAGAGCCCCAGAAGATGTTGTTATGGTTGTTGATGGAGCCGTTGATGTGGAAGTGTGCCTCGTCGGAGAACCAGATGTGGTTGATCCATCCTGGGGTGCGTTCAAGCTTTTGGCTGAGCCAATCACACATGACATGCCTTCTTTGCATGTCCTCAGCTTTTAGTTTATGCCTCACAGATATGGTGTAAGGGAATAGCTTGAGCTCCTTGGTCATAATACGCAACAGACTGGAGGGGGAGAGTCCCAATCCTTTGGAGCGGCGGCGGTGAGACTTCTTTGGGCTTCTGATGGCTGAGTTGCGCACAGTATCAATGTTTGCCTGGTTCTTTGTGACTGCTGCTGGACGTCCACTGTTCCCCTTGTGTGTGCTGTGGACAGTACCCTTGCTCTCAAAGTGCTTGACAAACCTCAGTATAACATTATTTTTAGGTCCATCACATGTTTGAACTTTGAACTCGCGGCACTCTGCCACTCTGATGGCACAACCATCACTTCTTCCTCTGACAAAGCTAAACTCTTCACTCAAACTTTTGCTAGAAACTCCACCTTGGATGATTCCGGTGCTATTCCTCCCTCTCCGCCCTCCTCTCTCTTACTTATGCCTAATATCCTAATCTCTTCTAAAGATGTACTTTCTACCCTCTCTGGGCTCAACACTAATAAGGCGTACGGTCCGGACAGTGTTCCTCCTATTGTTCTCAAAAACTGTGCTTCCGTGCTCACTCCCTGCCTAGGCAAACTCTTTCGTCTCTGTCTATCCTCTAACGTCTTCCCTTCATGCTGGAAGTTTGCTCACATTCAACCTGTCCCAAAGAAGGGTGACCGCTCTCAACCCTCCAACTATCGTCCAATTGCTCTTATCTCTTGTCTTTCTAAAGTTTTTGAAACTATTCTTGCTTCCAAATTTCTTAAGCATTTCTCTTCTCATAATCTGCTCTCAGATCGCCAGTATGGCTTCCTTAAGGGTCGCTCTACTGGTGATCTTCTTTCATATCTTACTAACTCTGGTCATCCTCCTTTCGGGACTTCGGCGAGACTTTTTCTATTGCACTAGACATATCGAAAGCCTTCGATAGAGTCTGGCATAAATCTTTAATTTCTAAACTACCCTCCTTCGGTTTCTAGCCCTCCATCTGTGCCTTTGTCTCTAATTTCCTTTCGGCCGTTCCATAGCTGCGGTTGTGGACGGCCATTGTTCACTTCCTCACCCTATAAACTCCGGGTTCCTCAGGGCACTGACCTATCTCCTATTCTCTTTCTAATTTTTATAAATGATCTCCTTAACTGTACCTTAATTTCCATCCATTCATACGCAGACGACTCAACCTTACACTACTCCATTAGTTTTCAGAACGCCCCAGCCAGTAATCCCTCAACGACAAACGTGATGAAGCCATACAACAGTTATCTTCTGATCTAACTACCTTTTTTCCAATTGAGGCAGAGAAAACCTTGTTAACTTTAATGCTTCCAAAACCCAATTTCTCCATTTATCTACCCGTCAGGATCTCCCAGCGGACTATCCCTTATTCTTCAACAATACAAAAATTGACCCTTCATCTTCTCTCAATATTCTTGGTGTCTCTTTTTCTTCTGCTCTCATTTGGAAGGACCATATTACCAGTCTTGCTAAGGCAGCCTCCAGAAGCTGGGTTGTGCTCAACCGCCTTAGGGGGTTCTTTTCCCCTGCACAGCTTCTTGCTCTGTACAGGGGCATAGTGCGCCTTGTATGAGTATTGTTCACATGTGTGGGAGGTTCCTCTCACACCGCTCTCCTAGACAAAGTTGAAAGGAAGGCCTTTCGTATCATTAACTCCTGTCCACTCACCAACTCTCTGCAATCTCTCTCTCTCCGCCGCAATGTTGCATCTCTCGCTATTCTATCGCTACTATAATAATCAGTGTTCCTCAGAGCTATCCCAGTGCATACCACACTCCTTACGTAGGGCACGTGGTACCGTCTTGCAACTCAATCCCACCCCTACTCTGTGCAACTCTCCAACCCAAGAGTGAAACGTTACTCTCAAACTTTCTTCTACTCAACATCTGAGCTCTGGAACTCTCTCCCAGAATCAGTCTTTCCCTCTTCCTATGACTTAAATTGCTTCAAACTCCGTGTGTCCAGGCATTTTGGCTCGAACGTCCCTTGATTTTGGCCCTGTCACTCTTTCAACTATGGGGGAGGCACTTGCTATAGGCAGTTATGCCTTTTGCCTCCCTCAATCACATGGAAGAAAAAAAAAAAAAAAAAAAACGACGACGGACTGTGACGTACGATTTGGTCTCATACCAGAATTCAACTATCTTGACTTTCTGCTTGGCTGTGAATACCATTTTAGCTAGAACCTTGTAGTTGACTTATGCCAAATGGTATGATACCACCATCACAACCTGAAAAGATAAAGTGTGTAGGTTAAAAAATGAAGAAATGACATACATGTGAAATCATTACACTTTTTTTTAATCACCCTGTAGAACGAAAACAGATCCATTTATTATTCTAAGCGTTATCGAGGTCTTCATAAACTCTTAGAAAATATCTTACATGAGTTATAAGCAACATTTAACACTACCTATCTTGAATGAAATATAGTATATTTTGCCTGATTTCATTGATAACTAAGAATTCTACCAATCATGAATCAGGTACCGGCATTATACTTGATTTAATAGCTAATACTTAACACTAACGTACTCAAAATCCGAGCTGTTGTGTCTTAGCTGACCACACACACACACACACACATCACAGGGTCAGGGGTATAATATCATATGTTTTCACCAACCCACCAATTACTTTACAAATTAACTTAACTAATGAAATCAATGAAAGTAATGAATACATGTGATACTCCAAGGACTCGAACCTAGGATACCCACACCGAAATTCCGCACACTAAGCATTACGCAATCAAGACAGTTTACCTTACCTGATTTTATAACTAACTCTGAACCCCACTTATAACGATACTACAGATACATCATAACCTTACCTATCTCAAATCAAAACTCCTGTATCTTACCTGATTTCATAAGTACCCAGAAACCTAATTACTTCAAGTCAGAGCTATTATAGTTTAGCTGTCTTGATGGTGTAATTATTAGAGTGTTTAACCCTATTAGGTGCAGGGCGCGCCAAATTAGAACCTCCCAGTTTTACTCCATTAGCTTGGAAATTTTAAGACGTTTCATCTCATTAGTTTGCGATTATATGATGCTTTAACCCAATAAGGTGTCGATTTTTCGTGGGCGAGCGATAGCGAGCCTACAATTTGGGAGAAACCGGCCTTTGGCCGGTACATTTTTCTACCGAAAAATGTACACATTTAACTTAAAGGGGGTCTGGGGGACGTTTTTTTTAGTTTGAAGGGGATTTGGAGAGACGGTTTTCCAAGTCTCGGGGTAAACTAAATACACATTGTTCGAAAATGGCAAAAACAATTAAAACTCTCAATAATAATTAAACAAAATGCCATAATGACCTCCAAGACGTTGCACCAGATAGAGTTAAGATGTTTATGTGGTAACCCAGGTTCGATTCCCAGGACAATCACATGCTTTCATTAATTTCATTGGGAGGTGTTTGGTGTTGAGAGTGGAATTAATACACATAAGAATTATAGCTGACTCAGCACCTTGCCTCAAATCAGCTACTGTAGAACTATCATACTCAACTGTATTTGTTAGCTAACCCAAAACTCTACTTAACACGAGTCAGAGATTATACTATACAATCGAGGAAAAACAAATCTTTACACTAACGCTCTAAACATTCTGGAAGTGGGTCGAAATCTTGTTATAATACCTCACAGATAAATGTTTCACTCGATTCGTTCCGTTCACACAAAATGTTATACAGCTCACCAGTGTAAAGATTGTTTTTTTCCTCGAGCGTACATCTCATTTTATAGCTAAATCAGAAACCTACCTTCTCTCAGATGTGTATAATAATGGAGGACTCATATTCTTGAATCTCTTCCAGTCTTCATTTGTCAAACGTTAATTCTCGGGCGTGTTTCCGCTTCTCCCTCTGCTCCCTCAATCTTTTTTCAGGGGGAGTTTACCTGCTTTTTCTCTCTCTCTCTCTGATTTGCATCCATTCGGCCCCATTCAGCCTACTGTTTTAGGACGTTTATCCCCATCCAGGTGTCGATTTATACCTGGCGAGCGATAGCGAGCCACTTATTTTGGATAATGTGTTAGACAGCTGGCTAAATTTTTATATTTTTCGATAAAAAAAATTATCCGGCGAAGCCGGATTTCTCCATGAAATGCTGGCGAGCGCGACACCGGATGAAGATACATGTCAAAAAACAGTAGGCTGAATGGGACCGAATGGATACAACCGACAAAGAGAAAAAAACAGGTCACTCTCCTTAACTTTCCTGCATTCTCTGTTCTCTCTAATCTATCCATTTAAATATATCTAGTTGTTGTTGTTGTTGTTGTTGTTCCCTAAGCTGCCTGGCCGAACAGCCCCGAGTCCCTGAGAAAGGCCATGGCCACGATCGGGCTTTCCCACAGAGCTCTCATGGAGTGTAGATTGTGTTGTTGGCGTTAAGTGGTTGTGTGAAATGCAGTCTTCTATGATGTGTTTAATGGTATGGGGTGCTGTGTTACATCCCGGGCAGGCGTCGACAACGGAGTCATCCAGTCTCTTCTGATAGCTAAGGAGAGCTGGATGGTGTCCGCATCTCAGCCTGGCCAGGTGGACTCTGTCCTCGCGAGGAGGAAGGGAGGATTCGGAAGGATGGATTTCGGGAGGTCGTGCATGCAGCTGTGTGTTGTCTGTGAGTGAGTGGATGGATCGGTGAGAGATATGAGTATGGATGTGCTTCTGGATGTTGGTTCGGGGTGGGCAGGGAGGGAGAGAGGACAATAATTGTGTGTGATACCGTGTGCTGGGTGTTGTTTTGATATTTCTTGGTGTCTGTGGGTGTGTTGCCATTGTAGTTTAGTGGGTGGTCTTGGTTCGTGGAGGCTGCTGCCAGGAATTGAGTGCCTCTCATGTCCAGATGGTCTTTGACTTTGAGGATTTTGGTTTCTTGATGTAGGTGATCTGTGGGTGCAGTAGCTGTGCAGCCTGTAATGATCTTCAGGGCTTTGTTTTGAATAGTCTGTAAGGTCTTATGATGTGTTTCAGCTAGGTTAGAAGCCCAGGTTGGGCTTGCGTATTCCATCACTGATCTTATGTATTGTTTATATACTGTGGTGGTAGTTTCTTTGTTGTGTCCAAATTTTGTGTGAGCAAGTGACCTGAGGGCGTTAAGTCTGGGTGTCAGTTTCTTTTTAATGTTTGTGGTGTGCTGTTTGAATGTCATATGAGTATCATATGTTACTCCTAGGATTTTGGGTGTGTGTCTATGTGTTAGGGGTGTGTTGTTTATGGTGAGTTGAGGGATGTATTCGTGTTCTCCTGTCCAACTTGTGAGCAGGGTTGCGGTGGATTTGGCTGGGGCTAGATTAAGTCTGTTTGTAGTGCACCAGCCATGTAGTGTGTTGAGATAGGGTTGAAGGAGATCTGTTGCTCTTTTTGGGTCATGGTGTGTGCATGTGAGTGTTATGTCATCTGCATAGGAGGCTAAGTTTATTTGGGGCGTATTGGGTGTAGTTATATCGTGAATGTACAGATTGAAGAGTGCGGGCGATAGGACGGATCCTTGTGGGACTCCGTTTGGAAAGTTTCTGATTTTAGATGACTGACCGGCAAAAGATACGTGTGCACATCTGCCTGCTAGGAAGTTGGCCAGCCACCGTTTTGTGTTGTTGTGCATGTTTGTGTTGTAGATTTTGTTTGTTAGGTTGTGGCGGGGGATGGCATCGAAGGCTTTACTAATGTCGAGTGTGGCTAATAGTGATCTGTGTGGTGGTCTAGCTGAATTGATGCCGTCGAAAGCTCTTTGTGTAAGGTCTGTGAGAAGAGTGTTTGTGGAGTGCAGTGGCCTAAAGCCATGTTGAGTTGGAGCTAGGGGTAGGTCAGGTGTAATTAGTTGTAATACTAGGCGTTCCATGACTTTGGAGGGGGAGCAAAGGAGTGTGATGGGGCGGTGCGAGGAGGGTAGCGTGGGGTCTTTGTTGGGTTTGGGGAAAGTGATGATGATACCATGCTTCCAAATGTCTGGTATTGTGTTGTGTGAATAGCTGTAGTTTGATATGTTAGTGAGTGCTTGTATGCCTTGTGGTCCCAGGTGTCTGAGGTGTATGTTGCTTATGTTGTCTAGGCCACAGGCGGGGTGAGTGCTTGAGATTGTTGATGATATGCTTTGTCTGGTGATTGGTGAAGGGTGTATAGTCAGGGTCTGTGGGGAATTGTCTCTTACGTCGGATGACACGTCGGTCGTCTTTGTGAGGTTTTAGGTGGCTGACATGTGAAAAGTGATTGATGAGAGTGTTTGCTTGTTGTTTACATGAAGGAGTAGAGTCTGTTGTTGTGATTGCAGCATGTGATTGTTGTGTTGCTGTTGGAAAGTGTGATGCTGTTTAGTGTTTTGTATAGTTTTTTGGGGTTTGTTTTGTGATCAAGTGTTTGTAGGAAGTTATTCCAATTTAGTTTTTGTTGTTCTTGTATTTTGTTGTTAGTTTGGGTGTTGAGTGCTTGAATTTGTTGTGTGATGTCTTGTGTGTGGGGTGCTGGGGAGTGTTTCAGTATGTCGCGTTGTCTGATGAGGTTTTGAATTTCTGGTGTGAAGTTGGGGTTGTGTCTTTTTCTGTTACCTCTTGGAATGTGTTTCTTGTCAGCGTTTTGGATAGTTTTATTGAGTATGTGTACAGCATTGTTGATGTTAGTGATGGGTGTACTGTTTAGAGTTGTGAAGTGTTGTTCTGTCTCATTTGTGAATGCTTCCCAG
>CM064487.1:83300124-83390674 GCA_032716605.1 Paralithodes platypus
GAAAGAAAGTTGGCCAACAGGTAGACAGCAACGAGTGGTAATCAATGGGGTTTCTTCTGAGTGAACTCCAGTCACTTCTGGAGTTCCACAGGGATCTGTCCTTGGCCAACTTCTGTTTATCATATATGTCAATGACATCAATATTGATCTGTTGAGTGAGATCTCCAAGTTTGCAGAGGACATAATGCTTGGAATGAATATGAAGGACCTCATAGGGGTTTAACAGCTCAAGATGGACCTTAACAGACAGGGTGAATGGTCGGAGCCATGGCAGATGCCTCTAAACTTGGAAAGGTGCAAGGTGATGCATATCGGCCAAGCAAACCCCAAGTCAGGCTATTTGCAATTGGGAATGCCTCTGGAAGTGACTGACTTGGAAAAGGACTTGGGTGTTCTGATCAGGAGTGACCTAAAGTTTTGAAAGCAGTGCATTTATAAAAAATAAATAGTCCTCATCCTACAACGCTCTGATACGCTCTGGGCGGGTGCCCAACCCCGAAAGGGGGTTGAAATAGGGGCTTTCTAGGGCCTTTCCTAGCTGTTGCTGAGAGGATTGGGTTCTAGTCATGTGGTGATGGGCTGGTCTTTCAGAGTGAGAACGGAGCGATCTCTGCCATACCCATAGCTTACTCTGACTTTTTCTTAACTTATATATTTTCTAGATCTCAAGTGACGGCGTCTCTTCCGTGGATTGACCTCCCAATCTACCAAGATTGGAAGCCAAAGCGTCACATTATTCCTTTGCCCCTCAACTTTCTCTTCATAATTGCTGAGGGGCACAGGACCCTGGGTGGGGCTTTGGTTTCCCGGGCGTTTCCGCACCCTCCTCAGCTCCCCGCCATGGAGTGGCTTCGGTCACCCAGGCTTTATTATGGTCGGCAGGGAGGGTTCTGTGAGGACGCTCAGTTATGGCCTTGGCCTTGCTCGGGGCCTTGGGGCTGTTCGGCCAGGCAGCTTGGGGAACAGTAACAACAACAACAACAACGGCCTCTCCTGGAGTATGCTGTTCAATTCTGGTTTCCAGCACTCAGAAAATATATATAGAGCGACTGGAAAGAATACAAGCTAAGGCTACAAAGCTTACTCCATCAATTAGAAGACTGAACTATGAGGACCGTTTGAGAGCTCTTGATCTCTTCCCGTTGGAGACACGCAGACTACGAGGTCAGCTCATTGAAGTTTTTAGAATACTTAATAGAATTGACAATGTGGATTATAGCAAAACGTTTAGTCTCAATATGAATATAACACGCAACATGGCTGGAACTTAGAATTGAAACGGTTCAGCACTAGTATTTGTAGAAACCTTTCCACATATAAGATCTGTTCTACCTGGAATAAACTTCCTTCCGAAGTTGTAAACAGTTCTTCAGTAGATCAGTTCAAGAAGAGAGTAGATAGTATTTTGCACACTCTGTAATGAGTGTAGAGCACTAAACAATTTCGCTCCTACCATTTAGAGTATCTCCTCGGAATGTACAGCAAGGTATCTGAGATACTAAATATTCCTTGTAACTCCTCTTCTATCTCTCGCTCTCTCCGTCTACTTCCTTCCTTGTTCAATCACCTTCCCCTTTCTTACAATTGTCTCTCTTATTTCTCTCCATTACCTCTCTCACATACAGTATATTCCCTCCCCATGTTTCTCCCTCCTCATGTTTATCTCAATCCTTATCTACCTCCTTCGTTCTCCCAATTTGCTTTCACCTTTTTTACTTTGTATCAGTCTTCTTTCATCTTTGACTCCTTACCACTCTCCTCACTTCCTTCTTCAAACATATTCCTCCTATCCCTGTCTCTCTTATCGAGCCCCCTTATAACTCTAACTCTCTAATTAACTCTCTCTCTCTCTCTCTTTTCATTCAGATTATTTCCCACCTTTGTACATCTTTTCTTATCATTCTTCTTCCTTCATGCCTTCCTGCTTCATATCACGTTGCTTCTTTCGGTCTCTCATCCTTATCAACCTTATCCACTCTCTCTCTCTCTCTCTCTCTCTCTCTCTCTCTCTCTCTCCTTAATCACACACCTGCCTTCCTCCTTTCTCACGCACCTCTTATATCTCTCCTTGCTTCCTTCCTTCCTTTGTCAAACACATTCCTCCTTCCTCTCTCTCTTATCAAGCTCCCTCACTCTCCTAACTCCATACCGCCTTCCTCAAACACATACGCCCCCCCCCCCCCCCCCTCCCTCTCTCTCTCTCTGTATTCATAAAGGCCGTACAAATGGAAAGAAAGGAGGAGGTGTGGCCATGTACACTCGGATACCATAGTTTCTAGCCCGCTCATAAGTATTCATGGACCTCACCTATTTATAACTATGGAAGTATATATCTGGAAACCAACTTATCAATATATATATTTCTATAAAACAACTACAAAATTATATATACTAATTATTGAGAAAAAAAGTTCTATCCAAAAAAATATTCAGATAGTTATAATTGCATAAAGAAAAACATAGGTGGTCCCTGATTTGGTATGAGTGGGCTAGATACCATGGTATCCGACAGTAAATCTCATATAAGTTGATGCCAGAAGAAATCACCCTCCCCCCTAGTAGTAATCTAGAAATAGTGTGTGCCCGAATTAATATCAATAAAACGCATATTCATAGTACAACAGTTTACAGACCCCCTAGCTACAAAGATAGTGACGATGTAATAGTTTACAGACCCCCTAGCTACAAAGATAGTGACGATGTAATAGTTTACGATATGTTAAATAAAACTTTCGGATAAATTTATTCTTCTAGGCGATTATAATGTCTCAAATATAGAATGGAATCTTGTCGCACGAAATAATTCGAAATCAATCAAAATTATATATTTTATAGAAGATAATTTCCTATACCAGTGTGTAAAGGAAGCAACGCGTGAAAACAACTATTGTTGACCTTGTCATAACGACCCATGAACATTTAGTTACTAACTTAGAAGTAGGTGAACATCTGTCAAATTCCGACCATATAATAATTTGGTTCGATGTTAATTGCACCTATACTATTGAGAAAAAAGAAATCCTGATACCAGATTTTAAAAAATGCTGATTTTGACAAACTTAGGCAAGCAATGCATAACACACACTCACGGCTAGATATATATAACGAAATAAATGAGATGTGGGAACAGTTTAAGAACATGTTTATGATGGCACAGAACAATTATATACCAAAAAGAGTTAAACAAACGAGTGAAATTAAAAAAACACCATGGTTCAACAGTGAAATCCGTAATGCAATAATAAATAGACAGAAAATGCTCAAGCTTGAAAAAATGACTGTTCTAATAACCAAGTAAAGGAATGATACAACCTTGCTAGAATTTGTTTTAAGAAACTGATTAGATCCGCTAAACGTGAGTATGAAGTATGCCAGAAAAAGCACTGACAACCCAAAGCATTTTTATAGCTACGTAAATAACAACAAAGAAATAAAAAGCGGAATAGGCCCATTAACTAGAGATGATCAAATTGTGACAGCCGACATAGATATTGCAAATACACTTAACGAATATTTTGTTTGTCTTTACAAACGGAGTAAAGTATAATACAAAACATAGGGCAGTAACAACGCAAGAAATAGGAAATTTTACTATCAGCACAAGTGAAGTATTGTTAAATAAATAAATAAATTATCAACGAGACTCCGGGGCCTGATAATTTCCATAATAGGATAATAAAACAAGTAAAAGAAGAAATATGCGAATCCCTGACCATTACCTTTAATTTATCACTACAGCAGGGTTGCGTCCCTAATGATTGGAAAACAGCCAACATTACACCCATTCACAAATATGGTGATCGAGCCAAAGCTAGTAATAACAGATCTATAAGCTTAACGTCAGTAATAGGACAAATTCTTGAAATTCTAGTTCTATTGATATATACAGTAGTTACAATAACACAATCATTCAAAGTATCTGTATACCATCTGGACGTGTGGGTAACTATACTTCTTCTCACTCTTTGATGTCTTCCTACCCCAAACACCCACTTCATCTACATTATTTAACAACTATTTTTTTTTTCTCATTCTCTCTTAAAAAGTTTTCTTTTTTACCTTAATAGTTGTGTTCTGGTTACTGCGAAGATTATACTCAACTCAGTGAAGACCTTTGAAGCTCAGAGTTGTAATAAGACATCATAATTATATCATATATATTAATGTTTGATGTTTAATTACTCTATTTCCTTATTTTAAACCCATGTAGTTTAGAGGCCTAGAGGACGAATATAGTATAGCCAAGGTCTAAGGAATATGTTTCGCCGGAAGTGTTTGTCTCCTTCAGTATTCGGGGACACTTTACTTCTTATATTCTGGCTATCAGTATTCAATTTTATTAATTTTCAAATTCCATTAAAATCAAAACAAAACTAATATTGATACAATTACAGTATATTGCAGGTATGGTTTTATAATAAAAGATAAAACATGAAAGTAGTGTGGAAGTTAAAGGGTTAATTGAGATAGATATTACCACTTCGATTCCCAAAGGGCCCTCTAAAGATGAGTAAAACTAAAAGCTTCCAATGTTAGCCAGAATATCATATATAAAGTGTCACAATAATGAAGGGGTTAATCTACTATCTCTCTCTCGTATATATATATATATATATATATATATATATATAATATATATATATATGTATATATATATATATATTTTATATATTATGGAGCTCAGTGGTCTGGGGTTTTTTTATTTTTGTTTGTTTTCTATATTCCAACTACTCCCTATCGGGCATAGGCTGAGAGCCTGTACATTCCACCGTTCAACACGGTGAAGCCCGTGAGGTCGTGTTCCAGGCTGGGGAGTGAGACATATGAAGCATCCATCATGGCTCGAAGCAGCTCCATCTCTGAAGCGGCTGGTTGCTTCGTTCAAGTGCTTCACCGTCTCACCCTCCAGACTCAGACCCTCACTCTCAGAACGCCACCTATTGAGCAGTGAACTCACTAGGCATTGTCCCCCTGTAACATATTTTGAATATGGGAATATTCATACAGTGTTATTTAATCAGGGAACAATGAGGGTATTTTTTTTGGCATTTCGGTGGGCTTTGTGGTAATGCACTGATACTAGGTACAGCACAAATTCATTCCCAATAATATCTTCCCATTGACATATCGGGATTTGAACCCGGGTCCATTGGATTACCAATCCAGTGGCATGACCACTCCACCACACCTCCCCTATTCTGCTCTAACTAACTAACCAACTATATATACAGTGTATATATATATATATATATATATATATATATTTATACTGTATATGTATACATTATATATATATATATATATATATATATATATATATATATATATATAATCTCTCTCTCTCTCTCTCTCTCTCTCTCTCTCTCAATAAATGTAAAGTATTGAGAGCAAAATAATGTGAAAGCGTTGTGTAGCAGTATGTCACTTGGGCTTGATACATTTGACAAAGGCACAGAGGAATTATTGAATGGAACAACGACAGGCGTGAATCTTTTAAATGCCATGTTCATATGACTAGCTTTTTACACTAGAGCATTTTACGTATTTATTCTCTTCCCCTGGTGAAATACATCATGTGACTAGACGTTTTTATTGGTCGACTACACACACACACACACACACACACACACACACACACACACACACACACACACACACACACACACACACACACACACACACACACACACACACACACACACACACACACACACACACACACACACACACACACACACACACACACACACACACACACACACACACACACACACACGGTCACGGTGGCCAAGTGCGCTTAGTACACTGTATTGGGAGCTCTAGCTTTGGTGTCGGGGGTTCGATCCCACGCGCCGGCAGGGGAAGTTCTCTCAAAAACTTTCCCCGGCTGCGAAGGCTAAGGGCCATTTTATTAACCCATGGTAAGAGCTTTCCCTACGATCTTCCCCGAACAGCTTGACCCTTATACAGATAAGCGATAAGGGTCAATCTGGTCGGGAAAGGTCGTAGGGAAAGCTCTTACCATGGTTTAATAAAATGGCCCTAAGCCTCTACGGACCGTCTCGGGGGACCCACAGTCTCCTGCCCATGTCCTACTCCCTCGGGGGTATGTAGGCGCTCTCGTTAGCAGCCAGGATCAGTCTGTTGATACCTTAGGTTAAGATCTAGGTTAAGTTTGTGTAGTTTCAGCCCCATTGACTGCCGGCTTGAAATAAACCGATTATTAATATTATTAATATTATTATTATTATTATTATTATTATTCTTACACACACACACACACACACACACACTGAACAGAGAACTTTGTGTTTGAAATGGTTCCCAAGTACTCTTTTTGATGTATCAGTTGGTAACCTGGAGTAATATCCTTACAAGCACAATTTTGATGTAATTACACAAGACTTGCAGCTGACTCGCAGCAGTTTCATCATTTGCAAAAGTCACAAGACTGGGTATAAAAATAAACACACTAGAAGACACTTACAAGCTGATATAAATTCAGTGCTTCAGTGGTCAAGAGCTTACAATATGATTTTCAATGAGAACAAATTCCAACTAGTAATTCCCGAGAAGGGGTGGCCATGGACATTAGGCGTTGTCACGAATCGAATCACTAGGTCAATTTGCCTGGGCTTGACATCTACCAATAGCATTTTGACAGTGCGGTCTCGATCCGCCGACCCTTTGATCAGCAGCCAACGCTCTACTGGCTATGATAAGTCATAAGATATAATATATTTAGATTTCAGTAAAGCTTTCGACAGAGTCCCTCATGAGAGATTGATGAGAAAGGTTGAGGCGCATGGAATAGGTGGGTCGTTGTTGGGATGGATTACGTCATGGCTAATTGGTAGGAAGCAGAGAGTCAGCATAAATTATATTAAGTCAGTATGGGGTGCAGTCAAAAGTGGTGCCCCCAGGGATCAGTATTAGACCCTCTGTTTGTTATATACATATATGACCTTGATTTAGGTATAACCAGTGGGATAAGTACATTCGCAGACGATACCAAAATGGGAAGAACAATAAATTCAGATAAGGGCATAGAGTGCCTCCAAAGGGATCTAGATACTTTACACGAATGGTCAGTAAATTGGCAGATGAATTTTAACATTAACAAATGCAAGATATTAAAGATAGGAAAGATGAATACAAAATTAATGCAAAATATAAAATAGACAATATGGAATTAGAAAACTCAGACTAAGAGAAAGATCTGGGTGGGTTTGTTAGCAGTGATTTGAAGCCTAGAAAACTGTGTATAAGTGTTCGTAACAATGCAACCAGGATTCTCGGGTTCACCTCTAGGAGCGTGAGTAACAGAACTGCTGATGTTATTTTAAAACTTTACTTGTCATTAGTGAGACCCGTTATGGATTATGCTGTTCAATTTTGGTGTCCTTATTATAGAATGGACATAGATTCCTTGGAGAGAGTACAACGTAGATTGACGAAAATTATCCATAATATTAGAAATCTTCCATATGAAGAAAGGTTGAAGAAATTAGGTTAGAAAGGTTAGGTTAGAGGGGATATGATGGAAGTGTTCAAGTGGGTTAGTGGGATTAATAAAAAGGACATGAAAAATGTACTGAAGCTTAGTGATAGCGAAAGAACTTAACAAATGGTTTCAAACTTGATAAATTTCGTTTGAAAAGGATATAGGCAAGTATTGGTTTGCTAACGGAGTTGTAGACATGTGGAATAGGTTACCGAGTGATGTGGTGGGATCAAGAACGATAGAGAACTTCAAAATATAATTTGATAGACATATGGACGAGATGGGTTGGGTGTGATGGGAATCTACCGGGTGTGTGCAGACTCCCACTTTCTTATGTTGACCTCTGACCATTTTGATGAGGTCAGTCCTCATGGTGTTAGACAGTTGGGCCTATAATTAGGCCTTATAATTAGGGTTGGGTGTGAGAGGGATCTGCCTTGTGTCGGCCAATTGGCTTTCTGCGGACTCCCGTTTTCTTTTGTTCTTAAGTACACAATCAGGGCGGATGCCCAACCCCAAAAGGGGTTGAAATAGGGGAGCTATCCCCCTGCCAAAGGCGGCTTTCTAGGGCCTTTCCTAGCTGGTGCCGAGAGGATTGGGTTCTAGTCATGTGGTGATGGGCTGGTCTATCAGAGTGAGAACTGAGCGATCTCTGCCATACCCATAGCTTACTCTGACTGTTCCTTTTACTTATATATTTTCTAGATCTCAAGTGACGGCATCTCTTCCGTGGATTGACCTCCCAATCTACCAAGATTGGAAGCCAAAGGGTCACATTTTTCCCTTGCCCCTCAACTTTCTCTTCATAATTGCTGAGAGGCACAGGGCCCTGGGTGAGTCTTTGGTTTCACGGGCGTTTCCGCACCCTCCTCAGCTCCCCGCCATGGAGTAGCTTCGGTCACCCAGGCTTTATTGTGGTCGGCAGGGAGAGTTCTGTGGGGATGCTCGGTTCTGGCCTTGGCCTTGCTCGGGACTTTGGGGCTGTACGGAAAGGCAGCACGGGGAACAACAACAACAACAGTACACATTCAAGAAAATAAATTTCTATTGCGAAGAGGTTAGCAGGTTGGATACTGCATATGTTCAAAACACGTGGGGAATTACCTATGATAACATTCTTCAAAACTCCAGTACTTCCACGAGTAGGTGCCCTACTCGTGGAAGTACTCTTGACTTCTCCATACAAAGCTCGGTGAATAAGTGAATCAAAGTGTGGCTAATGAAATTTAACTTCCTATTTCGAGTCAATCAATTATTTACATTACTGGGACCACCTAAAATAACTGAAAATGCACTCACTAGATTATCTTTCTCTCCTTTTCTCTCTTTCCCTGGCTTGTATCCATTCGGTCCCATTCAGCCAACTGTCTTAAGACGTTTATCCCCATCCAGGTGTCGATTTCTTCCTGGCGAGCGATAGCGAGCCAGCATTGTATGGAGAAATCCGGCTTCGCCGGAGAAATTTTTCCATCGAAATATTTACAAATTTAGCTTGCTGCCAAAACAAAAATATATATATATGCTGGCTCGCTACCACTCGCCAGGAAAATATTGACACCTGGATGGGGGTAAACGTCTTATAAATAAGTATCATCTGAGGTTATAGCTCCTATATTATCTAGTGGTTATCTAGATTATCTATATTATCATTCATTCAATATAATAAGAGCATTAGACTTGCACCTCAGCTACAAGTCTAATGCAATTATAGCTAAGCTAGCCTACTGGGGCAATGGTATGTTTGAAACTCTTAAGGGAGCCCACCTCGCTTTTTTTCTATTTCTCTCCCTCTCTTTGGCTTGTATTCATTCGGCCCCATTCAGCCTACTTTTTAAAGGCGTTTACCCCCATCCAGGTGTCAATATGTTCCTGCCGAGCGGTAGCGAGCCAGCATATATATTTGTTATTTTAACAGCAAGCTAAATATGTACATTTTTCGATAGAAACATTTCTCCGGCAAAGCCGGATTTCTCCATACAATACTGGCTCGGTATCGCTCGCCAGGAAGAAATCGACACCTAATGGGGATAAACGTCATAAAACAGTTGGCCGAATGGGGCCGAATGGATACAAGCCAGAGAAAGAGAGGAAAGGAGAGAAAGATAAAAAAAAAACGGTGACCCCCCTTAAGACACTATGCATCCAAGTATATTCTAATGAAGGCTACTCATCATATCCTGCAGTGTTAATATTACTCCCGTCAATATTACTCCTATCATGTATATGTTTGCGTCATTATACTGTATATAATGATAGAAGGCATGCTAAATGGTAATAATACAAATGATTAAACAAACCAATATTTCCAGCAACGTCTTTAAAGGGGGGTGACCTTTTTTTGTTCTCTCCTTTTCTATCTTTCTCTGGCTTGTATCAATTTGGCCCCATTCAGCCTACTGTTTTAAGACGTTTATCCCCATCCAGGTGTCAATTTCTTACTGGTGAGCGGTAGCGAGCCAGCATATTTTTTATTTTTATTTGACAGCAGGCTAAATTTGTAAATTTTTCGATAGATAAATTTCTCCGGCGAAGCCGGATTTCTTCATATAATGCTGGCTCGCTATCGCTCGCCAGGAAGAAATCGACACCTAGATGGGGATAAACGTCTTAAAATAGTTGGCTGAATGGGGCCGAATGGATACAAGCCGGAGAAATGAGAGAAAAGGACAGAAATAACACAAAGCAGGTCACCCCCCTTAACTTCAAGACGTGAGAGGCGAGACGTCTTCGCCATCTTGGTGCTCCGATTCAGTCTTAATGGAAACTAAACTAATTACTCAGAATAATGGAAGTGGCCTAGGGTGCAGTTTGTCAGGGGGGAATAATGGAAGTGGCCTAGGGTGCAGTTTGCCAGGGGGGAATTAAGCGTCTTGGAGGAAGCAGGATATTATAATCTAATTAATACGGCGGAGAATGGCTGATAAAGTTGTAGGTGACGTTATAGGCTTCAAAGATCCGAAGACGGGGAACGCCTTATCTTAACCTCTTCAGTATGCTGATGCCTTCTTACAGTTTAATTTAGCATACATTAGAGTTATTTAGGTCTCTGGAATTCAAAGAGGTTAAATACTATCTCAATTGAACATCTAATTGCCCACAATATTCCTAAGTCCTAAGTAAAATATTACAATCTATTGCTAAGCAGAATATATCTTAAATTGACGGCAGCGTTTTGAAAGGTTTAATCATTTAAAGGAGCCCACCTCGCTTTTTTCTCTTGCTCTCCCTCTCTCTTTGGTTTGTATCCATTCGGCTCCATTCAGCCTACTGTTTTAAGACGTTTACCCCCATCCAGGTGTCGATATTTTCCTGGCGAGCGGTAGCGAGCCAGCATATATATATTTTTATTTTGACAGGAAGCTAAATTTGTACTTTTCTCGATAGAAAAATTTCTCCGGCGAAGCCGGATTTCTCCATATAATGCTGGCTCGCTTTCGCTCGCCTGGAAGAAATCGACATCTGAATGGGGATAAACGTCTTACAACAGTTGGCTGAATGGGGCCGAATGGATACAAGCCAGAGAAAGAGAGAAAAGGAGAGAAAGATAATATAAATGCCGGTGACCCCCTTTAAGGTTCTATGTTTGCTCTGATATAGCTATAATATAAGTAATGCCGGTGACCACCTTTAAGGTTCTATGTTTGCTCTGATATAGCTATAATATAAGTAATGCCGGTGACCACCTTTAAGGTTCTATGTTTGCTCTGATATAGCTATAATATAAGTAATGCCGGTGACCACCTTTAAGGTTCTATGTTTGCTCTGATATAGCTATAATATAAGTAATGCCGGTGACCACCTTTAAGGTTCTATGTTTGCTCTGATATAGCTATAATATAAGTAATGCCGGTGACCACCTTTAAGGTTCTATGTTTGCTCTGATATAGCTATAATATAAGTAATGCCGGTGACCACCTTTAAGGTTCTATGTTTGCTCTGATATAGCTATAATATAAGTAATGCCGGTGACCACCTTTAAGGTTCTATGTTTGCTCTGATATAGCTATAATATAAGTAATGCCGGTGACCACCTTTAAGGTTCTATGTTTGCTCTGATATAGCTATAATATAAGTAATGCCGGTGACCACCTTTAAGGTTCTATGTTTGCTCTGATATAGCTATAATATAAGTAATGCCGGTGACCACCTTTAAGGTTCTATGTTTGCTCTGATATAGCTATAATATAAGTAATGCCGGTGACCACCTTTAAGGTTCTATGTTTGCTCTGATATAGCTATAATATAAGTAATGCCGGTGACCACCTTTAAGGTTCTATGTTTGCTCTGATATAGCTATAATATAAGTAATGCCGGTGACCACCTTTAAGGTTCTATATTTGCTCTGATATAGCTATAATATAAGTAATGCCGGTGACCACCTTTAAGGTTCTATATTTGCTCTGATATAGCTATAATATAAGTAATGCCGGTGACCACCTTTAAGGTTCTATGTTTGCTCTGATATAGCTATAATATAAGTAATGCCGGTGACCACCTTTAAGGTTCTATGTTTGCTCTGATATAGCTATAATATAAGTAATGCCGGTGACCACCTTTAAGGTTCTATGTTTGCTCTGATATAGCTATAATATAAGTAATGCCGGTGACCACCTTTAAGGTTCTATGTTTGCTCTGATATAGCTATAATATAAGTAATGCCGGTGACCACCTTTAAGGTTCTATGTTTGCTCTGATATAGCTATAATATAAGTAATGCCGGTGACCACCTTTAAGGTTCTATGTTTGCTCTGATATAGCTATAATATAAGTAATGCCGGTGACCACCTTTAAGGTTCTATGTTTGCTCTGATATAGCTATAATATAAGTAATGCCGGTGACCACCTTTAAGGTTCTATGTTTGCTCTGATATAGCTATAATATAAGTAATGCCGGTGACCACCTTTAAGGTTCTATGTTTGCTCTGATATAGCTATAATATAAGTAATGCCGGTGACCACCTTTAAGGTTCTATGTTTGCTCTGATATAGCTATAATATAAGTAATGCCGGTGACCACCTTTAAGGTTCTATGTTTGCTCTGATATAGCTATAATATAAGTAATGCCGGTGACCACCTTTAAGGTTCTATGTTTACTCTGATATAGCTATAATATAAGTAATGCCGGTGACCACCTTTAAGGTTCTATGTTTGCTCTGATATAGCTATAATATAAGTAATGCCGGTGACCACCTTTAAGGTTCTATGTTTGCTCTGATATAGCTATAATATAAGTAATGCCGGTGACCACCTTTAAGGTTCTATGTTTGCTCTGATATAGCTATAATATAAGTAATGCCGGTGACCACCTTTAAGGTTCTATGTTTGCTCTGATATAGCTATAATATAAGTAATGCCGGTGACCACCTTTAAGGTTCTATGTTTGCTCTGATATAGCTATAATATAAGTAATGCCGGTGACCACCTTTAAGGTTCTATGTTTGCTCTGATATAGCTATAATATAAGTAATGCCGGTGACCACCTTTAAGGTTCTATGTTTGCTCTGATATAGCTATAATATAAGTAATGCCGGTGACCACCTTTAAGGTTCTATGTTTGCTCTGATATAGCTATAATATAAGTAATGCCGGTGACCACCTTTAAGGTTCTATGTTTGCTCTGATATAGCTATAATATAAGTAATGCCGGTGACCACCTTTAAGGTTCTATATTTGCTCTGATATAGCTATAATATAAGTAATGCCGGTGACCACCTTTAAGGTTCTATGTTTGCTCTGATATAGCTATAATATAAGTAATGCCGGTGACCACCTTTAAGGTTCTATGTTTGCTCTGATATAGCTATAATATAAGTAATGCCGGTGACCACCTTTAAGGTTCTATGTTTGCTCTGATATAGCTATAATATAAGTAATGCCGGTGACCACCTTTAAGGTTCTATATTTGCTCTGATATAGCTATAATATAAGTAATGCCGGTGACCACCTTTAAGGTTCTATGTTTGCTCTGATATAGCTATAATATAAGTAATGCCGGTGACCACCTTTAAGGTTCTATGTTTGCTCTGATATAGCTATAATATAAGTAATGCCGGTGACCACCTTTAAGGTTCTATGTTTGCTCTGATATAGCTATAATATAAGTAATGCCGGTGACCACCTTTAAGGTTCTATGTTTGCTCTGATATAGCTATAATATAAGTAATGCCGGTGACCACCTTTAAGGTTCTATGTTTGCTCTGATATAGCTATAATATAAGTAATGCCGGTGACCACCTTTAAGGTTCTATGTTTGCTCTGATATAGCTATAATATAAGTAATGCCGGTGACCCCCTTTAAGGTTCTATGTTTGCTCTGATATAGCTATAATATAAGTAATGCCGGTGACCACCTTTAAGGTTCTATATTTGCTCTGATATAGCTATAATATAAGTAATGCCGGTGACCACCTTTAAGGTTCTATGTTTGCTCTGATATAGCTATAATATAAGTAATGCCGGTGACCACCTTTAAGGTTCTATGTTTGCTCTGATATAGCTATAATATAAGTAATGCCGGTGACCACCTTTAAGGTTCTATGTTTGCTCTGATATAGCTATAATATAAGTAATGCCGGTGACCACCTTTAAGGTTCTATGTTTGCTCTGATATAGCTATAATATAAGTAATGCCGGTGACCACCTTTAAGGTTCTATGTTTGCTCTGATATAGCTATAATATAAGTAATGCCGGTGACCACCTTTAAGGTTCTATGTTTGCTCTGATATAGCTATAATATAAGTAATGCCGGTGACCACCTTTAAGGTTCTATGTTTGCTCTGATATAGCTATAATATAAGTAATGCCGGTGACCACCTTTAAGGTTCTATGTTTGCTCTGATATAGCTATAATATAAGTAATGCCGGTGACCACCTTTAAGGTTCTATGTTTGCTCTGATATAGCTATAATATAAGTAATGCCGGTGACCACCTTTAAGGTTCTATGTTTGCTCTGATATAGCTATAATATAAGTAATGCCGGTGACCACCTTTAAGGTTCTATGTTTGCTCTGATATAGCTATAATATAAGTAATGCCGGTGACCACCTTTAAGGTTCTATGTTTGCTCTGATATAGCTATAATATAAGTAATGCCGGTGACCACCTTTAAGGTTCTATGTTTGCTCTGATATAGCTATAATATAAGTAATGCCGGTGACCACCTTTAAGGTTCTATGTTTGCTCTGATATAGCTATAATATAAGTAATGCCGGTGACCACCTTTAAGGTTCTATGTTTGCTCTGATATAGCTATAATATAAGTAATGCCGGTGACCACCTTTAAGGTTCTATGTTTGCTCTGATATAGCTATAATATAAGTAATGCCGGTGACCACCTTTAAGGTTCTATGTTTGCTCTGATATAGCTATAATATAAGTAATGCCGGTGACCACCTTTAAGGTTCTATGTTTGCTCTGATATAGCTATAATATAAGTAATGCCGGTGACCACCTTTAAGGTTCTATATTTGCTCTGATATAGCTATAATATAAGTAATGCCGGTGACCACCTTTAAGGTTCTATGTTTGCTCTGATATAGCTATAATATAAGTAATGCCGGTGACCACCTTTAAGGTTCTATGTTTGCTCTGATATAGCTATAATATAAGTAATGCCGGTGACCACCTTTAAGGTTCTATGTTTGCTCTGATATAGCTATAATATAAGTAATGCCGGTGACCACCTTTAAGGTTCTATGTTTGCTCTGATATAGCTATAATATAAGTAATGCCGGTGACCACCTTTAAGGTTCTATGTTTGCTCTGATATAGCTATAATATAAGTAATGCCGGTGACCACCTTTAAGGTTCTATGTTTGCTCTGATATAGCTATAATATAAGTAATGCCGGTGACCACCTTTAAGGTTCTATGTTTGCTCTGATATAGCTATAATATAAGTAATGCCGGTGACCACCTTTAAGGTTCTATGTTTGCTCTGATATAGCTATAATATAAGTAATGCCGGTGACCACCTTTAAGGTTCTATGTTTGCTCTGATATAGCTATAATATAAGTAATGCCGGTGACCACCTTTAAGGTTCTATGTTTGCTCTGATATAGCTATAATATAAGTAATGCCGGTGACCACCTTTAAGGTTCTATGTTTGCTCTGATATAGCTATAATATAAGTAATGCCGGTGACCACCTTTAAGGTTCTATGTTTGCTCTGATATAGCTATAATATAAGTAATGCCGGTGACCACCTTTAAGGTTCTATGTTTGCTCTGATATAGCTATAATATAAGTAATGCCGGTGACCACCTTTAAGGTTCTATGTTTGCTCTGATATAGCTATAATATAAGTAATGCCGGTGACCACCTTTAAGGTTCTATGTTTGCTCTGATATAGCTATAATATAAGTAATGCCGGTGACCACCTTTAAGGTTCTATGTTTGCTCTGATATAGCTATAATATAAGTAATGCCGGTGACCACCTTTAAGGTTCTATGTTTGCTCTGATAATAATATAAGTAATGCCGGTGACCACCTTTAAGGTTCTATGTTTGCTCTGATATAGCTATAATATAAGTAATGCCGGTGACCACCTTTAAGGTTCTATGTTTGCTCTGATATAGCTATAATATAAGTAATGCCGGTGACCACCTTTAAGGTTCTAGGTTTGCTCTGATATAGCTATAATATAAGTAATGCCGGTGACCACCTTTAAGGTTCTAGGTTTGCTCTGATATAGCTATAATATAAGTAATGCCGGTGACCACCTTTAAGGTTCTAGGTTTGCTCTGATATAGCTATAATATAAGTAATGCCGGTGACCACCTTTAAGGTTCTATGTTTGCTCTGATATAGCTATAATATAAGTAATGCCGGTGACCACCTTTAAGGTTCTATGTTTGCTCTGATATAGCTATAATATAAGTAATGCCGGTGACCACCTTTAAGGTTCTAGGTTTGCTCTGATATAGCTATAATATAAGTAATTCATTTGATCGTAATCGTTTCCCCACTACGCCCGTACCACATACTACCTGAAAGGAGCCCTCTGTGGGTTCTCCAATTAACTATATTGCCTGGACATATTGGATGGAGTAAATAATATATGAAAATCCACTATATTAGGAAAGAGGTAAATAGTAGTGCTAAATTATTATGTTCTATTAGGTTTCCTCTAATAGGAGAATTTTCACATCTGGCTTGTATCCATTCGGCCCCATTCAGCCAACTGTTTTAAGACATTTATCCCCATCCAGGTGTCTATTTCTTTTTGGCGAACGATAGCGAGCCAGCAATGAATGGAGAAATCCGGCTTCGCCAGACATATTTCTATCGAAAAATTTACAAATTTAGCTTGCTGTAAAACAAAATATATATTGTATATATGGTGGCTCGCTACCGCTCGCCAAGAAAATATTGACACCGGGATGGGGGTAAACGTCTTAAAACAGTAGGCTGAATGGGGCCGAATGGATACAAGCCAAAGAGAGAGGGATAGAAAGAAAAAATGCGAGGTGGGCTCCCTTAAAACCTGGTGTGTAACATGGCGCCACAGTAAACACAGAGGGTTGGCGTAATTTGCACAATGGATGACTTGGTTCCTGAAGGGCGTCTGGAGGAGGGCTGAAGTGGCTGCTGGAGTGGGTCTGAAGTAGTGGTGGTGATGGTGGAGTGTATGTCTTTAGTGGTGGTGGTGATAGAAAACGTCTGCAGTGATGGTGGTGGTGGTGAAGAAGGAGGAGGAGGAGGGGAGGGTATGGAAGAGGGATGGTGAGGATATGGAAGAGGGATGGTGAGGATATGCAAAAGGGGTGGTGAGGGTGGAAGAGGGATGTGGTGGAGATGGTCTGGAATGGTGGTGATGGAGTAGGGTGGTAATGGTGGAAGGGGTAGTTATTGGTGATAGTGGAGATGGTCTGCAGTGGTGGTGTTGGTTGTGGTGGAGGAATAGAAGGATACGGTAATGAAGGTATTACCAGCTTCCATCAAGGTGGTGCTACTGGGAGTAAATGTACAATCGTCAACATTAACTTTTTTGGCGTCTCCTTAGTTTTAGGCAGGGTAGTAAACATTGCTTGATTGTTATACGCGTGTAGTTTTCTATGAAGCAGTTTCTCGGTCAGATGAAGCAGTGCATATAACAAACTCCCCTCGCATTCAATCATACAACTGTTCTTCCATGCCTACGAGTAACACCACGGAGAACAAAATAACTTGCGCGGGCAACTGTATATTATCTCCAAAGTGCTGTTAGGGGAGCAGATGGTGATGGTGGGAGGAGGAGGAAGAGAGAGAAGAATTAAGAAAGAGGATAAGGAAATAGCAGTTATAGTGGTGGATGATATCGTGATGGTGTTGGAGATGCAGGTTGAAGAGGTCAAATGGAGGAGGGGAAGAACGCCAAATGATGATGAATGGAGGAGGGGAAAAAGTAGGAGGGAGGAAGAAGAAGCAGCAGCCCCTCCACTTTAACCTCATTACCCCCGTCTGGCCCGTCTACGACACACCCAACACAACTCAATACTAAAGGTCATCATAATAAACAGGCATTGGGATTATAACATTTAAATACCATACAGGCTTATTAGGAATTTGATCATCATTATTATATCCACGCAACCAAATGTGGTGAAAATTCGAACCTGAGCAGTGTTGAATCAAGTTGATAGGTAAAATATGAAAATTAAAATAGATACTATATATAGATAGCCTGGAAAGTTCGTTATTTTCCTAGAGTGCCGTATATTCCGCTAAACAGTCGACCAAAAACGGGAAAAGTGGTTAGGGCAGTGGGAATTCTGTTTCATAAGATAATTATTGAAAGTGTTACTTAAAGTTACTTAAAGTTTAAACATAACGAGTGTAAACGAGTGGCACTCCCATACCCCCCCCCCCCCCACACTCCCCACAAACCGCGTAACAAACACCTCCTTGTCCTCCAAGCCCCCCCCCCCTCTCTCTCTCTCTCTCCCCCATGTAAGGGCGGGTGGAAAAACAAAAACAAAAACAAAAAAACAAACAATTTTTTTTACCAGAGACAACTGTACGAGTTGTAAGATGGATATACACATGCATAAAAACACCGCATGTCGGATATGCAAGCAACCATACCACTGGATTTGCATAGGATTGACACCAATAAATGAGGCGTACAATACAAGAGGGAAGAACCTCCATTTCTGCGATAGTTGTTTCGATATCACATGGCAAGTCATACAGACTGTAGAAAATACAGAAGTACAAGATAGACTGAAATATAGCCAAGACATAGCTACCTTTCACAGAAAATGGGGAACTATTGGGGCCTCAGGGCCCATACAAATATCACAACCCACACACGCACACCTTCCCATGATAATGCCCACATTACCTCCTGCACATCAACACACATCGCCTGCCGAATAACAACCTTTCGCACCCTACATATCCACAAACCCTGCCGCACATCTCCCCACACCTCCCCAGACCCAGAAAACACCCACATTAATCCCATCTATGGCCATTGACCACCCTACTGCTGTTGATCAAATACATTGGCAGGATGAACGTAGGATGCAACAAGCCCCCATATCAGGCTCCCCTTCCACATTGTCTCCCCCCTCACCACTGCCACCTGCCCACCTACAACCGACCCGTAACTCCACCCCCCTGCAGGCCTCACCCACCCATACACCAAGCCCACTATAAGAACATAAGAACATAAGAAAATGGGAGTCTGCAGAAAGCCGATTGGCCCAAGCAAGGCAGATCCCTGTCCCACACAACCCCAATTACAAAGCCCAATTATAGGCTCAACACTCTAATACCCTGAGGATCATCTTACCAAAACGGTTAGAGATTAACGCAGGATTACGGGGGTCTGCAGAGCGCTGATTGGCCCAACCCTGCTGATCCCCCTTCACACCCAACCCTTCTCGTCCATATGCTTATCCAATTTTATCTTAAAGCTCCCTATCGTTTTTAATCCCACTATAGCACTTGGTAGTCCATTCCACCCATCTACAACTCTGTTACCAAACCAATATTTGCCTATATCTTTTCTGAAACGAAATTTATCTAATTTGAAACCATTGGTACGAGTTCTTTCGCTATCACTGAGCTTTAGTACATTTGTCATGTCCCCTTTGTTAATCCCACTAACCCACTTGAACACCTCTATCATATCCCCTCTAACTCTGCGTCTCTCTAACGAATGTAAGCCTAATTTCTTCAACCTTTCTTTATACGGAAGATTTCTAATATTATGGATCATTTTTGTCATTCTACGTTGTACTCTCTCCAATGAATCTATGTCCATTCTGTAATAAGGACACCAAATTGAACAGCATAATCCATATGGGGTCTCACTAATGACAAGTAAAGTTTTAAGATAACATCAGCAGTTCTGTTACTCACACTCCTTGAGATGAACCCGAGAATCCTGTTTGCCTTGTTTCGAACGCTTATACACTGTTGTCTAGGCTTCAAATCATTGCTAACAAACACACCTAGATCTTTCTCACAATTCGAGTTTTCTAATTCCACATTAGCTAGTTTATATTTAACATTTGTATGCATCTTCCCTATCTTTAATACCTTGCATTTGTCAATGTTAAACTTCATCTGCCAATTTACTGACCATTCGTGTAAGGTATCTAGATCCCTTTGGAGGCACTCTATATCTCTATCTGAATCAATTGTTCTCCCCATCTTGGTATCGTCTGCAAATTTACTTATCCTACTAGTTATACCTAAATCAAGGTCATTTATGTATATAACAAACAACAGAGGACCTAATACAGATCCCTGGGGGACACCACTTTTGACTGCTCCCCATTCTGACTTCGTACCATTTATGCTGACTCTCTGCTTCCTACCAATTAGCCATGACCTAATCCATCCCAACAACGCCCCACCTATTCCATGCGCCTCAACCTTTCTCATCAATCTCTCGTGGGGGACTCTGTCGAAAGCTTTACTGAAATCTAAAATATTATATCATATGACTTGTCATTATCTACTGCTTCATATACCTCTGAGAAAAAACTAAGCAAATTAGTAAGGCAAGAACGTCCCTGAGTGAATCCATGCTGAGAAGAATTTATTAAATTAAATGTATCTAAGTGGTTTCTAATTTTACTAGCAATAATTGACTCTAGTAGCTTTCCTATGATTGATGTAAGACTAATGGGACGGTAATTGGATGCTATTGATTTGTCACCTTTTTTGAAGATCGGAACTACGTTTGCAAGCTTCCAAGCTTCTGGAACTATACCGGTCTCCAATGACTTGTTAAATAAAAATGTTAATGGGTAACTTAACTCATCCCTACATTCTTTTAATACTCTAGCATATACCTCATCAGGACCAGGCGATTTATGAGGTTTCAGTCTGTCAATTTCCTTACGCACATCATTTCTACTTATAGTAACCGTACTTAACCTATTTTCTATACTATCGCTATATACCTTACGGACTTCTGGAAACTGTGCCAAATTTTCATTAGTGAAAACGGAAAGAAATTGACCATTTAATGTACTGCACATTTCTAAATCATTTTCTGTCATTTCTCCTATCGAAGTTTTAAGGGGACCAATTACATCTCTAACCTTGGATTTATATAGTTGGTAAAAAGCTTTAGGATTATTTTTTGAGTCATTGGCAACCTTAATTTCATAATTTCTTTTTTCTTTCCTAATATCCTTTTTTACCTGTCTTGATAGATTCTGATAGTAAGCAAGTAGGTGAATTTCGCCTTTTCTAATTTTTCTATATATTCCTCTCTTTTGTCCTAGAAGATCTAATAGTCTATTATTCATCCATTTGGGTTGGTTCTGTGTTGATCTAAATTTTCTTTTGGGGATGTATTTATTTTGTGCATTGAATACTGACTTGATAAAATTATCGTATGTATCTACCAAGGTTGACGTCTCTTCCTGACTTAAGATGACAGGTGCCTGAGAAGGGGTACACTCATTTGGACACCTGGATCGACTTAATTTTTTGACCATAGGGTCCGCTAATAGGGCTCTTCTTAACCCACCATAATTGGTGGGTTATCACCCACAACCACACTTAGCTCACCACATAACCCCTTGCAGCCCCAGCCACACCTACTGGGGTTGTCTACACCAGTGTGCAGATATTATCTGGAAAGAAGGTGCTACTTTGGTCAAAAGGGCGAATATAATGGGAATTCATGTAGATTTGCTCATCCCAAAATTTGCAACAACATAACCAGTCATGGAAAATGTAGATTTGGTGAAACCTGCAAATACCACCACCCATCCCTTTGCAAGACATCACTTGAGAACAAGACTTGCTACAATATGAAATGCCCAGCTTTTCATATTAAAGGGACTTGGAGATATGCTAGACCTAACACGAATGGTAGCCCAAAAAACTCTCTAGCTATGCGAGGACGAGACAGAGGAAAAAGGCAAGGAGGGAAAGGGCAGATGAAGATGAAGAGACTGAGGGAGATGGAAGAGCACATAGAACACCTCGAGCACCTCCTGGCCTCCCAAGAGTGGCCAATACATCCTGAAGACTATTAGGTACACATAGTACTCCAAACAATCCCTCCCCAATCTTGTTTGCAAATATCCAAGGCCTAAAAAATAGAACCACGAACAAAGTACCATTTATTAGGGGCCTGCTAGAAGAAGGAAACGCTATATTTGCGGCTCTCACAGAAACTCACATTAAAGATCAGGAAGATAGTGAGGTATGGATTCCTGGTTACAACCTACATAGGGCGGACAAAACGCATATATCACATGGAGGTGTAGCCTTGTACATACATGACTCACTGATATGTACTGAATTCCTAAATAACAGTAATGAAGTGGTGGAAATACTTGGAGTTAAAATAGAATCCCTAAATTTAGCAGTTATTGTTACATACAGGCCTCCAGACTCATCCCGAGAAGAATTCAAAACCCAGCTCAACAAAATAAAATCAGAAGTGGAAACCCTGGGGAACCCAACACCAAATATTATATGGCTAAGAGACTTTAACCTACCAAACATTAAATGGAGACAACTAGAAAACCAGTTAGTGGCAAATAACACCGGAGAAGCAAATACTAATACGAGAGAGCTTTTTGAACTTTGTGATTTTTTTAGTCTTACCCAACATATTGCTGAACCCACACGGGAAAACAATATCTTAGACCTGGTCTTCACTAACAACGACTCTCTAGTACACAGCATTAACATATCGGACACAACATACTCAGATCATAAATTAATTGAGATCAAAACAACCTTAGAAAGTGTACAGACAACCTCAGAATCGAGAACAAAAACCGGCCCCTTCAGTAAATTTAACTTCAATAACAAAAACATTAGGTGGGAAGAGGTAAATCAAGAAATGGAGGAAATAGACTGGGAAGATTTAATGGATAACCTGACACCAGCAGAATGTCTAGTCTTAATAACAGAAACCATGACCCAAATCTGTAGCCACCATATACCTGCAAGACAAACAAAACGAAGAAGCAAACAAGATCGGGAAAGGAGGAGGCTGTACAGAAGAAGAAAATTACTCACACAAAGACGCACACATCAAAATCTACAGGATAGGCAAAAGGTCGAAATAGATAGAGAAATTGTGGAAATTGAACAAAGGCTAAGAATATCATATGAACTACAACATATGGAAGAGGAGAGGAAAGCTATTGCAGGTATAAAGGAAAATTCCAAATACTTCTTTTCATACACCAAACAAAAGGCTAAAACAACATCAAACATCGGCCCACTGAGCAAAGGGGACGGCTCTTTCACAGGGGGCAAAAAGGAAATGAGCGAACTCTTAAGCAGGCAGTATGAAATGGCATTCAGTGAGCCTGATGAAACAAAAGTCATCAGAGACCAAAATATATTTTTTCATGGAAACCTCCCCCACGGAAACCCCTCAGATGCTGGATATTGATTTCGGTCCAAAAGACATAGAAGAGGCCATTTCCAACATGCCATCCCACTCGGCACCAGGCCCGGACTCATGGAATTCGATCCTAATGAAAAAATGTAAGGAAAACCTCTCAAAACCCCTGGCTATGTGGAGAAGGAGTCTAGACACTGGTGACATACCAGATAGCTTGAAAAACGCAATAATTGCCCCACTGCATAAAGGAGGGAGTAAAGCACTACCAAAAAACTACCGCCCGATAGCTCTAACCTCTCACATCATTAAAGTTTTCGAGCGAGTCCTGCGAAGCAAAATTTCAACATTCATGGAGACAAATGAACTACACAACACCGGTCAACATGGGTTCAGAGCGGGAAGATCATGTCTCTCACAACTTTTGGAACACTATGACAAAATTCTTAAAGCGCTAGAAGAAAAGAAAGACGTGAATGTCATTTACACCGATTTTGCTAAGGCATTTGATAAATGTGACCATGGTATAATAGCCCACAAACTGAAAGCAAAAGGTATAACTGGGAAAATCGGACGGTGGATATACAATTTCCTCGTAAACCGAAAACAATCGGTAGCAGTAAACCAAGTCACTTCTGAGCCTTCGGATGTCAAAAGCTCAGTGCCCCAAGGAACAGTGCTAGCGCCCCTTCTGTTCCTCATACTAATTTGCGGCATAGATACCAACACCAGACACAGTACGGTGTCGTCTTTTGCTGATGACACAAAATTAAGCAAGATAGTAAACACACAAGAGGACACGGGCCGACTGCAGGAAGACATGAATGTAGTGTTCCAGTGGACCAGGGAAAACAACATGCAATTCAATGAGGAAAAATTCCAATTAATACGGTACGGAGATAATAATGGTGTTAAAGAAATTACAAATTACTTAACAGAATCTAACCACATAATAGAACGGAAAGACAGTGTGAAAGACCTTGGGGTAATAAGGTCTGAAAATATGGGTTTCAAAGTACATAACCAGGTCAAAGTGGCGGCTGCGAAACGTCTAACGGGTTGGATTCTGCGTACTTTTAAAACACGCGGTGAATTGCCTATGATAACGCTCTTCAAATCTCTAGTGCTACCGCGGCTTGAATACTGTAGCGTATTAACATCCCCATACAAAGCAGATGAAATAAATGACGTAGAGTGTACAAAGAAATTTCACTTTGCATATAAGTTCGATAAAACATCTACACTATTGGGAGCGTTTAAGAGCACTGAATCTGTACTCACTGGAACGTAGAAGAGAAAGTTACCTAATAATATACACGTGGAAAATCGCAGAGGGTTTAGTACCAAACCTACATACTCCAATAGTCATGAAATTCAGTGATAGGAGAGGCTGGGAATGCGAAATCCCCCGGATGAATAACAGGGGTGCTATGGGCTCTCTGCGAGAGGGCTGGTTATCACACAGAGGCCCACATCTCTTCAACAAACTCCCACGGCGAGTAAGAGACATGAGGGACATCTCGTTAGACAACTTCAAGAGAGCCCTAGATGTCGAACTGCAAAAAGTGCCAGACGAGCCCATCCTCGCAAGGGAACGAGCTGTCGCTTCAAACAGTCTACTGCACCAAATCACCACCCATAACGAGGGGCGTTGCGCTCCTTGGTGCCGCTAGAAGAGCGGCGAACACATCCAAAGGTATCCAAAGGTAAGGTATTGAACGCCCATAGTAAATTCGATATTATTAAGGATAGATCATTCACTTTAGCACCAGTAATAGTACTTTAAGCTTTCCTTTGTTTTCATTTGTAGTCAGCTCAATCTTAAAACCACAACAGTGTAGAAGCGTAAATTAGTTAATACCGGTATTATATTTTCATTCGCATCTAATGGCTATTATGTAAATAAAAAAATAATTCACTCGGCCAATAGCACTCTTGCACATACGACAAATATTTATATATTATATATGTTGCAAATGAAGCAAATGAACGGTATGTTAGCATAATATGTACAAATGACTCCCTGCCTAGGCAAACTCTTCCGTTCCTGTCTTTCCTCTAACATCTTCTCCTCTTGCTGGAAGTTTGCTCTCATTCAACCTGTCCCGAAGGGTGATCGCTCTCAACCATCCAGCTGCCGTCCAATTGCTCTCACATCTTGCATCTCTAAAGTCTATCTATCTATCTATTGCCTGATGCCGTGATCCCCGAAGGGGTGGCCACGAACGAACCGCCCCCTGCACCTCTGTCCCCAGTCAGTCGACGCCCCTCCCCCTAACCAGCACCGCCTTCGTTCATATACTTCCTCACTCCATCCTTCCACCTCTCTATTGGTCTACCTCTCCCTCTGTCCCTCCACCTCGCTCTCATACACCCTCTTAGTCATTCTCTCGCTTTCCATACATTCCATATGGCCGAACCATCTCAAGTTGTTCCTTTTCACACTTTCCAGCACATCTACCTCCACACCACACCTCCTTCTTACTTCCTCATTAGTTTGTCTATCCCTCCATGTAACTCCGCACGCACTTCTTAAGTAATTCATTTCCACTGCTCTCACTCTTGGTCTGCGTCTCTCAACCAATGTCCATGCTTCGCTTCTGTAAGCCTGTGTCGGGATTACCACACTGTCATGCAAGGACTTCTTCACTTCCATACTGACTACCCTATTTCTTGTTACTGCTTTCAGCATTCCTACAACCCTCTTCTCCTGTTGTACCCTCTCCCGCACTTCTTCATCCATAGTCCCATCTTTACTCAACACACTGCCCAGATACTTAAAAGAGTTGACGATCTCCATAGCCTGACCGTTCAACTTCACCTCACACTCTGTGACTTTACCCCTTTCGAAGACCGTAACCTTGCTCTTCCTCGCATTTACCTTCAAATTCCGTTTTTCGCACACTGTTCCAAACTCATTTACCAGACCCTGAAACTCCCATTCATTATCACTCATCAGAACTGTATCATCCGCAAACAGCAGTATAGGTAGTTTCCACTCAATTCCCTCCCTTTTCAGCGATACACCAACATCCACTGCTCTTGATAGTATTTCTTTCATGACTCCATCCATATATACAGTAAACAAGCACAGGGACATCACACACCCCTGTTTCAAACCAACATTCAGGTCAAAGAACTCGCTCTGCTCACTCTCCACACGTACTGCCGCCTTTGCACCCTCATACATGCTCTTCACTGCTTTCAGCAACTTGCCATCTACTCCGTATATTCTAAGTACTTTCCACAAACCTTCTCTATCCACTCTGTCATAGGCCTTCTCCAAGTCCATAAAGGCAACATACACCTTTTGTTTCTTCTCCAGATATTTCTGCACAACACAATTCAGGGTAAAAATCTGATCTACACATCCTCTTCCCTTCCTAAAACCTCCCTGCTCGTCGCCTATCCATTTCTCCGTTCTCACTCTCACTCTCTCAATCACTACCCTACTGTATACCTTCCCTACTACGCTTAGAAGACATATTTCTGTGGTTACCACACACTCCTCTTTCCCCTTTGCCCTTATATAGGGAGACTATTATGCCAGTCTTCCAGTCATCGGGTGCACTCCCCTTCTCCCATGCTAGTTTTCACATTTTCCATACCCATTCGATCACTATCTCACCACCATACCTCAACATTTCCCCACACACTCCATCTGTTCCTGGTGCTTTCCCTAACTTCACTCTTTTCATGGCTTCCCACACTTCTGACCTTCCCCACCTCCTCCTCCACTACTTCTCTTCTTCTCCCTCCCATACCATATCCAGCTATGTTTGCTGGCTCTTCATTCCTTACATTTAGCAACTCATTGAAGTACTCCCTCCATCTTTCGACTCTCTTGCTTCTCGGCTAGCATTCTCCCATTCTTATCTTTCACACCCTTATTGCTTCCCTTGCTACCTTCCCTAACTTTCTTGACTTCTTTCCAGAACAGTTTCTTACTCTCCCTCCATTTTACACTCGGATTCCTTCCAAATTCCTCATCTACTCTTCTCTTACTTTCCTTCACTACTCTCTTCACCACCCTCTTACTCTCCACGTACCTCGCTCGTTTCTGTCTCTCGAAATCTTCATTCCCTCTACTACCCAACCACTCTCTATATGTTTTCTTCTTTTCTTCCACAGCTATGTTTACCTCTTCTGTCCACCATGCTGTATCTTTCACTCCCCTCCCTCTTCTCCTCACTCCACACACCTCCTCACATGCTGCACAGATCTCATTCTTAAACACCTTGCTCATCTCCTCCACTTCCTCCATAACTTCCAGGTCGAACCCACCTAGTCGTCTTTCCACTGCTCTCCTGTACTCCTCCCGGACTTCCTCCTCCTGCAACTTCTCCACCCTCCTCACCATTCCACTCTCCTCTCGCCTCCCTCCAGCTCTCCTCACCCACTTCTTTTGTATCCTAACCTTAGCTACCACTACATAATGATCAGACAGACCCCCTCCAATACCCCTATACACCTTAGCATCCATCAAAGATTTCTTCATTCGTTCATCCACACATACATAATCAATCAATTACTTTCGTTCCACCACTGTCTCATCCTCCATCGTCCACACCCGTTTCCACGTGTACCTGTGGATCATTCTGTGTCGGAAGAAGGTGTTAGCTATCCACAGCCTCCTCCCCACACATACGTCCACAAGTGCCCTACCATTACGAGTCACCTCTGATGGTACCCCCCACCTTCCCACCACTCCCTCAACTTTCCTATCACCCACCTTACCATTCATATCTCCAATCAGAAATATTCTTTCGTTCTTGTCAAACTTCTCCAGGCACGCCTCCACATTCATCCAGAACTCCTTTCAAGTTTATCCTCTGTCGGGGCATACACACACTCAATCACCCACGTTTGTATTCCTACTTTCATTCTCACCCACACAATCCTTGAACCCACAGAGCCATACTCTTACACATTCCTTCCATTTGCTACTTACAAACAAACTCGCACCTTCTCTCGCTGTTCCTTCACTCACTCCAGCACACACACCCATTCCACACACCCATTCCACACTCCCACTCTCTCACATCTGAACCTTTCCATTTGGTCTCTGTCATTCCACATACATCCAGCCTGGCATTCACTAGCACTTCCAGAACCTCTCTCTCTTTTGTGCCATCATTCATGCCACTAACATTCCATGTAGCCATTCTCAGAATGTCCGAAGAAATGTCCTTAGTCGGTCGTGGTTCGTCAACATAGGTTCCGTCCACATCCGAGGCTAAAGTACTTTAATCTATTCTAAATTCAAAATTTCTGAAGCAGTTCTCTTCCCATAACTTTCATTCAGATCGCAAGTATGGTTTCCTTAATGGCTGCTCTACTGATGATCTCCTTTCCTATCTGATTAACTCTTGGTTCTTCTCCTTTTGGAACTTCGGTAAGACCTTTTCTAGTGCCTAGATATATCCAAAGCCTTTGATAGAGTCTGGCACATATTCTTTGTTTCCAAATTACTATATTTCAGTTTCTATACCTCTATCATCTATGCCTTTATCTCCAATATTCTTTCTGACCGTTCCATAGCTGCGATTGTGGACGGCCATCGGTCACTTCCTTAACTTATTAACTCCGGTGTTCCTCAAGGTTCTATATTAACTCCAGTTATATTTCTAATATTTAATAATGATCTAAACTGTACCTCTAGTCCTATATACACTCATATGCCAACTCTACCTTACACTATTCAACAAGCTTTCCACCATGAAGTCACTTCAAAACTCACATAATGAGGCCATAGCATACTTATCTTATGATCTACTCACTATTTCCAATTGGAGCAGAGATAACGTTTTTGCTTTCAATGCCTCCAAAACCCAATTTATCCACTTATCTACTTGTTACAGCCTTCAACATGACTATCCCTCACTCTTCAATAATACACAAATCAACCCTGCATCTTCTCTCAATGTGTCTTTATCATTTGACCTTTCTTGGAAAAAAACAGATCACTCTCGCAAAAGCAGGTTCCCAGAAGTTAGGTGTGTTCAACGGTATCGGTGGATTCTTTACCTCCGCACAGCTTCTTGCTCTGTATAGGGGCACTTTACGCCCATATATTTTGTATCATCAGCTCACCTCCTCTTATTTATTCTCTACAATCTTTCTCTACTCACCACAATGTTGCATCCCTCTCACTCTTCTATCGCTTTTACAATAATCAGTGTTCTTCAGGGCTTTCTCAGTTTATACCGCCTTCCTTACATAGAGTAGGTGGTAACCGCCTTTCAACCCATACCCACCCCTATTCTGTCCAACTCTCTAATCAAAGAGTGAACCAATCTCCCCAGTCTTTCTTCCACTCAACAATTTAACTTTGGAATACTCTCCCTTAATGTATCTTTCCCTTATCTATCTATCTATTTCCTGACGCCGTGATGCCCTAAGGGGTGGCCATGAACGAACCACCCCCATGCACCTCTGTCCCCAGTCAGTCGACGCCCCTCCTCCCAATCAGCACCGCCTTCATCCATATACTTCCTCACTCCATCCTTCAACCTCTCTTTCGGTTTAAGTCTCCCTCTCTGTCCTTCCACCTTGCTCCCTTATGCTATGACTTAAACTGCTTCAAGCTCCGTGTGTCCATAAATTTTGACTACAACATACCTCTGTGATGCTTTCAATTTTGGGGGGACACTTGTTACAGACGGCTTTGCCTTTTGTCTCTTTCATACATATAGAACATAAAAAACAGACGATTTATGTCAAACATAACGCAATAGGTATTCACCGATCGGAAAGTGCATATTATTGTTTAAACTAGTGGCCTTTGTTGTTGTTGTTGTTCCCTAAGCTGCCTGGCCGAACAGCCCCGAGTCCCTGAGAAAGGCCATGGCCACGATCGGGCTTTCCCACAGAGCTCTCCTTGAGTGTAGATTGTGTTGTTGGCGTAAGTGGTTGTGTGAAATGCAGTCTTCTATGATGTGTTTAATGGTATGGGGTGCTGTGTTACATCCCGGGCAGGCGTCGACAACGGAGTCATCCAGTCTCTTCTGATAGCTCAGGAGAGCTGGATGGTGTGGCCTTTGTTATAAGGGATAACATAACCAAGCTATTGTTGGGGAAAATCTGGACTCGATAAATTATCAACTCAGTTATGGTATTGGACAACCTCAAATAGCTCACGTACCTTCTATATGTAGTATTATGTTGTTACGGTGTTCCGTTAAGTTCGTTCATTTTGTAGTGTGGTGCAATAGTGAATACTTCAACACCTCGCTTAAAAAACTGGTGAGCACTAACTACCGAGTCTTAGCAATATGATATTTGTGGCTCAAGTAGTTTATCTAAATAGTTCGCCAGTGTATCATAATTGAGCCTCTGAATTCTGTCCAGAAATTCCTGTCCTCAACTGTACATTATGCTATGTTGTTCTTTTACTTAATGCTATGTTGCAATATTGTTATCTGACTTAGATTATGTTATGTTAAGTTGTGATAGGCTAAGGTATGCTATGTTATGTTCATGAGCTGAAGTAGCCTCCATATCTACAAGAGGCAGCATGTCTCAAAGATATTTGTCTTTATTTCGGCTGTGTGTGTGTGTGTATGTGGACAAGTGGTGATGTGCTTAAAGTTACAACATTGGCTAAATATGTAGGTTTGCCGGTACATGAGTTTTGGGGCGACAGTTTAAGTGTCAGTTTAAAATGCTTTGAAACAGTGTTTTAGGTTAGGTTAAGTTTGATCTACACTGTAGATAGTTTTATTTAGGTTTAATAATCGAAAAATGTACTCGTACGCATGCATAGTTAAAGTTTGTACCGATAAACACACCGTGTGTGTGTGTGTTGTGACGCTTCTGCATAGTAGCCACGTGCGGGCATGCGCGCGCGTCGGCTGCCCAGCCGTTTAGAAACTGGCTGGCGGCAGCCGGCTGGCCAGCTTTTCCTTAGTATATATCCTACGACAATGTAACTAATGTCTGGGATATGCTTATGTTGTTTCACAGCTTGTAGCTGCCCTTATTCTTAACCAACGCATCTTAGTATATTTTATTCTCGATAGTTGATTGTTTCATTATAATATATAAGTCTAGTGAGAGTGGGAGGAGACGAGCGGGAGAGAGAGACCGGCTGGGGGACGTTGCTTTGCGCGGAGAGTCTAGCTTGGGACGAGCCTGATGTTGCCATATGCATTTGTTGGCAACGTTAGGCTTAGTTTCGACTCACGCACGGGGTAGACGATTTTGACCCGGCAACTGTGTTGAGTGTTGCCAAGCCTGGGATGTATTCTGCATGCCTAGGGCGGGGTCCAGACAGATTCAAGACTCGGAGCTCACCTCGCTGTCGTACCCTTCGGACCCCCTTGATATCTATCCCTCTCAACCCCACTTAGAAACTTTCTCTCTTACTTTGTATACCTTCTTTCCACTACTTCACCAATCTATTTAATTATCCCATCCCCTTGATAGACCTTATATCTATTATTGTATTAACGACGAGCTCTCAGATAATTAGATAGGATTTTGGGCCTTATGCAGAGACGTAATTGTTAATGAGACCTAGGAAGCTTTTTTGTTGTCTCATATTTGGTGGTTTCATGCTTGCTAGTGTGTTCTTGTGTCAGGTTAGCAGGGGCTAGACCGGAGGGGAGGCTTTTTGCGATCCTTTAAGTAAAGTCTGCTGGTGCGAGTCCTGTGGACCTGCACGACTTTACTAGGATACCCGTGGGAGTCTGGGGGCATTTTCTTGTCTGTGTCCCTGTGTGTCTAGTGTTGTGTTGTGTGAGGGCCCTTGCCTAGTCCACTCAGCACTGCACTAGCACGTCTTGCTTTTGTTTTAGGGTTGACAGGAGAGAGTCAGATACTTGCGATCTGAGTCTCTCAAGAGAGCACCCTTTCAATTAGAGTAATTTGGCGCACAGACTAGGCTAGAGCAGGTGGCTCAGCCCGGGTATCCGAAGCCTATATCCTTCCAGCTAGACCTCTGCCACCTGGCAGATTAACAGCTAGGGGTTTATTATTTCTGTATGCTTGTTATTGTGCCACAGTTTACCGTTTTTGTGAGCATTGTGAGTCAGGGTGTGGCTTAGAGACTCTGTCCGAGCAGGCTTGCCTGACTAAGAGCGAGAAGCACACCTGTATGTGGTTATTAAAATGCCCCAGAACGAGAAGCCCACCACAGAAGCCACGAACGAACACCACACAGAAACACCCAAAGGAAAGGTCCACAGAACGAAAGGACCAGCTGACCGAGCCAGCCATTTCAGACAGGCCCAAGCCCGCAGGGCTAAGCAGCTCCAGACCGCCCCATTTACCTTTTCTAAACTGACCATTTTCCACACCTCACGTACACTAACCCCCTCGTGTCCTACACTCCTAACTACAAAGATGATGAACAGGAATATACATTCATATTAAAAACACCCATGCCCTGTCCCGACGTTGAGCCAATGCCAACACATCAGACAGCCATAATTATATCTATGTATGTTCTTACATCCGAGAAGTAGAAGTTATATATCTTAGAAGTTAAAACACCCACGCTTGTCCCTAGACCTCGTATATCATTTCCCATGACGAGTATAGATATATGTAACCCGTGCTCAGTCGCCCCTTGCATTGTTCCTCTAGTACCTAAGTCTATAATATTAACTGCCACCAGCATTGATACGACATAGCGGCACTGTCCTTGTGTCGTATTGTGCCAAGTACAGATCAACCAGGTTTCATCACCTTATTAGGACGACGACTATAATGTCATCTTTCATCGATGTATGCAATCCTTAGTTTAAGTATTAATATTAACATTCCCTAACATCTTGTCTTGCCAGACTAAGCTTCTGAAGACCCATCGCCCCATAAATCTATGTATTCAATCCTTAGGTTAAGTATTTTTATCCGCCATTGTGTTCACCTTTTTCCATTTACTTTTCCACAATTGTCATAAGTCTTCCCCTTGCCTCCTTCGTATCCACAGTCCACACTACGCCAATTTACTTCGTGTCGTGCACCTCTTACCCCAACCAGAGATTGTATAAGATAACCTGGTTACCAGTATCTGTCATAAGTACCCCGAAACAATAACTAAGTACCCCTACGAACTGCCGCTGTTGTTGGTATATTTATATTTAATAGAAAATGCAGTTCCCAGGGCCAACTAATAGTATCCATAACCCCTCGGACTGATCACATAACTCTATCTTTTCCAGACTCATATACCACCCCATAGTTGCATTCCCCGGTAGCATTTGGCTAACGTATTCTACTGCCTTTTCAAACTTCCATATCAATTGTAGCCTAATGCCACCCCCACGCCCAGGGACCTTAGGGGCAAAATTTCCCTGTAGCCCTTGAACTCTCCCCCCCCCCCCCCCCCCTCTCATTAAGACACCCGCGCTTCTCGACTCTTGTTCGACCTAGCCTCTCTCTCATACCTCTTGAAGATCCTTGAATTGTCCGTTGCTAACGCTCTCCAACCTTTTATATATATACTCCTATCCAGCCTACCTTCACTTAGTAGGCCAGAACAACATTAGAACTTTACTAGCCCCTTGCATGCCATCTATTCTCTTACAACCCATTCACAACCCTGCACCCAATGGTCGTCGGTGCGAGGCTAGCCGCCTCGCCAGTAACTAACTTCTATTGCCATACTTCCAGATAAATGTGGCAGAGTTAGCAACCCAGTCTCCACCACATCCAGCAAACCCTACAATTAACAACCAGCCGAGTAAAACCAGCTAGCTAAGGCACCTTCGGTTTTGGTATTAAGGACACCCACATCTGTCTCATACACAGAGGGTTATTACAAACACTGGTGATATGGCAAGCCCCTAGCCACAGCCGCCAGACGACTATCACAGAGAGAGGGCGCCCAGCTCCTCCTTTTTGCCCACCTGAGGAGGGAGACCCCCACCCCCGCGGAGGTATACCTGGCCCCTGTTTTGACTTCTGAGTCATTGCCAGGTAGCACAGGAATTCTTCCTATCAATGAACTAACCATGCATGACTAACACCTTTACTAACCTCTATTAACTCACAATAAACCATTTACCTTTCTTGCATGCTCTGATCACTAAATTAGCACCTCAGCTATACCATAGAATGAAGATTGAACAATCTAGAGAGACGCTCCTATCACAGCTGTCCCCATCCTCCTCGCAAAGTAGATCCAGTCTCTCTCCCCTAAATACTTCCAGTATAGCCAAAATAGTACCTCTTACTAAGGCTCAGTTATATGAAAATATAAAGGCTTCCTATAGCCATGTGCCACAACAGTAAATACCATCTTACCTAGTCCCCATATATATTGAGAGCTCAAATAAGTCCATAAGACTCGAGATCCCTACTGTCTACAGGACCCAGAACCGAGCCTATAAATCTAGCTCCCACCCCCAGTCAAATCAGTTGAAAGCTAGACACCAACCAGGGGTCACTACCCTGCAGTTAACTTCTAGCTCTGCCCTTGTGTTGTTCCAGAGTGAGATTCCAGAGCCGGCAGACTCCGTGGCAGATTTGGATAGAAGGACCTGCCCACGTATTTGAGAACTTCACACATATGGGCCCCCTGGACGGCCGCGGAACCAGTCGTTAGCCCCCAACATCATGGACGCAAGATAACCAGGACCAGACCCATCAGATACTACCCAAGATTCCCTTGAGCAGTACTACATATTACGGTGCTGTTTAGAGATTCACTAATTAATATTTTTACGAAGTGGCTATCTCTTTGCCCCAGTATAATTCATATAACCATTCAATTAGGAAGTGCTAAGCGTATCAGTGTTCATTATTTAACAGGCGATACTAACTCTCGTAATGAACCATATGCCCAGATATTATTACCTAGAAGGAAACCCTAGTGATATCTGAAGGTTCGCCCACTGATTTGCGTTCTATGTATTTCTGAGACAAGAATATAAAACTTAGATCAGTACCCCCTGAGGTTACTAGAATTCCCGTGCTCTAAAATACGCGTGTCTAATCTAGTCTGTGAACTACTACTTGTGCACCAGAGCTACCAGTAATAAATCTAACAGTGAATATTAATCTATAAGTAACATTGATGGTCTTCGGTATATAAACCTGTGAAATTAAAGCCAGTGATCAGAAGATTAATACCTGAACGTTGGAAGTGGGAGACTAGGCTCCATCCAGATCCACTTATGCTAGTGTTGTTCAATTCTATTATATTGTCTTACACAAGTATTCTGCAGTGGTATATCAATAAACGTGATCGTGTAACTTGCTACCATGCGTTTCTTTGTGTTCTCTATTCCTCATATCTTGTATTGTGCATGCAGCCTTATATACCCAGTCAATTAGAACTCACATTACCCAAGTTAAACCTGTAGAAAAACAGGGCATAACAGCTATGTTGCGAGTTGCTGCCTTTATTTAATTATACCTATGCCATTATACACTGTAGGTCCTATCACTAGTATTTATTCCTGCTTATGAGTTGAGAGTTCTCTAAATCCGTAACGTACTTTCTTTGCTAAGCATCAGATCCTACAGTAGCCGCATGCAGTTTAGAACCCCGCATCTTGTCTACCGGTACGATGTTTTGAGGACAGTTTGCTTTCACCTTCTTTCACGCAGGGGTGATTAGTTGTATTAATTAACGTAACGTTAAATGTATTTTCTTCTAGTTTGTTATTAAATTGTTTCTGCAATTTAATTCCGTTATCTATCTTTTCCTTGAAGCTTTAAGTCAACTTAATTGTGTGATCTTTTATATAGCCTGCTTGACTATCAGCAGTCTATAGTGCGTGCACCCTGTAACCGAGTCATAGGATACCTTGTTGTCCAGGCAAGACTCTTGACGGTTTAGGGTGGTTTGTTGCCTGGGTTTATAGATAAGGGTTGGATCTAGCGTTTTCCGTGGTTGCTTGTTGCCGCATACCTAGTCCTATAGAAAGAGCCCAGTGTTTATATATCCCAGGACGTAACAGTGTTTTTTTTTTTTTTTTCACCCACATGCAGACTTCATTTGCCGAAACTTCCTTTGTATGTTACCTGTATATTATGCCTAAATTACCACTCTCGTAACGATCACTACGTTTGGCCGATTTTCCCTATGCCACCTCAATATTGAGCTGAATTTACCAAACCCAAAATGGTCTTAATATGGTATATATGGTATGGTCTGGGCGAGTTTATGTGGCCGAAACCGACCCTATATCACCTACACACTAGGCTGAAAATACTAAACCCAAGCCGATCTCCATAAAGTCACTGCATAAGCGAATATACCAAGCTGAACTGAACCCTATGTAGCCTGAAAATAGGGCCGAGTTTAGCTGGACGGAGTGGTAAGGGCCCGGGTCGAGGTGGACGTAAAGAGAGGTGGATGTAAGGTGCTAATTACTTGTTAAAACTGGGTCCTAGTTTTTTACCCTAATTATTTGGTGCTTGGACACTTGCGCAATCACGGTGGAGGAGGACTAATTTAATATTTAATCAAGCCCTTCGTTACATTGAAGTTATTATCATTTTTAATCTAGGTATAATCAGATTGATTTTAGAGCCTGTGGAGAGCATCTCTGAGGCGAGTTAGTAATTGTTTGTGCAGACAAGAAACTTAGATGATGATGAACATTTTACATAACTTCATCGCGTTGACGAGAGAGCACCGACGTCTAAACTGTCAGGATGTGAGATCAGATTATTTAAAACTACACGAAATTAAAATGAAGGATACAATTGTGTCGCCCTATCAACAATCATGTTGCCTCAGTGAGCCCCATAACTTTAGGCACACTGAAAGATAACGTACCGTAGGTTTCTAGTATCTAGTGAGTGTTACGAGATAATGTTTACAGAGACGATGAATAACACTAATGTGGGTGAAGTAGAACGCTTATTTTTGTTTGTTCACGTTTCAATTTTGTTTCATCTTAATGTAGGTCCTGGAAAAACACGTATACGGTAGATACAGTACAATACTAATTAAAACAATGGTGCAGAATTACTCTGAGTTTCTGGTCCTCCTACCATTTGACAAGAAGTGGTGCTGCGGTGGTGTAGGGAAAGTGTTGTTGATTAGGAGTTTGGCCGCCAATGTTCGTATCCCGGCATGATCAGCTAACAGCAAGCCAACTCAGCTGCTGGTCTACCTGTAACGGGGGAGTTAGTATTAGAGCTGGGGTTAAACCTGTAGAATTAAAAACAAAAACAAAATCTTCTTTTTGTATACAACCTGAGTAATATGCAACCACCCTCCACAGGCCCCAAAGGGTAAACACACCGATATAAGCGCCGCGGCAAAGCCCATCCACACGTAGCCATCCCCTCCACCTCCCCCTTTTCGATTTACCTTTTCTGTGAGCGAAGGATATAACGAATGAACGGATGGGTGAACAGAGAGCCACAGTACGTTAGTCAGTGGTGGGGGAGAGTCGGAGAAAACTTGGCCTCAGCGAATAACAGAATTTCTCTGAACATCCAAAAACCAAGAGGAATAGACGGTGTTCGACGTTTGTAGCTCGTTTGTTTTAAGCTCTTGCCGAGAGTTTTGACGTGTCTAAAGCCGGTAACACACGAGCTCCCTTTCAACTTTTTTCGACAATACTGGTCTGGCAGCTTACGAGGTAAACTTTGAAAATTGATCTATATTAAGTCTAGTTTCCGAACCAGTGTAATAGATCCAAGACATGTTGCCTGGTGTGTTGACAATTGAAATTTGACAATAAAAGTGTTCGTGTGATACCCACTTTACCCACGATTCCACCCACGAGTGTTTTCGCCACATCAAAATATTTTGGCCCATAAACTGAAGCAGGACAGGCTCAGTTAGGAATGTTTTCAGGAATATTTGAAGTTAGGCTAAGATAGGTTAAGGTAGGTTAGACTAGTTAGGGGTAGGTTAGGGGAGATGTGGCAGAGTGGTCTTGCCACTGGACTGGTAATCCAATGGACCCGGGTTCGAATCCCAATATGTCAATGGGAAGATATTATTGGGATGGAATTTGTGCTGTACCTAGTTTCAGTGCATTACCACAGCACACCGTAATGCCAAAACAAAATACCCTCATTGTTCCCTGATTAAATAGCACTGTATGAATATTACCACATTCAAAATATGCTACAGGGGGGGCAATGCCTAGTGAGTTAATTGCTCAATAGGTGGCGTTCTGAGAGTGAGGGTCCGAGCCTGGGGAGTGAGACTGTGAAGCGCAGAGGCGAAGCAGCTTCAGAGATGGAGTTGGGTTCGAGCCGTGACTAGGTGCTTCGCATGTCTCACTCCCTAGACTGGAACAAGACCTCACGGGCCTCACCGTGTTCAGCGGTAGAGGCTATCAGCCTATGCCCGAGAGAGAGTAGTTTGAATATAGAAAAAAAAAAAAAAAAAAAATTGTAAAAATTAGATAAGGCAATCTTAAGCTAGTCTATATTGGGTTAAGATAATTAGCATATTTGTAATATTAGGTTCGGTTCCTTCGACTAAATGTCGAACTAGAACTAGCCAGAATAAATGCCAGAGCAACGACCGAACAATGTGAATATCAATATCGTATAGCTCAACTAAATGTCAATACAAATGCTCCCGAAATTGCTCCCCCTCTGGGATTGACTATGACTAGTGTCATTCCACCTTTCACTGAGGATAATGTGCAGGATTTCTTTGTGTTGTTTGAGGAAGTTGCTGGAGGTATGAAGTGGACAAGAGATCAATGGCCTTTTATGTTACAAACTGTTTTGACAGGGCAGGCTCGAGCCACGTATTTGTCAGAAGTAGCAGAAGTTAGGCAGGATTATGACAATCTCAAAGAAGCTATCAATTGCAGCCTGAGGCTTACAGGCAATCTTTCCGTAAAAACCAGAAGAAAGTAGAAGAAACCCATAAGGTATTTGCCAGGACCATGACTAAAACTTTCAATCATTGGGTCAAGAGTAAGAAAGTCACAAGCTACAACGATCTGAAGGAGTTGGTCCTGTTAGAAAATTTCCTATGGAAAATTGATTCTTCTGTATCCTATCATTTAAAGGGAAAAAAGGTAGATTGTCTTGCCGACGCCACTGACATGGCTGACACATACGTGCTCAACAACAAATTTCGTGGAAAGAAGCCCTACGATAATTCTAGTTCTAATTTTAAGTATCCCAATCACAAATCTGACAGACCCAGTCACAAGCCTATAACGTCTTCCCCAGCTAGCCAAAACAGAATTGTTCCCCCAACTAAAAATGTGACTCAGGGCAATGGTAACAGAGGTGGGCCCCAAACTAATAGTAATGCTCAAAGAGGGAACGTTCCCGTATCCCCTAAAGTATGTACTTTTTGTGGCAAGAGAGGCCACCTAGCTTATCAGTGCTGGGCCAAGGAGAGAACCGAGAGATCGGGGCAGACAGTTGCCGCCGTATCTCAAACTCCATATGTGCCTGTAATGCAGGACTCCCGACAGAAGGAGTACCTAGCACCAAAAGTTCCTTTAATGCAGGACTCTCGACAGAAGGAGTACCTAGCAGCTAACGTAAATCATCTAGACAGGGGTGTAGTAGCATGTGTGGTGCAACCCACTAGGGTTAAGCCAATAATAATTTCACCATCAGTGCAGGACAGTTACCGTCCCTTTATTTCATCTGGCAACGTGAGATTAAATGGTTGTATGCATGAGGTAAAAATTCTGAGAGACACAGGTTCTACTAGCACCCTCATGGTGAATCCTTACACTGAGTGCCCACCTGGCGAACCAGTTGTAATGAGAGGTGCTGGAGGCCAGTTTTATGCATACTTGGTAAAAGGCGAAATTGAATGTGAGTTACTACAGGGTGAGGCCACCATAGCTTTGTGTAGGTCCCAAGATATCCCTGTGCCTGGGGTAACACTCCTTTTGGGGAATGATGTAGCAGGTGAGAAGGTCCGACCAGACCCCATTTTGTCACTTTCCCCTGTTAACGAGCCACTAACCGGTGAGCTCGAAAAGGAAATGCCAACAGTTTTCCCTGTGTGTGCTGTCACACGTTCAATGTCTCAAGTAGCAGTTCCCTCCGACAGAAATGTACCGAATGTAAGAGTTGATGAAAGGGATGATGAGAGTGTGAATGACGCTCCAATTGTGCCTGATGATGTGACTGAGGTGGATTTATCTGACACCTTTATGGCTCATCTTGACCCTAACGATGACCATGAAACCCCTCCAAATTGTCCTAGAGGCCTGGTAGAGCTACAGAGAGATGATAGTGAATGCAAGGAGTTAGCTGCCAGGTCCGTGAGTGAAGAGGAATGTGAGAAGGAGGGTGGTGAATGTTTCTACCTCAAAGGAGGAGTATTGTGGCGAAGATGGAGACCGCCACACAGACCAATCGATGACGGGGCTTGGGACGTCCATCAAGTAGTAGTCCCCAAACCTTGTCGTAGAGATATCATGGAAATGGCACATTGTATACCATTGGCAGGACACCTAGGTGTGAGAAAAACTCTAGACAGAATCAGAGCCCACTTTTACTGGCCAGGAATGCGTGCAGATGTAGTGGAGTTTTGTAGAGTGTGTCACACTTGCCAGATGACAGGAAAACCCAATCAGAAGGTGCCTGTACATCCTCTGGTGCCCTTGCCCGTTTTCGAGAATCCTTTTACTCGGGTGGTAGTGGACATTGTAGGCCCATTGCCTAAGACTTCCCAAGGTAACATTTATTTATTAACTATCATGGACATGGCAACTCGCTACCCAGAGGCTATACCCTTAAGGACTACCTCTGCTCCAACTGTCGTCAAGGAACTGCTCAAATTCTTCACTAGAATGGGTTTCCCCCATGAGGTGCAAAGTGATCAAGGAACTAATTTTACCTCTAACATTTTCCAGCAGTCCCTGAAGGAGTTGGGTATCGAGCATGTTAAGTCTAGCACCTACCACCCAGAGAGTCAAGGGGTTCTCGAACGATATCATCAGACATTAAAGGGAATGTTACGTAAGTATTGTACAGAGACCGGAGTTGAGTGGGATAAGGGGGTACCTTTTCTTTTATTTGCTACTCGTGAGGTTCCAACTGAATCCCTGGGTTTTTCCCCTAATGAGCTAGTTTTCGGTCACCAGGTAAGAGGTCCTTTGCAACTATTGCAGGATAGCCTAGTTGGCTCCATGAAGAAATGGTATGACGGAAAAGCCCGTGAGAGGGAGTTTAAGCCCGGTGATGAGGTTTTGGTCCTGCTCCCCCTTTTTGGCCAACCATTTTCTGCCAAGTTCAGGGGCCCATATAAGATCATTCGGAGGGTGAGCATTACCGATTATCTAGTAACTACCCCAGACAGGAGAAAGCTCATGCAAGTATTCCATATAAATATGTTGAAACCCTACCATAGGTCCCCTGATTCCTCTCTTCCAGATTCTCCCACTGTGGCAGTGAATGTCAGGACCTGTGAACAGCCTGGTGCGGAAGAAGTCTTCAGTTCTCTTACTGACCCGCAACAGACTGTTCCAGAGCCTGAAGGTATCTATGCAGACTTTGACTTGTCATGTAGCCTATCCAACTTTCAGTATAATTCAGTGGCTTTGAGGGAATTACCATCTAAACTATGTCACCTTCCCTCTGATCAAGCGAACCAACTAATCTCTGTTTTATCTCAGTCTCCCAGTGTGTTCCGTGATACTCCAGGGCTCACTTCTTTGGCCGTGCACGACATCGACGTAGGGGATGCAACTCCCATTAAACTATCCCCCTACCGTGTCTCGCCACAACGCAGGAGTATACTGCAGGTCGAGCTTGACTTTATGTTATCTAATGAACTGATCACTAGGGCCTTAAGCCAGTGGAGTAGTCCGGTCATACTTGTGCCAAAGCCAGACGGGAGCCATAGGTTTTGTAGAGACTATAGGCAAGTTAATGCGGTCACAAAGAACGATACCTACCCACTGCCACGGATCAAAGATTGCATTTACCAGGTTGGCCTCATACAGCAGTAAGTTTAATTTAATGAGAGGATTTTGGCAATTAGCTCTCCCTTGTAGCGAGGTAAATATCATGCTTTTGTAGTGCGCTTTCAAGCCTTCAGCTGTGAGATAATGCCTTGCAGTTCGAATAACGCTCCAGCTACGTTCCGGCTATGTTCTGATGTGGTACCTGGAGACGTTGCCTACTTGGGTGATATCCTTATTATATCCTCATTATAATCTTGCTGTTGCCAATCTGGTGGTGAATCTATTTATGTATTATGTTTAATATTATGTACTATACTCCTTAAACTCTTTTCTAGGGGGGAGGTCTGACATACGGAGCCCTGTATGTTAATTTAAGAGTTAGAATTAGAGTTGAAGGAGCCAAACTACCCAAGCGGTGAAGCAGACTAGCGAGCGAACTAGCGAGTGGGAAACTAGCTCGCCCGCATACCTGCAAACAAGCCTTCACACCTGCGTGCGTCATAGGGGACCCTGCAAACTACTTGATGACCGACGCTATGACGTATGATCGACACCAGGAGCTGTGAATGGACCAGGCACCTGTTATGCGACTCGAGGAGCTATAATTGGAGCAGGCACCACCCCCCGCCTCCTGATTCGTTCCTACACCATCATTGTGGGCAGTCAAATCAGTCTCATTTGGAGTTGGGAAAGGTGAACTTGCAGCTGGAGGAAGACGGGGTGAAGTATTATAATGGGTTTGTGACTGTCAGTCAGATTATATAAATGTGTGTTAAGTGTGTTCGGTGTAAACACTTACGTTATGTTGGTTAGTGAGATATGTGATTGGGAATTAACGTTAACGCTACTATTATTGTGTACTTAACTATTTGATTGCGAATTGACGTTAATGCTACTATTATGTGTTTAACTATTTGATTGGGAATTAACGTCAACGCTACTATTATTGTGTACTTAACTATTTGATTGCGAATTGACGTTAACGCTACTATTATGTGTTTAACTATTTGATTGGGAATTAACGTTAACGCTACTATTATGTGCTTAACTATTTTAGTTGACTAACTTGTGGACTAAAGCAACTCTTTAAGTAATTGGGTTATGATGAAAGTAATACTATTGTTTTATATTAATACTTAAGAGTTCTTTCATTTTCTTTTAATTAAGCTTACATTGCTTAACGGTGCGTAGTACGGTGATGCTATTGTCTCATATTAGTAATATCGCCTTAGACTAACATGGCTGTGTTAATATTACTTATAGTGATTTCCTAAGCTGAAGAAAATTCTTTTAGCTTCAAAATATTATTTTTGCTTTTCATATTTGAGTGAGACCTGAATCGAATCTATGAAACGATCCTGTAACTTTATTTACTCATAATCAAACCTCAATGTTACGTGGTTAAGAAATACATTTAACTAATTATTAAATATATATCTAACTTTGTATGTGACTTTGATATAAATCCTGATGATAATAATATAATACTATTAACGTAAGACAAGAACCAAGAATAATTACATTAAATATAAATAAAAAGACATATCATAAAACTATCTATTCATTTAAAAAAGGGTAAGAGACAGAAATATTCTTACTTTAATATTTATCTTTCAAGACTTTTTATAAAATTAATAGTCCTTCTTTAGCTATAACTTATTCGGTTCATAACCATAGCCTACTAAGCTTCGGTTAAATAATAATTATTTATAAATACTACATGACTTTAATTAGTTTCAGTATTTTTAATAATTAAAGAGTATCCGTCAATAAAGGATACTAAGTCCTAAGATCCAAAAGGAAAGGAAGCAACAACAGGAAATAATTTTATTAGATTTTACTTTTGTTTTGCCCTCAGCTGACTGATGCCTTAATATATATCTCTGTGCTATCTAGATTCATCAAGTTAACCACTTGAGGATCAAGAGACGTAACAAGATGAATGGTTTATTTTGATTATTAGCTATGTTTAGTTGTAACGGCAAATCAGTTGAGTTAGGGAAAAATAGATTAATAGATTACATTTTGGACAAAGTTGGGTCAGATTAGATCAAGGGAGTTGTAGGGTTAGGTTGTTTAAATTAGGTGTATGTGACTCAACTACGTATATGACTAGGTTACGAAAGTTATAAGGGTTACGTCAGGTCAGAATAGGTTAATTTAGTTATAAGCTAAGGTAGTTAGTGAACAATTTGAGCCATGTTAGCCTAGCATAAATTGTTTTAGTTGTACGAGTACACCAGCCACCAGTTCCGACTGCCACAGTGTTGTTTGTTTAGTTTATAGCTATTTAGGAGCGTAACGAGGACGTCAGTTAAAATATACATATATAGTTTTAACATTGGAATTTAAATTTTGCTTTTGTTTGCCATTGATGTAGTCATATATTCGTGTTATCCACAACCCACCAATTAATTTACAAATAAACCTTATTAATTAAATCAATGAATTTAATAGTTAAAATAGTATACTTCAAAATAGCTGTGTTACAGTTACGTGTGCAATTGGCGGTATGGTAGGTACTAGGCAAGGCAATGCTAGGTTAGGTCAGGTCAGGTGTGGGTCAATCGACTCGCCCTGTGTCTAAAGTTACTGCGGTAAAGAATCACGTCCGTTAAAAAATCCTGTAATCTCTGAGTCGGTGCTGATGTGCGCCGTGGTGAGGATTACACAGGATTGAGAGTTTTTTCTGGATTCTTTTCTCCCTCAACTTTAGAACCATTAGTTTTGACATTTTATGACGTTCGTCCCATTAGTTTGGTCATTTATAAACCTTTCATTGCTTTATCCAGGCTACCCTTTAACCCTTTATCCAGGCTACCCTTTAACGATATTATTCAGCTTAGGGCTAAAAGATATGGTTATGTACCCCTTTATTTGTTTCTTAAACTTAGTGAAAGCGTATAGTGTCATAACAAACAAACTATATGGCATTGGCGTTTTTCCGCAATTCTGTACTTTGATCTTCTGAATTAAACTGTTACAGGCATTGTGGCCTCTATTGCCGATACCAGCGCAAAGTAGGAGCTAAATGTTGCTATAGTCCATTCATCAAAGGTAGGCCAGAAATCCTGACTTCTAACCTCTGTAACTCAAAAAAGACTAGAGCAAATGGGCTGTACATTTCCACACCTCCTCCCTGATTGACTCTTCCCAAATGGTAGAAGTATTAGCTCGATTCCTCAAGTCGTATTTTGAGTTATAGAGGATAGTAGTACATATTTCTGGCCTACATACTGTATAATGAATGGATACAGGTTGCCGATCATACTGTATAATGAATGGATACAGGTTGCCGATCATACTGTATAATGAATGGATACAGGTTGCCGATCAAATGTTCTCGGTATAGAGTCAGTGTTATAGACGTGAGAGTTCAGGCTTACAGTACAGCATGTGTGTGCCTAAAAGAGTATGAATACAATATTTGTATTTGTAATTAATGATGAATCTACTACAGTTATGTAATGTATGTTTATAAATGTATACATATATATTTATTATTTATACAGTTACTATTATCCATGTATACATGCATGTATTTAATTATATAAGCATACATACAGATATGTTAATAAATTGTTAAAGACAAAGGTGGTAAATCCCTTAAAAAGTGTAATCATCAATCCCTTGAACTAGACGACGATTTATATTCTATAGTACTGCTGCCGCTAAACTATTCTACTTAGATTAGGAAGAACCTATAGGAAACAAACTTTTGAGGGGGGTGACCTGCTTTTCTTATCTCCTTTTCTCTCTTTCTCTGGCTTGTATCCAATTGGCCCCATTAATCCCACTGTTTTAAGACGTTCATCCCCATCCTGGTGTCAATTTTTTACTGGTGAGCGGTAGCGAGCCAGCATATTTTTAAAACGTTTTGGACAGCAGGCTAAATTTGTACATTTTTCGATAGAAAATGTCTCCGGCGAAGCCGGATTTCTTTATATAATGCTGGCTCGCTATCGCTCGCCAGGAAGAATTCAACACCTAGATGGGGATAAACGTCTTAAAATAGTTGGCTGAATGGGGCCGCATGGATACAAGCCAGAGAAAGAGAGAAAAGGAGATAAATACAAAAAACAAAACAGTTCACCCCCCTTAAAGGATATCAAAAACAACCCTCAACTGACAAGTTCGTCAAACATAGAACACAAATAATAATCTGGAGGTAATTAGAAAGAAAACAAATTGGCAATATGACACTCAAAAGGTTCATATAAATGCAAAACAAAATGTCATAGTGCTAAAATTGCAGACCTCCCGGGTACAAAGGGATTATATCAAAACAAAAGACAGAGGGAATGTGTTTCATAGTTATCCAGTTGCGTAGAAAACTGAAAAGTGGCTTACTCCTCGATTATGTGTAATGGCTCATGATACTTCTCTTTCTGAAGACCATTGTGAGTTGTGAGAGAGAGAGAGAGAGAGAGAGTGAGACAGAGAGAGTTAAAGTTTAATGAACATTCCAGCTCGGCGGTTTGTTACATTCATTAATGAAGTATGTTTAATACATAATAAGTGCTGGGTTGAGCAATTAAATAAAGTTCAATAAATACTGTACAGCTCTATTCTACAGGGACGAATAAATTAGATCATTAGTTCAGCTAAAACATTAGATATATACTTAATGAAACAATGATTAGTTCTGGAATGTCATTGTATGCACAGTATTCTCACACATGGATTTGTATCCTCTTGAGGGGACAGCAAGCTATCAGTGTATGAAGAAATCCGGCTTCGCCGGATATATTTTTCTATCGACAAATTTACAAATTAAGACAGCTGTCTAAAACATAATCCAAAATATGTTGGTGTAGCCTAAATCGACACCTGGATGAGAATAAACTTCTTAAAATAGTAGGCTGAATGGAGTCGAATGGCTACAACCCAGAGAGAGAAAAAAAGCGGGTCGGCCTCCTTAACAGATTTTTCATTTTCCTGCTCCTTTTGGAAGTGTATGGTATTAATATAATATAAGAAGATTGATTAATCTTATCGCCCTATGAGACCAGCAGGAGGGCCAGGCGGTTTAAGTGGACTAGTGTGTTCATCAAAAATATATAATTGTTTTACGTGTTTTCAAGGTAAACACTAAGAACCCGTAATGTTTAATAAAGGTTTCTATGGTTGTAATTACACGTGTTTAATTTTAATATCATGGTCAAGTATTATAGTGTAACCTCCTTGCAGTTTATAGGCCTTTATGAAATATTAACCCCTTCTGTACCGGCAACGTCTTTTTATTATTCAAGCTACTGTAAGACGTTTTCATTCAGTTTAAAAAGGGCCTCCAGCAATTAACAGGCTTTGAACTATCTCCCTTAACCCTTTCTACTACTTCCGATCCTTCTTAAACTGCACAAAATCGTCTAAATATAGCTAGAATAATATACAAAAGACATCGCCGGTACAGAAGTGGTTAATGAGGGCTAGGAAAGGGGCGCCGGTAATGGAATATTAAAAGGTAGGGTAGCTAAGAGGCGCCTTAAGGGGACATGGGCCGTTTTTCGGGTCCCCTTTCTTCCTCATGCGCGCGCCCCATAGGTTTACAGATTTTATGTCGTTCGGCCCATTAGTTTGGCGATTTTAATATCTTTAGTCCCATTTCGTTGTCAATTTTAAGACCTTTCGTGCTATTTAGGAATCTATTTTTTTACTGGCGAGCGATAGCAACCCTGTTAATTTTAAGAGTAACCGGCCTTCGGCCGGGAAATTTTGTTACCGAAAAATGTACACATTTATCTTGAAGGGTGCTCTAGGGTGTGTTTGTATAAGCTTGATAGAGGTCTAGCAAGGAAACTAAACATATATATGAATATATGAATACATGAATGAATAGACCAAAAAAGCGGCCACTATAATAAAAGGTAAGGCAGCTAAGAGGTGCCTTGAAGGAGTCTAAAGAGTATATAACCCCCGGGACATTAATGGCAGAGAGGGGATTATTGTGAGGGGTATAAAAGGTCTGTATAGGGACGAATGGGGGCCCTAATAGCCTTGGAAGGGAGTCTGGGGGGTGAAGGGGGCGGCTGAGGGAGGCAGGGAGAATGAAGGGAGTCTGGAGGATGAAGGGGGCGGCTGAGGGGGGCAGGGGGAATGAAGAGAGTCTGGGTGGATGAAGGGGGTGGCAGGGAGAATGAAGGGTGTCTGGGGGGATGAATGAGGGGCAGGGAGTCTGGGGGGATGAAGGGGTTGGCAGGGAGAATGAAGGGAGTCTGGGGGGATGAAGGGGGTGGCAGGGAGAATGAAGGGAGTCTGGGGGGATGAAGGGGGGCAGGGAGAATGAAGGGAGTCTGGGGGGATGAAGGGGGTGGCAGGGAGAATGAAGGGAGTCTGGGGGGATGAAGGGGGGCAGGGAGAATGAAGGGAGTCTGGGGGATGAAGGGGGGCAGGGAGAATGAAGGGAGTCTGGGGGGATGAAGGGGGTGGCTGAGGGGGGCAGGGAGAATGAAGGGAGTCTGGGGGGATGAAGGGGGGCAGGGAGAATGAAGGGAGTCTGGGGGGATGAAGGGGGTGGCTGAGGGGGGCAGGGAGAATGAAGAGAGTCTGGGGGGATGGAGGGGGCAGGGAGAATGAAGGGAGTCTGGGGGGATGAAGAGGGAGGCAGGGGAATGAAGAGAGTCTGGGGGAATGAAGGGTGCAGCGAGAATGAAGGGAGTCTGCGTGGATGAAGGGGGCGGCTGAGTGGGGCAGGGAGAATTAAGGGAGTCTGGGGGGATGAAGGGGGGGCAGGGAGAATGAAGAAAGTCTGGAGGGATTAAGGAGGGGTAGGGAGAATGAAGGGAGTCTGGGGGGATGAAGGGGGTGGCTGATGGGGGCAGGGAGAATGAAGGGAGTCTGGGGGGGTGGAGGGGGCAGGCAGAATGAAGGGAGTCTGGGGGGATGAAGGGGGCGGCTGAGGGGGGCATGGAGAATGAAGAAAGTCTGGGGGGAATAAGGGGGCGGCTGAGGGGGACAGGGAGAATGAAGAGAGTCTGGGGGGGATGAAGGGAGCGGCTGAGGGGGGCAGGGAGAATGAAGAGAGTCTGGGGGGATGAAGGGGGCGGCTGAGGGAGGCAGGGAGAATGAAGAGAGTCTGGGGGGATGAAGGGGGCATGGAGAATGAAGGGAGTCTGGGGAGATGAAGGGGGCGGGTGAGGAGGGCAGGGAGAATGAAGAGAGTCTGGGGGTATGAAGGGGGCGGCTGAGGGGGGCAGGGAGAATGAAGAGAGTCTTGGGAGATGAAGGGAGCAGCTGAGGGAGGCAGGGAGAATGAAGAGAGTCTGGGGGAATGAAGGGGGCAGGGAGAATGAAGAGAGTCTGGGGAGATGAAGGGGGCAGCTGAGGGAGGCAGGGAGAATGAAGAGAGTCTGGGGGGATGAAGGGGGTGGATGAGGGGGGCATGGAGAATGAAGAGAGTCTGGGGGGATGAAGAGGGCATGGAGAATGAAGAGAGTCTGGGGGGATGAAGGGGGCGGCTGAGGGGGCAGGGGGGATGAAGGTGGCGGCTGAGGGAGGGAGGGAGAATGAAGAGCGTCTGGGGGATGAAGGGGGCGGCTGAGGGGGGCAGGGAGAATGAAGGGAGTCTGGGGGGATGAAGGGGGCGGCTGAGGAGGGCAGGGAGAATGAAGGGAGTCTGGGGAGATGAAGGAAGCGGCTGAGGAGGGCAGGGAGAATGAAGGGAGTCTGGGGGGATGAAGGGGGCGGCTGAGGGGGCAGGGAGAATGAAGGGAGTCTGGGGGGATGAATGGGGCGGCTGAGGAGGGAAGGGAGAATGAAGGGGGCGGCTGAGGAGGGCAGGGAGAATGAAGGGGGCGGCTGAGGGGGGCAGGGAGAATGAAGGGAGTCTGGGGGGATGAAGGGGCGGCTGAGGGGGCAGGGAGAATGAAGGGAGTCTGGGGGGATGAAGGAGGCGGCTGAGGGGGGTAGGGGGCACGGAGAATGAAGGAGGTGGGGGGGGGAGGTCCAGAGGGGGGGGGAGGGTAATGGGGACAGACTTAACCTTTAGAGTTTAGACCATAGACAGCCTGCACACTTTTTATATTTACGATATTTCAGGGAACCTGACACATTGCTTTATCCCTTCTGTACCGGCTACGTCTTACATACTTTATTCTGGCTACTAGTTGACGATTCTATTCAGTTCAAAAAGGATCTTCGGCAATCAACAGGCTTCGAACTATCTCACTTAACTCTTTTTACTACCACAGATCCTTCTCAAGCTTCACAAAATCGCCTAAATATAGCTACAATAAAATACAAAAGACGTCGCCGGTACAGAAGGAGTTAATAAGATGACATGCATTGTTGTGGAGATGTAAACACTTGTGGAAGAGAAGCCCTGGAAGTTAATATAGATAAAGGCAAATGGTTTTCATCCAAAGAAAATAGCCATATTACTGTGAGTGAATGGATAAATATAAAAGGCAAACGATATAGTACCTTGCAGCATAAAACACACACACACACACACACACACACGTACAAAAGATATTGAAAACTGAGTGGTTCATTGAATAAAAGTAGAAAGGCTGAAATACTAACTCGGCAGCAGAAACCATAACTTGAAAGAAATAAGGGGATTTCTTTGAGATCTTGTAGGATATGAGTATCATCTGAGATTTAGTCAGCATGATATTCATATACCTGTAAGTAATTATTACTGCATTAAATATGATGAAATCAGAATGAAAAGTAAAAAATCTGGCCTTAGATAAAGACCTTCATCAATACCTTTGAATTTTTAAGGGAAATTAAAAAAAAATCTATTGGCTGACCTTCGCATTAACCAACTGAATGTATCCGCGAAATACGGTGTAACATCCATCAAGCTGTCTAGCAGTATTTGAGACAGAATACAGACAGACAGACCGACAGACAAGCTGGATCCACACACTCAGGTTTGCACGGCACCGATACCACCTGTTTTGCAGAGTTGATAAACGAACAATGTGTGGAATGGAAAAGCTGTTCAACAAAAGGTGCTTTAAGAGGGCCTGGTGCATCACAGTAAATTAGCATTTAGGATAAGGTTTGGAGAACCAAACCTATATTAACTATTATGATGTTGTGAATAGTGTGCTAATTTGAGTCAAAACATAACCATGACATAAATTGAGCAAATGACAGGGACGGGAATATCACTGTTTAATATCTGAAATATCTCACAGTTGTTTCTTTGACGTGTTTATCAGGGGTTTTATTTATGTTTACTGAAGTGTCTTTCAGATGTCTAGTGTCTATTTTCTAGTCTCTCAATCGCCTTATCGTAATGGAACTATCTCTTCTGTAATGGCTGACAGCTGTCTTGTCTCCCTTTCTTAAAGTGTCTCTCAGTTGTCTCTGTTCTGTTTTTAATGTGCTTCTGAGCCTGGGGGAGGAGGGAGAGTGAGATAATGATGGTGGGTGTGGTAATGGTCTCACACTGGATAATGGTGAGAGAGAGAGAGAGAGAGAGAGAGAGAGAGAGAGAGAGAGAGAGAAAGAGTTATATGGATACACGGACTGCATAAACTGTGGTCCCTGCGAGACAGTCTAGATATAATCCAGAATCATGGCACCGATGTTTAGTAAACCAGGAAGGTAAAGGAGGCGGATATTCGGCCACCATGACATTAGGAATGCGAACAAAAATGTACACCAGTATCCCACACAATTTGAAGTTTGTTATCTCTACTAAAAATAAAATATGATCACCTAGTTTGAAGTGTAAAGTCTGTGTGGTCAATGTGTATATGTAAATTTCTGTAAATTTATCCTCGGTAGTTGAACATCAAAGGAGTACAAAGGAGTACAAAGGAGTACAAAGGAAATCAAGCAACAACAGATCTAGTGACCCTTCTAGGTTGCTTGTCCTCCAAAACACTGAGGATCAAGTGTCCAAACAGTGGTTTAGAGTGGGTAAGGGAACATTGGAAAGGGAATTACTGCCCTGGAACTAATGTCCGTGGCAGGATTAGGAAGTTAGTAGGGGACAGATGGGTTAGTAACTGAGGGGGGGGATAAAATAAAGTTATTCATTTACAAATGCAGTCAGTCGCGGGTTTGATGCGAGATATTTGTCTAGGCGGAGTTTAAATGAATCAACGGTGATGCAGTCTATAACGTTTCGGGAAAGCCCATTCCACAAGTTGACAACTCGATTGAAGAAGAAATTCTTAGATTCGTGTGAGTTAAAAGATTTACCAATAATTTTGCAACCGTTTCCCCGCGTGTAATTAGATTGGCTGATAGTGAAGTACTTACTACAGTTCATATTGTCGATGCCTTTGATGATTTTGAACACTTGAATTAAGTCACCTCTTAATCTGCGCTGGGTTAAAGGAAATAGATTTAATTATCTAAGACGCTCTTCGTATGGTTTGTTCTTTAGGCTAGGTATCATTTTGGTAACTCTACGTTGAACTCGTTCTAGCTTGTTTATATCTTTTTGGTAATAAGGGCACCAGGATTGAACGCAGTATTCCAGAAGAGGGCGGACTAAGGAATTGTAAAGGGTTAGGATAACTTCTTTGGATTTATGCTCAAATGACCTGCCTATAAAGCCAATTATTTTGTTTGCCTTCTTAACAACTTCTGAACATTGTTGACTCGGTTTTAGATTACTCGATATTGTTACTCCCAGATCGGTTTCTCTGTTTACATTCTTAAGCGGAGTGCCATTCATCGAATAGTTTGCTTTCTCATTTAGGTATCCGATATGTAGTACTTTACATTTATCCGCATTGAAACTCATTTGCCAAATTTGGGCCCAACATGTCAATTTATCTAGATTGTGTTGCATATCGTCAACTTATTCTTTTGAGAGTACGCTATTTGCAATTTTTGTATCGTCAGCAAATTTTGAGATTGTACAGGTGAGGCCCTCATCTATGTCGTTGATGTAAATTAGAAAGAGAATTGGTCCTAGTACCGATCCCTGGGGTACCCCGCTACTTACATTGGTCCATTTAGATGCCTTACCGTTTATGACTACTCTTTGCTTTCTGTCGCTGAGCCAATTTTCTATCCATTTCAACCCACCGTCTTGTATTCCATGCGCTTTTAGTTTTAGCAGTAAACGTTTGTGGGGAACTTTGTCAAAGGCCTTTTGAAAATCAAGGTATATAATATCTACAGCTTTACTCTCATCGTAGAGGTTGAGGATATCGTGGAAGAAGTCTAAGAGGTTTGTTAAACAGGAACGTTTTTTACAAAAGCCGTGTTGAGTATCTTTAAGTATGTTATTTTCCTCTAAGTGATTTACGAGTCTGTCTCGTATGACCGTTTCTAGCATTTTACATACAACTGAGGTTAAGCTAATTGGACGATAGTTACTGGGTAGGGATTTGCTGCCTTTTTTGAATATCGGTGTTACGTTGGCTAGCTTCCACTGATCAGGCATAGTTCCAGACTGCAAGGATTTATTGAATAGTAATGTCTGGTTTGGAGAGCTCATCGTTAGCTTCCTTCAGAACTCTAGGCGAGATTGTATCAGGTCCAGGCGTTTTATTTACCTTGAGTTTATCTAAACAATTCAATACTTCTCTCTCTGTAACGGTGATATTGCTTAGAACATCTGAATTATCAATCTGAATCGGCGATGGTGTAGGGATATCACTGAGGTCTTCTGTTGTAAAAACTGATGCAAAGAAGGTATTGAGGGCATTACTCATTTGTACTTCGTCTTTGGTGTATTCTCCATTTTCATCGACTAACGGTCCAACAGTTGAAGTAACTACTTTATTCTTTCTGATATAACTATAGAATTCTTTCGGGTTTGTTTTACTTTGATTCGCAATATGTAACTCTAGGGTCTTTTTACTTTGCTTAATTAACTTTTTGGCTTTGCGTCGTAGCTTTACAAATTTCACCCGTTCTTCGTCATTTTGTGAGGATTTTAATCTATCATTAGCAAATTTTTTAGCAAGCAGGCAGTTTGAAATATCTTTATTCCACCATTTGGGCTTATTATTATGGCCTGGACGCCGTATTTTCGATGGTATGCAGTCTTGCACTGCTTTTAGGTAAGTGGTTTCGAATAACTTCCAAGATGTATTTATGTCATTATTGTTAATTAAAAAGCTCCAGTCAGTTTCTTTAAACATAGCTCTAAGTTTATGGAAGTTTGCTTTCTTGAAATTAGGGACTTTTTCGATGCTACTATTTGGTTCGTTACTAGTAAACTTTAAAGTGAAAGTTATCGTACGATGGTCGCTGTTACTGAATTCATCACCAACATTCAAATTCTCTATTAATTCTTCTTTTGTTGCAAGTACAATGTCAAGAACGTTATTACCACGGGTCGGCGTTCGAACAAATTGATAAAGCGAACTCTCTTGCAAGTTCGTATACAAGTCATGTCCGGAGTGTGAAGTAAGAGTATCGCCCCACTTGGTCACAGGTAAATTAAAGTCGCCAAAAATTACGGTATCTTGTGAGTTACTTACATCTGCAATTTGTTCATAAATTTCTCGGTCAGTTTGCACTGATTGAGCTGGAGGTCTGTGTATTAATGCAAGTATTATTTTTGTACCTTTATTATTCTTTATTAGCACAAAAGATGCGTCGACGTTCACAATTTGAGGTTTTGACAAGAGGGTAGGGTTAAGACTTTCTTTGATATAAAGTAAAACGCCACCTCCATTTCGATTTATTCGGCTTTTCTCAAACATTACATAACCGGGAAGTGAATACTCTGCTAAAAAGTCTCTATCTTCTGTATTGAGCCAAGATTCTGTTATGCCAATCACATCATAATTTTCTGTAAACACTAGCTCCTCTAAATCTGAAAATTTATTGCGTATGCTACGAGCGTTTGCATAGAAAACCTTTAAATTTGTTATTTTAGAACTCACGGAACGCTCTTTAATAATATTTTTGGTTCTTGTCGGATCTACATTTATGTTCATGGCTGTCCTCGGTCCTCGCTGTCTTCGGTCCTTATTGCTGGTGGTCCTCGGTTGCCTCTGTTTTTTTCTTGGCGTTGGATGATTTATGTCACTGCTGCTTCTTCTCTGATGGCGTTTTTTGATCCATGGCTGCGGACTGCTTCGTGTAGGAGACGACCCATGCGTGCTGAACCCACAGGGTTTAGATGAGTGCCATCCTTGCGGAACAGAGTAGGCTGGTTGTAGAAGTTGTCCCAGAGGTTGATGAATTCAACTTCTTCCCTCAGACACAAATATTTTAGTCGGCTATTTGTGCTGAAGGCCTTGTCGTAGAATTTATCAGGTGCGTCGATCTTGGGGAGAATGCCTGAGATGATGATATTCCTTGACTTGTTTTTGTAGTGCTGGATCATCTTGCGATATTTCTCCATCAACTCTTCGGATCTGGTGCGCATGACGTCATTTGAACCAGCATGGATGACAAAAAGGGTATTTTCATTTGCATCCTTTGTGGTATCTTCGAAGGCTTCCACAATGTCGTCCAGTCCAGCTCCTGGGATGCAAAATCTTTTTCGTTGATTTGGGACTCTGTCGCAGAACTCTTCGACCTGTCCTCGTAGGATGGAATCCCCAACGAGCCTGGTCTCTTCTGGTTCGTCTTCCATCTCTACCAATATCTCAAATCTGTTTGACATTGTGACTGGTAGAGGAGACCTTTTCTGCGTTGGCCGTGCACCGTTCCTCACTGGTGTAAATCCGGAAACCTGTGGTGGCGGGACTCTACGTACAGGTCGGGGAGAGGAGTGGTTTTGAACGGGGGCGAGGGGTTGGTACTGTTCGTGCTAGCAGGCTTCTTGCACGAGGAGTGGGGGAGAGACTAAGGTGAACAGGGCGGCTGTCCTGGTTTGATGTCGGCTCAGGTTCGTCAGAAGCATCTGCTGCAGTGTCTACTGCAGGTGTTGGATTGTTGGCAGATGACGTTGGGGCGGTGGTGGATGCTGGAGTTGAAACAATTGGAGTTAGTGATACTCCAACGTTGAGTGTTACAAACTCTTGGAGTGATTCCAGCTTCCTGGTGAGGGCGTTGATCTTGTTGTGGGCTTCATCCAATTTTGCTGTCAAATCCTCTCGTTGCTGGCAGAGTCGGCAGACTTGTGGATCGGCAGGAGCAAACATGGAAGCACCAAACCTACCGGCGCAGTTCGTACAGGCACGAGGCATGGTGACGATCACTTTCTTCAGATCACTTCACTCACTTAAAAACACTTAACTCACTTTAAAAACACTAAACTCACTTTAAAAACACTAAACTCACTTTAAAAACACTTAACTCACTTTAAAAACACTAAACTCACTTTAAAAACACTTCACTTACTTAAATAGGCCTAACCGAAAACAAAAAATTTGAAATACACACCAATAGGTTATCAGCGGTGATAGCCTAACCGAAAATTAAAACAAAACAAAATTAAATTTGAATACGCAGTGATAGCCGAACCGAAAACAATTTTATGTTTATTTAAAACAGAAATAGGCCATCAGGGGTTATAGCCTATCCTAACCGAAAACAAAAATTATGAAATACCGGTACGCAGAAATAGGCCACCAGCGGTGATAGCCTAACTGAAAATTTAAAAATTGAAGTACGCAGAAATAGGCCACCAGGGATGATAGCCTAGACTAACCGAAAACAAAAATAACTGAAAACAAAAATTATGAAATACCGTTACGCAGAAATAGGCCACCAGCGGTGATAGCCTAACTGAAAATTTAAAAATTGAAGTGCACAGAAATAGGCCACCAGGGATGATAGCCTAGACTAACCGAAAACAAAAATAACCATAAACAAAAAAGTATGAAATATGCAGAAGTAGGCTACCAGGGGTGATAACCTACCTAAAAAAGTTAAACAAATATATATATATATATAATAGAATATGTAACTAAATATACAATTCACCAAATAGAGATTATATAAAAATAAAGTGTAACTGCACACAAGGGGTTAATATACTGTATCAACAGATGGCGCTGGTGTCACTGTAGGCTAGTCAAGCAGGATTATATTTAGATAAACAAAGTTATCAGTCAAAGGTTACTACAAGATCATGCAAGCAACAACTAAAATTACAGATATATATAGATACAGTAGGATACTGAATACGATAACTACTAGAGTTAATAAGAAAATACAAAGCGAGGTCGATTAGAGGTGCGCGTGCGTCGTCTGCTACAAGCTAGGATAACAAATTTAAACAACAATGTTTATCAGTCAGAAAAGCAATAAAATAACATGCACGGCAACTACAGAACTATGTGGAGGTTAAACAAGCACTTAACTACTGTTCATGCAATGAATAAAGGGAATTGGGATATGAAATACTCAAATTAGGATCGAGTTTTCTCAGTGGCGATGCGGAGCTGTTGGCGATGCTAAAGCCGGCGGGTGTGTGTGAATACAATACAATACAATAGATACCTACAAAACCAAACTAGACACATATCAGCATTACATAATAACTACAGCCCTACGTCCCCCTTGGAATTGAAGCCCTGACAACATTTTCTAATTATTACCTCCTGAAATTCCCTCCAAGCTTCACTTCGATACTGATGATATGTTGATTAAAGACAAATACATATAACGAAATCTAGTCTTTGAGGGGATAGTACTTGTGTTTTGGTCTATATATTATATACTGTATATACATACTGCATATATATATAAATATAATTATATATATATATATATATATATATATATATATATATATATATATATATATTTTATAATATTTATTTATTAATTATTTTTAAAGTTTCCTCGCTAAACCTCCATCAAGGTTAGCAAAACACCCCCTAGACCTCCTTTCAAGATAAATGTGTACATTTTTCGGTAGAAAAATTTCGGTTCCTTCTAAAATAAAAAGCTCGCTATCGCTCGCCAGGAAAAATATCGAAACCTAAAGGGCCCGAAAGGTCTTTATATTGATACAAAAATTAGGGGAAAGCTCTCAAAATCGCCAAACTAACGGAACGAACGTCTTAAGACCTCAAAGCTAATATGATAAACATGAGGGAGAAGGGAGACCAGAAAGAGCGAATACTACCCCTTAAGAGAGCCGTATACCCTGAGGGCCGCTTCACATCAGCAAGTCAATTTCAACTCCCCACAAGCTGCCGGGGTCGCATGCCCTGCACAACTTCCCATACTCTTATCATATTCTTCATACTACTTAAGCCAGCCCACTTCGCTTTTGTTCTCTTTCTCTCCCTCTCTCTTTGGCTTGTATCCATTTGGCCCCATCCACCCTACTGTATTTTTTTTTTTTTTTTTTTTTTTTTTTAAGACTGTTTAAGACTGCAGGTGTCAATATTTTCATGGCGAGCGGGAGCGAGCCAGCATATATATATATATATATTTGTTTTGACAGCTAGCTAAATTTGTAAATTTTTTGATAAAAAAAATTCTCCGGCGAAGCCGGATTTCTCCATACAATGGTGGCTCGCTATCGCTCGCCAGGAAGAATCGACACCTGGATGGGGATAAACGTCTTAAAACAGTAGGCCGAATGGTGCCAGGGAAAGAGAGAAAGGAGAGAAAGATAAAACAAAAAAGCCGGTGACCCCCCTTAAGCCGGTATCACACGAGAGCTTTTATAGTCAACATTTGATGATCAACATTTGTCTGGCAACATGTATAGAATATTTAACACTGCTATCGGAAACTAAACTGATGATATAGGAATATAGGTGACTGAAATATTATAAATGTTGACCTCACAAGCTGTCAGACCAGTGTTGAGGATAAATGTTGAGGGAAAAAGTGCTCGTGTTTTACCGGCTTTAGCATTCTATTTCACATCGTAGGAGGCTTTAGTGATATTCTACCTTGCGTTTGTTTTTTGTTTTTCGAGTGGTTTTCGTTCCTTTTCTATGCGGGAGGTATGTTTTTTCTAGTGATTTCTTCTGTGTATAGAGTGGTGTTTTATTTCTTCTGTGTATAGAGTGGTGTTTTATTAGTTTTCTAGTGATTTCTTCTGTGTATAGAGTGGTGTTTTATTTCTTCTGTGTATAGAGTGGTGTTTTATTAGTTTTCTAGTGGTTTCTTCTGTGTATAAAGTGGTGTTTTATTTCTTCTGTGTATAGAGTGGTGTTTTATTAGTTTTCTAGTGATTTCTTCTGTGTATAGAGTGGTGTTTTATTTCTTCTGTGTATAGAGTGGTGTTTTATTAGTTTTCTAGTGATTTCTTCTGTGTATAGAGTGCTGTTTTATTTCTTCTGTGTATAGAGTGGTGTTTTATTTCTTCTGTGTATAGAGTGGTGTTTTATTAGTTTTCTAGTGATTTCTTCTGTGTATAGAGTGGTGTTTTATTTCTTCTGTGTATAGAGTGGTGTTTTATTCGTTTTCTAGTGATTTCTTCTGTGTATAGAGTGGTGTTTTATTTCTTCTGTGTATAGAGTGGTGTTTTATTAGTTTTCTAGTGATTTATTCTGTGTATAGAGTGGTGTTTTATTTCTTCTGTGTATAGAGTGGTGTTTTATTTCGTCTGTGTATAGAGTGGAGTTTTATTTCTTCTGTGTATAGAGTGGTGTTTTATTTCTTCTGTGTATAGAGTGGTGTTTTATTTCTTCTGTGTATAGAGTGGTGTTTTATTTCTTCTGTGTATAGAGTGGTGTTTTATTAGTTTTCTAGTGATTTCTTCTGTGTATAGAGTGGTGTTTTATTTCTTCTGTGTATAGAGTGGTGTTTTATTAGTTTTCTAGTGATTTCTTCTGTGTATAGAGTGGTGTTTTATTTCTTCTGTGTATAGAGTGGCGTTTTATTCGTTTTCTAGTGATTTCTTCTGTGTATAGAGTGGAGTTTTATTTCTTCTGTGTATAGAGTGGAGTTTTATTTCTTCTGTGTATAGAGTGGTGTTTTATTAGTTTTCTAGTGATTTCTTCTGTGTATAGAGTGGTGTTTTATTTCTTTCTGTGTATAGAGTGGTGTTTTATAGTTTTCTAGTGATTTCTTCTGTGTATAGAGTGGTGTTTATTCTTCTGTGTATAGAGTAGTGTTTTATAGTTTCTAGTGATTTCTTCTGTGTATAGAGTGGTGTTTTATTTCTTCTGTGTATAGAGTGGTGTTTTATTAGTTTTCTAGTGATTTCTTCTGTGTATAGAGTGGTGTTTTATTTCTTCTGTGTATAGAGTGGTGTTTTATTAGTTTTCTAGTGATTTCTTCTGTGTATAGAGTGGTGTTTTATTTGTTTTCTAGTGATTTCTTCTGTGTATAGAGTGGTGTTTTATTTGTTTTCTAGTGAATTCTTCTGTGTATAGAGTGGTGTTTTATTAGTTTTCTAGTGAATTCTTCTGTGTATAGAGTGGTGTTTTATTAGTTTTCTAGTGATTTCTACTGTGTATAGAGTGGTGTTTTATTAGTTTTCTAGTGATTTCTTCTGTGTATAGAGTGGTGTTTTATTTCTTCTGTGTATAGAGTGGTGTTTTATTAGTTTTCTAGTGATTTCTTCTGTGTATAGAGTGGTGTTTTATTTCTTCTGTGTATAGAGTGGTGTTTTATTAGTTTTCTAGTGATTTCTTGTGTATAGAGAGGTGTTTTATTAGTTTTCTAGTGATTTCTTCTGTGTATAGAGTGGTGTTTTATTAGTTTTCTAGTGATTTCTTCTGTGTATAGAGTGGTGTTTTATTAGTTTTCTAGTAATTTCTTCTGTGTATAGAGTAGTGTTTTATTAGTTTTCTAGTGATTTCTTCTGTGTATAGAGTGGTGTTTTATTTCTTCTGTGTATAGAGTGGTGTTTTATTAGTTTTCTAGTGATTTCTTCTGTGTATAGAGTGGGGTTTTATTTCTTCTGTGTATAGAGTGGTGTTTTATTTCTCCTGTGTATAGAGTGGTGTTTTATTTTCTCCTGTGTATAGAGTGGTGTTTATTAGTTTTCTAGTGATTTCTTGTGTATAGAGTGGTGTTTTATTAGTTTTCTAGTGATTTCATCTGTGTATGGAGTGGTGTTTTATTAGTTTTCTAGTGATTTCTTCTGTGTATAGAGTGGTGTGTTATTTCTTCTGTGTACAGGTGGTGTTTATTAGTTTTCTAGTGATTTCTTGTGTATAGAGGTGTTTATTAGATTTCTAGTGATTTCTTCTGTGTATAGAGTGGTGTTTTATTAGTTTTCTAGTGATTTCTTCTGTGTATAGAGTGGTGTTTTATTTCTTCTGTGTATAGAGTGGTGTTTTATTTCTGTGTATAGAGTGGTGTTTTATTAGTTTTCTAGTGATTTCTTCTGTGTATAGAGTGGTGTTTTATTTCTTCTGTGTATATAGTGGTGTTTTATTTCTTCTGTGTATAGAGTGGTGTTTTATTAGTTTTCTAGTGATTTCTTCTGTGTATAGAGTGGTGTTTTATTTCTTCTGTGTATAGAGTGGTGTTTTATTAGTTTTCTAGTGATTTCTTCTGTGTATAGAGTGGTGTTTTATTAGTTTTCTAGTGAAATCTTTTGTGTATAGAGTGGTGCTTTATTAGTTTTCTAGTGATTTCTTCTGTGTATAGAGTGGTGTTTTATTAGTTTTCTAGTGAATTCTTCTGTGTATGGAGTGGTGTTTTATTAGTTTTCTAGTGAATTATTCTGTGTATAGAGTGGTGTTTTATTTCTTCTGTGTATAGAGTGGTGTTTTATTTCTTCTGTGTATATAGTGGAATTTTATTTCTTCTGTGTATAGAGTGGTGTTTTATTAGTTTTCTAGTGATTTCTTCTGTGTATAGAGTGGTGTTTTATTTCTTCTGTGTATAGAGTGGTGTTTTATTTCTTCTGTGTATAGAGTGGTGTTTTATTTCTGTGTATAGAGTGGTTTTTATTAGTTTCTAGTGATTTCTTCTGTGTATAGAGTGGTGTTTTATTTCTTCTGTGTATAGAGTGTTGTTATTAGTTTTCCCGCTTTGATATTTAATGACCTGCTTTTCCTGTGTTACCTGCGTCATTTTCAAAGGCTTTCTCCTGTTGTTATTATTGGTATTATTATAGTTATGTGGTGATTAAGCAAGACATTTTGGAAGTATTTATGATATTACTAAGCCCAAGTATGGAAAGCCTCTACTGTAAATATAACCTATACTTAGCTGTCAATTAGCTTTCAGATGTTAAAATGTTTGCGCCATTAGTTGGTCGATTTTAAGGCCTTTCGACCCATTGCTTCGTCAATATTTAGACCTTTCGTGCTATTTAGGTGTCGATTTTTTCCCTGGCGAACGATAGTGAGCCTGTAATGCTGGAAGAACCGGCCTTCGGCCGAGACATTTTTCTACCGAAAAATGTACAAGTTAATCTAGAAGGGGGATCTAATGGATATTTATTTTTTTTTAATTTGATGGAGGTCTAGGGAGGAAACTAGAAAAATAATGAATACATGCAAAAATCGCCCAAATAGTGAACCATCCCCCTTAACGCATGCATTCTATACTGTGCCACATAGTTAACATCCCCCCTTAACGCATACATTCTATACTGTGCCACATAGTGAACCATCCCCCCTTAACGCATACATTCTATACTGTGCCACATAGTGAACCATCCCCCCTTAACGCATACATTCTATACTGTGCCACATAGTTAACCATCCCCCCTTAACGCATACATTCTATACTGTGCCACATAGTGAACCATCCCCCCATAACGCATACATTCTATACTGTGCCACATAGTGAACCATCCCCCCTTAACGCATACATTCTATACTGTGCCACATAGTGAACCATCCCCCCTTAACGCATACATTCTATACTGCCACATAGTGAACCATCCCCCCTTAACGCACATTTCTATACTGTGCCACATAGTGAACCATCCCCCCTTAACGCATACATTCTATACTGTGCCACATAGTGAACCATCCCCCCTTAACCCATACATTCTATACTGTGCCACATAGTGAACCATCCCCCCTTAACGCATACATTCTATACTGTGCCACATAGTGAACCATCCCCCCTTAACGCATACATTCTATACTGTGCCACATAGTGAACCATCCCCCTTAACGCATACATCCTATACTGTGCCTCATAGTGAACCATCCCCCCTTAACGCATACATTCCATACTGTGCCACATAGTGAACCATCCCCCCTTAACGCATACATTCCATACTGTGCCACATAGTGAACCATCCCCCTTAACGCATACATTCTATTACTGTGCCACATAGTTAACCATCCCCCTTAACGCATACATTCTATACTGTGCCACATAGTTTGTTTCATGTTACTGTAGATATACTGAACTGATATTTACCAGGCATTTGCAGATCACCTCTTAGTAAGTTAAGTCACATTATGCACTCACGATTCTTATTAGTAGGGCTGGGATGTGGCCAATATTTGCAATTAAACTTAATAATGCCGATATCAAGTACATAATACACAGTATATTTGTTCAGCGCATAAGCTTTTTCTCAATTGATGTAGTTTTTCCTGATCTACTTTCCTCTATATATTCCTTTGTTGAGTTCTGAACTTTGGGGGGGGGGGGACAAGATTTTAATGCACAAGTCTTTTTTTTTTAATGGAGACACCCTTTCTTTTTAAACCGTTTTCTATCTTTTGTAAAGTCACTAGTTTTGCCATCAACTATATCATATCTCATTCAGACCCTTTAGTAATTCTGCCTAAGCACATAAGTCTATATTGAAAATTCTTTACAACGCGAGTGTCAGTAATTTCTGAAAATGTGATAACAGTTTGAAATTTATTTTTCGGCAAAGTAAATATACTCTATATACACAGCCATTTATCTGTTTGTGTGTCTAACTAATATTTCACGAATTTCGTTACAAGTTTGTTGAAAGTTCAATAATTAGTTTTCAACATATTGCAACGATACGACAAGCTGATTGACAATTTTGCAACAGCTCTGTGTGCGTGTGTGTGTGTGTGTGTGGGTTTGTGTGTGTGTGTGTGAAAGAGTGAGAGTGAATGTGTATTCAGCTGAGCTAGAAAACCAGATATTGAGGTAGAGGTGTGGTTATTATAACCATACTTTATTGTAGATTATGGTTAAAGTTTGGGTAAGGTGTGAACAATTGTTTTGTGGATAAGTTGAAAGTGCTGTGACTATATCCAATAAGTTGAAAGTGCTGTGACTATATCCAATAATGTAGTTATGGTTGAATAACATTGTGAATGTAGTGTGTATCCATCTTCAAAGTGCAAATAGGATGTTGATGTACGAAATCACTTACACAACGTTGATTATAATGCAGAATTTACGATTATGGGTTATACTGTAGTTAAGATAGAGTAGTAGAAACTGAATTAATTGAAAGGCGTTGATGAAGATGTAACTGATATGAGTAGGAGATTGAGGATGGCAATAGAATATAAGTCTAATGAGAGAGGGTGTGTATTAAAGCCAAGATGTAATGGTAGAGTGCGAGACTGCAGATGATATTAGTGGAAAGCCTGGAAGGAATGTTTGAATCTAGGATATGTAGGACAAGTTGAGTGTGTGGATAGAGCAAGTCTATCAGTAGGTGCTAAAGAGAAGGAAGGTGTGGATGAAGGGAAGATATGTTGGGAGGGTGTTTATGAAGCGTACAGAGGATAAAGCTAGGGTGTGTGAGGAGGGTGGTTATGAAGCTTACAGTGGAAGGTAAAGCTAGGGTGTGTGGGGAGGGTGTTTATGAAGCTTACAGTGGAAGGTAAAGCTGGGGTGTGTGGGGAGGGTGTTTATGAAGCTTACAGTGGAAGGTAAAGCTACGGTGTGTGGGGAGGGTGTTAATGAAGCTTACAGAGGAAGTTAAAGCTAGGGTGTGAGGGGAGGGTGTTAATGAAGCTTACAGTGGTAGGTAAAGTTAGAGTGTGTGGGGAGGGTGTTTATGGAGCTTACAGTGGAAGGTAAAGCTAGGGGGTGTGGAGAGGGTGTTTATGGAGCTTACAGAGGAAGGTAAAGCTAGGGTGTGTGGGGAGGGTGTTTATGGAGCTTACAGTGGAAGGTAAAGCTAGGGTGTGTGGGGAGGGTGTTTATGGAGCTTACAGAGGAAGGTAAAGCTAGGGTGTGTGGGGACGGTGTTTATGGAGCTTACAGAGGAAGGTAAAGCTAGGGTGTGTGGGGAGGGTGTTGGAGCTTACAGAGGAAGGTAAAGCTAGGGTGTGTGGGGACGGTGTTTATGGAGCTTACAGTGGAAGGTAAAGCTAGGGTGTGTGGGGAGGGTGTTTATGGAGCTTACAGTGGAAGGTAAAGCTAGGGTATGTGGGAGGGTGTTTATGGAGCTTACAGTGGAAGGTAAAGCTGGGGTGTGTTGGTAGGGTGTTTATGAAGCTTACAGTGGAAGGTAAAGCTAGGGTGTGAGGGGAGGGTGTTTATGGAGCTTACAGAGGAAGGTAAAGCTAGGGTGTGAGGGGAGGGTGTTAATGAAGCTTACAGTGGAAGGTAAAGTTAGGGTGTTTATGGAGCTTACAGAGGAAGGTAAAGCTAGGGTGTGAGGGGAGGGTTAATGAAGCGTACAGTGGAAGGTAAAGCTAGGGTGTTTGGGGAGGGTGTTTATGAAGCTTACAGTGGAAGGTAAAGCTAGGGTGTGTGGGAGGGTGTTTATGAAGCCTACAGTGGAAGGTAAAGCTGGGGTGTTTGGGGAGGGTGTTTATGAAGCTTACAGTGGAAGGTAAAGCTAGGGTGTGTGGGGAGGGTGTTATGGAGCTTACAGTGGAAGGTAAAGCTGGGGTGTGTGAGAGGGTGTTTATGAAGCTTACAGTGGAAGGTAAAGCTAGGGTGTGTGGGGAGGGTGTTAATGAAGCTTACAGAGGAAGGTAAAGCTAGGGTGTGAGGAGAGGGTGTTAATGAAGCTTACAGTGGTAGGTAAAGTTAGGGTGTGTGGGGAGGGTGTTTATGGAGCTTACAGTGGAAGGTAAAGCTAGGGTGTGTGGGAAGGGTGTTTATGGAGCTTACAGTGGAAGGTAAAGCTAGGGTGTGTGGGAAGGGTGTTTATGGAGCTTACAAAGGAGTACAAAGGAAATCAAGCAACAACAGATCTAGTGACCCTTCTAGGTTGCTTGTCCTCCAAAACACTGAGGATCAAGTGTCCAAACAGTGGTTTAGAGTGGGTAAGGGAACATTGGAAAGGGAATTACTGCCCTGGAACAAATGTCCGTGGCAGGATTAGGAAGTTAGTAGAGGACAGATGGGTTAGCAACTGAGGGGGGGATAAAATAAAGTTATTCATTACAAACGCAGTCAGTCACGGGTTTGATGAGATATTTGTCTAGGCGGAGTTAAATGAATCAACGGTGATGCAGTCTATAACGTTTCGGGGAAGCCCATTCCACAAGTTGACAACTCGATTGAAGAAGAAATTCTTAGATTCGTGCGAGTTAAAAGATTTACCAATAATTTTGCAACCGTTTCCCCGCGTGTAATTAGATTGGTCGATAGTGAAGTACTTACTACAGTTCATATTGTCGATGCCTTTGATGATTTTGAACCCTTGAATTAAGTCGCTTCTTAATCTGCGCTGGGTTAAAGGAAATATATTTAATTCTCTAAGACGCTCTTCGTATGGTTTGTTCTTTAGGCTAGGTATCATTTTGGTAACTCTACGTTGAACTCGCTCTAGCTTGTTTATATCTTTTTGGTAATAAGGGCACTAGGATTGAACGCAGTATTCCAGAAGAGGGCGGACTAAGGAATTGTAATGGATTTATGCTCAAATGACCTGCCTATAAAGCCAATTATTTTGTTTGCCTTTGTTACGTCCTGGGATATATAAACACTGGGCTCTTTCTATTGGACTAGGTATGCGGCAACACAACGGAAAAACGCTAGATCCAACCCTTATCTATAAACCCAGGCAACAAACCACCCTAAACCGTCAAGAGTCCTGCTGGACAACAAGGTATCCTATGACTCGGTTACAGGGTGCACGCACTATAGACTGCTGATAGTCAAGCAGGCTATATAAAGGATCACACAATTAAGTTGACTTAAAGCTTCAAGGAAAAGATAGATAACGGAATTAAATTGCAGAAACAATGTAATAAAAAACTAGAAGAAAGTACATTTATATTTTTTCATTACGTTAATTAATACCAACTATATCACCACCTGCGTTGAAAGAAGGTGAAAGGTCAAAACAGTCCTCAAAAAACATCTGTACAGGTAGACAAGATCAGCGGGTTTCTAAACTGCATGCGGCTACTGTAGGATCTGATGCTTAGCAAAGTTTAAAAGTACGTTACGGATTTAGAGAACTCTTAACTCATACAAGCAGTAGGAATAAATACTAGTGATAGGCCATACCAGTGTATAATGGCATAGGTATACCATTAAATAAAGGCAGCAACTCGCAACCCCATAATCCCCCCACATACAGGTTTTTTTTTTTTGTTTTCTTTTTGGCCTTCTCCACTCTTTTAGTCAGTTTTTTTTGCAAGCCCCCCCCCACCGACGCGGACAGTAGGCTCTAAGCCACACCCTGAACCCCTCACAATGCGCACATTAAAACTGGTAAACTGTGGCACAATAACAAGCACTACACCCGAAGATAATAAACCCCTAGCTGTTTAACCTCTGCCAGGTGCGCACGAGCTCCGTCTAATTTCGCCGGAAGGATTATAGGCTTCGGAACTACACGCCCCGGCTTGACGCCCACCTGCTCTAGGCCCTACGCCTGGGACCCTTCCTCGTGCCCAAGTCTGGGTGCGCCAAAATACTCTAATGAGTCTCTTGATGAGACTCAGATCGCAAGTATCTCGAACTCTTCTCCTGGCGACCCTTAAAAACAACAAGCCAAGATCGTGCTAGCGCCGAGTGCTGAGTGGACCTAGGCCAAAGGGCCCTCACAACAACACAAAACATAGACACACACGGGGACCACAGCACAAGGAAACCATGCCCCCACGACACTTTTCCTTTACACAGGTTATCCTAGTAAAAGTCCATGCGCGGTCTACCAGGCGGGACTCGCCCCCCCACCACCCCGCAGACCCTTTAATTAAAGCGACTCTCGCATAAAACAAACCCCTCCCCCACTCTCTTCCGGTTTCTAGCCCTACACAACTGCCCCTAAACTATATTCCACACACCCAGCAACACACTAGCCCCACTCATGAAAGCATGAAAACCACCATAATATTGGAGACAACAAAAACAAGGCTTCCTAGGTCTCACCTTACCCCAACAATTTTACCTGGTTCTCTGCATCAAGGCCGCCCACACAATCCTATACCTAATTATCTGAGCGAAGCTCGTCTGTTATATACATATAACTAGAGACACTAAGGTCTATCCAACCGGGGATGGGATCAATTAAATAGATTGCTGAAGTAGTGCGACAAGAAGGTATACAACGTAAGACGGACGACCCAAGTTTCTAAGTGGGTGGTTGTGAGAGGGAATAGATATCAAGTGTGGTCCGAAGCGTGTACGGACACCGTTCGAGGTGTAGCTCTGATGGTCCTTGACCATCTCACCTCGTGTCTGGTTGGACCCCAATCCTCTAGGCATTGCAAAAATACATCCCTTTATGCTTGGCAAACCAACCTTCCCCCTACAAACCACCAGTTGCCAGGTTTCAAAATCCTCTACCCCCTGGCGGTGCAGTCGAAACTAAGGCCTACGGTGCTATCAAATGCACGTTCCCCGGCCACAACTAATCAGGCTCGTCCCATGAGCTGGAATTCTACGCGCGAAGCAACGTCCCCCAGCGGGTCTCTCTTTCTCCCGCTCGTCTGCTCCCACTCTCACTAGACTTACATCTTATAGATTATAATGAAACACATCAACTATCGAGAATAAAATATACTAAGATGAGTTGGTTTAAGAATAAGGGCAAGCTTCAAGCTGTGAAACAACATAAGGAAATCCCAGACATTAGTTACATTGTCCGGCCGCCAGCCGGTTTCTAAACGGCTGGGCAGCCGACGCTGGCGCGCATGCCCGCAACTGGCTACTTAGGCAGGAGCGTCACACATTCCCCCAAGATATAAGACCCTTGACTAAGTTCTTCATATCTAACAGAAAGATTCTCATAGTACCACACACTGTGGCGACACAAGGCACTATATATAAAAAAAATAAAGGACTGTTGCACTCCAACGAGCAAGTTCAACTAACTTAGCGACATTAAGCGAAAAACATTCAACTTAGATACTGCTACAACATCTTATACAAAATTCTACACGTTATAAAAATAAAGAGTTTTTATAAGGTTTTTGCTTTTTTAATTTGTTTTTTTCGGCTGAACTACAGTGACAGCCTATTTTCCTCCACACTCAACCCTCAATCCTGTGGCAGTCTCAACCCACATCATCCACCCTTGATAGACAATCCGCTATTCACGTTATCAGAACCGGCAATTAATGGCGTATGTCCAGATTATAATCCTGAAGGCATGAGTGACCAACTGGTCAGCCTCATATTCCGGTTATGGAAACTGATTCCAGAATTTCAGAGGGTGATGCTCGGTATAAACCACTACGACGGGTCCGAAAGCAGGAACATATACATCGAAGTGACTGAGACGCCAGCACCTATCGCAAGGAGTTCTTTTTCAATTACAGAGTAATTCCTTTGTGCACTATTGAATTTTTTACTATTAAAAACTCACTGGATGTTGTTTTCGATACCTTCATCATCTGTCTGTTAGAACAAGACCGCCCCAGCCCCTACGCCACTGGGCATCAGTCGCCAGCTGAAAAGGGTCTGCTGAAGTCCGGGGCCATGCGTATGGGGGGGGGGTACAATAACAGGTGTTTCACCAAGGAAAACGCCTCTCTGCACACTCAGGAGACCACCGGAACGTCTTGTCCTTAGCTAATAAGTCAGTTAAAGGTGCAAGTACAGTCGAATAGGCCTTGATGAAGCGACGCGATAATAGGCTATCCTACCTAGAAATCGCATGATTTGTGTATTAGTAGTAGGCGGGGGAAACTGATCGATGGCTTTGATCTTTGTCTGTGTGAAGGGCCACACCTGACCCATCCCCACTTCGAACCCCAGGTACAAAACTGTGGCTTTGACAAAATCGCACTTACCAAGGTTTACCACCAAACCTGCTTCATTCAGTTTATTAAAAAGCTGTCCGATGTGAGCACAGGGGACTGTTTAAATCATCGTCGTATATTATGACATCATCTAGGTACACCGATACCGTTGGGAATGTCGGCTACAATGTAGTTCATTAATTTCTGAAACGTTGGCCAAGGGGGCATTTTTTTTAGCCCGTATGGCAAATAAACATGGCAACGATATGTGGCAACGTCCACCACAAACCCACACACCTCTCGCGCTCCACTCAGACAAGGGCACTTGCCAATAACGCTTAACAAGGTCTATCTTAGAGAGGAACTTGGATTTTCCTATCTAATCCACACTGTCCTCCACGCGAGGGGAGAGGGTAGGCATTTGTGGGGTTAAAACCATTCAACCTGCGGAAATTCATACAAAACCGCACCTTGCCATCTGGTTGGGGCTGCAGTGTGACGGGGGAAGTCCACCTTACTGCCACCTCAGAAATCGGCCCACGTTTCAGCACTATAATCCAGCTCTTCCCTAAGTGCTGGTAATTTAATATGTGGTGTAACACGGTATGGCAGGATATAAAGGGCGGGTGGTCCCCAAAATCGACATCGTTGCACCGCGTGAGTAGTGAGGCCAGGATGATCCGCGGAAAACAGCTGGGTTTGAATCAAACAAGTGCTGCACAGCTACACGCTGTTGCTCAGGCAGGTGCAATATCCAACCTCGTGAGCCACGTGTCTAGAATTTCCCGCCCAGGATCGCCGGAAACATGACAATCCCAGTTATCCTCACCCGCAAGCGTGACTTGTCCCTTCATCCTTCTCCAACACGATCATACACCTGGACAGTGGAGGAGGCTTGGAGGGGCGCCTCACATACTCTGTCATCAGATTTACATGGCAAAGTTGGGTCTTTCTTTTCCGATCCGGAGTAGCTACTAAATAGTCGAGATCAGAAACCTTCCTTACAAACCGATACGGACCAGAATACTTGGCAGACAAGGGGTGTCCCACCAGAGGCGAGTAGTATCAGTACCTCCTGATCTACTTCAAAACCCTCAGCTTCACATTCTGGTCGTATCTGGTCCTTCATCTGAGCTTGTGAACTCTTAAGGTTCCGACCTGCTAAACTCCTAGGCATCTTTAGCATTCTCTCACGGCTTTCAACAACATACTTTAGAAGCGAGCATGGATTTGTGACTCCCCTGCCCAGATCTCCTTGACTATGTGGAGGAGGGCCCCCTGACCCTGTGTCCAAAAACCAACTCGTTCGGGCTAAATCCCAAGCTCTCTCCCAGGTACTTCTCTCGCAGCAAAATAAAAACGTATGGGAGACCTAGATCCCAGTCCCTTCCCCATTTTTCCATGCAATAACACCGCACACATTACTCTTGCAGTCGAGTGCCACCTTTCCAAAACTCCCTGCCGCTCGGGATGGTAGGCAGATGACACCACAGGACACTATCCCATGTTGCGGCATGGTCTGCTTAAACAGAGCAGAAGTACAATTGGATCCCTGATCAGACTGGATCTCAGAGGGTTAGCCATAACGGAGAGAAATAGACAAGGTAGGTTTTTGACAAACCAGTCTTGGCTTCATCCCGGTGCGCATGGGGTAAGCATTCGGATACCGTGTGGCTTACATACATTACAGTTTAGTAAAAAATGTATTGCCGGCACTAGTGTGGGGCAATGGGCCAACCATATCGATAACTACTTTGCTGAAGGGTGCGGCCCCAATGACAGGGATGGGTTGTAACGGGGCTCTACGGGATGACCCTGATTGGGTTTCCAAACAACTTGACAAGTGTGACACTGTGACACCCATGACACGACACTCGCCGTTAAACCAGGCCACCAGAAAAGCTTGCTCAGAGCGGCCCCCGTCGTACGGGCCCCCAGGTGCCCTGCCAAAGGCACATCATGAGCTAAATCTCAATAAGCTCTCACGGCACACCATCGGTACTACTAACTGGTCCACTAATCCTAACCCACCCCATCCCACTTTTTCTTGGGATCCTGATGTCTCCGATACAAGATCCCCTCGGACAAAGAAAAAAATTCACCAGGATGCGCAATCCACAGCGCTCTTCCAGTTCGACAGCACCATTGACCACACGCCCTGACTTCAGGATCTTCCAGCTGCAAGGACCATATATCAGCAGTTACGAGGAGTATCCAAGGTCATTCTTAAATAATTTATTTCCACCTCCAAAGTCCCGCTGAGCCATCCTTCCCTCACGCTGCGCAGAACGATGCCTGTCGCAGAGTCTCTCCCCGCCTCGCACCTGCACTAGCGGTGACAGGCACCGGGGCCTCTCCAGACTCTAACATAGGTGCCCCCAATAATGAGTCACCAAGAAACACTGCCGGCTCAAAACTCTCCAATTGGACCAACATTTCCCGTTTTCTTGTGAACCTTTTCTCCGCGGTTTGATTAGACTGAGGTGGTGGCTGCAACGGGCTCCGGATGTCCTGAGAACGGCGTCACAACACACGGCCATGGTTTGTTACGCTACACTTCTCAACCCACTCCTGTTCCTCCCTACTAACTGCGACCGCCTTCTCGGGGCAACTGACCAAGGGTGAAACCATAGAAGCAGGCACCGAAAGTCGTTGACCGAGAGAGGAGGTCGACGCCCCCAACAGGCAAGGTTCTCTACAATTTTCCGACATCCAGCTCCTTCGCCACACCAACCCACCTCCAGCTCCATCCGCACCAGCGGGTAGGACTTCGTTAGCATTGATCCCGGAACTACCACCACCGCGAGCAGCGTTAATCGGCCTACCAGTAAAGTCTTTAAACAAGGTCTGAGAACCCCATTATCACGCAATAGCTTTACTCCCGTCGCCTTTTCCGCCAGCCCACCTCACCAAAACCATGCCCTCTATGACCCCCAAAGACGTCGCGGGACAGGGTTCGAGCCTTCCGACTCTTTGAACACAAGGCTGTGTCCCAAACCTCTGACGAACTACCCTTGGCAAAACTCAGAAGATATAGGCGACACCCCTATGCTGCGGGCCAATGACACACCTTGTTCGGTGGCTTGTTCGGCACAAGCATTTGCCAAAGTGAACCCTCCTTGTGACATGCAAAGCACTCTTTATCTTTGGTTTTCCCTTGGGAGTGGGAGGTACCATTAGACTTCTGATACGGGACGGTATTTGGTTTTAGGTTCAGTTTTATTGTCAGTGCTACATGGGTTTTTGGGTGTATTTATGTGTATCAAAAATTCTTGGGAGGGGGAGGGGTACGACTCCCTTTGCACCCGACTCACTCCTAGCTGCTGCTTCGCAACCCTCGAATTAATGACAGTCGGCGGTCCAGCCATTTCTTGCTGCCTACTGGAGAGTTCTAGGATTTTTTTCCTTTATTTTTAATGTTTAAGTCCCCGCCTGTGCACTTAAAGAACTGCTCCAAGAGAACCAGCTCACTCAACTCCTCAAAAGTAGCTGCCCTCTCAGAACGCAGCCAATGTCGTAGTGCCAATCAGACAAGTCCCCAGGGCGTGTTCTAGGAAGGATTCAAAACAAATATCCTTGCCCTGAGTAAACAACCCCGAAACTTCAAGCTGGTAAGTTTTGGGTTGTAACTCATAGGCCCGTAGCACAGCCCTTCTTTAGCTCATCATAAAATCGGGGGACACAGGACTCTAAACGTCAGTGCATCATACGCTTTTAGCCCCTTTCCTAGGGAGTCTTGATGAAACTTAATGCTGCCCACTTTTCCTGAGGCCACTGGTGTTCCTGACACTATCTTCTCAAATCGCATAAAAAACTCAGACACACCTAATCATCGAACACAGGAACTAGGTTTTAAGCAGGGTGCGACAATGATTGGTTCCCGATGTCTGTTACCTCTCCCCAAAATTTAGCCCTGTTACCGGTCCACTCGAGGATCTCTCCAGCTCGCCGTCAGCCCGATACCTAGTAGACGTCTGCCTGCAGTTCAGCCTCTCGTTATAGCTGTTCTCTCTGCAGGCCTCAGCCTGCACACTTAGCCTGTCTCTCGGCAGCCTCAACCTGAGCTCTAGCCTGTCTTTCGGCAGCCTCAACCTTGGCCATCTCAAGCCGGAAAAACAACAAATCTGGAGTCAACCCTTGAGGAGGGGAAGGTGCAATTTAATGGAGAGGGTCCCTGGGATTGGAATTCCACGCTGCCATTGACCATCAACTTGGGGGTATGTACGAACTTCAGGCACCCTGACGTTTGCTACGGGGGGGTAGAGTGGATGGGGGGGCTGGGGACCGGGGCCCCCAGTCCCGCCTCTCCACCCAGGTCTCTCCCTTCTAAAACCCAATATCAATTCCTCAGCTGATCTTTCCTCATGCCACTTAAACACATGGTGACCCTGAAGACCTGCCACACACTTTAAGCCATACTTATTCAGCTTCAAACACCCTGGCAGCGGTAAGGGGCATCCTCTAACAATCTTCTAGCACCCTCCTCGCTAATCGACTAGCCACTCCACAGGTCTTTGTACCCCCGAGCCCGTTATCGTGACCTGACCCCCATCACTGTGTTCTGATGTATTAGACATGCTTTGTTGTACTTGGCAGTAATTATCACGGTTATAGAATGTGCCTTAATCGCCTATGCAAGTATGTTATATACTAATGGTATTTAAAGTCTTTTAATGTGTTATATTGGTTTGCTCCAAAAAAAAAACTATGTCCCACTGTATTCCTCTAATCATAAGGAATCTCAAAAACAAATGGACCACTATATTTCCCTGTTCAGTAAATCCTATGCAAGGTCGTCATTTGTTACGTCCTGGGATATATTAAACACTAGAGCTCATTCTATTGGACTAGGTATGGCGGCCAACAAGCAAACAACGGAAAACGCTAGATCAAACCCTTATCTATAACCCCAACCAACAAGCCACCCAAAACCGTTCAAGAGTCCTGCCTGGACACCAAAGGTATCCTATGACTCGGTTTTACAGGGTGCACGCACTATAGACTGCTGATAGGTCAAGCAGGCTATCTAAAAGATCACACAATTAAGTTGACTTAAAGCTTCAAGGAAAAGATAGATAACGGAAATAAATTGCAGAAGGAAGACAGAAACATTTTAAGTAACAACTAGAAGAAAAGTTACGATTTAACGTTACGTTAAGTTAATACAACTAATTCACCCCTGCGTGAAAGAAAGGTGAAAAGCAAACAGTCCTCAAAACATTGTACAGGTAGACAAGATGCGGGTTTCTAAACGGCATGCGGCTACTGTCGGATCTGATGCTTAGTCAACAGAAGTACGTTACGGATTTAGGAGAACTCTCTAACTCATAAGCAGGAATAAATACTAGTGATAGGCAATAACAGTGTATAATGGCATAGGTATACATTAAATAAAGGCAGCAACTCGCCAACATAACCCACATACAGGTGTGCTTCTCAGCTCTTAGTCAGGCAGGAGGGGGGGGCTGCTCTGCGCGGACAGAGGTCTCTAAGGGGCCACACCCTGAACACAATGCTCAACAAGAAACGGGGGTAGAACTGTGGGCACAATAACAAGCATACAGAGATAATAAACCCCTAGCTGTTAATCTTGCCCCAGGTGGAGGAGGTTCTAGCGCGGAAGGAATATAGGCTTCGGATACACCCCGGGCTGAGCCACCTGCTCTAGCCTAGGGACGTTCCCAAGGTCTGTGCGCCCAAATTACTCTAAGTTGAAAGGGTGCTCTCTTGAGAGACTCAGATCGCAAGTAATCTGACTCTCTCTCCTGGCAACCCTAAAACAAAAAGCAAGACGTGCTAGCGCAGTGCTGAGTGGACTAGGCCAACGGGCCCCTCACACAAACACAACCCTAGACACACAGGGACACAGACAAGGAAAATGCCCCCAGAGCCCACGGGTATGCCTAGTAAAGTGTGCGTGCGGGTCCACAGGAACCTCGCAGCCCGCAGACTTTACTTAAAGGATCGCAAAAAACCTCCTCTCCGGTCTAGCCCCTGCTAAACCTGACACCAAGAACACACTAGCAAGCAATGAAAACCACCAAATAGTGTGACAACAAAAAAAAGCTTCCTAGGTCTCCATTAACAATTACGTCCTCTGCATAAGGCCCAAAATCCTATCTAATTATCTGAGAGCTCGTCGTTAATACAATAATAGATATAAAGGTCTATCAAGGGGATGGGATAATTAACATAGATTGGTGAAAAGTAGTGGAAAGAAGGTGATACAAAGTAAGAGAGAAAGTTTCCTAAAGTGGGGTGAGAGGGATCGATAGTCAATGGGGGTCCGAAGGGTAAACGACAGTGAGGGTGAGCTACTGAGTCTTAAATCTGTTCCGCTGGAACCCCACCCTAGGCATGCAAAATACATCCCAATGCTATGGCAAACACTCAACACAGTTGCCGGGTCCAAAATCCTCTACCCCTGGCGTGATTTCGAAACTAAGCCTAACGTTGGCTATCAAAGTGCACGAGGCAACATTCAGGCTCGTCCCAAGCTGGACTCTCCGCGCGAAGCAACGTCCCCCAGCCGGGTCTCTCTCTACCGCTCATCTTGCTGCCCACTCTCACTAGACTTTACATCTTTATATTATAATGAAACCAATCACACTATCGAGGGGAATAAAAATATACTAAGATTGCGTTGGTTAAGAATAAGGGCAGCTTCCAAGCTGTGAAAACAACATACGGGAATATCCCCAGACATTAGTTACCTTGTCCGTAGGATATATACTAAGGAAAAAGCCAGGTCCGGTCCGGCTGCCGCCAGCCGGTTTCTAAACGGCTGGGGCAGCCGACGCGCGCGCATGCCCCGCACGTGGGCTACTATGCAGGGATCCGTCACACCTTACAACAACTTCTGAAACATTTGTTGACTCGGTTTTAGGGTTACTCGATTTTGTTTACTCCCAGATCGGTTCCTCTGTTTACATTTCTTAAGCTGAAGGCCCATTCATCGAATAGTTTGCTTTCTCCTTTAGGTATCCGACATGTAGTACTTTACATTTATTCCGCATTGAAACTCATTTGCCAAATTGGGCCCAACATGACAATTTATCTAGATTGTGTTGTATATCGTCCAACTTGTTCTTTTGAGGAGTACGGCTATTTGCAATTTTTGTTATCGTCAGCAAAATTTTGAGATTGTACAGTGTGAGGACCATCATCTATGTCGTGGATGTAAATTAGTAGGAGAATTGGTGCTAGTACCGATCCCTGGGGTACCCCGGTACTTAGATTGGTCCATTTAGATGCCTTACCGTTTATGACTACACTTTGCTTTCCTGTTGGGCTGAGCCAATTTTGTCTATCCATTTCAACACACCGTCTTGTAATTCCATGCGCTTTTTAGTTTTAGCAGTAAACGTTTTGTGGGGGAACTTTGTCAAAGGCCTTTTGAAAATCAAGGTATATAATATCTACAGCTTTACTCTCATCGTAGGAGAGGTTGAGGATATAGTGGAAAGAAGTCCTAAGAGGTTTTGTTTAAACAGGAACGTTTTTTACCAGAAAGCCAGTGTTGAGTAATCTTTAAGTTATGTTTATTTTCCTTTACTAAGTGATTTACTGAGTCTGTCTCGTAATGACCGTTTCTAGCATTTTCACATACAACTGAGGTTAAAGCTAATTGGACGATAGTTACAGAGGAAGGTAAAAGCTAGGGTGTGAGGGGGAGGGTTGTTAATGAAGCTTACAGCGGAAGGTAAAGCTAGGGTTGTGTGGGGAGGGTGTTTATGGAGCTTACAGTGGGAAGGTTAAAACTAGGGTGGTGGGAAGAAGGTGGGTTCGGCAAGCTTACAGTGGAAGGTAAATCTAGGGTGTGGGGGGGTGGGGAGGGTGGTTTATGAATCTTACAGAGGGAAGGTAAAGCTAGGGTGTGTGGGGAGGGTGTTTATGAAGCTTACAGAGGAAGGTAAAGCGAGGGTGTGTGGGGAGGGTGTTATGAAGCGTACAGAGGAGGATAAAGCTAGGGTGTGTGGGGAGGGTGTTTATGGAGCTTACAGTGGAAGGTACAAGCTATGGTGTGTGGGGAGGGTGTTTATGAAGCTTTACAGTGGAAGGTTAAAGCTGGGGTGTGGGTTGGGGGGGAGGGGTTTATGAAGCTTACAGTGGAAGGTAAAGCTAGGTGTGTTATGTGGGAAGGGTGTTTATTGAAGCTTACAAGTGGAACAGGTTAAAGTCTAGGGTGTGTGGGGAGGGTGGGGTTATGAAGCTTACAGTGGAAGGTAAAGCTAGGGTGTGGGGGAGGTGACGGGTTTAATGAAGCTTACAGTGGAAGGGTAAAGCTGGAGTGTGTGGGGAGGGTGTTTTTATGAAGCTTACAGTGGAAAGGTAAAGCTAGGGTCTTATGTGTGGGGAGGTGGGGGTTTATGCAGCGTTACAGTGGAAGTAAAGCTAGGGTGTGTGGTGAGTGAGTTTATGAAGCTTACAGTGGAAGGTAAAGCTAGGGGTGTGGTGGGAAGGGTGTTATGAAGCTCACAGTGGAAGGTAAAGCTAGGGTGTGTGGGGAGGGTGTTTGATGAAGCTTACAGTGGAAGGTAAAGCTTAGGGTGTGTGGGGAGGGGTTGTTTACTGAAAGCTTACAGTGGCATGTAAAGCTGGAGTGGTGTGGGGAGGGTGTTTATGATGATGCTTTACAGTGGAGGGGTAAAGCTAGGGTTGTGTGGGGATGTGGGGAGGGTGTTATGAAGCTTACAGTGGAAGGTTAAAGATAGGGTGTGTGGGGAGGGTGTTTATGAAGCTTTACAGTGGAAGGTAAAGCTAGGGTGTGTGGGAAGGGTGTTTTTATGAAGCTTACAGAGGAAGGTACGAAAGCTAAGGGGGGTGTGTGTGAGAAGGTTTGTTTAGGGCAGCTTACAGTGGAAGGTAAAGCTAGGGTTTTGAGGGGATGGGTGTTAATGAAGCTTTTACAGTGGAAGGTAAGGCTAGGGTTTGTGTGGGGAGGGTGTTGTTTATGAAGACTTACAGTGGAAGGTAAAGGCTAGGGTGTTGTGGTAGGGGTGTTTATGAAGCTTGACAGTGGAAGTAAAGCTTTATGGGTGTGTGGGGAGGGTGTTTATGAAAGCTTACAGTGGAAGGTAAAGCTGGGGTTGTGTGGGGAGAGGTGTTTTATGGAGCTTACAGTGGAAGGTAAAGCTAGGGTGTGTGGGGAGGGTGTTTTATGGAAGCCTTTACAGTGGAAGGTAAAAGCTAGGGTGTGTGTGGGAGGGTGTTTATGGGAACCTTTACAGAGGGAAGGTAAAGACTAACGTGTGTGGGAAGGGTGTTTATGGAGCTTACAGTGGAAGATAAAGCTGGGTGTGTGGGGAGGGTGTTTTATGGAGCTTACAGTGGAGAGGTAAAGCTTAGGGTGTATGGGGAGGGTGTTTATGAAGCTTACAGTGGAAGGTAAAGCTAGGGTGTGTGGGGAGGGTGTTTATGATAGCTACAGTGGAAGGTTAAAGCTGGGGTGTGTGGAAGGGTGTTTATGAAGCTTACAGAGGAAGGTAAAGCTAGGGTGTGAGGGGAGGGTGTTAATGAAGCTTCACAGTGGAAGTTAAAAGCTAGGTGGTGTTGGGGAGGGTGTTTTAATGAAGCAGCTTACAGTGGAAGGTAACGCTAGGGTGTGAGGGGAGGGTGGTTAATGCGCTTACAGTGGAAGGTTAAAGCTAGGTGAGGTGATGTGTGGGAGGGTGTTAATGAAGTCTTACAGTGGAAGGTAGAGCTAGGGTGTGTGGAGGAGGGGTGTTTATGGAGATTACAGTGGAAGTAAACGCTAGGGTTGGTGGGAAGGGTGTTTATGAAGCTTACAGAGGAAGCGTTAAAAGCTAGGGTGTGCACCGGCACGAGGGTGGGTTAATGAAGCTTACAGTGGAAGGTTAAAGCTAAGGTTTGTCCGGTACGTTTTGTTTATGAAGCTTACAGTGGAAGGTAAAGCTAGGGTGTGGGGGAGTGATTATGAAGCTAGTAAGGAGGGTTGTTTCGGTTGTTTAATGAAGTGGTTGTGGATGAAGCTAAGATTGTGTGGGGAGGGTGCGTTATGGAGGTGGTTGTGTGATAAATCAGAGGATGTTAGCGGAAAAGGGAGATTAGAACAGTCGAGGGTAAAAACGGGTAGATTATCTGGTGTTAGTTGCAGTTAGTGTAAAGTGGGAACCATAGGAGGGTGTGGAGTAAATTTTAACTAGTAATAACATTGTAGGGTGGACCATGGGTAAGACAGAAAAGAACGTATGTCAGGGTGTAGATTAGGAGGGTTACGTATGTTTAATGTGTATGTGTGGGAGAACAGAAAGAAGGAGTATATTAATATCAGTAATGGTAGGAAAAAGGAGTAGGTTGACAAAGTGGATGGGTGTTGGATGAATCTGGGGGAGTACAGTTTTCTTTTTTTTTTTTTTTTTTTTTGCATTGAAAGGAAAAATGTAGGCGGACTATTTAGTGGGTGTGGTAGTACAGCCCTAGCGTGTCTCACATGCTCGTACAGACTAATAAACACACACAACAAAGCCACTCCAACAGCTTCCTCTATCTACAACACACCCTTCTCTGCTATCTACACTTTCCCAGCCGTATGGTCCTAGTGTACTGTCTGATGGCGGAATGGGAGTCCAAATGTACGATACTATAGAAAGACTACAGGATAGAAGAACTAAAGCGAGAGTAGAAAGTGGGTTAGAAATGTGGGTATAATGAAGGAAGGATGTGGGAGTAACAATTGAAGAGAAACGGGTGGGTAGGATGGTGGGAGTAAAAGTGGGAGAAGGAAAAAAATTGGGCGAGTGTCTAAAACTCGTGAGATGCGGGAAAGTTGAGAGAGTCCTGGGTAAACTTACCACACTTACGTTAACCACCATTACTACTGAGTATCTAGTCAGGCAAGGGCCCGGATCCAACTTACATTTTATCCTACTAGGTTTTATCCACTGTATCCAACTATATTATTTTGATAAACACTTTGTGTTCCCCTATATTTTATCCAACTTAAATATATTATAGGGTGGATGGGGCTCGTCAGCATTGTTGTCGTCGGAACCCATCTAGGGGAGACAACCTTATGGAGTTTCTGCTGGGTCGCGGTAGGACGTTCCCCTGTGCTAGACGCAATGCTGCGGCTTTATATGGGGGAACTTCCGTCTGGTCCCGTTGATCTTCTGCAGCGTCTGTGGTTTCAGCGTCTGTGTGGTTCAGCGGCCTCTCCCCCCAGCTTCATCCCCTTCCACCATGCTAACCCTGCTCTACCTTCGTTCATTCCTCTGAATCATTCGACTGTTGGCCAGCTTCGATCTGCGCCATCTTGACTCCTTTCTGGTTGGTGGGGGCTGGCGCCTTTCCCTGGACTTGTGACACAATGTTTTTGTCCCTCCTAGAGGGACGTGGCACCCACGGTGGTCGTGGGCTCTGGTATCGGCAAATCCTCGGCTTCCTTTGGGTTCCATGGTGGGCCCCTGCTTTCCATCAGTGCCAGGGACGCCTTCAGCTTCAGGGTTACGTGTTGGCCCCTCCGTCCTCGCCTCTACACTTCTTCCACACACTTACTGGGAGGCCGCTGCGGCTTTGACCAATTACCGTGTCAGGGTTCACCGCCTTTGACGCTTTAGGGCCGTTGCTGCACCCGTCTACCCCGGCGGGACCCAGTTTAGGGTGACTTGGAGTCGAATCCACAACGTCCTTAAACTCAAGACCAAGACACCTTATATAAATCCGGGTTGGATGGGAGTGCATCAGCCCTTTAGTCGGCAACCCATCCTAGGGGAATAAAACCTCACACAAATCACTGCTCACCTCAAGGGCTGAAGGGGTAAAGCCACCCATCACGGTTGATAAAATACTGCTCAAAAAATACGTAGGAGGGCCTCAGTTGAGTGGTCAATACCTATAAGTCCCCTTGAATAAACTGGCACAAGGTTGTAGCCCTTCTCATGGGGTACAGGTCCATTTTCTTTTGGAGCGTTTTCAAGCATGGCCTCCCTCATAAAGGGGAGAAAGGCATCCGGCAATAGATAGATAATAGATATTTTAACTAACTATATTTTATTCATCCACAGTATAATAATCCAACTATATATAACTTATACTATATTCCTTTATATGCCCTTCAAAAAAAATTAAAAAAATAGAAAGAAAGACGAAGATTACACCACCAGAGAAAACCATTCTTACCATACCGTGTTTATAGGAAGAAGGGGACAAAACAACCACCCGGAGTGGACCAAAGACTATTTCAGTGCTATCTCCAGACATCAAATGGCTTATCCACCTCCAACTTCCAGGGTTCACGTCTGACCTCCTCTCCCTGCAATACACCACATGCGGACGTCTACCAACCCACCAGAACAACCACAGGCCCCTTGTACCACCACTGCCAAAAAACTGTGTTTTAAACCCTTTCCCTGCAAGAGACGTTTGCGGAATGTCCAGTGTGGCCAATTTACAGCAATCTACAGGCTTTTAAAGCCTCTTAAGCCTGTAAAATCGAGTGCAAGGGAGCGAGGGAAGGCCATCCGTCCTTCCTCCCTAGGCAGCCACGCCCGTTGCACTGAAGGGTCTGACGTCAGAGGTATCGCTAGATAGACAATGCTGCCAAAGGAAAAAATACCGCGACATTAGCGAGAATTGCTCATTTTAGCGAATGTCTACGGTATAGCATTGCGGTCGTGGAACCACACGAAGCTTACGAAAGCTCGTTCTGGCAATAATTTTAAAGCTATTTTATTCTAGTTTTCGCACTTAGGAATAAATTTAATGTTCATGCAGGACACTTGCCTAATCAATCAGGAGTGACCCTGAATGAGCCCTAATATGGCGGAAATAGGCAGAAAAATGCACCGGAAGGGTTAGGGGGGAATGAGCCGTGTTTGTGTCTGGACACCTTCTCCCTTATGTTTAGCCTCATTGGTTTTCAAGATTTTAGATTTTCCGACCCATTGAGTTTGGCGATTTTAACCCTTGTCTAGCAGGGAGGACGTTTTGGGCTTATTTGGGGCAGGAATTCAGGCCCTCCTGAAATGATCAATCAAGTATCTGCATGAAAAGAAATGTATTCAGCAAAAACTAGGCGCTAAAAGCGTCAAAATGAGAACCAGAACGATGGGTACGTAGCACTTGTGGGTTTCTCATACAGTTGTACCCAGTAACATGGGAGTTTAAGCGTAAAGCGGTTATATTTTTGTCCAGCTCACGCTCACTACTGGCTACACTGACGGCCTCTCGAGAACACAGGGAGTGGTGAGGCAGTGGGCAGGCGGTAGGCCCTGGGAGTCGGACGTGTGGCCCCACTGCACTCCCGGCCATTTGCACTCTATTTTTTAACCCTTTAAAAGCCATAATAATGCTCCTAACTTGGCTGCAAATTGGCACCTCGGCTATAGCCGGGCACTGCTCAAGGGTTTAAGGTTAAGACTTGTACGCCACATTTCCTTGTGGTCAATATAAATCTTTCGTGCCATTTAGATGTCAATTTTTTTCATGGTAAGCAACCATACGAGCCTGTAATTTTTGGGATAAGGCCTTTGCCGGGACATTTTTCTACCGAAAAATTTACCAATATATCTGAGAGCTTAACAGGCTGGTGGAGTTATTTGTACAGCTTGATTACAGCTGAGGGGGTTCGTTGTTTCCTTCTCCGTTTTTTTTTTTTTGTTTTTTTTTTTTTGGGGGGGTTTTGTTTTTTTTTTTTTCTTATTTTTGAGGTCTAAGAAGGAAACGAAAAAAAATAATATCAATGATAAAACTATAAGCTAATAAATACGTCAATCTCCCTTTAAGGAAACCCTACAACCAGTGCAAGTAGGGCACCCCGGGTGCTAGACATATAGTCGGCAACACAAACTGTATTCCCAGTACCGTTCAATAGACTGTATAGTCTGCTCCGAGAGACGTCTGATCAGCACACCAAGCTGACTTACTAGCGCTTCTTGGGCGGGTGCCCAACCCCGAAAAGGGTTTGAAATGGGGAGCTATCCCCCCGCCAAATGTGGCGTTTCTAGGGCCTTTTTCCTAGCTGATAGCTGGTAGAGGATTGGGTTATAGTCATGTGGTGATGGGCTGGTCGATCAGTGTGAGAACTGAGCGATCTCTGCCCATACCCATAGCTTACTGACTGTTCCTTTTACTTATTATATTTTCTAGAGCTCAAGTGACGGCGTCTCTTGTGCGTGGATTGACCTCCTAATCTAACCAAGATTGGGAAGCCACAAGCGTCACACTTCGTTTTCCTTTGCCCCTCAACTTTCTTTTCTTCATTAATTGCTGAGGGGCACAGGGCCCTGGAGTGGGGCTTTGGTTTCCCGGGCGTGTTTCCGCAACCCTCCTTCGCCTCCCAGCCATGGAGTTGGCTTCGGTCACCCAGGCTTTATTGTGGTCGGCAGGGAGGGTTCTGTGGGGGCTCCCAGTTACAGCCTTTGGCCTTGCTCTGGGGCCTTGGGTGCTGTTTTCGGCCAGGCAGCTTGGGGAAAAACAAAAACAACAACAACAAACAACAACTAGCGCTTCTCAGTAATCTAAGCTTAGCACCCCCAAGCTGTATAACCCGCACTACCATCGGACCTGGCTGGTATCTTCGCTTCTCTAAGAGGAATTCCAGAATTATCTTGCCGGACGACGAAATTATCAAGATTCAATTTACGACACCAATGAGCTACTAGGAGGAATCTACTGTGCTATTACACCAACTATGCCATTCTTCCTACTGTCAACCCATTGAGATTTTCTTACACCACCACCATCGCCAGAGACCATGCCAATGCTCAAACCATCACCTCCTACTGCAGAGAAGGACTATTGTACAGTATATCCTATCACTGAAGAATGAATTAATAGCAACCTGAGCAGTTGTAATCCTTGAACCAAACTATACTTTTATCAACTGTACCTTAGCCAACTGTATATTATGATATCTTTATTTCATCCATCTCTTAATCCATCTATTACCATTACTCCAATTTGTATCCAAGTATAGGTTTTGATCCAACTATATCTAATGCAATCTACAGTACTGTAGTATCTAATGCAACTACAGTACTGTTATATCTAATTGCAACTACAGTACTGATAGATCTAATGCCACTTACAGTTGGGTTTAACATTTATATCTAATGCAACTACAGTAACTGGAGTTTATATCTAATGCCAACTTACAGTTACTGTATATCTAATGCAACTACAGTACTGTAAATATCTAATTGCAACTACAGTACTGTAATATTTAATGCAACTACAGTACGGGATCTGTATATCTATATTGCAAGCTACAGTACTGTATATCTAATGCAAACTACAGTACTGTATACCTAAGCAACTACCAGTACTGTATACCTAATGCAACTACAGGGACTGTATACCTAATGCAACGACAGTACTGTATAATCTATTGCAAACTACAGTACTGATAATCTAATGACAACTACAGTAATGTATATTCTAATGCAAACTTACAGTACTTGTATATCTAATGCAACTACAGTACTGTATATCCTAATGCAACTACAGTGACTGTATATTCTAATGCCAAACTACGAGTACTGGTATATCTAATGCAACTACAGTACTGTATATCTAATGCAACTAACAGTACTGTGATCTAATTGCAACTACAGTACTGTGATATCTAATGCAACTACAAGTACTGGTAATATCTAATGCAACTTACAGTTACTGTATAATCTAATGCAACTACAGTACTGTATATCTTATTCAACTACAGTACTGTATAGGTCTAATGCAAACTAGCAGTAACTGTATATCGTAATGCAACTACAGTACTGTATACGCTAATGCAACTACAGTCCTGTATATCTAATGCAACTACAGTACTGTATAGTCTAATGCAACTACAGTACTGTATATCTAATGCAACTTTACAGTACTGTATATCTGAATGCAACTACGATTACTGTATATCTAATGCAAACTCCAGTACTGTATATCTTATGTCAACTACAGTCCTGTATATCTAATGCAAATAACCTACCAGTACTGTATATGCTACTGCAAACTACAGTACTGTTATATCTTATGCAACTTACAGTACTGTATATCTAATGCAACTACAGTACTGTATATCCTAATGCAACTACAGTTCTGTATATTCGTATTTTCAACTACAGTTACTGTATATCTAATGCAACTACAGTACTGGTATAATCTTAATGCTAAACTACAGTACTGTATATCTAATGCAACTACAGTACTGTATTGGGGATCTAATGCAACTACAGTACTGTACTATCTAATGCAACTACAGTACTGTATATCTTATTCAAACTAATATCTGTAATAATCTATTATTACATAATATTTTATCAAACCATAGTTTGGGCCAACTACATTTCATCTAACCATCGGTTATCATACAATAGTTTATCCAATTATAATGGCATCCAACCGAGATTGGGGGGGCTGTTCGGTATCTATCAGTTTGAAACCCATTCAATAATACCATGCCGGCAGTCTGTATTAATATTTTGGCTAAGATCAGGCTATCTTATCAAAGCTTAGGAAGCATTATCTGGGAATCTATGAGGTAAATACCTTCATTCCATCTTTACACATCTTAAATTAAATCGTCTAACAATAGCCCAGAATATAGTGGACCCAAGAGCACAACATAATGGGTGAAAGGGTTTATCTCTTTCTTTATTTCTCAAACCCTTTCAGTACACACCGACGCGTATATATCACTTATAAACATACAGGTGTTCTATACAGTATATATATATATTGTATTTATTGGAGCATTCGGCACACAGACAGTGGCCCAATGAGCGCGTTCAGATCCTTTGGTGATCAATAGGCGATATTAGGCTTAATTAGGGAAAGCATCGATGAGAGTCAAATGATTTAACCGAGAGACGTAGTATAACCCTTTGCTTCCTAAAGGGCCTTGTTCTATGATAAACAAAATTGTATGAGAGTAAGATGAAAATAAACGATGGTATACAGAAGGGGTTAATAATTACATGACATGTCATTTATTGCAAGTACAAGTTCAATTATTTCGTGTGTGTTAGTATAGGAGTAAATAGAAAGTAAAAATAGAGCAATACTCAAATGAGAAAGGCTTTCAGACAAAAAACAGAGTAAGAAATAGAGACATTATATTTACAGTGCATATGGCAACCCTGATGCTACTCAACCTAGATTATCCTACTGTAACCTATTCCATAACTGTAAATTAATCAAACAACTCTCTACAACATAGAGAGATGAGAGCAACAAAAATATTAGTCAACCTACCTAACCAAAGCCTAGATTATTTACTCTATTGTATTGTTAAATCATCTGGTATCAATATAATAACTATACACCTTTACCTCCGTCAGGTATACTGTTCGTTCTCGCCGGAGAACGTAATAGAAAGTTAGGACAATATAAATTTCGCAAATAGAAAATTGGTGTGCATTATCTTTTGGGAGCGTGCCGTTGTATGCATCGGGGGTACGCGGTTGCCTGAACTATTCGCACTGTATGGTGCGAATCTGTGAGTTTTGACACCGAGGGAGGGGTCTTGGGTAAACAACAAAGACAACAGGTTAATCAAAAGCAATCGCCAAGTACCCACAACCCACACCAATAGCCACCCACATAAATCAGCAACGACATACATAAGGTTAATGTAAAAGGCTTTCGGGACCAGAACATGCAGCACCATATACCGTCAGGGATTAATTTCAGAAATAATCAACTATTACTGCAAACAACGTGCCACGTCCCACCACCACAACAGCACCATACACCATCAGATTGATTCAAAACAATCGCCATTACCACAATCACCAGCAGCCTCATTTTTCTGCAACTGGAGCTAGACTTGGTTTTTCCATAGTGTGTCAAAAGGAAAGTGCTGATACGTCATGTGATTTAGTTTCTGATATTTTGCTGCCAGGACGGCAGAGTGAAATTGGAGATGTGGATCTAGAATGGAACATTGGCGCATAATTTGTATTGACAAGTGGCAATGGGTGAGAAGACAGTGAAGTTGGGATAAATAGTGGGAAAAGTAGGATAATAGAGGCACAATTGATAAGAAATATAGACAGAGTTAGTAATGATGGCGGCGAGGAGACAAATAGAGTTATGTTTTGGTTAGAAACTGATGAATATAATACAATGTAAACGACAGTACAACGATGACAGATAATAATGAAAAATGTGCGAGAGGAGGTGGGAAGAGAGGGTTAGTGTTGACTGAAGAATAAAGGTTATACCGTAAAGTATACAGTATTTACAGTAATAAACGCAAATGATAAGAGACATTGTGATCTTGAGATAGAAACCAAATAATTGTGTAGGAAGTGGGGATAGAAGCGACAATGGGAAGGAGAAGAATCAACGAAAGGAAAAATATATATTAAGGGAAATATATAGATTGTGATGGGGAGAGAAAAAACTTAAATATGTAGATACTGTTATTGGAAGGAGAGGAAAGTAGAATACCGAAAGATTACAGTATGAGAGGAATAAACCAAAATAACACTACAGCTGGTGTCGAGCAAAACCGTTATGTGGATGAGAATGTAGAATAAAGGAGAGGACAGTATTCTAGAGAAATACAAACGTACACACTAAACACAAACTAAAAACCCACAGCTAAATAAATATAAATAATGAGAAAGACCGTTGTAATAATAGAGATTGTGTTAAGGGGAACGAATGGGACGTTTTTCTGGTCCCCCTTTTTCCTCAAGTGCTAAGCCCCATTAGTTTTTAAGATTTTATGACGTTCGGCCCATTAGTTTGGCGATTTATAATACCTTTCACCCCATTTCGTTGTAAAATTTTAATGATTAAGGCCGGGACATTTTTTCTACAGAAAACAATTACAAATTTTATATTGAAAGGGGGATCTAGGGGTGGTTTTTTTCTAAGCTGGATGAAGGCCTAGCGAGGAAAAACTGAAAACTATATAATTATGAATACATGAATGTTAATAGACCAAAAGACAGTCACCAGTCCCTGCGGGTTGTGTTTGGTTGGGGAGGGAGGGAGGGTGGGGGGGGGGGGATGTGTCGGAGTGCCGACATTATTACAGGAAGTCGATGAGTTGTAGTTAAAGGCAAGGGTATATTTTCTGGAACCCTTCTCCCCTCATGTTTAGCCCCGTTATAGATTTGAGATTGTAAGACGTTTCTCCCCTTTAGTTTGGCGACTTTAAGCTACCTTTCGCCCCCCCATTGTGATTTTTTCAGAAATGAAGTCCTTTCGTGTTCTGTGAGAGTATCGATTTTTTTTCCGAGCGATTTAGCGAGCCTGTACTTTATGAGTAAGCGGCCTTTGGCCAGAACATTTTTCTAACGAAAAATTTGTAAATTTATCTCGATTGGGGTCCTTGAAAGTGTGTTTGTAAACTTGATAGAGGTCTAGGGATCAACCTAAAACGCACCCCCCCCCCCCCTCCCCAAGCCCTTTAAGTAAGGTATCACACGGTTAGCTATAATCATAAATTTTCGATGGTCAAGAATTTCGTTTCGAGCAACATTTCTGGGATCTTTTGAAACTGGCATCGGAAACTACGCTGGATATGGGTTTTTAAATTAGGCGACATTGATTATATACAACAAATTACCTCATAAGTTGCCAGACCAGTGTTGACGCGAAAAATCTTGTGATAATAATATATTCTAGATTGACAGAATCTATGGTTTAGTGGTTCGAATTCTAAAGAGTGAAATGTAGAAAGAAGGTAAACAAATCCCAACTGGCAATGCCGGAACGAAGAATACTTATTGAGGACACCACGAGAAAATTATCATACGTATTTTTCGCATAACAATGCTGTGCAGTGTTTAATACCAATATCAATTATAACACGGGAAACTAGGCACAAAATGTGTATATTGATAGATTAATTATACAATGTAAGTTGAATTCTATATTCTCTCATGTTAACGCCATAATGTGTATATATACATTAATTTATACATGTAAGTTATTCTATATTCTCTCATGTTAAACGCCATAATGTGTATATATATCATTAATTATACATGTAAGTATTCTATATTCTCTCATGTTAACGTGCCATAATCTTCCATGCTGTATCAAAGCCAATCCTACCCGGAGTTGTGCATGTGCCTACATCCACCCCATTTATACTTTATGATAATTGATTTTAATATATTACTTTATATTACTAAGAATAGTAACATGTTAAGTTATCTACAAAACAGATCTAATTTGTAGGTCAATCAATTAGATGGCGCATAGTATGGTATGCACGTCCACCGACCATAGCGTCCAACATATGGCGCGACAATGTCGCACAATGACACACTATTGCTATCCCATAGAAACATGTCACGAGCCTTATAGTCTTAAAATTGAATCAGACTGTACAGTATATTTGCAATAACTGCAAGGTAGACCCATATAGTGCTCACTCTACTGCCAATAGCTGTGGAGTAGTTATGACATACCGGTGAGCTTAGTAGAAAGTACTAAAACTAAATACTGTATGAATTAGCTCCCAAGAATATATTCACTAGATAACCCAGAAATATACCTCGGTCAGTGGGAACACTTGTTCAGTATTATGACCACGCCGCCGTATCTACCTAATAAAACTATTTACGAAAGCTTCCATCAAGTGGTAGAGTTGTGGTCAATAATAATGAACAC
>CM064487.1:83390774-83847229 GCA_032716605.1 Paralithodes platypus
AGATTGGCGATAGTGAAGTACTTACTACCGTTCATATTGTCGATGCCTGTTGATGATTGTGAACACGTGAATTACGTCGCCTCTTCATCTGCGCTGGGTTAAAGGAAATAGATTTAATTCTCTAAGACGCTCTTCGTATGGTTTGTTCTTTAGGCTAGGTATCATTTTGGTAACTCTACGTTGAACTCGTTCTAGCTTGTTTATATCTTTTTGGTAATAAGGGCACCAGGATTGAACGCAGTATTCCAGAAGAGGGCGGACTAAGGAATTGTAAAGGGTTAGGATAACTTCTTTGGATTTATGCTCAAATGACCTGCCTATAAAGCCCATTATTTTGTTTGCCTTCTTAACAACTTCTGAACATTGTTGACTCGGTTTTAGATTACTCGATATTGTTACTCCCAGATCGGTTTCTCTGTTTACATTCTTAAGCGGAGTGCCATTCATCGAATAGTTTGCTTTCTCATTTAGGTATCCGATATGTAGTACTTTACATTTATCCGCATTGAAACTCATTTGCCAAATTTGGGCCCAACATGACAATTTATCTAGATTGTGTTGCATATCGTCAACTTGTTCTTTTGAGAGTACGCGATTTGCAATTTTTGTATCGTCAGCAAATTTTGAGATTGTACAGGTGAGACCCTCATCTATGTCGTTGATGTAAATTAGAAAGAGAATTGGTCCTAGTACCGATCCCTGGGGTACCCCGCTACTTACATTGGTCCATTTAGATGCCTTACCGTTTATGACTACTCTTTGCTTTCTGTCGCTGAGCCAATTTTCTATCCATTTCAACACACCGTCTTGTATTCCATGCGCTTTTAGTTTTAGCAGTAAACGTTTGTGGGGAACTTTGTCAAAGGCCTTTTGAAAATCAAGGTATATAATATCTACAGCTTTACTCTCATCGTAGAGGTTGAGGATATCGTGGAAGAAGTCTAAGAGGTTTGTTAAACAGGAACGTTTTTTTTACAAAAGCCGTGTTGAGTATCTTTAAGTATGTTATTTTCCTCTAAGTGATTTATGAGTCTGTCTCTTATGACCGTTTCTAGCATTTTTTACATACAACTGAGGTTAAGCTAATTGGACGATAGTTACTGGGTAGGGATTTGCTGCCTTTTTTGAATATCGGTGTTACGTTGGCTAGCTTCCACTGATCATGCATAGTTCCAGACTGCAAGGATTTATTGAATAGTAATGTCTGGTTTGGAGAGCTCATCGTTAGCTTCCTTCAGAACTCTAGGCGAGATTGTATCAGGTCCAGGCGTTTTATTTACCTTGAGTTTATCTAAACAATTCAATACTTCTCTCTCTGTAACGGTGATATTGCTTAGAACATCTGAATTATCAATCTGAATCGGGCGATGGTGTAGGGATATCACTGAGGTCTTCTGTTGTAAAAACTGATGCAAAGAAGGTATTGAGGGCATTACTCATTTGTACTTCGTCTTTGGTGTATTCTCCATTTTCATCGACTAACGGTCCAACAGTTGAAGTAACTACTTTATTCTTTCTGATATAACTATAGAATTCTTTCGGGTTTGTTTTACTTGATTCGCAATATGTAACTCTAGGGTCTTTTTACTTTGCTTAATTAACTTTTTGGCTTTGCGTCGTAGCTTTACAAATTTCACCCGTTCTTCGTCATTTTGTGAGGATTTTAATCTATCATTAGCAAATTTTTTAGCAAGCAGGCAGTTTGAAATATCTTTATTCCACCATTTGGGCTTATTATTATGGCCTGGACGCCGTATTTTCGATGGTATGCAGTCTTGCACTGCTTTTAGGTAAGTGTTTTCGAATAACTTCCAAGATGTATTTATGTCGTTATTGTTAATTAAAAAGCTCCAGTCAGTTTCTTTAAACATAGCTCTAAGTTTATGGAAGTTTGCTTTCTTGAAATTAGGGACTTTTTCGATGCTACTATTTGGTTCGTTACTAGTAAACTTTAAAGTGAAAGTTATCGTACGATGGTCGCTGTTACTGAATTCATCACCAACATTCAATTCTCTATTAATTCTTCTTTTGTTGCAGTACAATGTCAAGAACGTTATTACCACGGGTCGGCGTTCGAACAAATTGATAAAGCGAACTCTCTTGCAAGTTCGTATACAAGTCATGTCCGGAGTGTGAAGTAAGAGTATCGCCCCACTTGGTCACAGGTAAATTAAAGTCGCCAAAAAATTACGGTATCTTGTGAGTTACTTACATCTGCAATTTGTTCATAAATTTTCTCGGTCAGTTTGCACTTATTGAGCTGGAGGTCTGTGTATTATGCAAGTATTATTTTGTACCTTTATTATTGTTTATTAGCACAAAAGATGTGTCGACGTTCACAATTTGAGGTTTTGACAGAGGGTAGGGTTAAGACTTTCTTTGATATAAAGTAAAACGCCACCTCCATTTCGATTTATTCGGCTTTTCTCAAACATTACATAACCGGGAAGTGAATACTCTGCTAAAAAAGTCTCTATCTTCTGTATTGAGCCAAGATTCTGTTATGCCAATCACATCATAATTTTCTGTAAACACTAGCTCCTCTAAATCTGAAAATTTATTGCGTATGCTACGAGCGTTTGCATAGAAAACCTTTAAATTTGTTAAATTTGTCACGGAATGCTCTTTAATAATATTTTTGGTTGTTGTCGGATCTACATTTATGTTCATGGCTGTCCTCGGTCCTCGCTGTCTTCGGTCCTTATTGCTGGTGGTCCTCGGTTGCCTCTGTTTTTTTCTTGGCGTTGGATGATTTATGTCACTGCTGCTTCTTCTCTGATGGCGTTTTTTGATCCATGGCTGCGGACTGCTTCGTGTAGGAGACGACCCATGCGTGCTGAACCCACAGGGTTTAGATGAGTGCCATCCTTGCGGAACAGAGTAGGCTGGTTGTAGAAGTTGTCCCAGAGGTTGATGAATTCCACTTCTTCCCTCAGACACAAATATTTTTAGTCGGCTATTTGTGCTGAAGGCCTTGGTCGTAGAATTTATCAGGTGCGTCGATCTTGGGGAGAATGCCTGAGATGATGATATTCCTTGACTTGTTTTTGTAGTGCTGGATCATCTTACGATATTTCGCCATCAACTCTTCGGATCTGGTGCGCATGACGTCATTTGAACCAGCATGGATGACAAAAAGGGTATTTTCATTTGCATCCTTTGTGGTATCTTCGAAGGCTTCCACAATGTCGTCCAGTCCAGCTCCTGGGATGCAAAATCTTTTTCGTTGATTTGGGACTCTGTCGCAGAACTCTTCGACCTGTCCTCGTAGGATGGAATCCCCAACGAGCCTGGTCTCTTCTGGTTCGTCTTCCATCTCTACCAATATCTCAAATCTGTTTGACATTGTGACTGGTAGAGGAGACCTTTTCTGCGTTGGCCGTGCACCGTTCCTCACTGGTGTAAATCCGGAAACCTGTGGTGGCGGGACTCTACGTACAGGTCGGGGAGGAGGAGTGGTTAGAACGGGGGCGAGGGGTTGGTACTGTTCGTGCTAGCCAGGCTTCTTGCACGAGGAGTGGGGAGAGACTAAGGTGAACAGGGCGGCTGTCCTGGTTTGATGTCGGCTCAGGTTCGTCACGAAGCATCTGCTGCAGTGTCTACTGCAGGTGTTGGATTGTTGGCAGATGACGTTGGGGCGGTGGTGGATGCTGGAGTTGAAACAATTGGAGTTAGTGATACTCCAACGTTGAGTGTTACAAACTCTTGGAGTGATTCCAGCTTCCTGGTGAGGGCGTTGATCTTGTTGTGGGCTTCATCCAATTTTGCTGTCAAATCCTCTCGTTGCTGGCAGAGTCGGCAGACTTGTGGATCGGCAGGAGCAAACATGGAAGCACCAAACCTACCGGCGCAGTTCGTACAGGCACGAGGCATGGTGACGATCACTTTCTTCAGATCACTTCACTCACTTAAAAACACTTAACTCACTTTAAAAACACTAAACTCACTTTAAAAACACTAAACTCACTTTAAAAACACTTAACTCACTTTAAAAACACTAAACTCACTTTAAAAACACTTCACTTACTTAAATAGGCCTAACCGAAAACCAAAATTTCTGAAATCCACACCAATAGGTTATCAGCGGTGATAGCCTAACCGAAAATTAAAACAAAACAAAATTAAATTTGAATACGCAGTGATAGCCGAACCGAAAACAATTTTATGTTTATTTAAAACAGAAATAGGCCATCAGGGGTTATAGCCTATCCTAACCGAAAACAAAAATTATGAAATACCGGTACGCAGAAATAGGCCACCAGCGGTGATAGCCTAACTGAAAATTTAAAAATTGAAGTACGCAGAAATAGGCCACCAGGGATGATAGCCTAGACTAACCGAAAACAAAAATAACTGAAAACAAAAATTATGAAATACCGTTACGCAGAAATAGGCCACCAGCGGTGATAGCCTAACTGAAAATTTAAAAATTGAAGTGCACAGAAATAGGCCACCAGGGATGATAGCCTAGACTAACCGAAAACAAAATAACCATAAACAAAAAAGTATGAAATATGCAGAAGTAGGCTACCAGGGGTGATAACCTACCTAAAAACGTTAAACAAATATATAAATATAACAGAATATGTAACTAAATATACAATTCACCAAATAGAGATTATATAAAAATAAAGTGTAACTGCACACAAGGGGTTAATATACTGTATCAACAGATGGCGCTGGTGTCACTGTAGGCTAGTTCAAGCAGGATTATATTTAGATAAACAAAGTTATCAGTCAAAGGTTACTACAAGATCATGCAAGCAACAACTAAAATTACAGATATATATAGATACAGTAGGATACTGAATACGATAACTACTAGAGTTAATAAGAAAATACAAAGCGAGGTCGATTAGAGGTGCGCGTGCGTCGTCTGCTACAAGCTAGGATAACAAATTTAAACAACAAGGTTACAGTCAGAAAAGCAATAAAATAACATGCACGCAACTACAGAACTATGTGGAGGTTAACCAAGCACTTAACTACTTGTTCATGCAATGAATAAAGGGAATTGGGATATGAAATACTCAAATTAGGATCGAGTTTTCTCAGTGGCGATGCGGAGCTGTTGGCGATGCTAAAGCCGGCGGGTGTGTGTGAATACAATACAATACAATAGATACCTATAAAACCAAACTAGACACATATCAGCATTACATAATAACTACAGCCCTACGTCCACCTTGGAATTGAAGCCTTGACAACATTTTCTAATTATTACCTCTTGAAATTCCCTCCAAGCTTCCCTATTTCACTTCGATACTGATGATATGTTGATTAAAGAAAAATACATATAACGAAATCTAGTCTTTGAGGGGATAGTACTTGTGTTTTGGTCTATATATATATACTGTATATACATACTGCATATATACAAAATATAATTATATATATATATATATATATATATATATAAATATATATATATATATATATATATATTTATGTATTTATTTATTTTTAAGTTTCCTCGCTAAATCTCCACATCAAACTTAGAAAACACCCCCTAGACCCCCTTTCAAGATAAATGTTTAAATTTTTCGGTAGAAAAATGTCGGTTCCTTCTAAAATAAAAAGCTCGCTATCGCTCGCCAGGAAAAATATCGACACCTAAAGGGCCCGAAAGGTCTTTATATTAATACAAAAATTAGGCGAAAGCTCTCAAAATCGCCAAACTAACGGAACGAACGTCTTAAGACCTCAAAGCTAATATGCTAAACATGAGGGAGAAGGGGGACCAGAAAGAGCGAGTACTACCCCTTAAGAGAGCCGTATACCCTGAGGGCCGCTTCACATCAGCAAGTCAATTTCAACTCCCCACAAGCTGCCGGGGTCGCATGCCCTGCACAACTTCCCATACTCTTATCATATTCTTCATACTACTTAAGCCAGCCCACTTCGCTCTTTTTCTCTTTCTCTCCCTCTCTCTTTGGCTTGTATCCATTTGGCCCCATTCACCCTACTGTTTTAAGACTGTTTAAGACTGCAGGTGTCAATATTTTCATGGCGAGCGGGAGCGAGCCAGCACATATATATATATATTTGTTTTGACAGCTAGCTAAATTTGTAAATTTTTCGATAGAAAAATTTCTCCGGCGAAGCCGGATTTCTCCATACAATGGTGGCTCGCTATCGCTCGCCAGGAAGAATCGACACCTAGATGGGGATAAACATCTTAAAACAGTAGGCTGAATGGTGCCAGGGAAAGAGAGAAAAGTAGAGCAAGATAAACAAGCCGGTGACCCCCCTTAAGCCGGTATCACACGAGAGCTTTTATAGTCAACATTTGATGAGCAACATTTTTCTGGCAACATGTATAGAATATTTAACACTGCTATCGGAAACTAAACTGATGATATAGGAATTTAGGTGACTGAAATATTTTAAATGTTGACCTCACAAGCTGTCAGACCAGTGTTGAGGATAAATGTTGAGGGAAAAAGTGCTTGTTTTTACCGGCTTTAGCATTCTATTTCACATCGTAGGAGGCTTAGTGATATTCTACCTTGCGTTTGTTTTTTTCGAGTGGTTTTCGTTCCTTTTCTATGCGGAGGTATTTATTTCTAGTGATTTCTTCTGTATAGAGTGGTTTATTTCTTCTGTGTATAGAGTGGTGTTTTATTAGTAGTGATTTCTTCTGTGTATAGAGTGGTGTTTTATTTCTTCTGTGTATAGAGTGGTGTTTTATAGTTTTCTAGTGGTTTCTTCTGTGTATAAACGGGTGTTTTATTTCTTGTGTGTATAGAGTGGTGTTTATTAGTTTCTAGTGATTTCTTCTGTGTATAGAGTGGTGTTTTAATTCTTCTGTGTATAGAGTGGTGTTTTATTAGTTTTCTAGTGATTTCTTCTGTGTATAGAGTGCTGTTTTATTTCTTCTGTGTATAGAGTGGTGTTTTATTTCTTCTGTGTATAGAGTGGTGTTTTATTAGTTTTCTAGTGATTTCTTCTGTGTATAGAGTGGTGTTTTATTTCTTCTGTGTATAGAGTGGTGTTTTATTCGTTTTCTAGTGATTTCTTCTGTGTATAGAGTGGTGTATTATTTCTTCTGTGTATAGAGTGTGTTTATTAGTTTTCTAGTGATTTATTCTGTGTATAGAGTGGTGTTTTATTTCTTCTGTGTATAGAGTGGTGTTTTATTTCGTCTGTGTATAGAGTGGAGTTTTATTTCTTCTGTGTATAGAGTGGTGTTTTATTTCTTCTGTGTATAGAGTGGTGTTTTATTTCTTCTGTGTATAGAGTGGTGTTTTATTTCTTCTGTGTATAGAGTGGTGTTTTATTAGTTTTCTAGTGATTTCTTCTGTGTATAGAGTGGTGTTTTATTTCTTCTGTGTATAGAGTGGTGTTTTATTAGTTTTCTAGTGATTTCTTCTGTGTATAGAGTGGTGTTTTATTTCTTCTGTGTATAGAGTGGCGTTTTATTCGTTTTCTAGTGATTTCTTCTGTGTATAGAGTGGAGTTTTATTTCTTCTGTGTATAGAGTGGAGTTTTATTTCTTCTGTGTATAGAGTGGTGTTTTATTAGTTTTCTAGTGATTTCTTCTGTGTATAGAGTGGTGTTTTATTTCTTCTGTGTATAGAGTGGTGTTTTATTAGTTTTCTAGTGATTTTCTGTGTATAGAGTGGTGTTTTATTTCTTCTGTGTATAGAGTAGTGTTTTATTAGTTTTCTAGTGATTTCTTCTGTGTATAGAGTGGTGTTTTATTTCTTCTGTGTATAGAGTGGTGTTTTATTAGTTTTCTAGTGATTTCTTCTGTGTATAGAGTGGTGTTTTATTTCTTCTGTGTATAGAGTGGTGTTTTATTAGTTTTCTAGTGATTTCTTCTGTGTATAGAGTGGTGTTTATTTGTTTTCTAGTGATTTCTTCTGTGTATAGAGTGGTGTTTATTGTTTTCTAGTGAATTCTTCTGTGTATAGAGTGGTGTTTTATTAGTTTCTAGTGAATTCTTCTGTGTATAGAGTGGTGTTTTATTAGTTTTCTAGTGATTTCTACTGTGTATAGAGTGGTGTTTTATTAGTTTTCTAGTGATTTCTTCTGTGTATAGAGTGGTGTTTTATTTCTTCTGTGTATAGAGTGGTGTTTTATTAGTTTTCTAGTGATTTCTGTGTATAGAGTGGTGTTTTATTTCTTCTGTGTATAGAGTGGTGTTTTATTAGTTTTCTAGTGATTTCTTGTGTATAGAGAGGTGTTTTATTAGTTTTCTAGTGATTTCTTCTGTGTATAGAGTGGTGTTTTATTAGTTTTCTAGTGATTTCTTCTGTGTATAGAGTGGTGTTTTATTAGTTTTCTAGTAATTTCTTCTGTGTATAGAGTAGTGTTTTATTAGTTTTCTAGTGATTTCTTCTGTGTATAGAGTGGTGTTTTATTTCTTCTGTGTATAGAGTGGTGTTTTATTAGTTTTCTAGTGATTTCTTCTGTGTATAGAGTGGGGTTTTATTTCTTCTGTGTATAGAGTGGTGTTTTATTTCTCCTGTGTATAGAGTGGTGTTTTATTTCTCCTGTGTATAGAGTGGTGTTTTATTAGTTTTCTAGTGATTTCTTGTGTATAGAGTGGTGTTTTATTAGTTTTCTAGTGATTTCATCTGTGTATGGAGTGGTGTTTTATTAGTTTTCTAGTGATTTCTTCTGTGTATAGAGTGGTGTGTTATTTCTTCTGTGTACAGAGTGGTGTTTTATTAGTTTTCTAGTGATTTCTTGTGTATAGAGGTGTTTTATTAGATTTCTAGTGATTTCTTCTGTGTATAGAGTGGTGTTTTATTAGTTTTCTAGTGATTTCTTCTGTGTATAGAGTGGTGTTTTATTTCTTCTGTGTATAGAGTGGTTTTATTTCTTCTGTGTATAGAGTGGTGTTTTATTAGTTTTCTAGTGATTTCTTCTGTGTATAGAGTGGTGTTTTATTTCTTCTGTGTATAGAGTGGTGTTTTATTTCTTCTGTGTATAGAGTGGTGTTTTATTAGTTTTCTAGTGATTCTTCTGTGTATAGAGTGGTGTTTTATTTCTTCTGTGTATAGAGTGGTGTTTTATTAGTTTTCTAGTGATTTCTTCTGTGTATAGAGTGGTGTTTTATTAGTTTTCTAGTGAAATCTTCTGTGTATAGAGTGGTGCTTTATTAGTTTTCTAGTGATTTCTTCTGTGTATAGAGTGGTGTTTTATTAGTTTTCTAGTGAATTCTTCTGTGTATGGAGTGGTGTTTTATTAGTTTTCTAGTGAATTATTCTGTGTATAGAGTGGTGTTTTATTTCTTCTGTGTATAGAGTGGTGTTTTATTTCTTCTGTGTATAGAGTGGAATTTTATTTCTGTGTATAGAGTGGTGTTTTATTAGTTTTCTAGTGATTTCTTCTGTGTATAGAGTGGTGTTTTATTTCTTCTGTGTATAGAGTGGGGTTTTATTTCTTCTGTGTATAGAGTGGTGTTTTATTTTTTCTGTGTATAGAGTGGTGTTTTATTAGTTTTCTAGTGATTTCTTCTGTGTATAGAGTGGTGTTTTATTTCTTCTGTGTATAGAGTGGTGTTTTATTAGTTTTCCCGCTTTGATATTCTAATGACCTGCTTTTCCTGTGTTACCTGCGTCATTTTCAAAGGTTTTCTCCTGTTGTTATTATTGGTATTATTATAGTTATGTGGTGATTAAGCAAGACATTTTGGAAGTATTTATGATATTACTAAGCCCAAGTATGGAAAGCCTCTACTGTAAATATAACCTATACTTAGCTGTCAATTAGCTTTCAGATGTTAAAATGTTTGCGCCATTAGTTGGTCGATTTTAAGGCCTTTCGACCCATTGCTTCGTCAATATTTAGACCTTTCGTGCTATTTAGGTGTCGATTTTTTCCCTGGCGAACGATAGTGAGCCTGTAATGCTGGAAGAACCGGCCTTCGGCCGAGACATTTTTCTACCGAAAAATGTACAAGTTAATCTAGAAGGGGGATCTAATGGATATTTTTTTTTTTTAATTTGATGGAGGTCTAGGGAGGAAACTAGAAAAATAATGAATACATGCAAAAATCGCCCAAATAGTGAACCATCCCCCCTTAACGCATGCATTCTATACTGTGCCACATAGTTAACCATCCCGCCTTAACGCATACAATCTATACTGTGCCACATCGGGAACCATCCCCCCTTAACGCATACATTCTATACTGTGCCACATAGTGAACCATCCCCCCTTAACGCATACATTCTATACGGTGCCACATAGTGAACCCCCTTAACGCATACATTCTATACTGTGCCACATAGTGAACCATCCCCATAACGCATACATTCTATACTGTGCCACATAGTGAACCATCCCCCCTTAACGCATACATTCTATACTGTGCCACATAGTGAACCATCCCCCCTTAACGCATACATTCTATACTGTGCCACATAGTGAACCATCCCCCCTTAACGCATACATTCTATACTGTGCCACATAGTGAACCATCCCCCCTTAACGCATACATTCTATACTGTGCCACATAGTGAACCATCCCCCTTAACCCATACATTCTATACTGTGCCACATAGTGAACCATCCCCCCTTAACGCATACATTCTATACTGTGCCACATAGTGAACCATCCCCCCTTAACGCATACATTCTATACTGTGCCACATAGTGTACCATCCCCCTTAACGCATACATTCTATACTGTGCCACATAGTGAACCATCCCCCCTTAACGCATACATTCCATACTGTGCCACATAGTGAACCATCCCCCCTTAACGCATACATTCCATACTGTGCCACATAGTGAACCATCCCCCCTTAACGCATACATTCTATACTGTGCCACATAGTTAACCATCCCCCCTTAACGCATACATTCTATACTGTGCCACATAGTTCTTGTTTCATGTTACTGTAGATATACTGAACTGATATTTACCAGGCATTTGCAGATCACCTCTTAGTAAGTTAAGTCACATTATGCACTCACGATTCTTATTAGTAGGGCTGGGATGTGGCCAATATTTGCAATTAAACTTAATAATGCTGATATCAAGTACATAATACACAGTATATTTGTTCAGCGCATAAGCTTTTTCTCAATTGATGTAGTTTTTCCTGATCTACTTTCCTCTATATATTCCTTTGTTGAGTTCTGAACTTTGGGGGGGGGGACAAGATTTTAATGCACAAGTTTTTTTTTTTAATGGAGACACCCTTTCTTTTTAAACCGTTTTCTATCTTTTGTAAAGTCACTAGTTTTGCCATCAACTATATCATATCTCATTCAGACCCTTTAGTAATTCTGCCTAAGCACATAAGTCTATATTTGAAAATTCTTTTACAACGCGAGTGTCAGTAATTTCTGAAAATGTGATAACAGTTTGAAATTTATTTTTCGGCAAAGTAAATATACTCTATATACACAGCCATTTATCTGTTTGTGTGTCTAACTAATATTTCACGAATTTCGTTACAAGTTTGTTGAAAGTTCAATAATTAGTTTTCAACATATTGCAACGATACGACAAGCTGATTGACAATTTTGCAACAGCTCTGTGTGCGTGTGTGTGTGTGTGTGTGTGTGTGTGGGTTTGTGTGTGTATGTGAAAGAGTGAGAGTGAATGTGTATTCAGCTGAGCTAGAAAACCAGATATTGAGGTAGAGGTGTGGTTATTATAACCATACTTTATTGTAGATTATGGTTAAAGTTTGGGTAAGGTGTGAACAATTGTTTTGTGGATAAGTTGAAAGTGCTGTGACTATATCCAATAATGTAGTTATGGTTGAATAACATTGTGAATGTAGTGTGTATCCATCTTCAAAGTGCAAATAGGATGTTGATGTACGAAATCACTTACACAACGTTGATTATAATGCAGAATTTACGATTATGGGTTATACTGTAGTTAAGATAGAGTAGTAGAAACTGAATTAATTGAAAGGCGTTGATGAAGATGTAACTGATATGAGTAGGAGATTGAGGATGGCAATAGAATATAAGTCTAATGAGAGAGGGTGTGTATTAAAGCCAAGATGTAATGGTAGAGTGCGAGACTGCAGATGATATTAGTGGAAAGCCTGGAAGGAATGTTTGAATCTAGGATATGTAGGACAAGTTGAGTGTGTGGATAGAGCAAGTCTATCAGTAGGTGCTAAAGAGAAGGAAGGTGTGGATGAAGGGAAGATATGTTGGGAGGGTGTTTATGAAGCGTACAGAGGATAAAGCTAGGGTGTGTGAGGAGGGTGGTTATGAAGCTTACAGTGGAAGGTAAAGCTAGGGTGTGTGGGGAGGGTGTTTATGAAGCTTACAGTGGAAGGTAAAGCTGGGGTGTGTGGGGAGGGTGTTTATGAAGCTTACAGTGGAAGGTAAAGCTAGGGTGTGTGGGGAGGGTGTTAATGAAGCTTACAGAGGAAGTTAAAGCTAGGGTGTGAGGGGAGGGTGTTAATGAAGCTTACAGTGGTAGGTAAAGTTAGAGTGTGTGGGGAGGGTGTTTATGGAGCTTACAGTGGAAGGTAAAGCTAGGGGGTGTGGAGAGGGTGTTTATGGAGCTTACAGAGGAAGGTAAAGCTAGGGTGTGTGGGGAGGGTGTTTATGGAGCTTACAGTGGAAGGTAAAGCTAGGGTGTGTGGGGAGGGTGTTTATGGAGCTTACAGAGGAAGGTAAAGCTAGGGTGTGTGGGGACGGTGTTTATGGAGCTTACAGAGGAAGGTAAAGCTAGGGTGTGTGGGGAGGGTGTTTATGGAGCTTACAGAGGAAGGTAAAGCTAGGGTGTGTGGGGACGGTGTTTATGGAGCTTACAGTGGAAGGTAAAGCTAGGGTGTGTGGGGAGGGTGTTTATGGAGCTTACAGTGGAAGGTAAAGCTAGGGTATATGGGGAGGGTGTTTATGGAGCTTACAGTGGAAGGTAAAGCTGGGGTGTGTGGGTAGGGTGTTTATGAAGCTTACAGTGGAAGGTAAAGCTAGGGTGTGAGGGGAGGGTGTTTATGGAGCTTACAGAGGAAGGTAAAGCTAGGGTGTGAGGGGAGGGTGTTAATGAAGCTTACAGTGGAAGATAAAGTTAGGGTGTTTATGGAGCTTACAGAGGAAGGTAAAGCTAGGGTGTGAGGGGAGGGTGTTAATGAAGCGTACAGTGGAAGGTAAAGCTAGGGTGTTTGGGGAGGGTGTTTATGAAGCTTACAGTGGAAGGTAAAGCTAGGGTGTGTGGGGAGGGTGTTTATGAAGCCTACAGTGGAAGGTAAAGCTGGGGTGTTTGGGGAGGGTGTTTATGAAGCTTACAGTGGAAGGTAAAGCTAGGGTGTGTGGGGAGGGTGTTTATGGAGCTTACAGTGGAAGGTAAAGCTGGGGTGTGTGAGGAGGGTGTTTATGAAGCTTACAGTGGAAGGTAAAGCTAGGGTGTGTGGGGAGGGTGTTAATGAAGCTTACAGAGGAAGGTAAAGCTAGGGTGTGAGGAGGGTGTTAATGAAGCTTACAGTGGTAGGTAAAGTTAGGGTGTGTGGGGAGGGTGTTTATGGAGCTTACAGTGGAAGGTAAAGCTAGGGTGTGTGGGAAGGGTGTTTATGGAGCTTACAGTGGAAGGTAAAGCTAGGGTGTGTGGGAAGGGTGTTTATGGAGCTTACAAAGGAGTACAAAGGAAATCAAGCAACAACAGATCTAGTGACCCTTCTAGGTTGCTTGTCCTCCAAAACACTGAGGATCAAGTGTCCAAACAGTGGTTTAGAGTGGGTAAGGGAACATTGGAAAGGGAATTACTGCCCTGGAACAAATGTCCGTGGCAGGATTAGGAAGTTAGTAGAGGACAGATGGGTTAGCAACTGAGGGGGGGATAAAATAAAGTTATTCATTTACAAACGCAGTCAGTCACGGGTTTGATGAGATATTTGTCTAGGCGGAGTTAAATGAATCAACGGTGATGCAGTCTATAACGTTTCGGGGAAGCCCATTCCACAAGTTGACAACTCGATTGAAGAAGAAATTCTTAGATTCGTGCGAGTTAAAAGATTTACCAATAATTTTGCAACCGTTTCCCCGCGTGTAATTAGATTGGTCGATAGTGAAGTACTTACTACAGTTCATATTGTCGATGCCTTTGATGATTTTGAACACTTGAATTAAGTCGCTTCTTAATCTGCGCTGGGTTAAAGGAAATATATTTAATTCTCTAAGACGCTCTTCGTATGGTTTGTTCTTTAGGCTAGGTATCATTTTGGTAACTCTACGTTGAACTCGCTCTAGCTTGTTTATATCTTTTTGGTAATAAGGGCACTAGGATTGAACGCAGTATTCCAGAAGAGGGCGGACTAAGGAATTGTAATGGATTTATGCTCAAATGACCTGCCTATAAAGCCAATTATTTTGTTTGCCTTTGTTACGTCCTGGGATATATAAACACTGGGCTCTTTCTATTGGACTAGGTATGCGGCAACAACGGAAAACGCTAGATCCAACCCTTATCTATAAACCCAGGCAACAAACCACCCTAAACCGTCAAGAGTCCTGCCTGGACAACAAGGTATCCTATGACTCGGTTACAGGGTGCACGCACTATAGACTGCTGATAGTCAAGCAGGCTATATAAAAGATCACACAATTAAGTTGACTTAAAGCTTCAAGGAAAAGATAGATAACGGAATTAAATTGCAGAAACAATGTAATAAAAAACTAGAAGAAAGTACATTTAACATTACGTTAATTAATACAACTAATCACCCCTGCGTGAAAGAAGGTGAAAGCAAACAGTCCTCAAAACATCGTACAGGTAGACAAGATGCGGGTTTCTAAACTGCATGCGGCTACTGTAGGATCTGATGCTTAGCAAAGAAAGTACGTTACGGATTTAGAGAACTCTTAACTCATAAGCAGGAATAAATACTAGTGATAGGCCATACAGTGTATAATGGCATAGGTATAATTAAATAAAGGCAGCAACTCGCAACATAACCACATACAGGTGTGCTTCTCACTCTTAGTCAGGCAAGCCTGCTCGGACAGAGTCTCTAAGCCACACCCTGACTCACAATGCTCACAAAAACGGTAAACTGTGGCACAATAACAAGCATACAGAGATAATAAACCCCTAGCTGTTAATCTGCCAGGTGGCAGAGGTCTAGCCGGAAGGATATAGGCTTCGGATACCCGGGCTGAGCCACCTGCTCTAGCCTAGGGACGTTCCCAAGTCTGTGCGCCAAATTACTCTAATTGAGTCTCTTGAGAGACTCAGATCGCAAGTATCTGACTCTCTCCTGGCGACCCTAAAACAAAAGCAAGACGTGCTAGCGCAGTGCTGAGTGGACTAGGCAAGGGCCCTCACACAACACAACCTTAGACACACAGGGACACAGACAAGAAAATGCCCCCAGACTCCCACAGGTATCCTAGTAAAGTCATGCGGGTCCACAGGACTCGCACCAGCAGACTTTACTTAAAGGATCGCAAAAAACCTCCTCTCCGGTCTAGCCCCTGCTAACCTAACACAAGAACACACTAGCAAGCATGAAACCACCAAATATGAGACAACAAAAAAAGCTTCCTAGGTCTCATTAACAATTACGTCTCTGCATAAGGCCCAAAATCCTATCTAATTATCTGAGAGCTCGTCGTTAATACAATAATAGATATAAGGTCTATCAAGGGGATGGGATAATTAAATAGATTGCTGAAGTAGTGGAAAGAAGGTATACAAAGTAAGAGAGAAAGTTTCTAAGTGGGGTTGAGAGGGATAGATATCAAGTGGGTCCGAAGGGTACGACAGTGAGGTGAGCTCTGAGTCTTGAATCTGTCTGGACCCCACCCTAGGCATGCAAAATACATCCCATGCTTGGCAACACTCAACACAGTTGCCAGGTCAAAATCCTCTACCCCTGGCGTGAGTCGAAACTAAGCCTAACGTTGCTATCAAATGCACGTGGCAACATCAGGCTTGTCCCAAGCTGGACTCTCCGCACGAAGCAACGTCCCCCAGCCGGTCTCTCTTTCTCCCGCTCGTCTGCTCCCACTCTCACTAGACTTACATCTTATATATTATAATGAAACAATCAACTATCCAGAATAAAATATACTAAGATGAGTTGGTTAAGAATAAGGGCAGCTTCAAGCTGTGAAACAACATAAGAATATCCCAGACATTAGTTAATTGTCCGGCCGCCAGCCGGTTTCTAAACGGCTGGGCAGCCGACGCGCGCGCATGCCCGCACTTGGCTACTATGCAGGAGCGTCACACCTCCCCCAAGATATAAGACCCTTGACTAAGTTCTTCATATCTAACAGAAAGCTTCTCATAGTACCACACACTGTTGCGACACAAGGCACTATATATAAAAAAAATAAAGACTGTTGCACTCCACCGAGCAAGTTCAACTAACTTAGCGACAATAAGCGAAAACATTCAACTTAGATACTGCTACAACATCTTATACAAAATTCTACACGTTATAAAAATAAAGAGTTTTTATAAGGTTTTTGCTTTTTTAATTTGTTTTTTTCGGCTGAACTACAGTGACAGCCTATTTTCCTCCACACTCAACCCTCAATCCTGTGGCAGTCTAACCAACATCATCCACCCTTGATAGACAATCCGCTATCACGTTATCAGAACCGGCAATATGGCGTATGTCCAGATTATACTCCTGAAGCATGAGTGACCACCTGGTCAGCCTCATATTCCGGTTATGAAACTGATTCAAGAATTTCAGAGGGTGATGATCGGTATAAACCACTACGACTGGTCCGAAAGCAGGAACATATACATCGAAGTGCCTGAGCGCCAGCACTATCGCCAGGAGTTCTTTTTCAATTACAGAGTAATTCCTTTGTGCACTATTGAATTTTTTACTATAAAAACTCACTGGATGTTCGATACCTTCATCATCTGTCTGTAACAAGACAGCCCCAGCCCCTACGCCACTGGCATCAGTCGCCAGCTGAAAAGGTCTGCTGAAGTCCGGGGCCCTGAGTATGGGGTGGGTACATAACAGGTGTTTCACCAAGGAAAACGCCTCTGCACACTCAGGAGACCACCGGAACGTCTTGTCCTTAGCTAATAAGTCAGTTAAAGGTGCAAGTACAGTCGAATAGCCTTTGATGAAGCGACGATAATAGCCTATCATACCTAGAAATCGCATGATTTGTTTCTTAGTAGTAGGCTGGGGAAACTGATCGATGGCTTTGATCTTTGTCTGTGAAGGGCACACCTGACCCATCCCCACCTCGAACCCCAGGTACAAAACTGTGGCTTTGACAAAATCGCACTTACCCAGGTTTACCACCAAACCTGCTTCATTCAGTTTATTAAAAAGCTGTCCGATGTGAGCACAGTGACTGTTAAAATCATCGTCGTATATTATGACATCATCTAGGTACACCGTACAGTTGGGAATGTCGGCTACAATGTCGTTCATTAATTTCTGAAACGTTGCAGGGGCATTTTTCAGCCCGTATGGCATAACATGGCAACGATATGTGGCACCGTCCACCACAAACCCACACACCTCTCGCGCTCACTCAGACAAGGGCACTTGCCAATAACCCTTAACAAGGTCTATCTTAGTGAGGAACTTGGCTTTTCCTATCTTATCCACACTGTCGTCCACGCGAGGGAGAGGGTAGGCATTTGTGGGGGTTAAACCATTCAACCTGCGGAAATCTATACAAAACCGCACCTTGCCATCTGGTTTGGGCTGCAGTGTGACGGGGGAAGTCCACCTTACTGCACCCTCAGAAATCAGCCCACGTTTCAGCATATAATCCAGCTCTTCCCTAAGTGCTGGTAATTTAATAGGGGTAACACGGTATGGCACGGATATAAAGGGCGGGTGGTCCCCAACATCGACATCGTGCACCGCTTGAGTAGTGAGGCCAGGATGCTCCGCGAAAACAGCTGGGTTTGAATCAAACAAGTGCTGCACAGCTACACGCTGTTGCTCAGGCAGGTGCAATATCAACTCGTGAGCCACTTGTCTAGAATTCCCCGCCCACTGATCCGCGGAAACATGACAATCCCAGTTATCCTCCCCCGCAGCTTGACTGTCCCTTCCTCCTTCTCCACCACGATCAACACCTGGACAGTGAGAGGCTTGGAGGGGCGCCTCACATACTCTTTCATCAGATTTACATGGCAAAGTTGGTTCTTTTTCTTACGATCAGGAGTAGCTACTAAATAGTCGAGATCAGAAACCTTCCTTACAACCCGATACGGACCAGAATACTTGGCAGACAAGGGGTGTCCCACCAGAGGCAGTAGTATCAGTACCTCCTGATCTACTTCAAACTCCCTCAGCTTCACCTTCTGGTCGTATCTGTCCTTCATCTGAGCTTGTGAACTCTTAAGGTTCCGACCTGCTACCTCCAGGCTCTTTAGCATTCTCTCACGGCTTTCAACAACATACTTTAGAAGCGAGCATGGCTTTGTGACTCCCTCCCAGATCTCCTTGACTATGTGGAGGGGCCCCCTGACCCTGTGTCCAAAAACCAACTCGTTCGGGCTAAATCCCAAGCTCTCCCCAGGTACTTCTCTCGCAGCAAATAAAACGTATGGGAGACCTAGATCCCAGTCCTTCCCATTTTCCATGCAATAACACCGCAACATACTCTTGAGAGTCGAGTGCCACCTTTCCAAAACTCCCTGCCTCTCGGGATGGTAGGCAGATGACACCACAGACACTATCCCATGTTGCTGCATGGTCTGCTTAAACAGAGCAGAAGTAAAATTGGATCCCTGATCAGACTGGATCTCCTGAGGGTAGCCATAACGAGAGAAATAGACAAGTAGGTTTTTGACAACAGTCTTGGCCATCCCGTTGCGCATGGGGTAAGCATCTGGATACCGTGTTGCTACATCCATTACAGTTAGTAAAAATGTATTGCCGGCACTAGTGGGGGGCAATGGGCCAACCATATCGATAACTACTTTGCTGAAGGGCGGCCCAATGACAGGGATGGGTTGTAACGGGGCTCTCGGGATGACCTGATTGGGTTTCCCAACAACTTGACAAGTGTGACACTGTGACACCCATGACACGACACTCGCCTTTAACCCAGGCCACCAGAAAAGCTTGCTCAGAGCTGCCTCCGTCTTACGTGCCCCCAGGTGCCCTGCCAAAGGCACATCATGAGCTAATCTCAATAAGCTCTCACGGCACACCCTCGGTACTACTAACTGGTCCACTAATCCTAACCCACCATCCCACTTTTTCTTGGGATCCTGATGTCTCCGATACAAGATCCCCTCGGACAAGAAAAAATCACCAGGCTGCGCATCCCCATCGCTCTCCAGTTCGACAGCACCATTACCACACGCCCTGACTTCAGGATCTTCCAGCTGCAAGGAACATATATCAGCAGGTACGAGATTATCCAAGTTCATCTTAAATAATTTATTTCCACCTCCAATGTCCCGCTGAGCCATCCTTTCCTCACGCTGCGCATAACGATGCTGTCGCAGAGTCTCTTCCTGCCCTGCACCTGCACTAGCGGTGACAGGCCCCGGGGCCTCTCCAGACTCTAACATAGGTGCCAATAATGAGTCACCAAGAAACACTGCCGGCTCAAAACTCTCCAATTGACCAACATTTCCCGTTTTCTTGTGACCTTTCCTCCGCGGTTTGATAGACTGAGGTGGTGGCTGCAAGGCTCCGGATGTCTGAGAACGCGTCACAACACACGCCATGGTTTGTACGCTACACTTCTCAACCCACTCCTGTTCCTCCCTACTAACGTCGACCGCCTTCTCGGCAACGACCAAGGGTGAAACCATAGAAGCAGGCACCGCAAAGTCGTTGCCGAGGAGGAGGTCGACGCCCCCAACAGGCAAGTTCTCTACAATTCCGACATCCAGCTCCTTCGCCACACCACCCACCTCCAGCTCCATCCGCACCAGCGGGTAGGACTTCGTAGCATTGATCCCCTGAACTACCACCACCCGAGCAGCGTTAATCGGCCTACCAGTAAAGTTCTTTAACAAGGTCTGAGAAGCCCCATTATCACGCAATAGCTTAACTCCTCGCCTTTCGCCAGCCCACCTCACAAAACCATGCCCTCTATGACCCCCAAAGACGTCGCGGACAGGGTTCGAGCCTTCCGGACTCTTGAACACAGGCTGTGTCCCAACCTCTGACGAACTACCCTTGGCAAACTCAGAAGATATAGGCGACACCCCTATGCTGCGGGCCAATGACACTACCTTGTTCGGTGGCTTGTTCGGACAAGCATTTGCAAAGTGACCCTCCTTGTGACATGCAAAGCACTCTTTATTCTTTGGTTTCCCTTGGGAGTGGGAGGTACCATTAGACTTCTTATACGGGACGGTATTTGGTTTATGTTCAGTTTTATTGTCAGTGCTACATGGTTTTGTGTATTTATGTGTATCAAAATTCTTGGGAGGGGGAGGGGTACGATCCTTTGCACCCGACTCACTCCTAGCTGCTGCTTCGCACCCTCGAATTAATGACAGTCGGCGGTCAGCCATTTCTGCTGCCTCCTGGAGAGTTCTAGGATTTTTTTCCTTTATATTTAATGTTAAGTCCCCGCCTGTGCACTTAAAGAACTGCTCCAAGAGAACCAGCTCACTCAACTCCTCAAAAGTAGCTGCCCTCTCAGAACGCAGCCAATGTCGTAGTGCATCAGACAAGTCCCGGGCGTGTTCTAGGAAGGTACTATCCTTGCCCTTAGTAACACCCCGAAACTTCAAGCGGTAAGTTTCTGGTTGTAACTCATAGGCCCGTAGCACAGCCTTCTTTAGCTCATCATAAACTACACAGGACTCTAAAGGTAGTGCATCATACGCTTTTAGCCCCTTTCCTAGGAGTCTTGATGAAACTAATGCTGCCCACTTTTCCTGAGGCCACTGGTGTTCCTGACACTTCTTCTCAAATCGCATAAAAAACTCAGACACACCTAATTCATCGAACACAGGAACTAGTTTAAGCAGGTGCGACAATGATTGGTCCCGATGTCTGTTACCTCCCCCAATATTTCGCCCTGTTACCTCCACTCGAGATCTCTCCAGCTCCCGGTCAGCCCGATACCTAGTAGACTCTGCCTGCAGTTCAGCCTCTCGTATAGCTGTTCTCTCTGCAGCCTCAGCCTGCACACTAGCCTGTCTCTCGGCAGCCTCAACCTGAGCTCTAGCCTGTCTTTCGGCAGCCTCAACCTTGGCCATCTCAAGCCGAAACAACAAATCTGGAGTCAACCCTTGAGGAGGGGAAGGTGCATTTAATGGAGAGGGTCCCTGGGATTGAATTCCACGCTGCCATTGACCATCAACTTGGGGGTATGTACTAAATTCAGGCACCCTGACGTTTGATACGGGGGTAGAGTGGAGGGGGGGCTGGGGACCGGGGCCCCCAGTCGCCTCTCCACCCAGGTCTCTCCCTTCTAAACCCAATATCAAAGTCCTCAGCTGATCTTTCCTCATGCCACTTAAACCCTGGTGACCCTGAAGACCTGCCACACACTTTAAGCCATACTTATTCAGCTTCAACACCCTGGCAGCGGTAAGGGGCACCTCTAAAAATCTTCTAGCACCCTCCTCGCTATCGACTAGCCACTCCACAGGTCTTTCTCCCTCCGAGCCCGTATCGTGACCTGACCCATCACTGTGTTCTGATGTATTAGACATGCTTGTGTACTGCAGTAATTATCACGGTTATAGAATGTGCCTTATCTCCTATGCAAGTATGTATATACTAATGTTATTTAAAGTCTTTAATGTGTTATATTGGTTGCTCCAAAAAAAAAACTATGTCCACTGTATTCCTCTAATCATAAGGAATCTCAAAACAAATGACCACTATATTTCATTGTTCAGTAAATCCTATGCAAGGTCGTCATTTGTTACGTCCTGGGATATATAAACACTGAGCTCTTTCTATTGGACTAGGTATGCGGCAACAAGCAACAACGGAAAACGCTAGATCCAACCCTTATCTATAAACCCAGGCAACAAACCACCCTAAACCGTCAAGAGTCCTGCCTGGACAACAAGGTATCCTATGACTCGGTTACAGGGTGCACGCACTATAGACTGCTGATAGTCAAGCAGGCTATATAAAAGATCACACAATTAAGTTGACTTAAAGCTTCAAGGAAAAGATAGATAACGGAATTAAATTGCAGAAACAATTTAATAACAAACTAGAAGAAAGTACATTTAACGTTACGTTAATTAATACAACTAATCACCCCTGCGTGAAAGAAGGTGAAAGCAAACAGTCCTCAAAACATTGTACAGGTAGACAAGATGCGGGTTTCTAAACTGCATGCGGCTACTGTAGGATCTGATGCTTAGCAAAGAAAGTACGTTACGGATTTAGAGAACTCTTAACTCATAAGCAGGAATAAATACTAGTGATAGGCCATACAGTGTATAATGGCATAGGTATAATTAAATAAAGGCAGCAACTCGCAACATAACCACATACAGGTGTGCTTCTCACTCTTAGTCAGGCAAGCCTGCTCGGACAGAGTCTCTAAGCCACACCCTGACTCACAATGCTCACAAAAACGGTAAACTGTGGCACAATAACAAGCATACAGAGATAATAAACCCCTAGCTGTTAATCTGCCAGGTGGCAGAGGTCTAGCCGGAAGGATATAGGCTTCGGATACCCGGGCTGAGCCACCTGCTCTAGCCTAGGGACGTTCCCAAGTCTGTGCGCCAAATTACTCTAATTGAAAGGGTGCTCTCTTGAGAGACTCAGATCGCAAGTATCTGACTCTCTCCTGGCAACCCTAAAACAAAAGCAAGACGTGCTAGCGCAGTGCTGAGTGGACTAGGCAAGGGCCCTCACACAACACAACCCTAGACACACAGGGACACAGACAAGAAAATGCCCCCAGACTCCCACGGGTATCCTAGTAAAGTCGTGCGGGTCCACAGGACTCGCACCAGCAGACTTTACTTAAAGGATCGCAAAAAACCTCCTCTCCGGTCTAGCCCCTGCTAACCTGACACAAGAACACACTAGCAAGCATGAAACCACCAAATATGTGACAACAAAAAAGCTTCCTAGGTCTCATTAACAATTACGTCTCTGCATAAGGCCCAAAATCCTATCTAATTATCTGAGAGCTCGTCGTTAATACAATAATAGATATAAGGTCTATCAAGGGGATGGGATAATTAAATAGATTGGTGAAGTAGTGGAAAGAAGGTATACAAAGTAAGAGAGAAAGTTTCTAAGTGGGGTTGAGAGGGATAGATATCAAGGGGGTCCGAAGGGTACGACAGTGAGGTGAGCTCTGAGTCTTGAATCTGTCTGGACCCCACCCTAGGCATGCAAAATACATCCCATGCTTGGCAACACTCAACACAGTTGCCGGGTCAAAATCCTCTACCCCTGGCGTGAGTCGAAACTAAGCCTAACGTTGCTATCAAATGCACGAGGCAACATCAGGCTCGTCCCAAGCTGGACTCTCCGCGCGAAGCAACGTCCCCCAGCCGGTCTCTCTCTCTCCCGCTCATCTGCTCCCACTCTCACTAGACTTACATCTTATATATTATAATGAAACAATCAACTATCGAGAATAAAATATACTAAGATGCGTTGGTTAAGAATAAGGGCAGCTTCAAGCTGTGAAACAACATAAGAATATCCCAGACATTAGTTACATTGTCGTAGGATATATACTAAGGAAAAGCCGGCCGGCCGGCTGCCGCCAGCCGGTTTCTAAACGGCTGGGCAGCCGACGCGCGCGCATGCCCGCACGTGGCTACTATGCAGGAGCGTCACACCTTAACAACTTCTGAACATTGTTGACTCGGTTTTAGGTTACTCGATATTGTTACTCCCAGATCGGTTTCTCTGTTTACATTCTTAAGCTGAGTGCCATTCATCGAATAGTTTGCTTTCTCATTTAGGTATCCGACATGTAGTACTTTACATTTATCCGCATTGAAACTCATTTGCCAAATTTGGGCCCAACATGACAATTTATCTAGATTGTGTTGTATATCGTCAACTTGTTCTTTTGAGAGTACGCTATTTGCAATTTTTGTATCGTCAGCAAATTTTGAGATTGTACAGGTGAGACCCTCATCTATGTCGTTGATGTAAATTAGAAAGAGAATTGGTCCTAGTACCGATCCCTGGGGTACCCCGCTACTTACATTGGTCCATTTAGATGCCTTACCGTTTATGACTACCCTTTGCTTTCTGTTGCTGAGCCAATTTTCTATCCATTTCAACACACCGTCTTGTATTCCATGCGCTTTTAGTTTTAGCAGTAAACGTTTGTGGGGAACTTTGTCAAAGGCCTTTTGAAAATCAAGGTATATAATATCTACAGCTTTACTCTCATCGTAGAGGTTGAGGATATCGTGGAAGAAGTCTAAGAGGTTTGTTAAACAGGAACGTTTTTTACGAAAGCCGTGTTGAGTATCTTTAAGTATGTTATTTTCCTCTAAGTGATTTACGAGTCTGTCTCGTATGACCGTTTCTAGCATTTTACATACAACTGAGGTTAAGCTAATTGGACGATAGTTACAGAGGAAGGTAAAGCTAGGGTGTGAGGGGAGGGTGTTAATGAAGCTTACAGCGGAAGGTAAAGCTAGGGTGTGTGGGGAGGGTGTTTATGGAGCTTACAGTGGAAGGTAAAACTAGGGTGTGTGGGAAGGGTGTTTATGAAGCTTACAGTGGAAGGTAAATCTAGGGTGTGTGGGGAGGGTGGTTATGAATCTTACAGAGGAAGGTAAAGCTAGGGTGTGTGGGGAGGGTGTTTATGAAGCTTACAGAGGAAGGTAAAGCTAGGGTGTGTGGGGAGGGTGTTTATGAAGCGTACAGAGGAGGATAAAGCTAGGGTGTGTGGGGAGGGTGTTTATGGAGCTTACAGTGGAAGGTAAAGCTATGGTGTGTGGGGAGGGTGTTTATGAAGCTTACAGTGGAAGGTAAAGCTGGGGTGTGTGGGGAGGGTGTTTATGAAGCTTACAGTGGAAGGTAAAGCTAGGGTGTGTTGGAAGGGTGTTTATGAAGCTTACAGTGGAAGGTAAAGCTAGGGTGTGTGGGGAGGGTGTTTATGAAGCTTACAGTGGAAGGTAAAGCTAGGGTGTGTGGGGAGGGTGTTAATGAAGCTTACAGTGGAAGGTAAAGCTGGAGTGTGTGGGGAGGGTGTTTATGAAGCTTACAGTGGAAGGTAAAGCTAGGGTGTGTGGGGAGGGTGTTTATGAAGCTTACAGTGGAAGGTAAAGCTAGGGTGTGTGGGGAGGGAGTTTATGAAGCTTACAGTGGAAGGTAAAGCTAGGGTGTGTTGGAAGGGTGTTTATGAAGCTTACAGTGGAAGGTAAAGCTAGGGTGTGTGGGGAGGGTGTTTATGAAGCTTACAGTGGAAGGTAAAGCTAGGGTGTGTGGGGAGGGTGTTAATGAAGCTTACAGTGGAAGGTAAAGCTGGAGTGTGTGGGGAGGGTGTTTATGAAGCTTACAGTGGAAGGTAAAGCTAGGGTGTGTGGGGAGGGTGTTTATGAAGCTTACAGTGGAAGGTAAAGCTAGGGTGTGTGGGGAGGGTGTTTATGAAGCTTACAGTGGAAGGTAAAGCTAGGGTGTGTGGGAAGGGTGTTTATGAAGCTTACAGAGGAAGGTAAAGCTAGGGTGTGTGGGGAGGGTGTTTATGGAGCTTACAGTGGAAGGTAAAGCTAGGGTGTGAGGGGAGGGTGTTAATGAAGCTTACAGTGGAAGGTAAGGCTAGGGTGTGTGGGGAGGGTGTTTATGAAGCTTACAGTGGAAGGTAAAGCTAGGGTGTGTGGGGAGGGTGTTTATGAAGCTTACAGTGGAAGGTAAAGCTAGGGTGTGTGGGGAGGGTGTTTATGAAGCTTACAGTGGAAGGTAAAGCTGGGGTGTGTGGGGAGGGTGTTTATGGAGCTTACAGTGGAAGGTAAAGCTAGGGTGTGTGGGGAGGGTGTTTATGAAGCTTACAGTGGAAGGTAAAGCTAGGGTGTGTGGGGAGGGTGTTTATGGACCTTACAGAGGAAGGTAAAGCTAACGTGTGTGGGAAGGGTGTTTATGGAGCTTACAGTGGAAGATAAAGCTTGGGTGTGTGGGGAGGGTGTTTATGGAGCTTACAGTGGAAGGTAAAGCTAGGGTGTATGGGGAGGGTGTTTATGAAGCTTACAGTGGAAGGTAAAGCTAGGGTGTGTGGGGAGGGTGTTTATGATGCTTACAATGGAAGGTAAAGCTGGGGTGTGTGGGAAGGGTGTTTATGAAGCTTACAGAGGAAGGTAAAGCTAGGGTGTGAGGGGAGGGTGTTAATGAAGCTTACAGTGGAAGGTAAAGCTAAGGTGTGTGGGGAGGGTGTTAATGAAGCTTACAGTGGAAGGTAAAGCTAGGGTGTGAGGGGAGGGTGTTAATGAAGCTTACAGTGGAAGGTAAAGCTAGGGTGTGTGGGGAGGGTGTTAATGAAGCTTACAGTGGAAGGTAGAGCTAGGGTGTGTGGGGAGGGTGTTTATGGAGCTTACAGTGGAAGGTAAAGCTAGGGTGTGTGGGAAGGGTGTTTATGAAGCTTACAGAGGAAGGTAAAGCTAGGGTGTGACGGGAGGGTGTTAATGAAGCTTACAGTGGAAGGTAAAGCTAAGGTGTGTCGGTACGTTTGTTTATGAAGCTTACAGTGGAAGGTAAAGCTAGGGTGTGTGGGGAGTGATTATGAAGCTAGTAGGGGTGTTCGGTTGTTTAATGAAGTGGTTGTGGATGAAGCTAAGATGTGTGGGGAGGGTGCTTATGGAGGTGTTGTGGATAAATCAGAGGATGTAGCGGAAAAGGGAGATTAGAACAGCGAGGGTAGAAAACGGGTAGATTATTGGGTTAGTTGCAGTTAGTGTAAGTGGGAACCATAGGAGGGTGTGGAGTAAATTTTAACTAGTAAGAACATGTAGGGTGGAATGGGTAATGACAGAAAAGAACGTATGTAAGGGTGTAGATTAGGAGGGTTACGTATTTAATGTGTATGGTGGAGAACAGAAAGAAGGAGTATATTAATATAAGTAATGGTAGAAAAAGGAGAGGTGCAAAGTGGATGGGTGTGGATGAATCTGGGGGAGTACAGTTTCTTTTTTTTCTTTTTTTTTTTTGCATGAAGGAAAAATGTAGGCGGACTATTTAGTGGGTGTGGTAGTACCGTCCTAGCGTGTCTCACATGCTCGTACAGATTAATACACACACACAACAAAACCATTCCAACAGCTTCCTCTATCTATAACACCCCTTCTCTGCTATCTACACTTTCCCAGCCGTATGGTCCTAAGTGTACTGTCTGATGGCGCAATGGGATTCCAAATGTAAGATAAGATAGAAAGACTACAGGATAGAAGAACTAAAGCGAGAGTAGAAAGTGGGTAGAATGTGGGTATATGAAGGAAGGATGTGGGAGTAAAATTGAAGAGAAACGTGTGGGTAGGATGTGGGAGTAAAAGTGGGAGAAGGAAATTGGGCGAGGTCTAAAACTCGTGAGATGCGGGAAAGTTGAGAGAGCCTGGGTAAACTTACCACACTTACGTTAACCACCATGAATACTGAGTATCTAGTCAGCAAGGGTCCGGATCCAACTACATTTTATCCTACTAGGTTTTATCCACTGTATCCAACTATATTATTTTGATAAAACTTTTGTTCCACTATATTTTATCCAACTATATATTATAGGGTGGATGGGGCTCGTCAGCATCGGAACCCATCTAGGGGAGACAACCTTATGGAGTTTCTGCTGGGTCGCGGTAGGACGTCCCCTGTGCTCGACGCAATCTGCGGCTTTATATGGGGGAACTTCAGTCGGTCCCGTTGATCTTCTGCAGCGTCTGTGGTTCAGCGTCTGTGGTTCAGCGGCCTCTCCCCCCAGCTTCATCCCCTTCCACCATGCTACCCTGCTCTACCTTCGTCATCCTCTGATCATTCGACTGTGCCAGCTTCGATCTGCGCCATCTTGACTCCTTTCTGGTTGGTGGGGGCTGGCGCTTCCCTGGACTTGTGACACATGTTTTTGTCCACTAGAGGGACGTGGCACCCACGGTGGTCGTCTCTGGTATCGGCAAATCCTCGGCTTCCTTTGGGGTTCCATGGTGGGCCCCTGCTTTCCATCAGTGCCAGGGACGCCTTCAGCTTCAGGGGTTAGTGTTGGCCCCTCCGTCCTCGCCTCTACACTTCACCACTTACTGGGAGGCCGCTGCGGCTTTGACCAATACCGTGTCAGGGTTCACCGCCTTTGACGCTTAGGACGTTGCTGCCCGTCTACCCTGGCGGGACCCAGTTAGGGTGAATTGGAGTCGATCCACAACGTCCTTAAACTCAAGACCAAGACAACCTTATATAAATCCGGGTGGATGGGAGTCATCAGCCTTAGTCGGCAACCCATCTAGGGGAATAAACCTCACACAAATCACTGCTCACCTAAGGGTGAAGGGTAAAGCCACCCATCACGGTTGATAAAATACTGCTAAAAAATACGTAGAGGGCCTCAGTTGAGTGGTCAATCCTATAAGTCCTTGAATAAACTGGCACAGGTTGTCCTTCTCATGGGGTACAGGTCCACTTTGGAGCGTTTCAAGCATGGCCTCCCTCATAAAGGGGAGAAAGGCATCCGGCAATAGATAGATATAGATATTTTAACTAACTATATTTTATTCATCCACAGTATAATAATCCAACTATATATAACTTAACTATATTCTTTATATGCCCTTCAAAAAAATTAAAAAAAATAGAAAGAAAGACGAAGAGTACACCACCAGAGAAAACCATTCTTACCATACCGTGTTATAGAAGAAGGGGACAACAACCACCCGAGTGACCAAAGACTATTACAGTGCTACTCCAGACATCAATGGCTTATCCACCTCCAACTTCCAGGGTTCACGTCTGACCTCCTCTCCCGCAATACACCACCTGCTGATGTCTACCAACCCACCAGAACAACCACAGGCCAGCCTTGTACCACCACTGCCAAAAAACTGTTTTAACCCTTTCCCTGCAAGAGACGTTTCGGAATGCCATGGCAATTTACAGCAATCTACAGGCTTTTAAAGCCTCTTAAGCCTGTAAAATCGAGTGCAAGGGAGCGAGACAGGCCATCCGTCCTTCTCCCAGGCAGCCGCCCGGTTCACTGAAGGGTCTGAGTCAGAGTCTCGCTAGATATACAATGCTGCCAAAGGCAAAAATACCGCGACATTAGCGAGAATTGCTCATTTTAGCGAATGTCTACGGTAGCATTGCGGGTGAACCACACGAGCTACGAAGCTCGTTCTGGCATAATTTTAAAGCTATTTTCTTCTAGTTTTCGCCTGAATAAATTTAATTTCATGCAGACACTTGCCTAATCAATCAGGAGTGCCTGAATGAGCCCTAATATGGCGGAAATAGGCAGAAACATGCACCGGAAGTGTTATGGGGGAATGAGCCGGTTTTTCTGGCCACCTTCTCCCTTATGTTTAGCCTCATTGGTTTTCAGATTTTAAGATTTTCGACCCATTAGTTTGGCGATTTTAACCCTTGTCTAGCAGGGAGTTTTGGGCTTATTTGGGCATATTCAGGCCCTCCTGAAATGATCAATCAAGTATCTGCATGAAAAGAAATGTATTCAGCAAAAACTAGGCGCTAAAAGCTTCAAAATGAGACCAGAACGAGGTACGTAGCACTTGTGGTTCTCATACAGTGGTACCAGTAACATGGGAGTTTAGCGTAAAGCGGTATATTTTTTCCAGCTACGCTCACTACTGGCTACACTGCCGGCCTCTCGAGAACACAGGGAGGGTGAGTCAGTGGGCGGCGGTAGGCCCTGGGAGTCGGACGTGTGGCCCACTGCACTCCCGGCCATTTGCACTCTATTTTAACCCTTTAAAAGCCATAATAATGCTCCTAACTTGCTGCAAATTGGCACCCGGCTATAGCCGGGCACTGCTCTTTAAGGGTTAAGACTTTACGCCACATTTCTGTGTCAATATTCAAATCTTTCGTGCCATTTAGGTGTCAATTTTGTTCATGGTAAGCAATAACGAGCCTGTAATTTTTGGAGTAATTGGCCTTTGGCCGGGACATTTTTCTACCGAAAAATTTACAAATATATCTTGAGAGGAGGCTGGGGGAGTTATTTTACAGCTTGATGGAGGTCTAAGAAGGAAACTAAAAAAATAATATAATGATAAAACAATAAGCTAATAAATACGTCCATCTCCCTTTAAGAACCCTACACCAGGCAAGTAGGGCCCCCGGGTGCTAGACATATAGTCGGCAACACAAACTGTATTTCCAGTACCGTTCAATATACTGTATAGTCTGCTCCGAGAGACGTCTGATCAGCACACCAAGCTGAATTACTAGCGCTTCTTGGGCGGGTGCCCAACCCCGAAAAGGGTTGAAATAGGGGAGCTATCCCCCCGCCAAAGGTGGCTTTCTAGGGCCTTTCCTAGCTGATGCTGAGAGGATTGGGTTCTAGTCATGTGGTGATGGGCTGGTCTATCAGTGTGAGAACTGAGCGATCTCTGCCATACCCATAGCTTACTCTGACTGTTCCTTTTACTTATATATTTTCTAGATCTCAAGTGACGGCGTCTCTTGCGTGGATTGACCTCCTAATCTACCAAGATTGGAAGCCAAAGCGTCACATCTTTCCTTTGCCCCTCAACTTTCTCTTCATAATTGCTGAGGGGCACAGGGCCCTGGGTGGGGCTTTGGTTTCCCGGGCGTTTCCGCACCCTCCTCGCCTCCCCGCCATGGAGTGGCTTCGGTCACCCAGGCTTTATTGTGGTCGGCAGGGAGGGTTCTGTGGGGGTGCTCAGTTACAGCCTTGGCCTTGCTCGGGGCCTTGGGGCTGTTCGGCCAGGCAGCTTGGGGAAAAACAACAACAACAACAACAACTAGCGCTTCTCAGTATCTAGCTAGCACCCCCAAGCTGTATAACCAGCACTACCATCACCTGGCTGGTATCTTCGCTTCTCTAAGAGGAATTCCAGAATTATCTTCGGACGACGAAATTATCAAGATCAATTACGACACCAATGAGCTACTGGAGGAATCACTGTGCTATACACCAACTATGCCCTCTCCTACTGTCAACCCCTTGAGATTTCTTACACCACCACCATCGCCAGAGACCATGCCAATGCTCAAACCATCACCTCCTACGCAGAGAAGACTATTGTACAGTATATCCTATCACTGAAGAATGAATTAATAGCCCTGAGCAGTGTAATCATTGAACCAACTATACTTTATCAACTGTACCTTAGCCAACTGTATATTATATATCTTTATTTCATCCATCTCTTATCCATCTATACCTTATCCACTTGTATCTAAGTATATTTGATCCAACTATATCTAATGCAACTACAGTACTGTATATCTAATGCAACTACAGTACTGTATATCTAATGCAACTACAGTACTGTATATCTAATGCAACTACAGTACTGTATATCTAATGCAAACTACAGTACTGTATATCTAATGCAACTACAGTACTGTATATCTAATGCAACTACAGTACTGTATATCTAATGCAACTACAGTACTGTATATCTAATGCAACTACAGTACTGTATACCTAATGCAACTACAGTACTGTATACCTAATGCAACTACAGTACTGTATACCTAATGCAACTACAGTACTGTATATCTAATGCAACTACAGTACTGTATATCTAATGCAACTACAGTACTGTATATCTAATGCAACTACAGTACTGTATATCTAATGCAACTACAGTACTGTATATCTAATGCAACTACAGTACTGTATATCTAATGCAACTACAGTACTGTATATCTAATGCAACTACAGTACTGTATATCTAATGCAACTACAGTACTGTATATCTAATGCAACTACAGTACTGTATATCTTATTCAACTACAGTACTGTATATCTAATGCAACTACAGTACTGTATATCTAATGCAACTACAGTACTGTATATCTAATGCAACTACAGTACTGTATATCTAATGCAACTACAGTACTGTATATCTAATGCAACTACAGTACTGTATATCTAATGCAACTACAGTACTGTATATCTAATGCAACTACAGTACTGTATATCTAATGCAACTACAGTACTGTATATCTAATGCAACTACAGTACTGTATATCTTATTCAACTACAGTACTGTATATCTAATGCAACTACAGTACTGTATACCTAATGCAACTACAGTACTGTATATCTTATTCAACTACAGTACTGTATATCTAATGCAACTACAGTACTGTATATCTAATGCAACTACAGTACTGTATATCTAATGCAACTACAGTACTGTATATCTTATTCAACTACAGTACTGTATATCTAATGCAACTACAGTACTGTATATCTAATGCAACTACAGTACTGTATATCTAATGCAACTACAGTACTGTATATCTTATTCAACTATACTGTATATATATTATTAAATAATATTTTATCAAACCATAGTTGTCCAACTACATTTTTCTAACCATCTGTTATCAACAATAGTTTATCCAATTATAATGTATCCAACCGAGATGGGGCTGTTCGTACTATCAGTTTAACCCATTCAATATACCATGCCGCAGTCTGTATTAATATTTTGGCTAAGATCAGACTATCTTATCAAGCTTAGGAAGCATATCTGGGAATCTATGAGGTAAATACCTTCATTCCATCTTTACAAATCTTAATTAAATCGTCTAACAATAGCCAGAATATAGTGACCAAGAGCACAACATAATGAAAGGGTTATCTCTTTCTTTATTCTCAACCCTTTCAGTACACACCGACGCGTATATACATTATAACATACAGGTGTATATACAGTATATATATATATTGTATTTATTGTAGAATTCGGCACACAGACAGTGGCCCAATGAGCGCGTCAATCTTTGGTGATCAATAGGCGATATTACTTAATTATGGAAACATCTATGAGAGTCAAATAGTTAACCGAGAACGTATATAACCCTTTGCTTCCTAAAGGGCCTTGCTATGATAAACAAAATTGTATAGAGTAAGATGAAAATAACGATGGTATACAGAAGGGGTTAATAATTACATACATGTCATTTATGCAAGTACAAGTCATTATTTTCGTGTGTTTAGTATAGAGTAAATAGAAGTAAATAGAGCAATACTCAAATGAGAAAGGCTTCAGACAAAAACAGAGTCAGAAGTAGAGACATTATATTTACAGTGCATATGGCAACCCTGATGTTACTCAACCTAGATTATCCTACTGTAACCTATTCCATAACTGTATTAATCAAACAACTCTATACAACATAGAGACATGAGAGCAACACTAATATTAGTCAACCTACCTAACCAAGCCTAGATTATTTACTCTATTGTATTAAATATCTGTATCAATATAATAACTATACACCTTACTCCGTCAGTATACTTTCGTTCTCGCCGGAGAACGTAATAGAAAATAGACAATATAAAGTTCCAAATAGAAAATGGTTGCATTATCTTTTAACCCGTTGTAGCATGGTGGTAAGAGGGCTGAACTATTCGCACTGTATGGTGCGAATCTGTGAGTTTTGACACCGAGGGAGGGGTCTTGTAAACAAAAACAACAGGTTAATCAAAACAATCGCCAGTACCACAACCCACACCAATACCACCACATAAACAGCACGACATACATAAGGTTAATGAAAGCTTTCACCAGAACATCAGCACCATATACCGTCAGATTATTCAAAATAATCACTATTACTGCAAACACGGCCACTCCCACCACCACAACAGCACCATACACCATCAGATTGATCAAAACAATCGCCATTACCACAATCACCAGCACACCATTTCTGCACTGGACTAGCTTTGTTTCCATTAGTTAAAAGGAAAGGCTGATACGCATGTGATTTAGTGTCTGATATTTTGCTGCAGGACCAGAGTGAAAGTGGAATGTGGATCTAGAATGGAACATTGGCAATAATTGTATTGACAGTGCAATGGTGAGAGACAGTGAAGTTGGGATAAATAGTGGAAAGTAGGATAATTAGAGGCACTTGATAAGAAATATAGACAGAGTTAGTATGATGGGGCGAGAGAAAATAGAGTATGTTTTGGGGAGAAACTGATAATATAATAAATGTAACGACAGTACAACGATGACAGATAATAATGAATGAGAGAGGAGGTGGGAAGAGAGGTAGTGTGACGAAGATAAAGGTTATACGTAAAGATACAGTATTTACAGTAATAAACGCAAATGAGAAGAGACATTGTGATATTGAGATAGAAACAATAATTGTGTAGGAAGTGGGATAGAAGAGACAATGGGAAGGGAAGAATCAACAGAAAGGAAAATATATAGTAAGGGAAATATATAGATTGTGATGGGGAGAGAAAAACAGTAATATGTAGAGACTGTTATTGGAGGAGAAAGTAGAATACGAAGATACAGTATGAGAGGAATAAACAAATAACACTACAGCTGGTGCGAGAAACAGTGATGTGGAGGAGAATGTAGAATAAGGAGAGACAGTATGATAGAGAAATACAAACTACACACTAAACACAAACTAAAACCACAGCTAAATAAATATAAATAATGAGAAAGACCGTGTAATAATAGAGATTGTGTTAAGGGGACATGGGACGTTTTTCTGGTCCCCCTTTTTCCTCATGCTAAGCCCCATTAGTTTTAAGATTTTATGACGTTCGGCCCATTAGTTTGGCGATTTTAATACCTTTCACCCCATTTCGTTGTAAATTTTATGATTAAGGCCGGGACATTTTTCTACAGAAAACAATTACAAATTTATATTGAAGGGGGATCTAGGGGTGGTTTTTCTAAGCTTGATGAAGGCCTAGCGAGGAAACTAAAACTATATAATTATGAATACATGAATTAATAGACCAAAAAGACAGTCACCAGTCCCTGCGGGTTGTGTGTGTGTGGGGAGGGAGGGAGGGGGGGGGGGGATGTGTCGGAGTGCCGACATTATTACAGGAAGTCGAGTTGTAGTTAAAGGCAGGGTATATTTTCTGGAACCCCTTCTCCCTCATGTTTAGCCCCGTTATAGATTTGAGATTGTAAGACGTTCTCCCCTTTAGTTTGGCGACTTTAAGACCTTTCGCCCCATTGTGTTGTCAAAATTAAGTCCTTTCGTGTTCTGTAGGTATCGATTTTTTTCCGAGCGATAGCGAGCCTGTAATTTATGAGTAATCGGCCTTTGGCCAGAACATTTTTCTAACGAAAAATTTGCAAACTTATCTCGATTGGGGGTCTTGAAAGTGTATTTGTAAACTTGATAGAGGTCTAGGGATCAACCTAAACGCCCCCCCCCCCCCCTCCCAAGCCCTTTAAGGAGGTATCACACGGTAGCTATAATCATAAATTTTCGATGGTCAAATTTCGTTTCGGCAACATTTCTGGGATCTTTTGAACTGGCATCGGAAACTAAGCTGGATATGGGTTAAATTAGGCGACATTATTATATACAACAAATTACCTCATAAGTTGCCAGACCAGTGTTGACGAAAATCTTGTGTAATAATATATTCTAGATTGACAGAATCTATGGTTAGTGGTTCGAATTCTAAAGAGTGAAATGTAGAAAGTAAAACAAATCCCAACTGCAATGCCGGAACGAAGAATACTTATGAGGACACCACGAGAAAATTATCATACGTATTTTCGCATAACAATGCTTGAAGTGTAATACCAATATCAATTATAACACGGGAAACTAGCACAAAATGTGTATATATACATTAATTATACATGTAAGTATTCTATCATAATGTGTATATATACATTAATTATACATGTAAGTATTCTATTCTCTCATGTTAACGCCATAATGTGTATATATACATTAATTATACATGTAAGTATTCTATATTCTCTCATGTTAACGCCATAATGTGTATATATACATTAATTATACATGTAAGTATTCTATATTCTCTTATGTTAACGCCATAATGTGTATATATACATTAATTATACATGTAAGTATTCTATATTCTCTCATGTTAACGCCATAATGTGTATATATACATTAATTATACATGTAAGTATTCTATATTCTCTCATGTTAACGCCATAATGTGTATATATACATTAATTATACATGTAAGTATTCTATATTCTCTTATGTTAACGCCATAATGTGTATATATACATTAATTATACATGTAAGTATTCTATATTCTCTCATGTTAACGCCATAATGTGTATATATACATTAATTATACATGTAAGTATTCTATATTCTCTTATGTTAACGCCATAATGTGTATATATACATTAATTATACATGTAAGTATTCTATATTCTCTCATGTTAACGCCATAATGTGTATATATACATTAATTATACATGTAAGTATTCTATATTCTCTCATGTTAACGCCATAATCTTCATGCTGTATCAAAGACAATCCTACCGAGGTGTGCAGTGCCTACATCCACCCCATTATACTTTATGATAATTATTTTAATATATTAATTTATATACTTAAGAATAGTAAATGTTAAGTATCTACAAACAGATCTAATTTGTAGGTCAATCAATAGATGGCGCATAGTTGGTTGCACGTCACCACCATAGCGTCCAACATATGGCGCACAATGTCGCACAATGACACACTATTGCTATCCCATAGAAACATGTCACGAGCCTTAAGTCTGAAAATGAATCAGACTGTACAGTATATTTCAATAACTGCAAGTACCCATATAGTGCTACTCTACTGCCAATAGCTTGGAGTATTTATGACATACCGGTGAGCTTATAGAAAGTACTAAAACTAAATACTGTATGAATTAGCTCCCAATAATATATTCACTAGATAACCCAGAAATCTACCTCGGTCAGTGGGACCACTTGTTCAGTATTATGACCACTCCGCCGTATCTACCTAATAAAACTATTTTCGAAAGCTTCCATCAGTGGTAGAGTTGTGGTCAATAATAATTGAACACTTCTTAATGGTAAATATAAGACTCACGGTGAGCATTAACTAGTGACTTCTGGTAACTTAATCGTTGTGGCTGAAACAGTTTAATAATATCATTCTTAGTGAACCATAATTGTGTCTCCAAACATAGTGCAAAATTCCTGTCCACATCTGTACAATACATACAAAACAGGCAAATGAAAACCGACTTCATTCACACACATAATACTGTACACACACACACACACACACATATATATATATATATGCCTTATCGTACTCCCACTGTTAAAATGTAGCTTTGTAGCTCAGCGACAGTTTGAAATATCATGGAAATAAATAGTAGACAAACAAGAACACTGACTGTGACTAATAGTATACAACTGCAGCAGAGTCAGCCCTATGAAGCTCTGTGTGTGTGTGTGTGTGTGTGTGTGTGTGTGTGTGTGTGTGTGTGTGTGTGTGTGTGTGTGTGTGTGTGTGTGTGTGTGTGTGTGTGTGTGTGTGTGTGTGTGTGTGTCAAAGTGAGTTGCGATATACAGGTCCTACCACTACTTTCCTCCAATTTCATCTGAGCCACAGCGGAGGGTATAATTATTTGAACCAGTAGTTCTACTAGTAGCAAACCAAAACCTAATATCATGTAGATGACAAAAATGTTCAATTTAATCGATATCCACTGCTCCAAGCATGATAAATTATTTATTGAATAACAAATATATTAGCTAGAGCGGAAATTAGAACCCATGATAACTAACACATTGGTTTATAAGCAAAGGATAGCATTTTAACTTGCTAATTTAACAATTTCTGCCCTCACCTCAACCCAATAGCTCAACCCAACCTATCCTAAGGGTCTTCCCTACCTTCCATAACATTTAACATGAACTCATCCAACGTATTGGGGGTTTAAACTCTTTAAAACTAATACAAATTAAATCTAAGACACCAAGTCGACTACTACTACCTAGCCTGGGCGGGGGTGTCTATTTGACTAAAGATTAAATAAGGTTAGAGTACGGTATGATAGAAGAAGGGAGGAAATATGTATTTAAGTTATATTGGATCAATTAGTGTTAATTACCGTAATATTCTCCAAAATGAAGAAGTGGCCAGTGTGTAAAGTCCTAGAACATGTAAAGTCGCCGGAACAAGTCCTTTACCACCCCATCATTTTCATTATGCAAATGGAAGTGGTATAATACATTTTCGAATAATCTTTCCTTTGCATATTTTCACGAACTGTTGAATGAAATACTGTTTAACTATATTTTCTAAACTGTTCCCAGCAATATGAATACTTGCATAATGATTACATATTGCTGGTCCTATCCAGAGTGAGGTTTGGCATAATCTACCCAACCTTAGCCGTTTCAGTTTGTCTCTTTTCATGTACTACTTTTCCTTCTAGGTGCTGGAGAGATCGCTGACGGTGGGGGCATTGGGCCGGGGGTGTAAGCCCATGGGATGATGATCCCCTTCCCCACTGGCTGCTGCCCTCTCAGAGACAGATCTCATCTCTCCCTGGCCCCTTCAGGGGTCCGAGCATCAGGATGGCTTCAGTCTACCGAACTCCAGACTGCTCGGCCAGACAGTCTTGGGAACAACAACTTGCATAATGAAAATCACAGGGTGGTAAACAACATATTCCAATTACTGTGCCTACAATACAGCCATGTCTAGTATAATAATATAATGAGGTCAGCTTGAGGCGTCCAACACACTACCCTCGTTGTTACTCGGGACTTGGGTGGACGTCACAATGTGCTGGATTTTGTTCACATTATTCTCATTTGTATAATTATTTCACCGTGGAGAGTTGGTATGTTTTTTTTATTCTGGGACAATTTTTCTTTTCTTTTTCTTTTACTATATTCTGGCTTGCATTCTATCATTTAGTTCTGTTTTGGAAGGCCCTCTTGGAAATGAAGCGGTATTTTTGTTTTCTCAATTAAGATTCTAATTCTTATAATCCCTTCCGAAACTTTAAAAAACGCCTAATGATAACCAACATAAAAGGGGGATAAGCGTCAATGGATACTAATTTTATTTTTCTTAAGTTATATTTTTAGAGTGTAGTGAATGACATTCTGACTATACTATAAATACAACCCTCCTTCTCGACTTCTTCCCCTTCTTCTTCCTTAGGTTTGAGAGGGAGGCAAGATGTAAACAATGGCAGCCTGTGTCCGGGCGGGCGTCTCACACAATGGACAGAGAGGGAGGCGAGACACCAGCCTAACACAGAATAATTGGACAACTTCTTCGATTCTGTTCCCAACCCGTAAATTCACCGCACAGCCCCATTGAATTTTGCTGCCCGAGACCGACGTCCTGCAAGCCCCTGAACGTTTATTAAAACGTTAATATTCCCCTTTAGTTGACGCCATCAAACGCTTAGACATATTTACAGCAATGGATAACTCTTTCTCCAATATATTGCATGACCGGTGCTTTAAATTAATGGAATTTAAATTCCAACACCTGATCAGCAAGATCGATCAGATTACACTGGTTACAGAATACACTCACAACCACAGCCACTCTAACAGTGTATTAATAATCAACATGCTTTTCTTACCATACATATAACCTTACCAAGCCGGCCTAAGTCACTGTTGTGAAGCGCAAATTGATTGGGGGAAAGTCAATCCTTCAGTGACCAAATGAAGACAGCTGCCTATGAGAATTCATTCCAATAATATATTACCTCCCTAGCTAAAATAGAAAGGTGAATATTTAAGAAGTCCAGTCACTAGTGTCTTTAAAGGATATACGTATGCAACTTTGGGGATTGTCTTACTATTGTATGCTAGCTATGGAATTCGACGACTTTCATTAACTTTAGTTCAGAAGCAAGAGGAGTCTTGATTAGTTATAAAATCAGGCATGATACAGTATATTAACTCGAACTATCTATGACCGTCGTATCTTGACAACTGATATCGCAAATTCTAAAAAACTCGTCACAATGGTTTATAGTACCTTATGACACTTTATTCTGGATATGGGGAAAGTTATGACGCTGAAAACATAAGTTCCTTCGTCATATGTCATAAGTCTGTCACCATGTTGTATCTTTATGACCGCCTTTAACTCCTTCAGTAGACGCAGTACCTATTTCAATTTATTCTGGCTACTATTAGACGATGCTACACAATTTAAGAAGGACCTCTAACAATCAAAGGGGTAAACTTCATCTGAATTATATACTCCATTGATTCTTACAGACCCTCTCTAAGCTTTAAAAATTGCTTAACCCGTACAGTCCCATTGACGGCAGAGAGCAGTCAGTAGATATATCACTCCCCAGTCTCAGCGACGGCTGCAAGCCATCAGTAATATACGATCCTTGTAACTGCCAGTATCAGGCAGAGGCCTGGTTCCACGACGATGTTTGAGCACTGCTCTAAGACCTTGGCAACACTTATCAGCTTATATCCAAGCCCCCCCAGGCTAGGAGCGGCAAGGGAATGGGGTTCTCGCAACAGTGTGCTGGCTTAATAATCCAATAGGGTTGATAGCCTCTGAAGTCCTATTTTAACTAACTAAATAGGAACGGCAGTATTCCTCTATCTTTTGAGGTGGGAGGTTGTTATATCTTGCCTCTGAAGCCATTTTGGCCACATTGCTTGGTATTATCCTATGGTAGAGTAGGGGTTAACAATAACCAGAATATGGTATTATCCTATGGTACAGTAGGGGTTAACAATAACCAGAATATGGTATTATCCTATGGTACAGTAGGGGTTAACAATAACCAGAATATGGTATTATCCTATGGTACAGTAGGGGTTAACAATAACCAGAATATGGTATTATCCTATGGTACAGTAGGGGTTAACAATAACCAGAATATGGTATTATCCTATGGTACAGTAGGGGTTAACAATAACCAGAATATGGTATTATCCTATGGTACAGTAGGGGTTAACAATAACCAGAATATGGTATTATCCTATGGTACAGTAGGGGTTAACAATAACCAGAATATGGTATTATCCTATGGTACAGTAGGGGTTAACAATAACCAGAATATGGTATTATCCTATGGTACAGTAGGGGTTAACAATAACCAGATATATCCTATGGTACAGTAGGGGTTAACAATAACCAGAATATGGTATTATCCTATGGTACAGTAGGGGTTAACAATAACCAGAATATGGTATTATCCTATGGTACAGTAGGGGTTAACAATAACCAGAATATGGTATTATCCTATGGTACAGTAGGGGTTAACAATAACCAGAATATGGTATTATCCTATGGTACAGTAGGGGTTAACAATAACCAGAATATGGTATTATCCTATGGTACAGTAGGGGTTAACAATAACCAGAATAAAATGAATAAATGTGCCAAAGTATACTGAAAGGGTTAAGTGTCCGAGCCTGATATCCACACCAAAATGAAGGCTGTTGTCCCGTTCCCATCTCCTATAGTGGGTCTACAAGGGGGAGGGCTGGGATGTATCACGGCACGCCAGGATTTGTCAACAACATATATAACGCTTCCATTGTCAGTCTACTTCTGAGATTAAGCTGCGGGTTGGTGAGTAATAACGATGGCTTTTGTCTACGGATGAGACATGAACAAAAGGGAAATGTATATGTTATTCTGCAAAAATACTAAAGTTGCTTATTCGGATTTTTGTAGTTTTCTTTTTTCTCTGTACTTCTTTTCGTTTCAGATATTATAATACTTTGTTACTGAATGTACGTGGGTCCTAGGATAAAAGAATGTGAAAGTTATTGAGCAAGTGGTTCATGTATAAAGTTTACTAAATAAATGTTATGTATATTCTTCCGAAGTTACCTCAAACTCCGCTTTACTGTAGATCTCACCCAAGATCCAGTGCACAAGACTGTGTAGTAACCCAACTTTACCTAACATAACCCAATTAAACCAAGCACAGCCTCACCTAACCACTTCCTAACCTAACCTTACAAAGTTGACCTACACTTACACTTAAACTTAAATGTACAAATGTACACATTTATTTCCAGATGGTTTGGTTTAGCTTCTTTTGTTTGTGATTATGATTGGCATATATTGTTGTTTAGTTCATCTCTTTAACTAATTTTACATACTTTGTGTGTCATTATAATTAATATAAAAGTTTTAGCTCCGCCCCCCTCCCCCCGTGGGGATGGGGTTACACTATTTGTTATGCTTAAAACCCCCTTAGTATGAAACTCAAGTATGGGCTCTCCATCTTGAAAACTGAGTCCCCCCCCCCCCCCTCCTCCGGCTAAAACCTATTCTGGCACTCCCTTAGTATGAATGCCAAGCACAGGCTCTCCATCTTCAAAACTTATTTACCCATAAATAATGGGTATATTACCCATGAACCTTACACAAAAATAACAAAATATAATAAAACTTCATTAGAACCCACAAACAATTTTACGAAGGAAAAGCTAATAAAAGAGGCTAAACCAAACCATATAAACGACCATTAAGCTGTATATGTATTGTTATAATATAACATAAAGTTCCCTTTATATAGTAGATATTATCTACTATATAAAGGCGATGGGCTGGTCTATCAGAGTGAGAACTGAGCGATCTCTGCCATACCCATAGCTTACTCTGACTGTTCCTTTTACTTATATATTTTCTAGATCTCAAGTGACGGCGTCTCTTCCGTAGATTGACCTCCCAATCTACCAAGATTGGAAGCCAAAGCGTCACATTTTTTCCTTTGCCCCTCAACTTTCTCTTCATAATTGCCGAGGGGCACAGGGCCCTTTGGTTTCCCGGGCGTTTCCTCACCCTCCCCAGCTCCCCGCCATGGAGTGGCTTCGGTCACCCAGGCTTTATTGTGGTCGGCAGGGAGGGTTCTGTGGGGGCACTCGGTTATGGCCTTGGCCTTGCTCGGGGCCTTGGGGCTGTTCGGCCAGGCAGCTTGGGGAACAGCAACAACAACTATATAAAGGGAACTTTACGTCTGTTTGTTCACGAACTACTCCCTCAGTTTTCAAGATGGAGATCTCATACTTGGCATGCATACTAAAGGGGAGCCAGAATGGGTTTTAAGGCGGGGGGGGGGAGGGGGGGCTTGGAGCCCCCCCCTCCCTCAGTTTTGAAGATGGAGAGCCTGTGCTTGGCATGCATACTAAGGGAGTGCCAGAATAGGTTTTAGTGGGAGGAGGGGGGGACTCAGTTTTCAAGATGGAGAGCCCATACTTGACATTCATACTAAGGGGGTTTTAAGCATAACAAATAGTGTAACCCCATCCCCACGGGGGCAGGGGGACGGAGCCAAAACTTTTATATTAATTATAATGACACACAAAGTATGTAAAATTAGTTAAAGAGATGAACTAAACAACAATATATGCCAATCATAATTAGTTAAAGAGATGAACTAAACAACAATATATGCCAATCATAATTAGTTAAAGAGATGAACTAAACAACAATATATGCCAATCATAATTAGTTAGAGATGAACTAAACAACAATATATGCCAATCATAATTAGTTAAAGAGATGAACTAAACAACAATATATGCCAATCATAATTAGTTAAAGAGATGAACTAAACAACAATATATGCCAATCATAATTAGTTAAAGAGATGAACTAAACAACAATATATGCCAATCATAATCACAAACAAAAGAAGCTAAACCAAACCACCTGGAAATAAATTTGTACATTTTGCGGTAGAAAAAATTTCTGGCCAAAAGTAAGTTTCTTCTACATTACAGGCTAGCTATCGCGCGCTAGGAAAAAATCGACACCTGAATGGCACGAAAGGTATTATTATTGGAAAAGAAATGGGGCGAAAGGTCCTAAACTCGTCAAACTACTGGGGCAAATGCCTTATAATCTAAAACTAAAGGGGCTAAACATGAGGGAGAAGGGGGTCCAGAAAAAAACTCATATAAAGCACTCTTCACTGACAACAATTTCTAAAGTGCCAAGCTCAGACTCATTAACCTGTCCAGACCCAGCGACGTGTCTGGCGTGTCGGTGATGTATGTAACGCACAGCCCCAGCGACGCGTCTGACGAGTCACCCTAATTGCTCCGACCGTAACCTCAGGTGTAGCCACTCGAGAGGGCCCAGATTTGTATGGGAACTGTGTACGTATCCCACACAACCGTGCCGATGGTTGGAAACTCTCAAAGTCCACGTGCGTGCGTGTGAGCGCGCAATAACCTGGTTTTTTGGGGTAATTGCCTTCAATTTTGTACTCTTGTAAAATACGTTGTCGGGGGCTCTGTAGGACCATTCTTTAAGCTTTTTGAGCGTTTTTTCGTGGTTTTTCCTTCATTCCTAACCCATTCGCTATTGTTTCTGGAATAAAACCATTTTTTGAAAACCGGCCGGGTTCTGGTGAACAAACAATACAAAACTAGCCGGGGCTCCACGGGTTAAGGGGGGTCACCGGCTTTGTTTTTATCTTTCTCTCCTTGTCTCTCTTTCCATGACTTGTATCCATTCGGCCCCATTCAGCCAACTGTTTTAAGACGTTTATCCCCATCCAGGTGTCGATTTCTTCCTGGCGAGCGTTAGCGAGCCAGCATTGTATGGAGAAATCCGGTTTCGCCGGAGAAATTATTCCATCGAAAAATTTACAAATTTAGCTTGCTGTTAAAACAAAAATACATACTGTATATGCTGGCTCGTTACCGCTCGGCAGGAAAATATTGACACCTGGATGGGGGTAAACGACTTAAAACGGTAGACTGAATGGGGCCGAATGGATACAAGCCAAAGAGAGAGGGAGAGAAAGAAAAAAAAGCGAGGTGGGCCCCCTTAGAGCACCAAATCATGAAGCGATAAACGACTATTAAAACAAAAATATAGTAATGTAAATATTAATATATACTGGATAAATGTTTTGCATACTATACTGTATATTGCTATTATAAATCTTATTCATTATTAGTAGATTTATAATTATATGTAATGTTTCTATGATGTTGTTTAACATCATTTGTTGTTATCATTATTATTATTATTCAAGCACCGATGACTTTAATTACAATTTATAATAATTGAATGTTCAGAACGCACAGCCAATGTGTTAAGTTTTACTCTGTATTTTTAAGGCAATATAAACATTATCTGATCTTATCTAGTAGCTACAAAACCCCAGTCATTAAAAAACAGTTGATTTGTACTAACAAGTAACAACGATATAATAAAACCATTGAACACCAAAGGCCCTCAACTTTCTTTTCATAACTGCTGAAGGGCACAGGGCCCTGGGTGGGGCTTTGGTTTCCCGGGCGTTTCTGCACCCTCTTCAGCTCCCCGCCAATGAAGTGGCTTCGGTCACCCAGGCTTTATTGTGGTCGGCAGGGAGGGTTCTGTGGGGGCGCTCGGTTATGGCCTTGGCCTTGCTCGGGGCCTTGGGGTTCTTCGGCCAGGCAGCTTGGGGAACAACAACAACAACAACCATTGAACACCGAATGAAGATAACAGAAAACAAAGAAAGTCACATAAGCGTTAATTAAGCCCCAACGATAACTCCATAAAAATACCTAAAAACAACAGCGCCTTCAGAAAAAACATACAAGCGTTAATTATTCCCTCGTTGATAACCACACAAACTCTTTAAGGAAAACTAGCAAATGAACCTAAACAAAACCACGTAAGCGATCACTAAGCACTCTTCACGTTCAACAAACCCCAGACCGCCTAATTCCGAATCATAATAACGACGCACACAAACATGCCAAAAATTAACAAAAGAAACAAAAGCAAACCACATAAGCGATCGTCAAGCCCTCTTTCCGTCCAACAAGCCCTCAGAGCCACCAGGTCCGAATCAATACAGCAGGGGATGGTGAAGCAACGAACCAGTGAAGCAGCACACCAGTGTAACCTCCGAGTGATCCGTGTGGCGGGAAGAAGTGAAGTATCCAATTAGGGAGTCGGGCTGCTGGGATTTTGCGGAGTTTGGGTATACTAGTTCTTTCGCTCAGTCATTTTCGTTCTGATTCGGAGTCTCTCTCCCCCCCCCCCCCCCTCCCTCCCTTGATGGGGTCTTAGCGAACATACTAAAAACCCTCCCCTTAAAACCAAGAACACCGCTCCATCAGTCGTGTACCGTTTACTGCACAAATTATATTTCTGAAGATCCCAGTAAAATCGTATTTTAGCAAAGCCTTACCCACCTTCCCTAATCCCTCCCTCACTCCATCTCCATCTTTCCTCCCTCTCTTCCACTGTCCGACTCGATAGTATCTCGCGGTTTTGAAGTATGTGCGTTGTAATGCATCTAAACCACTAGATTTCTTTGCATTATACCCTACCCGTTTATCATGACATTAATAAAAGCTTTTAAGTTCAATGAAGATATAAATGTGCATTCGTGATTGATTAAACAATGCATGGATAGGCTACACATGAAGCATATATCCGACAATTCACAGAGAGAGAGAGAGACAGAGAGGTGGGGGAGGCGAGGGAAAAATGGGGGAAGGCAGAACAAAAATCTGTCTTGTTTAATGGTTTGCTCGTTGCAATTATCATCGCAGCATAATCCAAAGTATCAGTAAAACTATGTAAAATGGCAATTAATGTGGCCGGGACATAATGCTGAACTTAGTAAGAGTCTTTCTTAATGTAATGATATACGGGTAGGCTAGGTATCAAAAGGTAATAGTACGACTAACTATCATCGCCTCCTAAAACGAGCACTTACACATTACCGAAAGAGTGACCCATCTTACTTAAGTACGGTAAATGTGTGGTGCTTTATGAAGTTTAATTAGTTTTCAACGATATTTACTATTTTTAAACTGATGTAGAAATATACCCCAGACGCCCGACAACGACGCTACTGCTCGAGATTTGTTTACATACGCGCGCTTTAGTTATTTTCCTTTGTGAACCGTATTGTTTCTTTTAACTTTCCTTATTCAGGAAGCCCTACTATTGACGTGCGGTTAGTAGGGGTCTGGGGGCGGCAGCTCCCAGGTTAGGTAAAGTTGTCAGGTTAGGTTAATGACAATATTGTCGTTGGAAGTGTTGGCATCACGTGACATGTCCGCCGCCGCCAGTCGGCTAGACTGCACTCGCGGCGGAAGTAACTGGTCACATGACACCAGCACTTCCGACGACAATATTGTCATTAACCTAACCAGACAATCTTACCTAACCTTAAACAAATACTGCAGGAGAATGAAAACCGCGCACACGAAAACACCGGGCATCGTAAGGAAATGGGTTCACAGAAAACGGAGGTCCGAAGGTAAATTCGTTGGTGATAGCGTCGATGGACGTCATGAAATATTGCTTAAACATAGATAGATAATATAGCTTCAGACTCCTAAGACTTTGAAATACACCCACAAATAAACCATACTATAAGTAGGATGGGTCACTCCTTCGGTAATGTGTAAGTGGTCTTTTAAGGAGGCGGTGATTGTTAGTGTTACTAGTACCTTTCAAAATAATATAATATAATGGAAACAAGTGTCTTAAATGTTTCAAAACACACCTACTTCATAACCATGAGATACTAGGAGTCTGACAGTGAAAGTGAGGGAGGGGGGTTCGGCGATGCCATAATACGATTTTACTGGGATCTTCAGGAACATTATGTGAGACAGGCAGGGTTCATTGGGCCTGCCCACACAGCGCTACAATCAACAACATTATGTGCGACACACTGTACATTTCTTATTATATATACGACAGAACATTATTGTAGGGGTTAATAATATCTAATACATGAAACACACGTGACACTACCATATTACACCTGAAGATAAAATGTATAGATCATAGCTCCTAACGTGTATAATGTTTAGCAGATCATTTCCCATTAAATGGTGATGGTGACTAACAATAGTGGACTAACCTCACTCCGGCTTCTTCCACCCCTCTTCCCTACTAGATTTCCACACGGGAAGGAAAGCGACCCGCCCTTTTTCCACTCGCTACTCACCACAGCGGTGCAGAAGTTCTCCCAGACTTGCAGTAATCACTATAACACAACACTAGCAATAAAACACGTCGATCTTGTCCTGCGAGTGTTGCTGGACTGATGACCAGAGAGAGTGTATAGGAGAGGGGTGTCTTTCTATGTATTCTATAAATAAAAAGGTGACTATAAACATTGCCAACTACCCTTTTTCGACATATTTTATCAGCGCCATCTATTGCAGGGTTCCAAAACTACTCAAAGTGATTAAATCTACGGATGTATCCTCCATTCTCCGTTTATTTTTATTACGTACCCTTCTCTCTCTCTCTCTATATATATATATATATATATATACCGGTATATAGTTTTTTTTCGACCAAAGTTTGAGTGGCTGTGTGTATTTCCAAGTTAGTAACTGTTATATTACAATGTAAATACTTTTTCTTCAATTGAAATTATTGTTATTCATGATTCATTGCAAACCATCTCCTTATCCTCAAGGTCAACCACAGCCTCCTTACCTCATCAGTCCTTACCAAGCTGAACCAAGCCTCCGTGATACTCATCACGGAGGCTTGGTTCAGCTTGGTAAGCTATGTAATTAATGGAGTATTGTTCACATTTCAGTGTACTATGGAGTGCTTTTGCATATCAGTGTACTCTGTAATCATTGTATTCATAATGACTATGGCTGATATGGTGATAGCAAACAAGTTACATGTGTGTCTACAGACTCTACAAGAGACACGTGTACACCATTGCAGCCACGAGAAAGGAACTGTCAATAAACAGACGACAGAAGTTATTTTCCAGCGATAGGGAGGGGCTATGCGCCACCGCCATCTATTGCAGGGGTCCACCCAAATCTGTTAAAAATGGCCAACTACTATTAACACGGCTGATTTTCCCAGCACGCCCCTCTAGGGTAATCTTACTCTATGCTGATGACGTTTTACCCCCCCCCCCTCCATAATTACCCCGCCCTCTAAAACTCCACCCCCTCCCGCTCTACACATACCCTCCCTATTAAACCCCTCCACCACCTCTCTTGTTCTCTTTATTTCCACCATTCGCTAAATTTCTTTCAGTTACTTTATGTTACTGGTGATTATCACTATACCTTGCGCATTATATAGTAAACTCTAATGTGATATGGTATCAAAGTTTACAAGCCGTTCACATAAACCCAGTAATGAAGACATAACTGGAAGTTGGAAGTCTTGTTACCAGTATCCCCCTCTCCCTTCCTCTCTCCCCGCGTGCCTCTTGTCTCGATTCACCCCCATCTCCCTCACCCCCATTTCTTCTAACACCCCACCCCCTCCCCCATTCTTATACGCAGATGAGTTTTAGTAGGCAGTAAAAGCTAATGAAGACGAGTTTTTTCTGGAAACTTTTAGTCGCTAACTTTTATCTAGCAACATACTGGAATAATAAAGTGAAAGTCTTACAACATTAATTTTTAACTCTTCATTTACATAAATCATATCTGCAAAGTTAACGCAATGCATGAATATTATTTCGCTAATCTTAAGGTCTATCTATCTATCTGTCTATTGCCAGACGACCAAGAGGTTGAATTACGATCATCTCTCTCTCTCTCTCCCTCTGAGTTGTCTGAAATATGCTTTATCCGTAACCTATCCATGCATTGTTCTATGAAATACGAATACACAAATATAACTCGCCTTAACTTTATTAAAACTTTTCAGGGGACTGGTTAGAACTTGTAGGATGTTTAATTGAAGTGCGGAAATCAGTATTTACTGAGAAATAACAGTCTTAAAATGCGCTATGGGTCACCCAGGGTCCCAGGTAAACAATGACTAGTTCAGGCAAAAAATTTATGTTATGTTATATTATATTATATTAGGGTTAGGTTAAGTTAGGTTAGGTTAATCTAATCTAATATATTTGTACATTTTTGCCTGAACTAGTCATTGTTTACCTGGGACCCTGGGTGACCCATAGCGCATTTTAATAGGTTACTTGAGGATATTTTAACGGGACCATAGGTAAATATTTATCTTATTGTTTAGCACACTTATGAAACCCGATATTACTGGAAAAAAACGTAAAGTCCCATCACTCCCAGAGCTCTCTCGGACGTCCTCACTGTTTACAAATGTCTTCATCATGGAGTCTAATTGATATTTACCCCCTGCTGGCAACATAAATGAGCATTTCAATCAGTCGAGGGGGGAGGGGGGGGGGGGGCAAAGCCTCCCCTCAACCCATCTTGTAGCAAACGCTGGAATTATATATAAAACCATGAAAACACTCCTTTCTCAAAATCTAGAGGAAAAAGAAAAAATACATGAAAAATAAAGGGTGCGAACCTTTTCCCTATAATTACCTCTTATTTATTTGGATACTGTATAGAGACTTGGATTTATTTATATATTTATGCTTTTTTGTGGGGTGGGGGGAGCTTGCTCACAGGAGACCAAATAGAGGGATATATATGTTTTTTTGTTATCAACAAAACAAATAGTAACAAATAATATAAGTAGGGTCACACTCGAATTAGTTTTGTAGGAGCAGGTCCAAAAGTACCCTATACAAAATAACCCACGACATGAAGTCAATAATATCCCTTGTTGAAGTTTTCTCAACCAATTTCGACCATGCAGAGCTGACAGGCGTTTCTCGTGCGATTCTCACGTTGATTCTACTCATCTCAATCTGGCATGTAGTAATAGATATTTTCTATCGTATATGCCATTCTAGAATGAGTAGAATCATCATGAGAGGCAATGAGATACGTCCATCAACTATAGGTGATGTGCGAAAACGCAATTTCGGACGGACTAAAGGTATATTGTCTTTGATAATGAGACGTGTTTCTTGGCAATTATGGTATCGAGTCAGTCAATACTTGAATTGGGAGGAAACTATGTATAATGAAAATTTGATTACATTTTCGGTAGCTAAATACATATATATTGGTTATATTATTTTCTTTACTGTTTACCATTTATTTGTCAATATTAACACCTTTCGTCCTATTTAGGTGTCTATTTGTGTCCTGGCGAACGATAGTCAGCCTGTAATTTTAGAAGAACCGGCCTTCGTCCGGGAAATTTTTCTACCGAAAAATTTACAAAATAATCTAGAAGGGGAATCTAATGGATGATTTGTTTTTTGTTTTTTGTTTTTTTGTTTTTTAAAGTTTGATGGAGGTCTAGGGAGGAAACTAGAAAAATAATGTATACATTTAAAAAAAAAAAAAAAAAAAAACATCCCCCCCCTTAATGCCTCTCTCCTCTCCTCAACTTAACGTCATCTTTGAATATCCGGACCCAGAGCTCTCACCCGATCTTGTAACTAAAGTCTACTTATTTCCAGCTTATTTTCAGATGTTAAGATGTTGCCCCATTAGTTAGTCGATTTTAAGACCTTTCGCCCCATTTCGTCGTCAATATTTAGACCTTTCGTGCTCTTTAGTTGTCGATTTTTTCCCTGGCGAACGATAGTGAGCCTGTAATGTTGGAAGAATCTCCATCGTATCTCCATCTTAATTACTTACCTATTACGAGGGTTTTGTAGCGAAATATATTGCTGATTATGAAAACTTGGCAATATGATGATGCAGAGACAAAGTAGCGCCATATTTTTCTCATCAAGTATCGAGAAATCAGCTGCTAAAGGATTCAATTTGTCATCAGCCGGGAATAACCCGACTATAGCCTAGAAGGAATAATATATGCTCTCATACAGGTTTATCTTACAGTTAAGGGGGGTTACCTGCGTTTTTATCGTTCTCTCCTTTTCTCTCTTTCTCTGGCTTGTATCCATTTGGCCCCATTCAGCCAACTGTTTTAAGACGTTTATCCCCATCCAGGTGTCGATTTCTTCCTGGCGAGCGACAGCGAGCAAGCATTGTATGGAGAAATCCGGCTTCGCCGGAGAACTTTTTCTATCAAAAAATGTACAAATTTAGCTTGCTGGCTCGCTACCGCTCGCCAGGAAAATATTGACACCTGGATGGGGGTAAGTCTTAAAACAGTAGGCTGAATCGGGCCGAATGGATACAAGCCAAAGAGAGAGGGAGAGAGCGGAAAAAATGGGTGGGCTCCCTTAACCTAGAGTTGCGCAAATTACCACACATAATTATCTATAGCTAACCTAGAACCACCTATACTCGGTTTATTTTCAACTGGCGGTAAATTGAATCCCTTAGCAGCTAATTTATCGATACTTAATGGAAAAACATGAAACTACTATGTCTCTGCATCATATTAAGACCAAGTTTATAAAATTACCACCATATGTCTCTGCAAACTCTTCAAAATAACTTAGAAAACTTGATGGAAACTTTGCAATTTACATTAATCTTTTAGCTGGTCTAGAATGAACAAGCTACCACGCACTTTAATTTTATAACTATATTCTATTCGCTGTAAGTAACTCAAAAAGGGCTAGAGCAAATTGGCTGTAAATTTCCACGTCTATTCCTTAACTGACTCTGTCCAAATGGTAGAAATGTTAGCTCGATTACTCTCGTCGTTTTTTAATTACATAGGATGGAAGTTATGATCTCTCGCCTACTTATAATGAATGCACTATAGTCTAGAATGGCCAAACTACCACACACATGTATCTTTTAGTTAGCCAAGAATGACCTACCTATACACACATTTATCTTATATCTAGCCTAAAATGGCCAAGCTAACGCGCACATAAATATTATAGGTAAACTGAAATCCCGATCGCCATGAGTAAGGTTGTCAAAATTATCTTCAAACAATTACCATGAAAAAATATGTACCGATAGGAGTTGAGATTGTTAAAAAGAAGGGGGGGAGATTTTATATTTTATTTTCATTTGTTTTATATATATATATAAAAATAAAAATATATAAATATATATTTATATATATATAATATATATATATATATATATATATATATATATATATATATATATATATATATATATATATAATTATATATACTGTATATATTATATATATATATAATGTTTTATAGTTTTCTCCGTAGACCTCCCCAAGATAGATTTGTATATTTTTCGATACAATTATGTTCCGGCCAAATGCCAATTCCTAATTACAGGCTTGCTATATCGCTCGCCAGTAAATAATCGACACCTAAATTATACGCAAGGTCGTACTTATGACAATGAAATAGGGTGAAAGGTCTTAAAGTCACCAAACTAAGGGGGCAAAAGTTTAAAATCTCATAAATAATGGGGCTAAATCTGAGGGGAAAAGGGGTCGAGAAAAAAAAACCCAAACACCTCCCCATAGAGGCACATAACAGTTGTCCAGTCTCTGTAAACGGAAGCATCATTTAGTCGTACTCTGACAGGCTCACGGTGAGGGTCGGTATGGTCTGGAGGCTGGAGAGGATTTGGGATTTGAGATTATCTTGGCAATTTGGTAGGATTTGGTGAATTGGAGATGTGGGCCATTTGAGAATTGTTGTTGTGTTTTATGATGATATGTGGATAAGTTAGGATTTGGTGATTTAAGATTGCTTTATTAAGATGAGATGATGCTGGTGATTAGAGGAACTGGTAAGTTGAGATGACTTTGTGATTTAAGAGAATTTGCTAATTTGAGAGCGCGTGATTTTTATGATAGGTGTGGGGAATATCTCTGGCCAATTCTATCCCTTACCACACTAAATAAATAATAAAGAAAATGAAGGAATAAACTTTAAAAAATAAATAGATAGGTTACCTGGATGTTATAAAAATGGTATTGCCTATCTCTCAGAAACCCCTAGCTAGATATTGTATAAATGGCCATGTATATCAATCACCTTAGCTGTCGCTGGGGTCCTGGGGTTGTTCTGAGGATTCCGACTATGGTAGGTAGGTAGGCAGGGAGTAAAAAGTTCCCAAACTCCGGGCCGGACACGGGGAGCGAAGTGAGAGGTCACGAGACCTTTGTTTGTTGTTCAACGTTTTAACCCTTAACTGGCGGCACGCAACTTATGTCGTGTGAAATAAATATGGACTAAGTGGCGGTTCACAACTTATGTCGAGCGCCATTTTCACCACGTAATGTTGCTGAGAGAGAGCGGTGTGAGGAGCGTAGCAACCCTATGACCGTCCCCCACCACTGCGGTGGACCAACTGAACTGTATTCTAACTTCCTCCCCCTCTTCTCACTCGCTACACAGGGAATTATGTAGGGAAATTACCTAATATTATTTTTATTAATCTCACCATCACACCCCCAATGAAATTAATTAAAGTATATATGATCCACCGGGATTCGAACCCGGGTTATCACACACATATTTTTGCCACCTTAACCATTACACCACCAGGACGGTTAAAGGTTTATGCACACGCCTACGACTTATTATCCATTCTCGAATACTGGATATTAATCTAATCATGTTCATATTCCCAACCGCACTATGGTAGCCTATTGTTTAAGTGAGAGGAAAGAATATTCATGGGGCACAGATCATATAGACCGGCCTCTCGAAGAAATATCCCTAAACCTACTAATAATATTATTTTTATTAATCTCACCATCACACCCCCAATGAAATTAATTAAAGTATATATGATCCACCGGGATTCGAACCCGGGTTATCACACACATATTTTTGCCACCTTAACCATTACACCACCAGGACGGTTAAAGGTTTATGCACACGCCTACGACTTATTATCCATTCTCGAATACTGGATATTAATCTAATCATGTTCATATTCCCAACCGCACTATGGTAGCCTATTGTTTAAGTGAGAGGAAAGAATATTCATGGGGCACAGATCATATAGACCGGCCTCTCGAAGAAATATCCCTAAACCTACTAATAATATTATTTTTATTAATCTCACCATCACACCCCCAATGAAATTAATTAAAGTATATATGATCCACCGGGATTCGAACCCGGGTTATCACACACATATTTTTGCCACCTTAACCATTACACCACCAGGACGGTTAAAGGTTTATGCACACGCCTACGACTTATTATCCATTCTCGAATACTGGATACAGGGTTTTTGCACTCGTGTTGCACGATCGTTGCAAGAGAACCAGTGGTCATACAAGAATGGTTCGGGTGTCATTGGAAAGCTCTGTTTACGCCCTTTCAGGGATAGATACTTGTTTTATGCTCTGGGTCTTATTTAGGCATGAAAATGATCACGTAAACAACCCTATTTAGGGTAAAAAAAAAAACGCTGGGCGCTACGGTCAAATAGACCGCCTAGCCCGCCAATAAGGTGTTAAAGAGATCTGATCGAAATTTCAATTCCGACCCTTAAGTTAATTATATACAAATTTGTTACCGAGGGTTCATTCCCTCTTCACGAAATCATATAAATAATAATCAGCATTTAAATTATATAATTATAAAGGTAAACATCGTTTCACAACGATTTAGTGAACATAATATCAAGATATTAACGACCCTAAAGCAAACGGTGGATCGCGTATGCGGTCGCGGGAATATTTAAACTGATCCTCTTTACAGTTCTTCTAAACTTATTTCTACAAGGTTTTATAACTAAATTAACTTGATCAAGGTAATCTTATACAGTACTAAATTACTTAATATTAATTAATCTCTACAATAAATACAATCACCGGGTTCTGGTAGGAAATTGTTCACTCTAGTGAGGTTACCCTATCGGAAGGTTGTTGCCAACATTCCCCAGATACCGGTGTAGTCAATTTATTTCTCACAATAGGAGTTTGTTGATTTGAAAACATGTTTATTATGAGATTAATTGGGATGTGTGTGATTTTGAAAAGTAATATTGTAAAACAAAAGAATAATAATTTCTTGTAGAAATGATTACCGGTATATTATTGTCATTAAACTGATAATTATTTAGCAAATATAGTTAAGGTAAATATGTATACGTATATTGTTAAACTTGATAGAATAGGACTTAAATTAGTTAGAAGATTAAGTAAAATTTGACCCAGGACTGGATATAAAAGGGAACTGCCATGTTTAGGTCCAATCGGTTTTATGATATTTTCTAAACTATCATGTCTTAAGGGGAGGTTTTTAGTGTGTTTCCTAGACTTCCATCAAGCTTGAAATTACACCCCCTTGACCTCCTTTCAAAATAAATTTGTACATTTTTCGGCAGAAAAATATCCCGGCCAAAGGCCGGTTCCTCTTAAATTACAGGCTCGCTATCGCTCGCCAGGAAAAAATCGACACCTAAATGGCACGAAAGGTCTTAAAAGTGACATAAATGGGGCAAAAGTTCTTAAAATTGCCAAACTAATGTGGCGAACATCTTAAAATCTCAAAAGCAGTGGGGCTAAACATGAGGGAGAAAGGGATAAATAAAAAAATCCCTCAAGTGGAAATCTCCCCTTAAGGTTAGGGTAAGAAAATCATTATAGAAAAAATGGCAAGAGTAACCCAAAATGGGAAAAAACAAAAAACAATATATATATATATATATATATATATATATATATATATATATACAGTATATATATATATATATATATATACCGGTATATATATAATAGAAGAAGAAAAAACATTAAATGGCGGATGACAAACAATGACACCAGAAATTGCGCACTCTCACAACGATGCCGACTTTTGGCTGTTATTCTGGCTATTATTAGAATATTTTACGCAGTTTATGAAGGACATGTGAGAGTCGGGTGGATTAGTTGAGATACGAATCAAACCGAGTAAAATTGTTTAATGTTACCCAGAATTAAATTAAATGGAAACTATAGTGAATGTCATGAAGGTATAAGGAAAAACCATAATAAGTTTGCAACCATATCAATTGTTGAACCTTTTAAACACAAACTCTAAACAAGCATTTGTCAGGATATATAGCACTGCATTATCTCCCTTGGGTTCAATACAGATGCAAATGAGAGTGTATTTATTCATGGTGAAGAATACCGAGGATTGTGATGTTGCACTAGGAAGGATAATTCTCCATTTGCAGAGGGCGAGTTTCATCAGCACAGTCCATCCGCATTTTTCACTGCTCTGACTCTGAATGCCGACCACGGAAACGGAATGAATAGGAAGAGAGAGAGAGAGAGAGAATACCGGGAAGATGGAACTTGAGAGGGCAGGTAAAATAAAAATATATAATCATGCATAGCAGTCGAATATATAATAGTCACAGTCATCAATACTCAATCACTACTTCATAATAATCAGTAATTAAATCTTGTAGCTCAGTCAAGTTACCCAAAATACTAAATTGGTGTAACAATATATTATCCACCTATTAAGTACTCAAATATTCATGATCATGGTTGTACAGTCTTGAGCAGGATTTTCATGACATTAGGAAAGTTAATTGTAATTTACAGGCGAACTAATTTGACAAACAATTTTCGCAACACACATCAAATTATTCAAATTCGCTAGTTGACGTTCTCATGTTTGTCATCATCATTAGGTGGTGTCCAAGTAATAACGACCACTGGTGTACATCATACTGCATACCGAATAATGATGAGGATGGAAAAGAAGGAAAGGGGAAAAAATAGAAGGTAGGAAATAAAAGTAAGATACAAATACAGAAAAGAGCAGGTCATAAGATCCAATCATTGCAGCAGAAGGAGAGGAAGAGGCGCAGGCAGGAAGAAATGCAGAAAGATAAGAGTGGTGGAATGGTCCGAGGCTGAGAGCAAATAAAAGTCACGGTACGAGACGTAGGATGGGCCGAACCAAGACAGGAAATAAAAAAGTCCTCCACCAGATCGGGTGCCTCGATGCAGTGGCAATTCTAATGTCGTTACCGGGCAAGTTGTTACCGACGTGTATTGGAAGATATGCGAATGATATAGCTAAAAATACTGTACATTTCGCGAATCCCATTCCATTACTGAATAAAGTAGATGTGCCGTTTTGCCCAAAATCAAAACGGCATACCCAACTCTGCGATGGGTTACCATCATCACTACTAATACCATCATCAATCACAATCATCACTACTACTGCCATCATCACTACAACTGCCACAATCATCACGACTACTGTCATCATCACCATTACTATGATCATCATCACTACTACAATTACAATCATCACTACTACTCTCACCATCATCACTACTACTGTCACCATTGTCACTACCATCATAATCACTACTATCATCATTGATACTACAACTATCAACCATCATTACTACTATCATCACCACCATCTTACAATCACCATTACTACTGTCACCATCATCATTACTACTGTCACCATCATCAGTACTACTGCCATCATCACCATTACTATGATCTTCATCATCACTACAACTTTCACCATCATCACTACTACTCACCATCATAATTAATAATCACACCATCGTCACTACCATCATCACTACTGTCATTATTATCACTACAACTATCATCATTACTTGTCACCATCATCACTACTATTATGACCATCATCACTACTACTAGTACTGTCACCATCATATCTACTACTGTTACCATCATCACTACTGTCGTCATCATCATCACTACTGTCATCATCATCAATACAACTACAACCATCATCACTACTGTTATCACCATCATCACTACTATCACCATCAAGCCCACTATTACTACCATCACTTCTAATGCCAACTAAACTAACTTAACCTAGAAAATACGTAGCGAGATGTTTTCGCCCCCAGAATGAATGCGTTCTTAGTGTGTGAGCCCCCTCGGGGCTCACACACCAAGAACGCCATCATTGCTGGGTTGGGGGGAAGGGGTAAAATCATATTTTGGACTTAAAATCATAACTATTGCATACATTCAACAAATCTTTGTTGACTGACCGTCGCATTCACGCACCGAATGTTCGTTAGAAGTTTGTGTGAAAATCCGTCGAACGGTCTAGGAGGAGTTTTCGGAAAGACAGACATACGTCTCACTATTATCATTACATCTGAGACATGTGTATGATGTTGACCTGTTGACTTGACCTGTGACCTTTACCTTTCATATTGAATTGAATAGTTTCTTGTATGACCTTGGCCTAGGTATTCCGAATATACATGGTAAGCGTAGTGAGAATGTAACAGTTAGTATGAGAAATACTAGTAAAAAAACTATATTGACCTTTGTTCTTGACCTTTGACCTTACCCTTTAAAATATTCATCTAAGATTTAGGAAATACGATATCAAGGTTACCAGTAACTTGTATAGTGAAAATGAAGACATTTGAGTAAAAAGTAAAATAAATATTAAAAGTTGACCTTTGACCTTGACCTGTGACCTGGACCTTTATGTAAGAGTACTTTTATATTTTTCATTAACATTGCCCTGGAAAATAAAATAAGCATGCCTAATTTCATTAAAACCCATCAGTTAGTTCCATAGATATTAATAAAATAGTTGACATTGACTTTTGACCTTTATCTTGACCTTTATGATATATGAGTCCAATTGTATTATTTTCCTTTTCATTAAAAGTGCAACTATCTCACCAAATGTTGTGAAGTTTGCATGAAAAGTAAAGGAAATAACATATTGACCTTTTACATGACCTTGAACTGTGACCTTGACCTTTCATAAGGAACTGCATAGTTTCTTGTATGACCTTTGGCCTAGGTATTCCGAATATACATGGTAAGCCTAGTGAGAATCTAAGTTAGTATAAGAAATACTAGTGAAAAACTTATTTTGACCTTTGACCTTACCCTTTGGAATATTTACCTATAATTTGGTCAATACGATATTAAGGTTACCAGTAACTTGTATAGTGAAAATGAAAAAATTTGAGTAAAAACTAAAAAATATGAAATATTGACCTTATTTTTAACCTTGACCTTTGACCTTAACCCTTTGGCTGCGGCCTATTTTGGGCTATTTAGGGCATATTCAGGCACTCCTGAATGATAAATCAAGCATCTGCATTAAATGAAGTGTATTCTGCCGAAAACTAGGCGAGAATAGCTTCAAAATGACACCAGAACGGGCCCTGTACGTGGTCTGGTTCACCCGCAGTGGTGTCAGTGAAACGCGGGAAACCCGCTATTATGTAACATTCGCTCGCATGGCTACACTGTTGAGAGAGACAGAGAGAGGCCCGCGCGAGACACACTCAACATCAGTGAGCCGCTCGGTGCTCTGAGGGTCGGAGGTGGGCCCCTTACGCTCCCGCCCACGGACACTCAATTTTTACGGGTTTTACAGGCTTTTAAAGCCTGGAAATTGCTGTAACTTGCCAGGACGTTCCGGAACGTCACCCGGAGCGAAAGGGTTAACCTGTAAGTTAAATGGAAAATTTATTTTTGACTGACCATCGCATTGACCAAATGGATATACAAGTGAAATTTGGTGAAAATCCATCGAACGGTCTAGGAGGAGTTTCCGGACAGACAGACAGACGGACAACGACAGAAAGGCTGGCTGGTGATGCACAGTATACGGGCGGGATCTGTTTGCGCGATACCACTCTGGTTCGCAGAGTTGATAATAATAATAATTAATACTGAGCTTCCTGTCTCTGTGGCATCAGCACATTTTGGAATGCTGCTATTCAGTATTATATCAATATCAATAATATAGACAAGAAACAAAACACGCCCCAGGACCGATCCCTATGGGTGTGTAAAATACAATATATATATATATATATATATATATATATGTTTCTAGTCTCTCAGTGGGGATCGAACCATCGACCATCAGGATGATAGCCGACGCTTTAATCAATTACACCACGGCAGTCTGCCGTGGTGTAATTGATTAAAGCGTCGGCTATCATCCTGATGGTCGATGGTTCGATCCCCACTGAGAGACTAGAAACATTTAGTGGCTCACGTGTATTTGTGATATATTCTCAATATATATATATATATATATATATATATATATAAACGGTTTATTTCAAGCCGGCATCTAATGTGGCTGACAATACACAAACCTAACCTATATCTTATCCTAAGGGATCAACAGACTGATCCTGGCTGCTAACGTGAGCAACTACATACACCCGAGGGAGTAGGATGTGGGAAGGAAACTTTTTGGATCCCCCGAAACGGTCCGTCCAGACCTAACCTTCACGGCAAGGGAAAGTTTTTGAGAGAACTTCCCCTGCCGGCGTGTGGGATCGAACCCACGACACCAGAGCTAGTGCTCCCAATACAGTGATTAAGCGCGCTCGGTCACTGTGTGTGTGTGTCTGTGTTTCAATATATGAGTGTGTGCTTGTATGCGTATGTTGTGTAATTCACTTGCTTGTTCGTCAAGGGGAATCCACGCAATGCGAGCCAAGCTCATTATTATCGCGCCTCCTTAACTGGGAATGTATTGTGTGAAATGCATGTTAAGTGTTTATGTATCGTTGGAATGGCTGTGGATGTGTGTGTAGTCTGTATTTTAGCCAATTGGCGACATCTGGAAACTAAGGCTTAGGGTTAATCTGTACGATACCATTCTCACTACGGTACCAGTCTCACCCGAAGGCTTAGGTTGACCAGTAGCTTAGGTTGACCAGTACGATACCCATCTCACCTTTGAACCGATCACCAACCTCAGATGGGACGTCACAACTTCGTCCACTTATACCAGGTTCCTATTTATACTGCTAGGTGAACAGAGGCTACACTGTTAGGAGACTTGCCCAAATGTCTCTTCCCCGCCCGGGTCTCAAACCCGGGACCTTCTGTATGCATGTCTATGTGTTAGTATATGTTTTTTGTGAGTGGAGGGATGTGTGTGTGTGTGTGTGTGTGTGTGTGTGTGTGTGTGTACATATGTGTGAGTGTACTAACGTATACTTTTCGAACAAAGAGAGACAGGCATACATATAGGCATACAAGCAAAACAAATTCCTTAAGATAGATAGAAGAATGTTATTGCCTTATTTGCTATATGTATAAATAAATATATATGATACGAGACAAATAGATGGACAAGATAGATTGATATAAATGTATATATACAGGACATTGGTAGATAGTTAAATTATTAGAATAATTCATACATTTGTATACAGGGTGTCCCAGGAGGAAAGGGCATAACTTTGGGAAATGATAAAACAAAATATTCTAAGCCTATAATGTTCTATAAGAAATATTCCAAATCTCAACCAGTAAAGAGATATTGCATGTTGAAAATGGCATTTTCTTAAGTATTTCCCCATAAGGGTGGCCTAGCTGTCCTAGTACCTACCACACCTCCATCTAACTGCAGTTATTTTACCATGTTATTGTAATGATATTATAATTCTGTAAGTTGCAAAATTATTATAGATATAATAGCTCACTTTGGACCAGTTGGAAACTATCTGATATGGAAGAGTCCATTACAGTGAGGCGGGGGAGGACACTATATAAAACCTTCAATATCTTTTTAACGGTTGAGATTTGGACTTTTTATTATAGAACATTTTAGGCTTAGAATACCTTGTGTTATCATTTCCGAAAGTTATGCCCTTTCCTCCTGGGACACCCTGTATACATACTGTATATAAATAAAGTAGATGTGCCGTTTTGCCCAAAATCAAAACGGCATACCCAACTCTGTGATGGGTTACCATCATCACTACTAATACCATCAAAATCACAATCATCACTACTATTGCCATCATCACTACAACTGCCACAATCATCATGACTACTGCCATCATCACCATTACTATGATCATCATCACTACTACAATTACAATCATCACTACTACTCTCACCATCAAAACTACTACTGTCATCATTGTCACTACCATCTTAATCACTACTATCATCATTGATACTACAACTATCAACCATCATTACTACTATCATCACCACCATCTTACAATCACCATTACTACTGTCACCATCATCAGTACTACTGCCATCATCACCATTACTATGATCTTCATCATCACAACTATTGTCATCATCACTACAACTTTCACCATCATCACTACTACTCACCATCATAACTAATAGTCACACCATCGTCACTACCATCATCACTACTGTCATTATTATCACTACAACTATCATCATTACTTGTCACCATCATCACTACTATTATGACCATCATCACTACTACTAGTACTGTCACCATCATATCTACTACTGTCATCATCATCAATACAACTACAACCATCATCACTACTATTATCACCATCATCACTACTATCACCATCAATCCCACTATTACTACCATCACTTCTAATGCCAACTAAACTAACTTAACCTAGCAAATGCGTAGCGAGATGTTTTCGCCCCCAGAATGAATGCGTTCTTAGTGTGTGAGCCCCCTCGGGGCTCACACACCAAGAACGCCATCATTGCTGGGTTGGGGGGGGAAGGGGTAAAATTATATTTTAGACTTAAAATCATAACTATTGCATACATTCACAAAATTTTTGTTGACTGACCGTCGCATTCACGCACCGAATGTTCGTTAGAAGTTTGCGTGAAAATCCGTCGAACGGTCTAGGAGTAGTTTTCGGAAAGACAGACATACGTCTCACTATTATCATTACATCTGAGACATGTGTATGATGTGTGGCTTTCTGTGATGTGTGTTCTCCGTAGGGGCACACACACACAGAGAATAGGTACCTATTCTCTGGGTGGGCGGTGGGGGTCCTGAAGGGGAGGGGGGGGGGGGGGAATCATTTTTTGGACCTAAGATCATAACTATTGCACAAATTAAAAAACAAAAAATTAATTACCGTCGAATGCACGCACCGAAGGTTCGTGTGAAGTTTGGTGAAAATCCATCAAACGGTCTAGGAGGAGTTCTCGGACAGACAAACAGACGGACGGACAGACAGACAGACAGACAGACATTTCGGTTAGCATGTACCACTATACGGGGGGCGATACCACTCTGCTTACGCAGAGTTGATAATACAATCAGCTTAGTATGGCTTTATCTTACTATTTTTCGTCAATAAAGTGGGGGTATCAAATATTTTGACTCCGGGATAAGCAAGAATTAAGACACTCAACTTTACTAAACTACAGGACAAATGCCACTTATAAAATTACGGTTTTCACAGTTACCTACAATATTAACCCCTTCTCTACCGGCGACGTCCTTTTCACTTTATTTGGGTACTATTAGACAGTTTTATTCAGCTTAGGAAGGACGTCTATCCATTAAATAGCGACAGACTATCTAAATTAATCCTTTTAGCTACCATATATTCTTTCTAAGCTACATAACATCGTCTAAATGTAACTGAAATATAATACAAAATACGTCACCGGTACAGAAGGGATTAATGAACACGTGTATTATGTGAATAGTGTAAACGAAACCGAAAATGTGTATCTTGCAAATGGTTGACACAATTTAACCCTTACAGTATCAGGGACGTCCTTTTCATCATATTCTGGCAACTATTAGACGATTTTATTCAGCTTAGGAAGGACCTCTAGCAATATTAGGGCTTCAAACTATCTCAACCAACCCTTTTTAACCACAGATCCTTCCTAAGCTGTATAATATTGTCTAAATATAGCTAGAATATAATATAACACACGTCGCTGGTACTCAAAGGGTTAAGACAAGTATCCATAACGTACTCAAGGTAACTGGAGACGGATATATATAAGTTTTCTAAATTATCTCTAAAATTAGAGTACAAATCAAAATTGACCTATAACGTCCGAGTTATGAATAAAGTAGACGTGCCGTTTTGCCCAAAATCAAAACGGCATACCCAACTCTGCGAAGGGTTACCAATACATCATTACTAATATTACCACCATTATCACTACTACTATCATCATCACTACAATTATCACCATCATCACTACTATTACCATCATCACTACTATTACCACCATCATCACTACTACTACCATCACTACCACTACTCTCACCATCACCATCATCCCCACTGTTACTACCATCACTTTTAATGTCATCTAAACTAACTTAACCTAACTTAACTTAGCAAATGCGGGGCGACTTGTTTTCGGGTCATCTCCAGTAACCATCACCAATACTTTCAACATCATCACTACTACTATCCTCATCATCTACTACCATCATCACTGCTACTATCACCACCAACTATCTGTCTAGGATGAGTTTTCGGAAAGACAGACATACGTCTCACTATTATCATCACATCTGAGACATGTGTATGATGTGTGTATGTGTGCATACACAGGGAATAGGTACAGGGTGGGCGGTGGGGGTCCTGAAAGGGGGAGGGGGGGGGGGGGGAATACCATATTTTGGACCTAAGATCATAACTATTGCACAAATTCAAAACATATTTTTTTAATTACCGTCGCATTCACGCACCGAAGGTTCGTGTGAAGTTTGGTGAAAATCCGTCAAACGGTCTAGGAGGAGTTCTCGGACAGACAGACGGACAGACAGACATTTCGGTTTGCATGTACCACTATACGGGGGGCGATACCACTCTGCTTACGCAGAGTTGATAAGATAGTAGAACATTATAGCACTTCAGTATTACTCCAGAATGTACCCTCGAGAATATTAATGGTTACCTTGCCTACTTATTGAGGCCTTTCGGGTGGTAAGCGCGAACTATAGATAGCTGTCCCCCCCCCCCCCCCGTATAGTGGGTACCACACGAAAAAAATGTCTGTCGTCGTCGTCGGCGTCGTCGGCGTCCGTCTGTCTCGGAACTCCTCATAGACCGTTGGACAGATTTTCACCAAATTTCACATGAACATTTGTTGCGTGAATGCAAAAGTCAGTCAAAAAAGATTTTTTGAATGTATGCAATAGTTATGATTTTAGGTCCAAAATATGGTTCCCCCACCTCCCGGACACCCCCCCCCCCCCCCCCCCGTGATGATTGTGGCAGTTGTAGTGATGATGGCAGTAGTAGTGATTATGTTGATTGTGATTGATGATGGTATTACTAGTGATGATGGTAACCCATCGCAGAGTTGGGTGTGCCGTTTTGATTTTGGGCAAAACGGCACGTCTACTTTATTTATATATACTGTAATTTCGAGGAAATGAGTTATTATCATCGCATTACAATTTATCTTGAAAATAAATATATGCGAAAATACTGCATTATCCAAAGACTGAAGCAGGATTACAATCTGAAAGTATTAAGGAAACATTGATTTTTTTACGTATGTGGTGTCTCGATAAATGAAATAGAATATACTACATTTTGACCAAATCCTTTTTTTTTTTTTTTTTTTTTTTAAAGTGGCGTAAGGTATTCCCACTCAATATTATTACTCTTTCATCCGGTGATGCAGACTGGTCCAATCAAAGGTTTCGTAAAGAGACGAACAGCTAATCGTAAACATACGGTAAAGAATATACTCTATAAACATACGGTAAAGAATATACTCTATAAACATATGGTAAAAAATATAGTCTATAAACATACGGTAAAGAATATACTCTATAAACATACGGTAAAGAATATACTCTATAATCATACGGTAAAGAATATAGTCTATAAACATACAGCAAAGAATATACTCTATAAACATACGGTAAAGAATATAGTCTATAAACATACGGTAAAGAATATAGTCTATAAACATACAGCAAAGAATATACTCTATAAACATACGGTAAAGAATATACTCTATAAACATACGGTAAAGAATATACTCTATAAACATACGGTAAAGAATATACTCTATAATCATACGGTAAAGAATATAGTCTATAAACATACAGCAAGGAATATACTCTATAAACATACGGTAAAGAATATAGTCTATAAACATACGGTAAAGAATATACTCTATAAACATACGGTAAAGAATATACTCTATAAACATATGGTAAAAAATATACTCTATAAACATACGGTAAAGAATATACTCTATAAACATACGGTAAAGAATACAGTCTATAAACATACAGCAAAGAATATACTCTATAAACATACGGTAAAGAATATACTCTATAAACATACGGCAAAGAATATAGTCTATAAACATACGGTAAAGAATATAGTCTATAAACATACGGTAAAGAATATACTCTATAAACATACGGTAAAGAATATACTCTATAAACATACGGCAAAGAATATACTCTATAAACTGTTACGATCCAGGTTCTCAAAGACACAGGGCTCTTCAACATTGGACTAGATAATGGCAAAATGCAACAACGGTAACACTAGATCCAACCCCTGCCTTAAACACTGGAAAACAAAACACCATTACCGCCCCCCTGAGTCGTGCCTGGACAACGAGGTATCCTATGACTCGGTAACTGGTGCACACACACTAGGCTGACGCTCGATGAAACAGCCTATTCTCAAACAGTAAAAGATTACTCGATTAGGTTACACAAAGAAAAGATAGTTAACGTGATTAATTAACGTTACGGTAGATACTCAAATAACTGGCACTCCTGTATTAAAGAAAGTGCAATGCTAGTCCTGCAACATCAACTGGAAACTTCTGAAATAAGTCTGATGCTGGGAAGATGTTCGTAAAGAATCTTGAACAATTATAATGCAGAATACGGGTCACAATAAATACTAGGACATATAGTAATAATAGGCAGGTGAAGAATAAAGACTGCGCAAAGGTAGTAATGCTCGACAACTAAAGAAATGCTTCGTGACACAACGCAACAGCCTACTAGGGTTGTGCAACTCAACAACAACCTCGGCTCAAAAGTGCAGTGAATAATAATGTTGCATACATATAATAATGGGGGCTTATCTCTAACCAGTGTCTGCTCAGTTAATAAAGTCTAGCTGGGGTATCAAGGCAGGGCAACAATGGGCGAGCATGCGGCTCATAGCCTAACGTTGTCCGAAGGTGGTATAATGACGATTACGTTATATGACGGGGATGCTCTCTTGATAAATCTAGGTCTCTAGTACCTAGTTCTATCCTGGCGATCCCTCAGAAGTCAACACAAAGAGGCAGCACTATGTTGTGAGGGATAGGCTATGGCCCTCTCACACCACAGCGCTGTGATCGCAAAGTAAACCCACCCGAAGACAACTTAGGCTCCCACAGTACCTGTCGATGTCGTGCAGGGCTTAGCTAACACTGCACACATCGGAGACAACGACACAGTAACCTTACCCCTAGTCTAGCTTTAGATAACCAAGCAGAATCACTCAACACCTTGCCAGGGAGACATATACCGGTCTACAACCTTCCCGAGAGAGGACACATACGGAAAAGTCCGTCTCTCCAAACCTCAATAAAGCCTAATACATGGAAATCTCTGAGAGCTTCGCGTACAATACGACTGGTCGACGGTGAACGTCTATGCTGAAACCAGAAGGGATGTTGAGTTTAATAAAGATTAGAGAATGAGAAAGGAGAAGTCGAGAGAGAGAAATAGTAGGCAAAGTGGCGAGTATGGGGGACAGAATTGCAAAGGATGTAGGCGATACGCGTGTCAGGCAAGCTCTGAGCTGGTAAAAAAACATGAGGCCGCGCGACGGGAAGGGACTAGTTGACCACCCGGCCGCCAACGCCGTCAGCGCCCAAGCGAGCCGCGTCATAGCTCACCCCGCTGCCAGGTGTACTCCCTCACCCTCTCTCGCTCGCCTCCCACACAAGCAACATTTATATTATAGCGAATATAAAATATAAGGCGCGGTCACAGACCAAAACAAAGACCATTTCTAGACTGTCTGTGGCAACACGACCCTAATGAAATAAAGCAGATCATTCTAGGACAACTGTAGCCTATCCCCCCATCCTGGCGAGCGCTAGCGAGCTGCAATGCCCCACGCAACCATTCTGTTAACGCCGGGAGGCGTCACACCCCCCCCAAGATATGGGACACTCAACCATGAGCCCATATCTGAACAGGCAGAATGTCGCTAGAATCTGCCACTCCTAACCACTCTGCCACTCATGGAATGCAAGCTCAGTCTCCTCAAAAAAATACAACAACATTTATATATAAAAAAAAAAAAAAAAAATTATCACCCTTCCCAAATATAATACATTAATGCATAACATTGTGCTCCCAGAGCGAGCTTTAAGAAGCACAGCCTACTGAGGGAAAATCATCTGCCCTCAGTACTCAGCTACAATATTATCTTAAAATTAATTATCAAAAAGAAAGAGTTTTTATTTAATTTTTCATATTTTATTTTTAATGTTGTTTTTGGCGGCTACTATAGATGTAGCCTAATTTTCTTCTAATCAAAGCCAACAACTCCTGCCCTGCGACCCTACGCTGATGCTACACACGCGAGCCAACAAGCACCAGCGCAAAAATACACCGCGAGCCAAGACAGGAGGCTATACCAACATACTGTGGTAGCCTACCCCGGATCCTCCACCCGCGACAAACAGTCCGCATTCACATTCTCACAACCGGCAATATGGCGAATGTCTAAGTTGTACTCTTGCAACATGAGCGACCATCTGGTCAGCCTCATATTCCGGTTGTGGAATTGATTGAGGAATTTAAGCGGGTGGTGGTCGGTATACACAACCACGACTGGCCCATAGGCAGGAACATAGACCTCAAAGTGTCTGAGTGCTAACACGATTGCCAGCAGTTCCTTTTCAACAACCGAATAATTTTTCTGTGCTGAATTAAATTTCTTTGAAAAGAAACTGACTGGATGCTCAAGACCTTCCTCGTCTGTCTGCAAAAGTACGGCACCAGCCCCTACTCCGCTGGCATCAGTCGCCAACTGAAATGGTCGTTCAAAGTCCGGGGCCCTGAGGATAGGGTGAGTGCATAAAAGGTGTTTAACTACTCGAAACGCCTGCTCACACTCAGGTGCCCAGCGGAACTTTTTATCTTTGGCTAGTAGATCTGTCAAAGGAGCTAACACAGTAGAATAGCCTCTTATAAAGCGGCGGTAATACCCAATCATGCCCAAAAATCTCATGATCTGCCGCTTGGTGGTCGGCCTGGGGAACAAGTCGATAGCCTGTATCTTCTGTTGGGGCGGGCTCACCTGCCCTAACCCAACCACAAACCCCAGATACTGCACCGTGGCTTGCACAAAGTCACACTTGCCCAGATTAACCAAGCCTGCTTTACTAAGTTGACTAAATAAGGCTTCTATGTGGTCACAGTGACTTTGGAAATCGTTGTCATAAATGATCACGTCATCAAGGTAGACAGTACAGTTTGGGATGTCTGCTACGATGTCGTTCATTAAGCTCTGGAAAGTGGCCGGTGCATTTTTCAGACCATATGGCATCACGTTGCAACGGTAAGTACTGCCATCCACCACAAACCCGCACACCTCTTTAGCCCGCTCAGACAGTGGTACTTGCCAGTAGCCTTTGACGAGGTCTACCTTGGTCAAGTACCTTGCTTTCCCGATCTTATCCACACTGTCATCCACCCGGGGAAGAGGATATGCATTGGTGGGGGTCAACCCGTTCAACCGCCTAAAGTCAATGCAGAACCGAACTTTTCCATCAGGTTAGGGCTGCAGAGTGCCAGGAGAAGTCCACCGTACTGCCCCCTTCTCGATCAAGCCTCTCACCAGCATATACTCCAGCTCATCCCTGAGCGCTGGGAGTTTAATGGGTGGCACCCGATAAGGTATCGACTTGAAGGGGGGGTGCTCTCCTACATCGACGTCATGCACCGCTTGAGTAGTGAGGCCTGGGTGCTCGGCAAATACAGTGGGGTATGAATCGAACAGGCGCTGCACTGCCACCTGCTGTTCCTCCGGCAGGTGTGCCAGAGCATCATGCGCACATTGGCTCGAATTCCCCGCCCACTGATCAGCCGAGACATGACAATCCCAGTTATCATCCACCTGATCATTGCTGCCCCCCTCTCCTTCTCCACCATGACCGCAGCAGGTCAACACAGGGACAGCTAGTGACTCAGGTGGGCGCCTCACATACTCCTTCAACAAATTAATGTGGCATAGTTGGTTACGCTTCTTCCGGTCTGGAGTGGCAACGAGGTAATCTAGATCGGAGATCTTTGACACCACCCGATAAGGCCCAGCGTACTTGGCAGCCAGAGGATGACCTGCCAAAGGCAACAGGACCAACACCTCTTGACCTACCTGAAACTCCCGGAGTTTCGCCTTAGTATCGTACCTGTCCTTCAGACGGGCCTGCGAACTCACCAAATTACGCCCAGCCAGCTCCAGACTTCTAAGCATTCTCTCTCTGCTCTCGAGGACGTATCTCAACATAGAACATGGCTTAGCGGTACCCTCCCAAATCTCCTTCACCATGTGGAGAGGGCCCCTCACCTGATGCCCGAAAACAAGCTCATTCGGACTGAAACCGAGACTCTCTCCAGGTACTTCTCTTGCCGCGAACAAAACATACGGCAGACCAAGGTCCCAATCCTTTCCGTTCTCTGCGCAATAACATCGAAGCATGCTTTTCAGCGTGGCGTGCCACCTCTCCAACACCCCTTGACTCTCCGGGTGATACACAGAAGAGACAACAGTGCTGATGCCATGCTGAATCATAGTTTGTTTGAACAGATTAGAGGTAAAATTAGAACCTTGGTCCGATTGCACCTCTTGCGGGTAACCATACCGCGAGCAATACAAGAGCAGGTTCCGGACAACAGTTTTCGCCGTGCCATTTCTCATTGGATATGCATCAGGATAACGAGTGGCCACATCCATGATAGGTAATAGAAATTTATTACCGGCACTAGTAGGGGTTAGGGGTCCGACCATATCAATGATGACCTTACTGAAGGGCGGTCCACTCACTGACAGGAATGGGGTGCAACGGGGCTCTCGGAATTGTTTGGTTAGGTTTTCCAACCCTCTGGCACGTATGACACCTTGCTATCCAGGTTACCACCTGCCCCTTCAACCCCGGCCACCAAAACAATTTTTCTAAAGCCGCCACCGTTTTTCTCACCCCTAGATGTCCTGCCAGTGGTATGTCATGCGCCAACCTCAGTAGGCTATCCCTGCACTCCCGTGGCACCACCAACTGGTCCACTACTCCGGACCCCTCTTGCCAACTACGTTTAGGGTCTTGAAAACGCCTATAGAGGATGCCTTCTAAATTAAAAAAATCTCCTGGCTGTGCATCACCGTCCTCGTCGAGCTCTACAGCTCCATTAGCACACGTTTGGAGCTCAGGGTCCTCTAATTGCAACCGATGTATATCTGAGGGTGCCAAGCGATCTAACTGCTCCCGGAGCAATGCATGACCTTCCCCGATACTGGGCTGCTCCCTCTGTCTCTCTCGATGTACATAACGTTGCTGTCGTGGAGACTCGTCATGCCCAGCCTCGTCACTCTCGATGACAGGCCCAGGGGCTACTCCAGAATTAAGTAATGGTGCTAATACTGAATCACCCAGGAGAGCCGCCGAGTCAAAACTCTTAAAACCAACTCCAGCTTTAGCCTCCTCCTGTTGATCGTTCCTCCGCTGGTCTGAAGACGGAGGACTAGGCTGTGACACTTTAGCTGCCCGAGCTCGGGTGACAACACACGCCATGGGTTGTGTCTGGCACCGCTCGACCCACTCTTGCTCTTCCCTACTCACGTCGGCCGGCCTCTCGGCAACGACTAAGGGTAGAACCTCAGAAGCGGGCATTGCAAAGTCGTTGCCGAGAAGAAGGTCGACGCCCTACACTGGCAGTTTCTCCACAATCCCGACATCCAATTCACGTGCCACACCATCCACCTCCAACTCCAACCGCACCAACGGGTATGACCGAGTTGCATTAATACCCTGCACCACCACCACCCGAGCCGCGTTTATAGGGTACCCAGTCAAGTTTTTCATCAGAGTCTGGGAAGCACCTGTATCGCGCAAGACCTCTACTCCATGCTTGCGCCCCGCCCACATCACGCAACCCCGCCCTCTATGGTCGCAAAAAACATCTTGAGCAGGGTTCGAGCCTCCCAGGTGCTTCTGCATTGGCTGTGCCTCAGCCTCTCACGAACTGCCCCGGGCAAACTCAGATGACTTCGGAGACACACCAATGTTGCAGGCCAAAGACACAGCTGCTGTAGGTGGTTTGCTAGGACAGACTCTTGCAAAGTGCCCCTTTTTATGACAATGATAACACTCCAACTCCCCTTTGGGCTTCCCTTGGTACTGGGAAGGGCCCGGCCCCTTCTTAAATGAGACGGTGCTAGTCTTGTGGTCAGTCTTGGTATCATGGCTCTTGTACTTGTTTGCATAAGGTATATCACTAACTCGGGGGGTGGGGCGTCACGCCCCTTGTTACCTGCCTCACTACGCTGGGCAGACCCGCACCCACGAATTAGTGATAGCCGGAGGTCAGCCATCTCAGCTGCCTCCTGTAGAGTTTTTGGTTGCTTTTCTTTAAGGTTTAACGTCAGATCGCCGCCCGTGCATTTGAAAAACTGCTCTAAAAGCACCAACTGTTTAATGTCGTCAAACGTAGTAGCTTTCTCCGACCTCAGCCAATTCCCAAAAGCATCGGACAGCTCCCGGGCATGCTCCAAAAAGGTGCTCTCCCGACCCTTGGTAACACCCCGGAACTTCAACCTGTACGTCTCTGGTTGTAGTTCTTATGCTCTCAGGACAGCCTCCTTGAGTTCCTCATAGATAATACAAGACTCTATAGGCAACGCATCATAGGCTTTAAGACCCTTGCCTATTAATCTAGAGGATACAAGTGCTGCCCATTTATTCTCTGGCCACTGGTGTTCCTGGCACTTCTTCTCAAAGCGTGTGAAAAATTCTGTTACACCACTCTCATCAAACACCGGAACCAGTTTCAATAAGTGCGAGAGAGACTGCTCATGAACACGGTTACCAGCCCCAAGTCGCTGTCCCGTTGTCTCTACTCGCGACTTCTCTACGTCCATGTCGGCACAGTACCTAGTCGACTCAGCTTGGATTTTTGCTTGACTGATAGTTTTTCTCTCTTCTATCCTGGCTAATTCTAATTGCTGCTGAAGCTCACATGCCCTTTGTTGCTGCTGAAGCTTAGCTAATTCGAGCTGAAGCAATAATTCTGGAGTTAACCCTTGAGGAGGTGAAGGTGCTACAATGTTTGAAATTACCGGTGGTCCCCCCAGGGGCAACCCACCCTGCCAGTCACCACCCAACTGCGGAAGAGTACCCGGGGTCGGCAAACTACTGGGATGGCTGGGAGTCGAGTGTAGGGGAAGCATGGCCGAAGGGCTCTGACCACTCAACCCATCTCGCTCACCAGTCACCCTGCCCAGTACACACGTTATCAAGTTATCCCTGGTCTTGCTGCTAGTAACCGCATGACCGATAGCTGTGGCCAGGCATTGAAGACCGTACCGATCCATACCCTCCAACCGCTCGGCAGTAACAGGCCATTGCAAAAATATCCTAGCATCCTCCTCACAGTTCACCCGATTAACCCTTTCATCATGCTGCTGTTCCTCAGTTTCGACATTACGTACTGTGTCTCCATTCCCCTCTGATCCGGTATAAGACATGATGCTCTCAAAAATTTCTCACCACAATATTCAGAAAAGAAGTACCCCAAACTCCTATGTAGCACCATTCACTTGCCAAAAATGTCCGAAGACTCTCAAGTGCTATACCACATTGCCAAAAAAAAATTAACGTGCCCACTATATTCCTCAATAAAACAAATGACCACAACAATCCTGCAATTATCTCTTAGTTCACAAGATCCTGAGCTAGGTTGCCATTTGTTACGATCCAGGTTCTCAAAGACACAGGGCTCTTCAACATTGGACTAGATAATGGCAAAATGCAACAACGGTAACACTAGATCCAACCCCTGCCTTAAACACTGGAAAACAAAACACCATTACTGCCCTGAGTCGTGCCTGGACAACGAGGTATCCTATGACTCAGTAACTGGTGCACACACACTAGGCTGACGCTCGATGAAACAGCCTATTCTCAAACAGTAAAAGATTACTCGATTAGGTTACACAAAGAAAAGATAGTTAACGTGATTAATTAACGTTACGGTAGATACTCAAATAACTGGCACTCCTGTATTAAAGAAAGTGCAATGATAGTCCTGCAACATCAACTGGAAACTTCTGAAATAAGTCTGATGCTGGGAAGATGTTCGTAAAGAATCTTGAACAATTATAATGCAGAATACGGGTCACAATAAATACTAGGACATATAGTAATAATAGGCAGGCGAAGAATAAAGACTGCGCAAAGGTAGTAATGCTCGACAACTAAAGAAATGCTTCGTGACACAACGCAACAGCCTACTAGGGTTGTGCAACTCAACAACAACCTCGGCTCAAAAGTGCAGTGAATAATAATGTTGCATACATATAATAATGGGGGCTTATATCTAACCAGTGTCTGCTCAGTTAATAAAGTCTAGCAGGGGTATCAAGGCAGGGCAACAATGGGCGAGCATGCGGCTCGTAGCCTAACGTTGTCCGAAGGTGGTATAATGACGATTACGTTATATGACGGGGATGCTCTCTTGATAAATCTAGGTCTCTAGTACCTAGTTCTATCCTGGCGATCCCTCAGAAGTCAACACAAAGAGGCAGCACTATGTTGTGAGGGATAGGCTATGGCCCTCTCACACCACAGCGCTGTGCTCGCAAAGTAAACCCACCCGAAGACAACTTAGGCTCCCACAGTACCTGTCGATGTCGTGCAGGGCTTAGCTAACACTGCACACATCGGAGACAATGACACAGTAACCTTACCCCTAGTCTAGCTTTAGATAACCAAGCAGAATCACTCAACACCTTGCCAGGGAGACATATACCGGTCTACAACCTTCCCGAGAGAGGACACATACGGAAAAGTCCGTCTCTCCAAACCTCAATAAAGCCTAATACATGGAAATCTCTGAGAGCTTCGCGTACAATACGACTGGTCGACGGTGAACGTCTATGCTGAAACCAGAAGGGATGTTGAGTTTAATAAAAATTAGAGAATGAGAAAGGAGAAGTCGAGAGAGAGAAATAGTAGGCAAAGTGGCGAGTATGGGGGACAGAATTGCAAAGGATGTAGGCGATACGCGTGTCAGGCAAGCTCTGAGCTGGTAAAAAACATGAGGCCGCGACGGGAAGGGACTAGTTGACCACCCGGCCGCCAACGCCGTCAGCGCCCAAGCGAGCCGCGTCATAGCTCACCCCGCTGCCAGGTGTACTCCCTCACCCTCTCTCGCTCGCCTCCCACACAAGCAACATTTATATTATAGCGAATATAAAATATAAGGCACGGTCACAGACCAAAACAAAGACCATTTCTAGACTGTCTGTGGCAACACGACCCTAATGAAATAAAGCAGATCATTCTAGGACAACTGTAGCCTATCCCCCCCGTCCTGGCGAGCGCTAGCGAGCTGCAATGCCCCACGCAACCATTCTGTTAACGCCGGGAGGCGTCACAAAACATACAGTAAAGAATATACTCTATAAACATACGGCAAAGACTATACTTTATAAACATATGGTAAAGAATATACTCTATAAACATACGGTAAAGAATATACTCTATAAACATAGGTAAAGAATAAAGAATATACTCTATAAACATAGGTAAAGAATAAAGAATATACTCTATAAACATACGGCAAAGAATATACTCTATAAACATACAGTAAAGAATATACTCTATAAACATACGGTAAAGAATATACTCTATAAACATAGGTAAAGAATAAAGAATATACTCTTTAAACATACCGTAAAGAGTATACTCTACAAACATACGGTAAATAATATACTCTATAAACATACGGCAAAGACTATACTTTATACACATATGGTAAAGAATATACTGTATAAACATACGCCAAAGAATATACTCTGTAAACATACGGTAAAGAATATACTCTATAAACATACTGTAAAGAATATACTCTATAAACATATGGTAAAGAATATACTTCATAAACATATGGTAAAGACTATACTCTATAAACATACGGTAAAGAATATACTCTATAAACATACGGTAAAGAATATACTCTATAAACATACGATAAAGAATATACTCTATAAAAATACGGTAAAGAATATACTCTATAAACATACGGTAAAGAATATAGTCTATAAACATACGGTAAAGAATATACTCTATAAACATTGGTAAAGAATAAAGAATATACTCTTTAAACATACCGTAAAGAATATACTCTATAAACATACGGTAAAGAATATAGGGTATAAACATACGGTAAAGAATATACTCTATAAACATACGGTAAAGAATATACTCTATAAACATATGGTAAAAAATATACTCTATAAACATACGGTAAAGAATATACTCTATAAACATACGGTAAAGAATATAGTCTATAAACATACAGCAAAGAATATACTCTATAAACATACGGTAAAGAATATAGTCTATAAACATACGGCAAAGAATATAGTCTATAAACATACGGTAAAGAATATACTCTATAAACATACGGTAAAGAATATAGTCTATAAACATACGGTAAAGAATATACTCTATAAACATACAGTAAAGAATATACTCTATAAGCATACGGTAAAGAATATACTCTATAAACATACGGCAAAGAATATACTCTATAAACATACATTAAAGAATATACTCTATAAACATACGGCATAGACTATACTTTATAAACATATGGTAAAGAATATACTCTATAAACATACGGTAAAGAATATACTCTATAAACCTAAGTAAAGAATAAAGAATATACTCTATAAACATACGGCAAAGAATATACTCTATAAACATACAGTAAAGAATATACTCTATAAACATACGGTAAGGAATATACTCTATAAACATAGGTAAAGAATAAAGAATATACTCTTTTAACATACCGTAAAGAGTATACTCTATAAACATATGGTAAAGAATATACTCTATAAACATACGGTAAAGAATATACTCTATAAACATATGGCAAAGAATATACTCTATAAACATACAGTCAAGAATATACTCTATAAACATACGGCAAAGAATATACTCTATAAGCATACGGTAAAGAATATACTCTATAAACATACGGCAAAGACTATAATTTATAAACATATGGTAAAGAATATACTCTATAAACATACGGCAAAGAATATACTCTATAAACATATGGTAAAGAATATACTCTATAAACATACTGTAAAGAATATACTCTATAAACATATGGTAAAGAATATACTTTATAAACATATGGTAAAGACTATACTCTATAAACATACGGTAAAGAATATACTATATAATCATACGGTAAAGAATATATTCTATAAAAATACGGTAAAGAATATACTCTATAAACATACGGTAAAGAATATACTCTATAAACATATGGTAAAGAATATACTCTATAAACATAGGTAAAGAATAAAGAATATACTCTTTAAACATACCGTAAAGAGTATACTCTATAAACATACGGTAAAGAATATGGGGTATAAACATACAGTAAAGAATATACTCTATAAACATACGGTAAAGAATATACTCTATAAACATACGGTAAAGAATATACTCTATAAACATACAGCAAAGAATATACTCTATAAACATACGGTAAAGAATATAGTCTATAAACATACGGTAAAGAATATAGTCTATAAACATAGGTAAAGAATAAAGAATATACTCTTTAAACATACCGTAAAGAATATACTCTATAAACATACGGTAAAGAATATACTCTATAAACATAGGTAAAGAATAAAGAATATACTCTTTAAACATACCGTAAAGAGTATACTCTATAAACATACGGTAAAGAATATAGGGTATAAACATACGGTAAAGAATATACTCTATAAACATACGGTAAAGAATATACTCTATAAACATACGGTAAAGAATATACTCTATAAACATACAGCAAAGAATATACTCTATAAACATACGGTAAAGAATATAGTCTATAAACATACGGTAAAGAATATAGTCTATAAACATACGGTAAAGAATATACTCTATAAACATAGGTAAAGAATAAAGAATATACTCTTTAAACATACCGTAAAGAATATACTCTATAAACATACGGTAAAGAATATACTCTATAAACATACGGTAAACAATATAGTCTATAAACATAGGTAAAGAATATACTCTATAAACATATGGTAAAAAATATACTCTATAAACATACCGTAAAGAATATAGTCTATAAACATACGGTAAAGAATATAGTCTATAAACATACCGTAAAGAATATACTCTTTAAACATACCGTAAAGAATATACTCTTTAAACATACGGTAAAGAATATACTCTATAAACATACGGCAAAGAATATACTCTATAAACATACCGTAAAGAATATACTCTATAAACATACCGTAAAGAATATACTCTATAAACATATAAACATACGGTAAAGAATATACTCTATAAACATACTGTAAAGAATATACTCTATAAACATACGGTAAAGAATATACTCTATAAACATACGGTAAAGAATATACTCTATAAACATACGGTAAAGAATATACTCTATAAACATACGGTAAAGAATATCCTCTATAAACATAGGTAAAGAATAAAGAATATACTCTTTAAACATACCGTAAAGAATATACTCTATAAACATACGATAAAGAATATACTCTATAAACATACGGTAAAGAATATACTCTATAAACATACGGTAAAGAATATACTCTATAAACATACCGTAAAGAATATACTCTATAAACATAGGTAAAGAATAAAGAATATACTCTATAAACATACGGTAAAGAATATACTCTATAAACATACGGTAAAGAATATAGTCTATAAACATAGGTAAAGAATAAAGAATATACTCTATAAACATACGGTAAAGAATATACTCTATAAACATAGGTAAAGAATAAAGAATATACTCTTTAAACATACCGTAAAGAGTATACTCTATAAACATACGGTAAAGAATATACTCTATAAACATACGGCAAAGAATATTCTCTATAAACATACGGTAAAGAATATACTCTATAAACATACGGCAAGGAATATACTTTATAAACATATGGTAAAGAATATACTCTATAAACATACGGCAAAGTATATACTCTATAAACATACGGTAAAGAATATACTCTATAAACATACTGTAAAGAATATACTCTATAAACATATGGTAAAGAATATACTTTATAAACATATGGTAAAGACTATACTCTATAAACATACGGTAAAGAATATACTCTATAAACATACGGTAAAGAATATATTCTATAAAAATACGGTACAGAATATACTCTATAAACATATGGTAAAGAATATACTCTATAAACATACGGTAAAGAATATACTCTATAAACATAGGTAAAGAATAAAGAATATACTCTATAAACATACGGCAAAGAATATACTCTATAAACATACAGTAAAGAATATACTCTATAAACATACGGTAAAGAATATACTCAATAAACATACGGTAAATAATATACTCTATAAACATACGGCAAAGAATATTCTCTATAAGCATACGGTAAAGAATATACTCTATAAACATACGGCAAAGACTATACTTTATACACATATGGAAAAGAATATACTGTATAAACATACGGCAAAGAATATACTCTGTAAACATACGGTAAAGAATATACTCTATAAACATACTGTAAAGAATATACTCTACAAACATATGGTAAAGAATATACTTTATAAACATATGGTAAAGACTATACTCTATAAACATACGGTAAAGAATATACTCTATAAACATACGGTAAAGAATATACTCTATAAAAATACGGTAAAGAATATACTCTATAAACATACGGTAAAGAATATAGTCTATAAACATACGGTAAAGAATATACTCTATAAACATAGGTAAAGAATAAAGAATATACTATTTACACATACCGTAAAGAATATACTCTATAAACATACGGTAAAGAATATAGGGTATAAACATACGGTAGAGAATATACTCTATAAACATACGGTAAAGAATATACTCTATAAACATATGGTAAAAAATATACTCTATAAACATACGGTAAAGAATATACTCTATAAACATACGGTAAAGAATAGTCTATAAACATACGGCAAAGAATAGTCTATAAACATACGGTAAAGAATATACTCTATAAACATACGGTAAAGAATATAGTCTATAAACATACGGTAAAGAATATACTCTATAAACATATGGTAAAGAATATACTCTATAAATATACGGTAAAGAATATACTCTATAAACATACAGCAAAGAATATACTCTATAAACATACATTAAAGAATATACTCTATAAACATACGGCAAAGACTATACTTTATAAACATATGGTAAAGAATATACTCTATAAACATATGGTAAATAATATACACTATAAACATAGGTAAAGAATAAAGAATATACTCTATAAACATACGGCAAAGAATATACTCTATAAACATACAGTAAAGAATATACTCTATAAACATATGGTAAAGAATATACTCTATAAACATAGGTAAAGAATAAAGAATATACTCTTTAAACATACCGTAAAGAGTATACTCTATAAACATACGGTAAAGAATATACTCTATAAACATACGGTAAAGAATATACTCTATAAACATATGGCAAAGAATATACTCTATAAACATACGGTTAAAGAATATACTCTATAAACATACGGCAAAGAATATACTCTATAAGCATACGGTAAAGAATATACTCTATAAACATACGGCAAAGACTATACTTTATAAACATATGGTAAAGAATATACTCTATAAACATACGGCAAAGAATATACTCTATAAACATACGGTAAAGAATATACTCTATAAACATACTGTAAAGAATATACTCTATAAACATATGGTAAAGAATATACTTTATAAACATATGGTAAAGACTATACTCTATAAACATACGGTAAAGAATATACTCTATAAACATACGGTAAAGAATATATTCTATAAAAATACGGTAAAGAATATACTCTATAAACATACGGTAAAGAATATACTCTATAAACATACGGTAAAGAATATACTCTATAAACATAGGTAAAGAATAAAGAATATACTCTTTAAACATACCGTAAAGAATATACTCTATAAACATACGGTAAAGAATATACTCTATAAACATACCGCAAAGAGTATACTCTATAAACATACGGTAAAGAATATAGGGTATATACATACGTTAAAGAATATACTCTATAAACATACGGTAAAGAATATACTCTATAAACATACGGTAAAGAATATACTCTATAAACATACAGCAAAGAATATACTCTATAAACATACGGTAAAGAATATAGTCTCTAAACATACGGTAAAGAATATACTCTATAAACATATGGTAAAAAATATACTCTATAAACATACGGTAAAGAATATACTCTATAAACATACGGTAAAGAATAGTCTATAAACATACGGCAAAGAATAGTCTATAAACATACGGTAAAGAATATACTCTATAAACATACGGTAAAGAATATAGTCTATAAACATACGGTAAAGAATATACTCTATAAACATATGGTAAAGAATATACTCTATAAATATACGGTAAAGAATATACTCTATAAACATACAGCAAAGAATATACTCTATAAACATACATTAAAGAATATACTCTATAAACATACGGCAAAGACTATACTTTATAAACATATGGTAAAGAATATACTCTATAAACATATGGTAAATAATATACACTATAAACATAGGTAAAGAATAAAGAATATACTCTATAAACATACGGCAAAGAATATACTCTATAAACATACAGTAAAGAATATACTCTATAAACATATGGTAAAGAATATACTCTATAAACATAGGTAAAGAATAAAGAATATACTCTTTAAACATACCGTAAAGAGTATACTCTATAAACATACGGTAAAGAATATACTCTATAAACATACGGTAAAGAATATACTCTATAAACATATGGCAAAGAATATACTCTATAAACATACGGTAAAGAATATACTCTATAAACATACGGCAAAGAATATACTCTATAAGCATACGGTAAAGAATATACTCTATAAACATACGGCAAAGACTATACTTTATAAACATATGGTAAAGAATATACTCTATAAACATACGGCAAAGAATATACTCTATAAACATACGGTAAAGAATATACTCTATAAACATACTGTAAAGAATATACTCTATAAACATATGGTAAAGAATATACTTTATAAACATATGGTAAAGACTATACTCTATAAACATACGGTAAAGAATATACTCTATAAACATACGGTAAAGAATATATTCTATAAAAATACGGTAAAGAATATACTCTATAAACATACGGTAAAGAATATACTCTATAAACATACGGTAAAGAATATACTCTATAAACATAGGTAAAGAATAAAGAATATACTCTTTAAACATACCGTAAAGAATATACTCTATAAACATACGGTAAAGAATATACTCTATAAACATACCGCAAAGAGTATACTCTATAAACATACGGTAAAGAATATAGGGTATATACATACGTTAAAGAATATACTCTATAAACATACGGTAAAGAATATACTCTATAAACATACGGTAAAGAATATACTCTATAAACATACAGCAAAGAATATACTCTATAAACATACGGTAAAGAATATAGTCTCTAAACATACGGTAAAGAATATAGTCTATAAACATAGGTAAAGAATAAAGAATATACTCTATAAACATACGGTAAAGAATATACTCTATAACATAGGTAAAGAATAAAGAATATACTCTTTAAACATACCGTAAAGAGTATACTCTATAAACATACGGTAAAGAATATAGGCTATAAACATACGGTAAAGAATATACTCTATAAACATACGGTAAAGAATATACTCTATAAACATACAGTAAAGAATATACTCTATAAACATACAGCAAACAATATACTCTATAAACATACGGTAAAGAATATAGTCTATAAACATACGGTAAAGAATATAGTCTATAAACATACGGTAAAGAATATACTCTATAAACATATGTAAAGAATAAAGAATATACTCTTTAAACATACCGTAAAGAATATACTCTATAAACATACGGTAAAGAATATACTCTATAAACATACGGTAAAGAATATAGTCTATAAACATAGGTAAAGAATATACTCTATAAACATATGGTAAAAAATATACTCTATAAACATACCGTAAAGAATATAGTCTATAAACATACGGTAAAGAATATAGTCTATAAACATACCGTAAAGAATATACTCTTTAAACATACCGTAAAGAATATACTCTTTAAACATACGGTAAAGAATATACTCTATAAACATACGGCAAAGAATATACTCTATAAACATACCGTAAAGAATATACTCTATAAACATACCGTAAAGAATATATTCTATAAACATATAAACATACGGTAAAGAATATACTCTATAAACATACTGTAAAGAATATACTCTATAAACATACCGTAAAGAATATACTCTATAAACATACGGTAAAGAATATACTCTATAAACATACGGTAAAGAATATACTCTATAAACATACGGTAAAGAATATACTCTATAAACATAGGTAAAGAATAAAGAATATACTCTTTAAACATACAGTAAAGAATATACTCTATAAACATACGGTAAAGAATATACTCTATAAACATACGGTAAAGAATATACTCTATAAACATACGGTAAAGAATATACTCTATAAACATACCGTAAAGAATATACTCTATAAACATAGGTAAAGAATAAAGAATATACTCTATAAACATACGGTAAAGAATATACTCTATAAACATACGGTAAAGTATATACTCTATAAACATACGGTAAAGAATATACTCTATAAACATACGGTAAAGAATACTCTAGAATGTGACGGATCTATTGGCTACTGTAATATATTATACTTCATTACTGTACACGTATTTATAGAAATTGAAAGAAAATACAGGAACGTGAAGGAAAGCGAGAGAACAAGGTTGTACAAATCTTGTACTTTGTTAGTCTCGCAGTTTTATTTAGGGGAAATGTGTATTTATTTGTGCCTTTGTTTAATATTTAGTATTTGTTTTAGTGTTTTCCCTTGACCTCCATAAAAAAATAGAAAAACAAATCCACGATCTCCCTACGAGATAAATTTGTACATTATTCGGTAGAAAAGATGCCTCCTAAATTGCAGGCTAGCTATCGCTCGCCAGGAAAAAAAATCGACAAAAGTTTTAAAATCACCAAACTAGTGGGGCAAACGTCTTAAAATCTCAAAAGTAATGGTGCTAAACATGAAGGAGACGGGGTCCACAAAAAAAAAATCCCTCAAATGTCCAATAACTGTTCGGTAACATTACGTCCAACTTTCTGGTGTAAGTGAACAGGGTATAAGTATTGTTTTTTTTTTGTCTTTTTTTTCTATATATATCTATCTATGTATCTATCTATTGCCGGACGCCGTGATCCCCGAAGGAGTGGCCACGAACGAAACGCGCCCCATGCACCTCTGTCCCCAGTCAGTCGACGCCCCTCCTCCCATCCAGCACCTCTTTCGCTCATATACTTCTTAACTCCATCCTTCCACCTCTCACTCGGTCTACCTCTCCCTCCCTGTCCTTCCACCTCACTCTCGTACACTCTCTTAGTCATGATCTCGCTTCCCATACGTTCCACACTCAAGGTGTTCCTTTTCACACTTTCCAGCACATCTACATCCACACCATGCCTCACTCGTACTTCCGCATTCGTCTGTCTATCCCTCCTTGTAACTCCGCACGCACTTCTCAAGTAACTCACGAGATAAAGTTTGTTATTAATCAACACACGCTTCCATAGCCTCAGTTCGATATAGGTTACACAAATCACTTCCCCATGTTAAAGAATACAGCTCTATTAACCTTTCAGGCATTCATGGATGGAATTACCAATATGACAAAGTTAATTGGAATTTAGAATACTGCTTAGTCACGATCAATCGGAATTTTGAACTAATAAATTAAATGTAATCATATCAATTAATGCGTAAGCTTGTGTTAAATCATTTTCGCTCGATCCAGTATTAATGACTGTTCTGTTAGTGATACATTGGTAAGTGAAGTAGCTGTACAGTCTTGAGCCATAACAAGTATATACCTTTTTGAACCATTGAATTACTAACACTATTAGGTCCGACGTGTGGGGGGTTTATGTTTAATTATTATTGAGAGCTTTGATTGGTTTTGCCATTATCATGCAAATTATTTTTCAGTTTTCCCCAAAGATAAACACCGCCTTTCCAAACCTCCTTCAAGCAAAATATATATAATTGAACGGTTGAAATATTTCCCGGTCAAAGGCCGGTTTCTGCTAAATTGCAGGCTCTTTATCGTCGCCCTGAAGAAACCGACAAAATATGATAAAGTGTCTTATAATCACCATACAAATGAAATGAAAAGTCTTAAATTCTTCACAAACTAATGAGTGAAACAGGGAGGGTTCAAAAAGTTACGTCTTGCACCAGCTAGGGTTAACCCACTGGACCCCAAGCAATTTAATAAAATTGTACACTCCATGACCAGCTACTTGTCAATTTGTTTTTGTTTTTCCTAAAAACGCATGGGATGGGTTAGTAATGAAGGAAAACAAACATAAAACCGCTCACCTGGGGTCCTGGGGGGCGGGGGAAAGTCACAATTAACATGGGATGATGGGTAGGCAATATACTGGAAAATCACTCCCGCGCCAACACACACGCGGCTGGACTTGAAGGGTTTCCAACCATCGGTATTGTTCCGTAGGATCCTAAAGTAGTTCCCATACAAATCTGAACCCGCTAGGTGCCATAGGACAAGAGTAATTAAGGCGGATGCAACCATTGCGTTGCTGGGACAGTGCGTTACATACATAGGCGACGCATAACGTGCGTCGCTGGGGTCCAGTGGGTTAAAGGAAAAGTTGAGAAGCCTGTGGGGTGTTATATATATGTACTGTATATGTTTGGGTTACAATAGAATAATTCCTATGTATAACTATTAATGGCACAAAGCTGTACAGCCTCTCAGAAACTTTCCTACATTAATAATTTCATAATGTAGAAATAAACCCATATTTTAAAGTTAATCAATCTCATTAAAAAATAGTAAAAGCTAATACATTTTAAACAAATTACATTATTTGTTTTCTGGTGGGTATGGTTTCGCAAATAATAGAAGAATTATTCACTAAGAAAGCACAGTTCATCTTATAAGAGTCTTGGCAAATGGCTATTAATGCTTGCAGTAGCTTGGGTGGGATCAGCAACTTAACTCGTAAACTCTCCTCTCTGGATATACGGCCCAATAGTTCACTAGTTTATTAACCTCGGTAATACAGTGATCAGGGTCATTCTGGCAACCTGCTGCCCAACTTGGCTCATTCATGGGCTTAACGCTGTACTACTTATGTTATGGTCTTATTTATGTATATATTTTAGAGTTTTCTCGCTAGACCTCCACCAAGCTTAAAAAAAACACCCCCTAGACCCCCTTTCAAGATAAATGTGTACAGTTTTCGGTAGAAAAATGTCCTGGCCGAATGCCGACTCTTCCTAGAATTACAGGCTCGCTACCGCTCGCCAGGAAAAAATAGACACCTAAATGGCACGAAAGGTCTATATATTGACAAAGAAATGGGGAAAAAGGTCCTAAAACCGCCAAACTAATAGAACGAACGTCGGAAAATCTCACAGTTAACGGGACTAAACATGAGGGAGAAAACACAACCTCCCCCTTAACCCTTTCTGCACCGACGACGTCTTTTCAATTGTATTCTAGCTATATTTATACAATTGTGTACAGATTAAGAAGGATCTGTGGTAGTTAAAAGGGTTAAGGGATATACTGTAGTTCGAAGCCTGTTAATTGATGGAGGCCCTTTTTGAACTGAATATAATTATCTAATAGTAGCCAGCATAAAATTTAAAATACGTCGTCGGTACAGAAGGGGTTAACATCCGAGCACTTTTTAGAGACCCTGGAGGTTTACAAGTATGTTGTTGTAATGTTGTTGTAATGTTGTAACGTTGTTGTAATGTTGTTGTAACGTTGTTGTAATGGTGTTGTAACGTTGTTGTAATGGTGTTGTAACGTTGTTGTAATGGTGTTGTAACGTTGTTGTAATGTTGTTGTAACGTTGTTGTAACGTTGTTGTAATGTTGTTGTAATGTTGTTGTACCGTTGTTGTAATGTTGTTGTAACGTTGTTGTAATGGTGTTGTAACGTTGTTGTAATGTTGTTGTAATGTTGTTGTAATGGTGTTGTAATGTTGTTGTAATGTTGTTGTAACGTTGTTGTAATGTTGTTGTAACGTTGTTGTAATGTTGTTGTAACGTTGTTGTAACGTTGTTGTAACGTTGTTGTAACGTTGTTGTAATGTTGTTGTAATGGTGTTGTAATGGTGTTGTAACGTTGTTGTAATGTTGTTGTAATGTTGTTGTAATGGTGTTGTAATGTTGTTGTAATGTTGTTGTAATGTTGTTGTAACGTTGTTGTAATGTTGTTGTAATGTTGTTGTAATGTTGTTGTAATGTTGTTGTAACGTTGTTGTAATGTTGTTGTAATGTTGTTGTAATGTTGTTGTAACGTTGTTGTAATGTTGTTGTAACGTTGTTGTAATGGTGTTGTAACGTTGTTGTAATGGTGTTGTAATGTTGTTGTAACGTTGTTGTAATGGTGTTGTAACGTTGTTGTAATGTAGTTGTAATGTTGTTGTAACGTTGTTGTAATGGTGTTGTAACGTTGTTGTAATGTAGTTGTAAAGTTGTTGTAACGTTGTTGTAACGTTGTTGTAATGGTGTTGTAATGGTGTTGTAATGGTGTTGTAACGTTGTTGTAATGTTGTTGTAACGTTGATGTAATGGTGTTGTAACGTTGTTGTAATGTAGTTGTAATGTTGTTGTAACGTTGATGTAATGGTGTTGTAACGTTGTTGTAATGGTGTTGTAACGTTGTTGTAATGGTGTTGTAATGTTGTTGTAACGTTGTTGTAATGGTGTTGTAACGTTGTTGTAATGTAGTTGTAATGTTGTTGTAACGTTGATGTAATGGTGTTGTAACGTTGTTGTAATGGTGTTGTAACGTTGTTGTAATGGTTTTGTAATGTTGTTGTAAAGTTGTTGTAATGGTGTTGTAATGTTGTTGTAATGGTGTTGTAACGTTGTTGTAATGTAGTTGTAATGTTGTTGTAACGTTGATGTAATGGTGTTGTAACGTTGTTGTAATGGTGTTGTAACGTTGTTGTAATGGTGTTGTAATGTTGTTGTAAAGTTGTTGTAATGGTGTTGTAATGTTGTTGTAATGGTGTTGTAACGTTGTTGTAATGTAGTTGTAATGTTGTTGTAACGTTGATGTAATGGTGTTGTAACGTTGATGTAATGGTGTTGTAACGTTGTTGTAATGGTGTTGTAACGTTGTTGTAATGGTGTTGTAATGTTGTTGTAACGTTGTTGTAATGGTGTTGTAACGTTGTTGTAATGTAGTTGTAATGTTGTTGTAACGTTGATGTAATGGTGTTGTAACGTTGTTGTAATGGTGTTGTAACGTTGTTGTAATGGTGTTGTAATGTTGTTGTAAAGTTGTTGTAATGGTGTTGTAATGTTGTTGTAATGGTGTTGTAACGTTGTTGTAATGTAGTTGTAATGTTGTTGTAACGTTGTTGTAATGGTGTTGTAACGTTGTTGTAATGGTGTTGTAACATTGTTGTAATGGTGTTGTAATGTTGTTGTAATGGTGTTGTAATGGTGTTGTAGCATTGTTGTAATGTTGTTGTAATGTTGTTGTAATGGTGTTGTAATGGTGTTGTAATGGTGTTGTAATGTTGTTGTAACGTTGTTGTAATGGTGTTGTAACGTTGTTGTAATGGTGTTGTAATGTTGTTGTAATGGTGTTGTAATGGTCTTGTAATGGTGTTGTAATGTTGTTGTAATGGTCTTGTAATGGTGTTGTAATGTTGTTGTAATGTTGTTGTAATGGTGTTGTAACGTTGTTGTAATGGTGTTGTAATGTTGTTGTAATGTTGTTGTAATGGTGTTGTAATGTTGTTGTAACGTTGTTGTAACGTTGTTGTAATGGTGTTGTAATGTTGTTGTAATGGTGTTGTAATGGTGTTGTAATGTTGTTGTAATGGTGTTGTAATGGTGTTGTAATGTTGTTGTAATGTTGTTGTAATGGTGTTGTAATGGTGTTGTAATGTTGTTGTAATGTTGTTGTAATGGTGTTGTAATGTTGTTGTAACGTTGTTGTAATGGTGTTGTAATGTTGTTGTAATGGTGTTGTAATGGTGTTGTAATGTTGTTGTAACGTTGTTGTAACGTTGTTGTAATGGTGTTGTAACGTTGTTGTAATGGTGTTGTAACGTTGTTGTAATGTTGTTGTAACGTTGTTGTAACGTTGTTGTAACGTTGTTGTAATGTTGTTGTAACGTTGTTGTAATGTTGTTGTAACGTTGTTGTAATGGTGTTGTAATGTTGTTGTAACGTTGTTGTAATGGTGTTGTAACGTTGTTGTAATGTAGTTGTAATGTTGTTGTAACGTTGTTGTAATGGTGTTGTAACGTTGTTGTAATGTAGTTGTAAAGTTGTTGTAACGTTGTTGTAATGGTGTTGTAATGGTGTTGTAATGGTGTTGTAACGTTGTTGTAATGTTGTTGTAACGTTGATGTAATGGTGTTGTAACGTTGTTGTAATGTAGTTGTAATGTTGTTGTAACGTTGATGTAATGGTGTTGTAACGTTGTTGTAATGGTGTTGTAACGTTGTTGTATGGTGTTGTAATGTTGTTGTAACGTTGTTGTAATGGTGTTGTAACGTTGTTGTAATGTAGTTGTAATGTTGTTGTAACGTTGATGTAATGGTGTTGTAACGTTGTTGTAATGGTGTTGTAACGTTGTTGTAATGTTGTTGTAACGTTGATGTAATGGTGTTGTAACGTTGTTGTAATGTAGTTGTAATGTTGTTGTAACGTTGATGTAATGGTGTTGTAACGTTGTTGTAATGGTGTTGTAACGTTGTTGTAATGGTGTTGTAATGTTGTTGTAACGTTGTTGTAATGGTGTTGTAACGTTGTTGTAATGTAGTTGTAATGTTGTTGTAACGTTGATGTAATGGTGTTGTAACGTTGTTGTAATGGTGTTGTAACGTTGTTGTAATGGTTTTGTAATGTTGTTGTAAAGTTGTTGTAATGGTGTTGTAATGTTGTTGTAATGGTGTTGTAACGTTGTTGTAATGTAGTTGTAATGTTGTTGTAACGTTGATGTAATGGTGTTGTAACGTTGTTGTAATGGTGTTGTAACGTTGTTGTAATGGTGTTGTAATGTTGTTGTAAAGTTGTTGTAATGGTGTTGTAATGTTGTTGTAATGGTGTTGTAACGTTGTTGTAATGTAGTTGTAATGTTGTTGTAACGTTGATGTAATGGTGTTGTAACGTTGATGTAATGGTGTTGTAACGTTGTTGTAATGGTGTTGTAACGTTGTTGTAATGGTGTTGTAATGTTGTTGTAACGTTGTTGTAATGGTGTTGTAACGTTGTTGTAATGTAGTTGTAATGTTGTTGTAACGTTGATGTAATGGTGTTGTAACGTTGTTGTAATGGTGTTGTAACGTTGTTGTAATGGTGTTGTAATGTTGTTGTAAAGTTGTTGTAATGGTGTTGTAATGTTGTTGTAATGGTGTTGTAACGTTGTTGTAATGTAGTTGTAATGTTGTTGTAACGTTGTTGTAACGTTGTTGTAATGGTGTTGTAACGTTGTTGTAATGGTGTTGTAACGTTGTTGTAATGGTGTTGTAATGTTGTTGTAATGGTGTTGTAATGGTGTTGTAGTGTTGTTGTAATGTTGTTGTAATGTTGTTGTAATGGTGTTGTAATGGTGTTGTAATGGTGTTGTAATGGTGTTGTAATGTTGTTGTAACGTTGTTGTAATGGTGTTGTAACGTTGTTGTAATGGTGTTGTAATGTTGTTGTAATGGTGTTGTAATGGTCTTGTAATGGTGTTGTAATGTTGTTGTAATGTTGTTGTAATGGTGTTGTAACGTTGTTGTAATGGTGTTGTAATGTTGTTGTAATGTTGTTGTAATGGTGTTGTAATGTTGTTGTAACGTTGTTGTAATGGTGTTGTAATGTTGTTGTAATGGTGTTGTAATGGTGTTGTAATGGTGTTGTAATGGTGTTGTAATGTTGTTGTAATGTTGTTGTAATGGTGTTGTAATGGTGTTGTAATTTTGTTGTAATGTTGTTGTAATGGTGTTGTAATGTTGTTGTAACGTTGTTGTAATGGTGTTGTAATGTTGTTGTAATGGTGTTGTAATGGTGTTGTAATGTTGTTGTAACGTTGTTGTAACGTTGTTGTAATGGTGTTGTAACGTTGTTGTAATGGTGTTGTAACGTTGTTGTAATGTTGTTGTAACGTTGTTGTAATGGTGTTGTAACGTTGTTGTAATGGTGTTGTAATGTTGTTGTAACGTTGTTGTAATGGTGTTGTAACGTTGTTGTAATGTTGTTGTAATGTTGTTGTAACGTTGTTGTAATGGTGTTGTAACGTTGTTGTAATGTAGTTGTAAAGTTGTTGTAACGTTGTTGTAATGGTGTTGTAATGGTGTTGTAATGGTGTTGTAACGGTGTTGTAATGTTGTTGTAACGTTGATGTAATGGTGTTGTAACGTTGTTGTAATGTAGTTGTAATGTTGTTGTAACGTTGATGTAATGGTGTTGTAACGTTGTTGTAATGGTGTTGTAACGTTGTTGTAATGGTGTTGTAATGTTGTTGTAACGTTGTTGTAATGGTGTTGTAACGTTGTTGTAATGTAGTTGTAATGTTGTTGTAACGTTGATGTAATGGTGTTGTAACGTTGTTGTAATGGTGTTGTAACGTTGTTGTAATGGTGTTGTAATGTTGTTGTAAAGTTGTTGTAATGGTGTTGTAATGTTGTTGTAATGGTGTTGTAACGTTGTTGTAATGTAGTTGTAATGTTGTTGTAACGTTGATGTAATGGTGTTGTAACGTTGATGTAATGGTGTTGTAACGTTGTTGTAATGGTGTTGTAACGTTGTTGTAATGGTGTTGTAATGTTGTTGTAACGTTGTTGTAATGGTGTTGTAACGTTGTTGTAATGTATTTGTAATGTTGTTGTAACGTTGATGTAATGGTGTTGTAACGTTGTTGTAATGGTGTTGTAACGTTGTTGTAATGGTGTTGTAATGTTGTTGTAAAGTTGTTGTAATGGTGTTGTAATGTTGTTGTAATGTTGTTGTAACGTTGTTGTAATGTAGTTGTAATGTTGTTGTAACGTTGTTGTAACGTTGTTGTAATGGTGTTGTAACGTTGTTGTAATGGTGTTGTAACGTTGTTGTAATGGTGTTGTAATGTTGTTGTAATGGTGTTGTAATGGTGTTGTAATGTTGTTGTAATGTTGTTGTAATGGTGTTGTAATGGTGTTGTAATGGTGTTGTAATGTTGTTGTAACGTTGTTGTAATGGTGTTGTAACGTTGTTGTAATGGTGTTGTAATGTTGTTGTAATGGTGTTGTAATGTGTGGGTGTGTTGTAATGTTGTTGTAATGTTGTTGTAATGTGTTGTATGTTGTTGTAATGGTGTAATGTTGTTGTAATGGTGTTGTAATGGTGTTGTAATGTTGTTGTAATGGTGTTGTAATGGTGTTGTAATGTTGTTGTAATGTTGTTGTAATGGTGTTGTAATGTTGTTGTAACGTTGTTGTAATGGTGTTGTAATGTTGTTGTAATGGTGTTGTAATGGTGTTGTAATGTTGTTGTAATGTTGTTGTAATGGTGTTGTAATGTTGTTGTTGTAATGTGTTGTAATGGTGTTGTAATGTGTTGTAATGTTGTGTAATGTTGTTGTAATGTGTTGTAATGTTGTTGTGTGTTGTTGTAATGTTGTTGTAATGGTGTTGTAATGGTGTTGTAATGTTGTTGTAACGTTGTTGTAACGTTGTTGTTGTAATGGTGTTGTAATGGTGTTGTAACGTTGTTGTAATGGTGTTGTAATGGTGTTGTAATGTTGTTGTAATGGTGTTGTAATGGTGTTGTAATGTTGTTGTAACGTTGTTTTAATGTTGTTGTAACGTTGTTGTAACGTTGTTGTAATGGTGTTGTAACGTTGTTGTAACGTTGTTGTAACGTTGTTTTAATGTTGTTGTAACGTTGTTGTAACGTTGTTGTAATGGTGTTGTAATGTTGTTGTAATGGTGTTGTAATGGTGTTGTAATGTTGTTGTAACGTTGTTGTAATGTTGTTGTAATGTTGTTGTAACGTTGTTGTAATGTTGTTGTAACGTTGTTGTAACGTTGTTGTAATGTTGTTGTAACGTTGTTGAAACGTTGTTGTAACGTTGTTGTAACGTTGTTGTAATGTTGTTGTAACGTTGTTGTAATGGTGTTGTAATGTTGTTGTAACGTTGTTGTAATGTTGTTGTAATGTTGTTGTAACGTTGTTGTAACGTTGTTGTAATGTTGTTGAAACGTTGTTGTAACGTTGTTGTAACGTTGTTGTAACGTTGTTGTAACGTTGTTGTAATGTTGTTGTAACGTTGTTGTAATGTTGTTGTAATGTTATTGTAACGTTGTTGTAATGGTGTTGTAACGTTGTTGTAATGTTGTTGTAATGTTGTTGTAACGTTGTTGTAACGTTGTTGTAATGTTGTTGAAACGTTGTTGTAACGTTGTTGTAACATTGTTGTAACGTTGTTGTAATGTTGTTGTAACGTTGTTGTAATGTTGTTGTAACGTTGTTGTAATGTTGTAATGTTGTTGTAACGTTGTTGTAACGTTGTTGTAACGTTGTTGTAATGTTGTTGTAACGTTGTTGTAATGGTGTTGTAATGTTGTTGTAACGTTGTTGTAATGTTGTTGTAACGTTGTTGTAATGTTGTTGTAACGTTGTTGTAATGTTGTTGTAATGTTGTTGTAACGTTGTTGTAATGTTGTTGTAACGTTGTTGTAACGTTGTTGTAACGTTGTTGTAATGTTGTTGTAAAGTTGTTGTAATGTTGTTGTAATGTTGTTGTAACGTTGTTGTAACGTTGTTGTAATGTTGTTGTAACGTTGTTGTAATGTTGTTGTAACGTTGTTGTAATGTTGTTGTAATGTTGTTGTAACGTTGTTGTAACGTTGTTGTAATGTTGTTGTAACGTTGTTGTAATGTTGTTGTAACGTTGTTGTAACGTTGTTGTAATGTTGTTGTAACGTTGTTGTAACGTTGTTGTAACGTTGTTGTAATGTTGTTGTAACGTTGTTGTAATGTTGTTGTAACGTTGTTGTAATGTTGTTGTAATGTTGTTGTAACGTTGTTGTAACGTTGTTGTAACGTTGTTGTAATGTTGTTGTAACGTTGTTGTAATGTTGTTGTAACGTTGTTGTAATGTTGTTGTAATGTTGTTGTAACGTTGTTGTAACGTTGTTGTAATGTTGTTGTAACGTTGTTGTAATGTTGTTGTAATGTTGTTGTAACGTTGTTGTAACGTTGTTGTAACGTTGTTGTAATGTTGTTGTAACGTTGTTGTAATGTTGTTGTAACGTTGTTGTAATGTTGTTGTAATGTTGTTGTAACGTTGTTGTAACGTTGTTGTAACGTTGTTGTAATGTTGTTGTAACGTTGTTGTAATGTTGTTGTAACGTTGTTGTAATGTTGTTGTAACGTTGTTGTAATGTTGTTGTAACGTTGTTGTAATGTTGACGGTCATATGGTGGATTGTTATAATTACCAAAGTTACCATTTCAGTTACAATCAGAGATACAAATCTACTTTTCGCAGATTTTAAACAATAATATGTGTGTGTGTACGTAAACAATAATATGTGTGTGTGTACGTAAACAATAATATGTGTGTGTGTACGTAAACAATAATATGTGTGTGTGTACGTAAACAAAGATACATTATATTAGTAGCTACATGATGAAAATCCTTTAAGGGGGGTGATCTGCTTTTTGTTATTTCTGTCCTTTTCTCTCTTTCTCTGGCTTGTATCCATTCGGCCCCATTCAGCCAACTAATTTAAGACGTTTATCCCCATCTAGGTGTCGATTTCTTCCTGGCGAGCGATAGCGAGTCAGCATTATATGAAAAAATCCGGCTTCGCCGGAGAAATTTTATTATCGAAAAATGTACACATTTAGCCTACTGTCAAACAAAAATAAAAAATATGCTGGCTCGCTACCGCTCACCAGTAAAAAATTTACACCTGGATGGGGATAAACGTCTTAAAACAGTAGGCTGAATGGGGCCAAATAGATACAAGCCAGAGAAAGATAGAAAAGGAGAGAACAAAAACAAGTCACCCCCCTTAAGAGGGGATGGGCGGATTTATTTCCTCGTTTATAATTTATATTTTGTATAATTTGTTTAGTTCTCCATCAAGCTTTACAAAACACTCTCCAAGACTCTCCTTCAAGACACGCTCCAAGACTCTCCTTCAAGACACGCTCCAAGACTCTCCTTCAAGACACGCTCCAAGACTCTTCTTCAAGACACGCTCCAAGACTCTCCTTCAAGACACGCTCCAAGACTCTCCTTCAAGACACGCTCCAAGACTCTCCTTCAAGACACGCTCCAAGACTCTTCTTCAAGACACGCTCCAAGACTCTCCTTCAAGACACGCTCCAAGACTCTTCTTCAAGACACGCTCCAAGACTCTCCTTCAAGACACGCTCCAAGACTCTCCTTCAAGACACGCTCCAAGACTCTCCTTCAAGACACGCTCCAAGACTCTCCTTCAAGACACGCTCCAAGACTCTTCTTCAAGACACGCTCCAAGACTCTTCTTCAAGACACGCTCCAAGACTCTCCTTCAAGACACGCTCCAAGACTCTTCTTCAAGACACGCTCCAAGACTCTCCTTCAAGACACGCTCCAAGACTCTCCTTCAAGACACGCTCCAAGACTCTCCTTCAAGACACGCTCCAAGACTCTTCTTCAAGACACGCTCCAAGACTCTCCTTCAAGACACGCTCCAAGACTCTCCTTCAAGACACGCTCCAAGACTCTCCTTCAAGACACGCTCCAAGACTCTTCTTCAAGACACGCTCCAAGACTCTCCTTCAAGACACGCTCCAAGACTCTCCTTCAAGACACGCTCCAAGACTCTTCTTCAAGATAAAATTGTAAAAATGTCCCGGCCACTTATATTTCAGGCACGATATAGCTCATCAGGAAAAAATAGACACCTAAATGACAAGAAAGTCTTAATATTGACAAAGAAACGGGGCGAATGGTCTTAAAATCGCCAAACTAATGGGCCGAAAGTATTAAAATCTGAAAACTAATGAGACTAAAAATTAGGAAGAAGGGGGACCAGAAAATGAGGAAGAAGGGGGACCAGAAAATGAGGAAGAAGGGGGACCAGAAAATCTACCCCTCTCCCCTTAAACAAGTTATTCACAAACTTAACCCTTTCAGTATTAGACGACGCGTGTCTTCCTAGCGCAATGGATAAACGCACTGAATTTCGGTGTGAGCATCCTAGGTTCGAATCCCTGGACTGCCACATGTATTTGTTGATTTCATTAATTGAGTTTAGGAGTAAAGTCGGTTGGTGAAGGGAACATAATAATATAAATAAAGAGGCCTTCCCTTGTGGTTAAGTGCCCCTTTAATTACCCCTTCCATTCCTCAAAACAAGAAGTTACCATAGAGCAGTTGGTCCAGTGTACAGTCGTCAGGATTAATTCGTTTCATTTTCCCTAAACTCTCCCATTTTCTCTCCGACCCCAGAACTACACCCTCCCTCCCTTCTCTCGCTCTAGGAGCTAGGAGCTCTTCTAGCTAGGAGCCACTTCTGGAACCTCACCGATTAAATTTATTCTGAACACCTAATGAAGGAATGAAGTATATCACACACATCTCTCGACCACCATCTCCTGCACATTAAACATATGAACTAAACAAAACCTAACCTGAAGCTGCTAATTATTACCGTTACTAGTAGGGTTAACTGTATAATGATATGGATATACCAGATAGGAGGGGTAGAAATACACACTTGTATAATAATATATAAGGTATAATGAGATTATTTGGTTATACACGAAACTGTTATACAGATTGGTATTGTAGTAGAAGAATTATTGATCAGTTCAATATTATAACTCTTGTAGTTAATCTGGTATTTAATAAATGTGTGTTATATAGTTATTTAGTAATAATTCTTAACAGGTGTGAATTAAAATTATCTTGAAAGTTATCTCAAGAGAATAAGCTTGAATAGGCGTGAAGCTTTCAATAGTATTATGTGGGGTATATACCCTACGTCTTGCCATTACTCAGGGAGTATTTAACGCATTTTTCTATGTTTCAACCCATATTGCTACATAGCCATAGTGAACGCCCCCCTTAACTTGCTTACAAAACAAAATACCTGATTAAATAGAGTAACCCTATGGCAAGGTGTTAAGGGTAAGGTGACAAAATGAATAAGTCCTTCCCTAGTGTATGGGTGAGCGTAAGTGTTGAGGGCGTGGTAACTTTAAAATAAGACCCTCCCTAATATAATGGATAGATGAACGTAAGAGTACCCGAGGGGTAGTTAATTAAAATAGGGCATATATATTGGTTATCAACCCTTCAGGATTATTAAGCCTGTTTATGTCAAGTAATATTTTCAAGCATGGAGCCTCTTTTCGAAAACCCCAGTTCCTTGCCCGAGGGTAGTTTGTGTCCCGTTTATATACAGTAGATTTACATTATGGCCAATTAGGAAAACAATATGGCCTAATGATTGGGTAGATAGCTCCGTTAAGAGGATGAGTGTTGAGTTAGGGTAATTAAATCACATGGCCAGCTCACTGGGCACATTCTCGGCAATAATTCATAGCATGTATTGTCAAATTGGCTGTTTACACTTAATGAGTCCTGAACTGTCTAGAAGCAGAGAGATTTGTGGTGAATATGAATATGTTCTTGTATACGGTCCTAATAATTAGTGCTATTAGTATTTAATAATTGTATAAAATGAAATAATTCAAAATACTTGAATGGTTTACTTTGTGTGTGAGAGACTCATGGTGGAATTGACACAGACGGTCCTCGTTGTCTCAAGCTTGTTACGTAGGCCAGAGTGAGCCATTACAACGATGAACATTAAATACAACTTCACGTAGGTTAGTTTGGCAGCTATATTAGAGTATGATACAATACTAAACTATCAGTACATCGGTATGAACCTTTCAGGGGTCAATGGTAAATAGCATCGGTATGAATCACTCGAATCGTATGTAAGGTTTTCGGCGAACAATCCCCCTCCTCCGTTGTTGTTTTTTTGTTTGCTCTCTCTCTCTCTCTCTCTCTCTCTCTCTCTCTCTCTCTCTCTCTCTCTCTCTCTCTCTCTCTCTCTCTCTCTCTCTCTCTCTCTCTCTCTCTCTCTCTCTCCTCTCTCTCTCTCTCTCTCTCTCTCTCTCTCTCTCTCTCTCTCTCTCTCTCTCTCCTCTCTCTCTCTCTCTCTCTCTCATCTCTCTCTCTCTCTCTCTCTCTCTCTCTCTCTCTCTCTCTCTCTCTCTCTCTCTCTCTCTCTCTCTCTCTCTCTCTCTCTCTCTCTCTCTCTCTCTCTCTCTCTCTCTCTCTCTCTCTCTCTCTCTCTCTCTCTCTCTCTCTCTCTCTCTCTCTCTCTCTCTCTCTCTCTCTCTCTCTCTCTCTCTCTCTCTCTCTCTCTCTCTCTCTCTCTCTCTCTCTCTCTCTCTCTCTCTCTCTCTCTCTCTCTCTCTCTCTCTCTCTCTCTCAAATTTAGTAAAGCTAATAAGTGGCTCTGCCTACGATACATTGCATTCCTTCATTAGGTGTTCGGAATACATGCAATTGTTGAGTTCCAGCGTTGCAGACATGTTGGTACTACACATTAGTACCAACATGTCTGCAACACTCAATCGTTAACAACTTAATACGTTGTTGTCTACTATGTTGTATTTTGTATTGCAAACATGTTTTGTTGCCAGTGTGGACGCACCTTAACTGGGTGAGAGCGAGAGAAGGGAGGGAGGGTGTAGTTCTGGGGTCGGAGAGAAAAAGGGAGGGTCTCGGTGGGGGTATGGTAACAACAAGAAGAGGAGGTGGAGGGGATAAGAACATAAGAACATAAGAAAATGGGAGTCTGCAAAAAGACGATCGGCCCATACAAGGCAGATCCCTGTCACACCCAACCCCAATTACAAGGCCCAATTATAGGCCCAACTCACTAATACCTTGAGTACTGACCCCACCAAAACGGTCAGAGATTAACACAAGATAATTGATAAAGATAAAAAGATAATAATTTGTTCAACCTTTCTTCATATGGTAGATTTCTAATATGAATCATTTTTGTCATTCTTCGCTGTACTCTCTCCAAGGAATCTATATCCATTCTGTAATAAGGACACCAAAATTGGACAGCATAATCCATATGAGGTCTTACTAATGACAAGTAAAGTTTCAAGATAACATCGGCAGTTCTGTTACTCACACTCCTTGAGATGAACCCCAGAATCCTGTTTGCCTTGTTACGTACGCTTATACACTGTTTTCTAGGTTTCAAATCGTTGCTAACAAACACACCCAAATCTTTCTCGCAGTCTGAGTTTTCTAATTCCGTATTAGCTAGTTTATATTTTGCATTAGTATTCGTCTTCCCTATCTTTAATACCTTGCATTTGTCAATGTTAAAATTCATCTGCCACTTTACTGACCATTCGTGTAAGATATCTAGATCCCTTTGGAGGTACTCTATGTCGCTATCTGAATCTATTGGTCTCCCTATTTTGGTATCGTCTGCGAATTTACTTATCCTACTAGTTATACCTAAATCAAGGTCATTTATGTATATGATAAATAACAGAGGACCCAATACAGATCCCTGGGGGACACCACTCTTGACTGATCCCCACTCTGACTTAGTACCATTTATGCTGACTCTCTGCTTCCTACCAATTAGCCATGACCTAATCCATCCTAACAACGCCCCACCTATTCCATGCGCCTCAACCTTTCTCATCAATCTCTCATGAGGGACTCTGTCGAAAGCTTTACTGAAATCTAAATATATAATATCATATGATTTGTCATTATCTACTGCTTCATATACCTCTGAGAAAAAGCTAAGCAAATTAGTAAGGCAAGAACGTCCCTGAGTGAATCCATGCTGAGAAGAATTGATTAAGTTAAATGTTTCTAAGTGGTTTCTCATTGTCCTAGCAATAATTGACTCTAGTAGCTTTCCTATGATTGAAGTGAGACTAATGGGACGATAATTTGATGCTATGGATTTATCACCTTTTTTGAAGATCGGAACTACATTTGCAAGCTTCCAAGCTTCTGGAACTATACCTGTTTCTAATGACTTGTTAAAAAGAAATGTTAATGGGTAACTTAACTCATCTCTGCATTCTTTTAATACTCTAGCATATACCTCATCAGGACCAGGTGATTTCTGAGGTTTCAGTCTGTCAATTTCCTTAAGCACATCATTTCTACTTATAGTAATCGTACTTAACCTATTTTCTATACTATCGCTATATACCTTACTGACTTCTGGAATCTGTGCCAAATTTTCATTAGTGAAAACGGATAGAAACTGACTATTTAATGTACTGCACATTTCTAAATCATTTTCTGTCATTTCTCCTATCGAAGTTTTAAGGGGGCCTATTACATTCTAACTTTAGATTTATATAGTTGGTAAAAAGCTTTAGGGTTATTTTTTGAGTCGTTGGCTATCCTTATTTCATAATTTCTTTTTGCTGTCCTAATTTCCTTTTTGACCTGTCTTGATAGAGTCTGATAGTAAATAAGTAGGTGAGTTTCGCCTTTCTTAATTTTTCTATATATTCCTTTCCTTTTTCCTATAAGATCTATTAGTTTATTATTCATCCATTTTGGTTGGTTCTGTATCGATCTAAATCTTCTTTTGGGGATATATTTATTTTGCGCATTGTGAAGTGAAGAAATACAATTTTCATATGTAGCTGTCAAGCTTAACTCTGGCTTATCCTGACTTAATTGTTTAACAGTAGGGTCCACCCTTAAGGCTCTTCTTATCCCACCATAATCGGCTTTTCTGATACCTCTCCATCGTGCAGTGCTACTAACGTCTTAGTCCAGGGAAACTGAAACGAATTAATTCTGACCACTGTACATGCTAAGGTTAATATGCAGAATTCGAGAATGCATAATATATCGTAGGCTTGTGCATAAACCTTTAACTGTCTTGATAGCCTAATGCTTAGTGTTCGGAATTTCGGGAGTGATTATCCTAGGTTCGAGTCCTTGGAGTACCACATGTATTCATTACTTTCATTGATTTCATTAGTTTGGTTTATTTGTAAATTAATTGGTGGGTTGGTGAAAACTAATATGAAATTAGGGCTATTATTGAGGGATTTCAGTCAGTTTAGCAAGGAATTCTGAACAGAGGGTTAATTAGTAGATCTTATATCGGTGTGATTCCTGGAGATCCATTCTAAGCTGCATAAAATCATTTGCTCTCAGAATATAACTAAGAAACGCGTCATCGTATCCTGAATGGGTTAACCCGTTCTGTACCGGTGACGTCTATATCATTTTATGCTAGCTATATTTAGATGATTTTATGAAGTTTAAGAAGGATCTGTGGTAGTAAAAAGGGTTAAGTAAGATAATTCGAAGCCACTTAACTGCTGGAAGTCGTATTTAACCCATTCAGTATATTCTGGCAACTGTTGCATGATTTTAGTCAGCTTAGGAAGGACCTCTGACAATTAATAGGCTACAGACAATCTCATTTAATCCTCTGAACTACCACAGATCCTTCCTAAGCTGAATTTATTCGTCTTATAGTATCTAAAATAGGACGAATAGGACGTCATCGGTACTGAATAGAAATTATCTAATAGTGGCCAGAATAGAGATAAAAAGACGTCGCCGATACAGAAGGTGTCAATTATCAAAGTAATTGAGAGACCCCTCATGACTGATTGTTTACTGTACAGGTATTAATTATCAAAGTAATTGAGAGACCCCTCATGACTGATTGTTTACTGTACAGGTATTAATTATCAAAGTAATTGAGAGACCCCTCATGACTGATTGTTTACTGTACAGGTATTAATTATCAAAGTAATTGAGAGACCCCTCATGACTGATTGTTTACTGTACAGGTATTAATTATCAAAGTAATTGAGAGACCCCTCATGACTGATTGTTTACTGTACAGGTATTAATTATCAAAGTAATTGAGAGACCCCTCATGACTGATTGTTTACTGTACAGGTATTAATTATCAAAGTAATTGAGAGACCCCTCATGACTGATTGTTTACTGTACAGGTATTAATTATCAAAGTAATTGAGAGACCCCTCATGACTGATTGTTTACTGTACAGGTATTAATTATCAAAGTAATTGAGAGACCCCTCATGACTGATTGTTTACTGTACAGGTATTAATTATCAAGTAATTGAGAGACCCTCATGACTGATTGTTTACTGTACAGGTATTAATTATCAAAGTAATTGAGAGACCCCTCATGACTGATTGTTTACTGTACAGGTATTAATTATCAAAGTAATTGAGAGACCCCTCATGACTGATTGTTTACTGTACAGGTATTAATTATCAAAGTAATTGAGAGACCCCTCATGACTGATTGTTTACTGTACAGGTATGAGAGACCCCTCATGACTGATTGTTTACTGTACACTACGTAGTTTGCAAGCCCTGCACTCATAACAAGTTAAGGGGGAGGTAGTCGCTTTTTCTTGAACCCTTTCTCCCTCATGTTAAGCATATTAGTTTTGAGATTTTAAAGCGTAGTTTCCGTTAGTTTGGCGATTTTTAAACCTTTCGCCCCATTTCGTTGTCAATGTTAAGACCTTTCGGGCCATTTAGATGTCGATTTTTTCCTGGCGAGCGATAGTGAGACTGTCGTTAAAGAAGGTATCGGCCTTCGGCCGGGACATTTTTCTACCAAAAAATGTAAAAATTTATCTTGAAAGGTGGTCTAGGGAGTGTTTTTTTAAGCTTGATGGAGGTCTAGCAAGGAAACTGAAAAATAAATTAATAAATATAGAGACCAAAAAAACAAGCACTATCCCCTTAAAGCCTATTATAATTGTTATGTATGATATTTCAGTACCCCCACTATCTCAACCCTCTTCGTTTTTGAGGACGCATTTCTACATTTTCTGTTGGCTACAATAGACGATTATAGTAAGCTTAGCCCCTTCTGTACCGGCGCCGTTCTTTAAACTTTATTCTGGCTAGTGTTAGACTATTTCATTCAGTTTAAGAAGGGCCTCCAGCGATTAACAGGCTGCTTCGAACTATCTTACTTAACCCTTTTACTACCACAGATCCTTCTTTAAGCTACACAAAATCGTTTAAATGTAGCTAGTATAAAATAAAATAATAAAATACAGTAAAATAGAAATAATAATAGGAAAAGTGGGGATTGGGCCTGAGCATATACATACATACATACATACATACATACATACATACATACATACATAACATTAAAAAATACGTCGCCGGTACAGAAGGGGTTAAGAAGAACATATGGAAAATAAATGGGCAAAAGAGATCATCTGTGTAAACCCCCCCCCCCATTCAATCCCTTCCGGTCTTTCTTAAGAGGAGACAGACCGTTTTTTCTGGACCCCCTTCTCCCTAATGTTTAGCCCACTAGTTTTGAGATAATAAGACGTTCGGCCCATTAGTTTGGCGATTTTAACACCTTTCGCCTCATTTCGTTGTCAATTTTAAGACCTTTCGTGCCATTTAGGTGTCGATTATTTACAGGCGAGCGATAGTGAGCCTGCAATTTTAAGCGGAACCGGCCTTTGGCCGCAACATTTTTCTAACGAAAAATGTACAAATTTATATCTTGAATGGGGGTCTAGGGGGTGTTTTTCTAAGCTTGATGGAGGTCTAGGGAGGAAATTAAAAAAATAAATTAATTAATAGACCAAACAAACGGCCAGTCTCCCCTTAAGCTAAGTACAATAGTATAATGATATAGAAAAAGCGTGCTAATATTGATGGGGTTAATGAAGCCGAGAGATACCCCTGAATATAGCTTTGTTCCCGTGTTCGTGTGTGCGTTATCATGGCCTGTGAGCGGCTGGTCTTACACACACGCAGGCACACACAACACACTTTAAGGGGGTAGTGCTTGTTTGTTGGTCTATGTATTCATTTATTTATATATTTTTTGAGTTTCCTCACTAGGCCTCCATCAAGCTTAAAAACAAAAAAACCTAGATCCCCTGTCAAGATAAATTTGTACATTTTTCGGTAGAAAAATTTCCCGGCCGAAGGCCAATTCCCATTAAAATTTCAGGCTCGCTATCGCTCGCCAAGAATTAATGACACCTAAATGGCACGAAGTCTTAATATTGACAAAGAAATGGGGCAAAAGGTCTCAAAATCGCCAAAGTACTGGAACGAACGTCTTAAAATCTCAAAACTAATATGCTAAACATGAGAGAAAGGGGTTTAGAAAAAGCGACTAGTACGGCCTTAAGCTGCGGAGGTTATACAGTAGTTTATACGACGTTACGCTGCGGCTTGTTCTGGTACAACCACTTTAATAATAATAATATAGGTAGTAGGGGTAGGCAGCCCCGCCCAGGGAAGTACTACCGCCAAGGTTTCGGGAGACTCAGGGAATAGCCTGAATTCCATTTTCTCTCCCAGGCCTTGGTAGCTGGATACATATCTTTCTGCCTCACACATCAGGGGTATCAGGAAAACCCTCTTTATATAACATACACATCCAACTTCACGACATTACCCTACATCGCTATCCTCTATCCATAAAACACTACTCTTCCCACTACATATCATACATGTAACACCATACATCTTCACCTAATAAATCATGGCAGTACAATTGTTAAGAGCAAACCTGGTGGTCCCTCGGATATCCACCCCCGGCAGGGTTGGGTCATCGACACGGGCCCTCCCGGTCGTCATCATGCGACTGTGTCAAAAGCATTGCAACGTCCCAAAGCTGCTCGTCGGGGCAGCTTTTTCTTTAGCAATATAAGGGGACTTCACTCTAACATCAATTCTGTACACCAATTTCTTCAAGCAGAATCCCCTACTCTCTTTTTTTTTGACAGAGACTCAAGTAACATCCACATCTGACACGTCTAGATTTAATTTTCCAGGTTATCAACTGCTCCAAAATTTCAGACCTAAAGGAGGTGTATGTTGCTTTGCAAAATCTGAAATTGCCCTGGAGGAGGTTACTAGTTTCAATTGTCCCTATTTTGATTATTCTATATACAAATTAATTTCTGCTGGTAAATTTAAATACATATGTTGCATCTACCGTTCCCCAAATACTCCTCCAGAGCAAAGTCTTTTTGATTCTCTGTCCTCACAACTCGGTGTCCTCAACTTAAATGCTTCTTCTGAAATCACTGTTGGGTGATTTTAATGTCCATAATGTTGAATGGCTCACTCATTCAGCCAGGACTGATGATGCTGGTCTTGAATGTGAGCTATTTGCAGACTCATTTAATCTCACTCAACTAGTCAACCAACCCACCCGTGTACCAGATAATCCTAATCATAATTCCCACCTACTTGACTTATTTTTAACAACCAATTCAGATAATTATGATGTTACAGTGAGGTCCCCGCTTGGATCTTCTGATCACTGTTTGATACAGGCCACCTGTCTATCACCTACCACACCTTCCCACTCTGAACCTGGTTTGGTGACTAAATGGCATTACGATAGGGCAGACTGGGAGGGTTTTTAAGGTTTCTTTATTGATATTCCCTGGACCTCTTTCTTTTCTAATGATGCACACTCCACCTTGAGCCACATACAAGGTTTTGTAAAAATTGGAATGGAAACTTTTATTCCTCATCAAAAGGGGAAGATCTAATTCACCTAAATGGTTTGACCATAATTGTGCTAGAGTAACTGAACAAAAAACAATAGCCTACAATGCATATACAAGATAAAAAACACATGAAGCCTTTAATTACTTTAGAAACATCAGAAATCATGCCAAAACTGTATTAAACCTAACTAAATCAAACTTTCTCCACAAGCAGGCAAATAAACTTCTAAATAATCCAAATGATAACAAAATATTTTGGTCTACTCTTAACTCATTCAAATCCAACTTCAATACTGCTTCATCCATTCCACCATTAAAATATCCGACTGGCAATCTTGTAAGTGACCCACGAGGTAAACTTAACCTTCTTGCGGATATTTTCTCCACCAACTCAACCTTAGATGAAATAAATCAAGATGTCCCTGTACTTAATTTTAATTCGCCTGAAATTCCCTCACTTAAGATCCACACCAGACATGTCAAAACTATTTTGCAGAATCTCTCAGTAGATAAGGCTCCTGGTCCAGATGAAATTCCTCCAATAGTACTTAAGAATTGCTCCTTGGTGCTCGCTCCTGTATTGGCAAAACATTTCCGTCTGTGTACTCGTATCTCATGCTTCCCAGTACCCTGGAAAGAAGCAAACATCCATCCAGTTCCTAAAAAAGGTGCCTCTTCAGATCCATCAAACTACAGACCAATAGCTATAACTTCCACTCTTGGTAAAGTCTTTGAAATTATATTAAATAATCACATAATTAAGCATCTTGAGAATAATAAATTAATCAGTGATAGGCAATATGGTTTTAGACGATGTCGATCAACTGCAGACATTCTTTGCCTTCTTACGCATCAAATCAACCAAGCTACAGACCAACATGGTGAAACACATACAATAGCACTGGATATATCAAAGGCATTTGATAGAGTCTGGCATCAATCCTTATTGTCGAAGATGTCACACTACGGCCTTGCATCATTAGTTCCACTAATTTCTTCTTATCTTCATAACAGAAAAATATGTGTAATGGTAGATGGCCTTTATTCTCAATTTCACTCAATAAATGCTGGTGTTTCCCAGGGATCAGTTTTGGCCCCAACTCTGTTCCTCATTCATATCAATGATCTCATATCTACCACTCATAATCCAATACATTCCTACGCAGATGACTCAACACTCAACAGTTCCTTCACATTTACCAATTCTTTCACCCAACCCGATCTTATAAATTCAAAAATAAACACTGCAATTTCTCTGAACCAGGACCTTTCTAGAATTAAAGAATGGGGACAAAATAATCTAGTTTCCTTTAATGCACAGAAAACCAAATACATTCAATTTTCTAACCGACAGAATCTCACTGACTCCCATATATTTTTTAATGATGTAAATATTCCCACTTCCCCTAGTATTGACATTCTCGGTGTAACATTAACTACTAACTTGAGCTGGACACATTATGTTAGAAGCATTGCTAAGAATGCCTCTAAAAAACTGGGACTCTTGTACAAAGTTCGAGAATTCTTCACTGACGAGCAGTTGGCCGTAATATATAAAAGTCATGTGCGTTCTCAGATGGATTACTGTTCACCTCTGTGGAGTGGAAGTGGAGTGGTTGCATTGAGGCAGTTGGACAAAATTCAAAATAAAGCCATTAGATTAATCAATAACCCTGCAATCACACAGGACCTTCCTACATTATCCATACGAAGAAACGTTGCATCCCTTGCATTATTCTACAGATATTTTCACAGCAATTGTTCCGAGGAACTTGCTTCAATTGTGCCGCCTCCACATCTTTCCCCGTAGAACTAGGGCAGCTGAGAGCGCCCATGAATTTACACTTTCTCCTCCACAATGCAGAACTTCTGCTTATCAAAATTAATTTATCCCTAGAACTACTACTCTTTGGAATTCACTTCCCTCGAGTTGCTTTCCACAAACTAACAATCTACAAAAGTTTAAATCCAGTTGTTACAAACATTTTATGAATGGAGGATGCCTTTAGGCACATGGACCTTTTTGTTTTATCTGTATTTTTCCTTCTTCCGTTCATAGTCTCTTTAAAAAAAAAAAAAAAAAAACATTCCCTAGCGTACATGTAATGCCTGCTGAATACATTTGTTTAATATACTGTAGGTAGTCAGATTACAATGAAGAAAAGAATCATCATAATGGAAGTATTACACCCAACATTCTATCGTTGTAAAAATTAAATACACAAACAAGTAAGCCTATCCAAAAAAAATTGTACACAATTAACACTGCTAATATAGCAAAACGATGTGTATACAATTAACACTGCTAATATAGCAAACAAAATGTACACAATTAACACTGCTAATATAGCAAAATAATGTGTACACAATTAACACTGCTAATATAGCAAACAAAATGTACACAATTAACACTGCTAATATAGCAAAATAATGTGTACACAATTAACACTGCTAATATAGCAAAACAATGTGTACACAATTAACACTGCTAATATAGCAAAACAAAATTGTACACACTTAACACTGCTAATATAGCAAAGCAAATCCATCGGCAATAAATACTGTGCAGAATACAGTACATAAATAAAGGCCTATGATTGCACCGGGAATTACCCTATGCATATGGAAGGAACCAGAGATACCCACAGTTTGTAATATGATGTGCGATATATTTAGACACCAATTGAAGTGCTATTTACATCTCACTCAATATTTATTTTCAATTAATGCTTCTAACCTTTTCAATCTCATCTTATTGCATAGTGTGTATCAGTACAATCGTAAGCCATAATAAGTATGCACCCGTTTGAATACTAAATCCTTCAAAGTTTAGTTCTGAAGTGTCTGATATAATACAGCATTGGGTATAATCCTGTGTAGCGGGTGGACCTGTAGGCTACATACTGTATATCTCAATAATTTGGTAATGTTACAATATATTTTAAAATTTTACATTCATAAATAGTCCACCAATATACTAGATTAGGTTAGGTTAGGTTTTGGTTAGGTTAGGTTAAAGATATTGTTCAATGTGTCTTGGTAAATAGACATCTGAAAAACAGTTCTCCCCGATACATAGGATCTTATCAAGCATATTATATTTGGCTGTCATACAGATTCAGATGGGTACAGTTATTGTAGCTCAAGGCTGTACCACCTGACGAATACGTTAACATCTGCGAGGGTCCCTTTTAGTTGACTTGAAATCACATGTGAAATACAGGAGAAACAGAAAGACGCCAAGACCCCCCCCCCCCAAACCAACACGAAAGAAATACAGAGAGGCATGGCCAGAACAAGGTTAACCTTGGGCTGGAAGAGACACACAGACACTCACCCAAGACGGAGGGAGAGCGAACGACCCCGCCCCTCCGCGACTCCCCAAGCCAAGGCCACCGCCCCCAGCCCAAAAAGATTACCACCTCATCAACCGGCAGAGACAACCCACCACAAAATGGCCGACCGCAGACGACAACCTTCAACCACCCCCATAGAAACGAACAGACGAAAAAGAGTGAAGAAGGACGAGGAGAAACAGACAGACGACAGAGACACCCACACAACAACAATAAACAACCCGGAGAAACCTGGTCGAGAAAGACACACAGACACTCACCCAAGACAGCACTGGAGAGCATACAGCCCCGCACCTCTGCGACAATCCCCGAACCAAGGTCACCTTGCCCAGTCCCGGAGGATTACCCCCTCAACAAACCGCGGGGACAACCTACCCCAAGATGGCCGACCACAGACTTCAACCCCCCCCCCCCCCCCCCCCAAGGTTGTATATTCCCAACCCTTCTCAAAGGTTGTATATTCCCAACCCTTCTAGTATCAACCAACCAAAACCAAGGAGTAATTCCGATATTGGATTATGCAATTACCCTAGCCCGCCCCGTAACTCACTGGGGCCCACATGATTGTATTGGTGTTTCTTTTGTTAACATACTAACCCCATGATGCTGACTAACCCACTAACACTAACCTAGGTATTTGTTCTTTACCCCTTCTAACCAATACATATTCATAACCTCACGTGGTATGTTCTACGGACCATTGAATTACGTAACCCATTATGCATGTTTTCTTTTCCAATTTTCTTCACCCCCCCTTCTACACATCTCGTCAGACACCACCTTCTAGTACACAATACACATTGCTCTATCTCCTTTCCCTTTTAGTAACCAAGCGACGTATAAGCTATGCCAGACTTAGAACATGACCTCACTCACACGACGAAGCGACAATTCCTTGCGTTGTGTTTGTGTCAGGCACGTGACCACCAGAGTCTATCGATGTGATATAATGATAACTGCACTACCACCCTGATTACACATGTCCTGCCCTTCTCTTGGATCATTATCTCTGTCTATATATATTCTCTCTCTCTCTCTCTCTCTCGCCTCGCCAATATATTTCTGTCTTAGTATTTTCCAGCCTGAACCAGATTTGGCTGACCACAACAAACCAATTAACTCGAAGGCCAGGCCGCCAAGCCATGTCAGGTCACGGAGGGACTTCCACCTGCTCCGCCCCCGCCCCCGCCCTCGCCCCCGTCCCCACCCCCGCCCCTCGACCCCGACATAAAGGACCACCAGAGGAACTCTGGTTAGCAACCACGTATACACACGTGCGGGTACGTCTGAGTGTATTTCATTACTTGTCATTTCATTATTCAAGGACTGCAGGTAACGGGAGGGCTATACATTCCCCCCCCCCCCATTCATTTCCTTCCTTAACCCTTGTCTGGCAGCGCCAGACTTAAGTCGGTCTAGAGAAGAAAGGACTATGTGGCGGGGACCGACTTCAGGCGGTGTGCAATTTTGAGCAATATTTGGCTCTGAGAGAGAGACGAGCGGTGGGAGGAGCGTAGGTCGGCTCTGACCGTTCGGCACGGCTCCCGCGCCAGCACTGGGCCCGCCTCCACACACACCCACACTCACTGCTTCGCTATACAGGGAATTATGTAAGGAAATTACCGTATTTTTGGGATTTTTCCTTCGTCTTGCACGATCGTTGCAAGAGAACGCGTGATCGTAGAAGGATGGTTCTGGTGTCATTGGAAAGCTCAATTATCGCCCTTTCAGGGATACATAATTGTATTATGATCTGGCTCTTGTTTATGCATGAAAAAAAAAAAGAGCACGGAAACAAGGTCGTTTAGGGTAAAACCACCCGCTTGGCGGGTAGTAGAAGTTACTGACGGGCCCGCTCGTAAGGCGTTAAAAACTAACTTACTTATAAAAGTCGGACAATTAGCCACCTGGCCTCCACGAGGCGAGGTACTCCGCCCTCAGCCTCCACGAACAACAACAAACAAAGGGGCCTCTTGCCAACACCCTTTCCATTACTTGTTCTTATATGTCCGGTGTATAGACTAACACTGTTATCTAATCCAGGGCACCGGAAATGAGGAGCCAATTACCCAGACAATGACTCCACAGCAACCCCATACACAGCCCCCCCCCCCCCCAGGGGTAAAAGGACCACCCCCAGCAAAGGCAACATCCCGACTCCAGCATTTCCCCACACCTCCACCATCTTGCCAACTTGAAGAGCCTGTTAGCCCCAGCCCCAAAAATTGTACATTCACCTCCTCGTTACTCCCTGAAGTAAGCCCCCCTGTAAGGCTCCTCCTAGAAAGCAAAAACTCTCCTGCCACTTGACTGAACAGCCCAGAAATGACAAACCCATCAACCACCAGCCCAGGCAACACCGGGCAACCCTGCTATATAAACCCTGAGAAGAGAGGGGCTGGGTAAATGCAAATATCGCTTCTGATGAACGGCAACCTGCTCTCTGACTGAAGACTATTTTAACTCACCACTCAAGATTACCTATAGACGAGCGGCACCCCGGAGTCTGTGATAAAATCAGTGACATTGATATATATATTCTTTTGGATCTTTATTAATCGTGGCAACCCACCGATTAATATAGAGACCTTTTACTAATACATATATCTACCCCAAATACGTGATTAAAAACTCATTGTTGGTATCACCTCTTCCACTTGAGTTTTATAACCATTTATATAGAGTACAACAAGAACTACATATTAATGACTGATTATTTCTGGCCACCCAGAATTTAATATAGTTATTTATATTAGTGTCTTATCTAACCTAATAAAACTGTTGAAAGACGAAGGCATCCCTACCTTTCAATACTTTATTATTTTAGACCTCTAACTTGTACTTAACTCACAGAGATCTAGGGTAGAAAGATCTTTTGTGTTAGAAGGGTCTATGCGAGACACTCTTAGGAGCACTTAGCAAGAATAGATCCTTGGCACATTTCGTCTGTGGTACCCCACAGAATTTGTGACTAAAAGGGTAAAACCGCCTGAGTTCTTTGAACCTCTCGTATGGATTAGAGACAGTTAAGAAGAGTCCTTGAGTAGGCTCTCCTTACGTTAGTCCGATGGGATGCTAATCCGGCCTCAGCCTGAAGCATAACATTAAAAATCCTAGCCCCGAGAGTACCTTAACGGAACTTCATCAACGGTTGATGGCCCATCTGTAACTTCTCCACACAACTGGACCCCCTGGACGGCCCCGGAGCCGCCGAGAAGCCTTCGACGACATCAGATCGAGATTCTAAGAAGATAACCCAGCAGTGCACTATTGTCTATCATTGTATCAGTGCGGAGATACTGTATCACCAGATCGTTGTATTTGCCTATGCTCATTTTGAAGTTATTTGCTAACCGTGACTGTGTTTCAAGTTCGATCCCTAGAGTTCCCTGTTCATTGCCCGAGAATTCGTACCAGTAAAAGTTATTACGAGATAATTACCGCGACAATATTTACCCTGAGCCACTTAACGAGTTTTTTCCTAATTTGGATATTATGGTATAGATATTCTGAGATCCCAAAAAGTGTGCGGGATAGGTCGTAAAGTGAATTAATCTCAGTGACGAATTCCAACACATGCATTAACAGAAAAAGTATACAATCCTAGTTGTCTATCTACTCTACCAGATCTTGTGAAGTTGAAACCTGATGTTAGCCCAACATCTAAATAAAATAACTAAGCCTTAGGCATAATCAATGAACCTTACTAAATACTATGAGAACTTAACAAATGCCTCTCGAGTGACTTTCTTCTCATCTTGTATCTTGTCCTTATCTCAGAAGAATAATACCTGAGTGTTGAAAGTGGCAGTGCACGCTCCATCCAGATCCACGATTGTGCTAGGAGAATAGCAAGACCAAGCTTGATACTGAATCTATTGCTCCTACCTATGTTTTCCACAGTGAATTGATTCTTTTTCTATACCAGCGATTGTGTTAATTCAATAAAGCTGTATTACAAACCACATTCCGAAATTTTATTTATGTGCTCTATTGATTCCTTATATGCATGTACATGAAGCCTGATATTCCAGTCTTGTAGAACTCACCCAAGCAATCGTTAATCCTGTATAAAATCAGGGCATAACAATATGTATTCCGTTGATTTCCGAGTTAAATAAAGTTGTCAGGCATTACATTTGTATACTATAATATTGCTAATTACGCTTGAGATCTAGCTAGGGAGGACTCTAAAAACATAATAAAAAGACCCATAAATGAGCAAACAAATGTGCCCATCTCCCCTAATTAAGTGTTATTTTTGTTTAGTAATTGGTAAAACAAGGTCATCTATAGTTAACCCTTTCAGTACCGGTGACGTCTTTCTAGTTATAGTCTTGCAACTATTAGGTTATTGTATAATGCTTACAAAGGGCCTGTAGCAATCACAAGACCTCCATTCCTCTCATTTATCTCTCTTAACTCCCACAGACCGTTCTTAAGCTGCATAAAATCGTCTAAGTATGGCAGAACTATGGCAAAACAGACGCCACCGCTATCGAAAGGGTTTATAGATAGTCACTCGTTGATGGGATCGGATTAAGGGGACAGTGGTGATTTTTGGGATCTATTTATTTATATATTATTTTATTTTTTAGTTTCCTCGCTAGACCTCCATCAAGGTAAAACAAAAACACCCCCAAAACCATCTATCAACGATGTCCCATGCGGCGTTGCCAGGTCGCGGATTCACTGTATGCCCTCCCCCTATGATGGCGCCTGGGCGTTACCGGGTCGCTGCCTGAAGGCGACCTACCTTATAAGCGGCGTCTGACGCAGACAGGTCGACACCCTTGTACCGTCTGACGCCTACTGGATGCCGCCCGACGCCACCCGCCTACCGTCCCCGTCCCGCTAATTTACTAGCCGCCGACTCAACTCATGAAAGTTGTGCATGTCGAACTTTTCCTGAGGCCCCTGACGACCTCTACCGATGGCTCTCTTGAGTAGGCGCCCACCCACGTCGCGCGGCGATGTAGGCAAAGACCTGCTCCCGACCCTTAATTCGTGGAGCGTCGGCACTTAAATCGGCATAGTGTGACACCTGCTTTATCCATCAATCTGAAGATATGGCGTCAAATCGTGCCATTTATTGGGTGAATCGTGCTTTTACAGTAGGTGAGGGAAATTGTGGGGTAAATTGGATACATGATAGGTTGAGGGACCCCCCTTGACTTATTGTCATCCTCATATATGTTGATCTGTAAGGCAGGTGTCACACTATGCCGATTTAAGTGCCGACGCTCTACGACTTAAGGAGTGGCGATACAAGGGGGAGACTACTGCCGAGTATCGTGGGTGATAGAGGGGCGGGACGCCCACGGCGGGACGCCCACGGTGGGACGCCCACGGCGGGCAGTATGGACGGGCATGCCGCCTAACGGCAACTGGAAGGGGTCGAGAGGCAACCATGCAAGACCTAAGGAAGATAAATGACGCCGCTGGGGCGGCGTCATGCACCGTAGCACGCAAACTGGTTGGCAACAATGCTCCTGACGAGCGGCGCCTATAGAAGGTAGGGTGGCACCCATAGATACTACGGCGGCGATGGACAGCCAACCTGTCACACTGGATCCCTACTCCGTCACACTTGATCCCGATCGAAGCAAACCGGTCCATCGGAGGCGATGTTTGTTTGTGTGTGGGGGGGGGGGGAGTTAAGCTTGAGATCTAGGGAGGAAACTAAAAACATAATAAAAAGATCCATAAATGAGCAAACAAATGCGCCCATCTCCCCTTAAATTAAGTGTTATTTTTTTGAGTAATTGGTAAAACAAGGCCATCTATAGTTAACCCTTTCAGTACCGGTGAAGTCTTTCTCATTATAGTCTGGCAACTATTAGGTTATTGTATAATGCTTACAAAGGGCCTGTAGCAATCACAAGACCTCTATTCCTCTCATTTATCTCTCTTAACTCCCACAGACCATTCTTAAGCTGCATAAAATCGTCTAAGTATGGCAGAACTAAGGGAAAACAGACGCCACCGCTATTGAAAGGGTTTATAGATAGTCACTCGTTGATGGGATCGGATTAAGGGGACAGGGGTGATTTTTGGGGTCTATTTATTTATATATTCATTTATTTTTTAGTTTCCTCGCTAGACCTCCATCAAGGTTAAAACAAAAACACCCCCAAAACCCTCTATCAACGATGTCCCGTGGGACGTTGCCAGGTCGCGGACTCACGGTATGCCCTCCCCCTATGACACCGCCTGGGCGTTACCGGGTCGCTGTCTGACGGCGACCTACCTTATAAGCGGCGTCTGACGCAGACAGGTCGACACCCTTGTACCGTCTGACGCCTACTGGATGCCGCCCGACGCCACCCGCCTACCGTCCACGTTCCGTGAATTTACTAGCCGCCGACTCAACTCATGAGAGTTGTGCATGTCGAACTTTTCCTGAGGCCCCTGACGACCTCTTCCGACGGCTCTCTTGAGTAGGCGCCCACCCACGTCGAGCGGCAAGGCAAAGACCTGCTCCCGACCCTTAAGTCGTGGAGCGTCGGTACTTAAATCGGCATAGTGTGACACCTGCTTAAGGGAACAAAAAAAAAAAAAAAAAAAAATTTTTTTTAAAGAGACAATGAACGGAGGAAGGAAAAACACAGATACAACAAAAAAAGGTCCATGTGCCTAAAGGCATCCTCCATTCATAATATGTTTGTAACAACTTTTTTTTTTTTTTTTTTTTGTAAACTGTTGGATTTAAACTGTTGTAGATTGTAAGTTTGTGGAAAGCAACTCGAGGGAAGTGAATTCCAAAGAGTATTAGTTCTGGGGATAAATTAATTTTGATAAACAGAAGTTCTGCATTGTGGAGGAGAAAGTGTAAATTCATGGGCGCTCTCAGCTGCCCTAGTTCTACGGGGAAAGATGTGGAGAGGCGGCACAATTGAAGCAAGTTCCTCGGAACAATTGCTGTGAAAATATCTGTAGAATAATGCAAGGGATGCAACGTTTCTTCGTATGGATAATGTAGGAAGGTCCTGTGTGATTGCAGGGTTGTTGATTAATCTAATAGCTTTATTTTGAATTTTGTCCAACTGCCTCAATGCAACCACTCCACTTCCACTCCACAGAGGTGAACAGTAATCCATCTGAGAGCGCACATGACTTTTATATATTATGGCCAACTGCTCGTCAGTGAAGAATTCTCGAACTCTGTACAGGAGTCCCAGTTTTTTAGAGGCATTCTTAGCAATGCTTCTAACATAATCTGTCCAGCTCAGGTTAGTAGTTAATGTTACACCGAGAATGTCAATACTAGGGAAAGTGGGAATATTTACATCATTAAAAAATATATGGGAGTCAGAGAGATTCTGTCGGTTAGAAAATTGAATGTAGGCCTACTTGGTTTTCTGTGCATTAAAGGAAACTAGATTCTTTTGTCCCCATTCATCAATTCTAGAAAGGTCCTGGTTCAGACAAATTGCAGTGTTTATTTTTGAATTTATAAGATCGGGTTGGGTGAAAGAATTGGTAAATGTGAAGGAACTGTGTAGTGTTGAGTCATCTGCGTAAGAATGTATTGGATTATGAGTGGTAGATATGAGATCATTGATATGAATGAGGAACAGAGTTGGGGCCAAAACTGATCCCTGGGGAACACCAGCATTTATTGAGTGAAATTGAGAATAAAGGTCATCTACCATTACACGTATTTTTCTGTTATGAAGATAAGAAGAAATTAGTGGAACTAATGATGCAAGGCCGTAGTGTGACATCTTCGACAATAAGGATTGATGCCAGACTCTATCAAATGCCATGCTCGCGCCATTTAGACCTAGTACGTAGGATATAATACTAACCCTTACCTACCAGGTAGTAAGTAGCACTAGTACCTAGTATGTGGGATACCAGACTAACTCTTACCTACCAGCTAGTACGTGGCACGCACTAGGGTACATGGGATACAAGACTAACCCTTATCTACCTATTAGGTGAATATTGTCACCTTTTATATGTCTCATATTATGCATCTCGCACATGAATGAAATATATTAGCAGGTAGCATACAATGCGGCTATAATATATTATGATCGAGAAAATCGACAGCTTAAAACCCGGACCTAGAAGACAATGATACCATATGTATTTAATTTGTGTTAATTTTATAGATATATAGGTCTACGTGTATTCTGAATGTTCGATTCTAAATTAACCAGTATCAATTCCGTGCCATTGAAACTTACCCACATTTCTATGTATTTATGCATTTCATTTTTCAGAAACCAGCGTGCAAATTAAATTGCAAAAACTAAGTACCATACATTTCAGAAGAGCATGAGCGGACTTGGTATAGGCCTAATCCCCTGGCACCCAAGCAGGGCCGGAATATACGACAACTATGCTAGGTTCATCTTAACCATGTCGGATATTTTTAGGTCATCGACTTGATTACTAGGCTTTGACTTTATTTTAATGATGGAATATATCGCAAATTATGACAAACTTAATATGAATAAGAACTTTCCTACACATACTGTAATTTAGAAATCAGCTACAGGGGAATAACATTTCTGGGAAAATATTACCGAAACTACCACTAATTTTCCCATGGTTTTTCTTTTTGGTTTTAGATAGTTTTAATAATTATACAGTAGTTGAAATTAGTTACAATCCCCGGAAAAAAAAAATCTCCCATTATCCAACATCTTAAAACACTCAGATGTAATTAATTTTCAGAGTAAATATACATTTGGGTAATAATTGAGGAGACCACGGACAGTCTTTTTACTAGTATTTTTTTTTTTTTTTTTTTATATACAGTGTTGTTTAATACCGAGGACCATTGCATTTTAGTATTTTCAACATTAGCCTAGCCTAGCCTAACCTAACCTAACCTAACCTAGTATTATGGGTGAGGGCTGCCGCCCCCACACCCCCGCTAAATCCATTAAATTCGAGCCAAGAACCTAACCTAACCTATCACAACGACTGTTATAACTGTCTCGCTGCCGGTCTAAACCCAGCTCACGTTCCCTGTTTAAGGGTGCGCGACGGTCTAAACCCAGTTCACGTTCCCTGTTTATGGGTGAACAATCCAACAGTTTCTCGTATTTCATTTAGTAAATTTGCGACGGTAAATACATGTACACCAACAAAGTATCGTCCATCAAACTTCTAAAATGCTGATAATTATCGATGGGGCTCGTATCCGGGTTGTCTTCAATTTTATCCCACATTTGTTTACCCCCCCCCCCCCATGAATTATTGAAATCAGCATCTATGTTAACAGTAAGAGGCTTAACCCAGCAAGTGCATAAGTACTTATATAAGGCTTACCGCTGCGCTGCGGAACTCCTTATATAATCCCAGGCCTAAAAAAAAAACATTTGAACCAGCCCAGTATCAAATGATGTTTTTTTTTTTTTTTTTTTTTTTATTGCCCCTTGGCCATGGCAAATATCACTCCTCCACATCCCCTCCTTTTCCCCCCCCCCCTTAAATTATCACCTATTCTCTCTGTTATTCCCTTATTTCGTCTGTATATTTTCGTGCTATCAATAGCGAATCATAAGCAGGCTGTGCTTGTATGTGCTACCAAGTGAATGAAAGAGAGAGAGAAAGACAACTACACGACAGTGTCTCTCCAGACATCGTGAGGGGTGGATGTTGGCAGGCTGGCTCGCACTCGATGACTATAAACTCCCGCTCTCATTTGCCGATTTTGACCAGCCAAACGCTGTTTCCACTTGTTTTATTGTTGTAACAGGTTAATATCTTCATAATCAACGTAAAATAGGCACATATGGATAAGTATTAATGATATTTATGGTACGATGACGATTTGAGTGAAGGAAACAGTGCAAATACCTCCGCACAGGGAGGGGTGGCCACTACCCCACCTGCGCAGCTACGAGGTTAATAAGAGTTTCAGGCAAGAATGTAGGGTTTAATGTTATTTTAATACTACGAATTTTGTTGATATATTTGAAGATAAATAATGAATCTATATGCTCTAAAGATCATAAGAAAATTTGTTTTAACCCTCGGCAAAACCTAATAAAAGAGTATGGTACTAAAATTTCTTTTTCGTAACAAGGTTGTCAATACGGTACTTTCAGTCATCGATAGCTCTAAAGATCATATGAAAATATGTTAAACCCTCGGAAAAACCTAATATAAAAGTATGGTACTAAAATTTTATTTTCGTAACAAGGTTGTCAATACGGTACTTTCCCGTTATCAATGTACAATCAAGCTGAAGATTGCAGAGTAAACACCATAGACTTCATCGACTTTTCTTTCACCTTCGTATAATCAACAGCCAATTTTTTATTTTTTTTATTAAGGGATTAGTACTCAACCTGCGGGGGTGTGGGGGCGGCAGCCCCCACCCATAATACTAGGTTAGGGTAGGTAGGTTGTTAGGTTAGGCTAATGTCTTTTCACATCACTATCGGGGAGCGAGCGTGTCTCAACATCGATCGATAGGCCTAATGGGGAAAATAGGTTTTCCCGAGATTTCTAATTAATTACAAACACTATATATTGATGCAAATTACCAATTTTGTTTATAAAAAACACTCAGAAAATTTGTGGTATTAAACTAACATTTTTCCGAATGTAGTTACCGGGTGTAGCTACCGCCCGTCTTGTTTACACTACGCATCATGTTCCCGTCTATTTTGACTGCCTTTGGATACAAAAATGCATTACCCTAACCAAACAACCTAACCAAACCCAACCTAGTATTATAGATTTATAAGTATTTATTTTATTATAAGTATTTATAGATTTATGTGTGGGGAGGAGGCTGTGGATAGCCAACACCTTCTTCCGACACAGAATGATCCACAGGTACACGTGGAAACGGATGTTGACGATGAAGGATAAGACAGTGGTGGAACGAAAGTCATTGATTGATTATGTATGTGTGGATGAACGAATGAAGAAATCTGTGATGGATGCTAGGGTGTATAGAGGTATTGGAGGGGGTCTGTCTGATCATTATGTAGTGGTAGCTAAGGTTAGGATACAAAAGAAGTGGGTGAGGAGAGCGGGAGGGAGGCGAGAGGAGGGTGGAATGGTGAGGAGGGTGGAGAGGTTGCAGGAGGAGGAAGTCAGGGAGGAGTACAGGAGAGCAGTGGAAAGACGACTAGGTGGGTTCGACCTGGAAGTTATGGAGGAAGTGGAGGAGATGAGCAAGGTGTTTAAGGATGAGATCTGTGCAGCATGTGAGGAGGTGTGTGGAGTGAGGAGAAGAGGGAGGGGAGTGAAAGGTACAGCATGGTGGACAGAAGAGGTAAGAATAGCTGTGGAAAAAAAGAAGAAAGCATATAGAGAGTGGTTGGGTAGTAGAGGGAATGAAGATTCCGAGAGACAGAAACGAGCGAGGTACGTGGAGAGTAAGAGGGTGGTGAAGAGAGTAGTGAAGGAAAGTAAGAGAAGAGTAGATGAGGAATTTGGAAGGAATCTGAGTGTAAAATGGAGGGAGAGGTAAGAAACTGTTCTGGAAAGAAGTCAAGAAAGTTAGGGAAGGTAGCAAGGGAAACAGTAAGGGTGTGAAAGATAAGAATGGGAGAATGCTAGCCGAGAAGCAAGAGAGAGTCGAAAGATGGAGGGAGTACTTCAGTGAGTTGCTAAATGAAAGGAATGAAGAGCCAGCAAACATAGCTGGATATGGTATGGGAGGAAGAAGAAGAGAAGTAGTGGAGGAGGAGGTGGGGATCAGGAGGTCAGAAGTGTGGGAAGCCATGAAAAGAGTGAAGTTGGGGAAAGCACCAGGAACAGATGGAGTGTGTGGGGAAATGTTGAGGTATGGTGGTGAGATAGTGATAGAATGGGTATGGAAAATGTGCAAACTAGCATGGGAGAAGGGGAGTGCACCCTATGACTGGAAGACTGGCATAATAGTCCCCCTATATAAGGGCAAAGGGGAAAGAGGAGTGTGTGGTAACCACCGAGGAATATGTCTTCTAAGCGTAGTAGGGAAAAGGTATACAGTAGGGTAGTGATTGAGAGAGTGAGAGTGAGAACGGAGAAATGGATAGGCGACGAGCAGGGAGGTTTTAGGAAGGGAAGAGGATGTGTAGATCAGATTTTTACCCTGAATTGTGTTGTGGAGAAGTATCTGGAGAAGAAACAAAAGGTGTATGTTGCCTTTATGGACTTGGAGAAGGCCTATGACAGAGTGGATAGAGAAGGTTTGTGGAAAGTACTTAGAATATACGGAGTAGAGGGCAAGTTGCTGAAAGCAGTGAAGAGCATGTATGAGGGTGCAAAGGCGGCAGTACGTGTGGAGAGTGAGCAGAGCGAGTTCTTTGACCTGAATGTTGGTTTGAAACAGGGGTGTGTGATGTCCCCGTGGTTGTTTACTGTATATATGGATGGAGTTATGAAAGAAATACTATCAAGAGCAGTGGATGTTGGTGTATCGCTGAAAAGGGAGGGAATTGAGTGGAAGCTACCTATACTGCTGTTTGCGGATGATACAGTTCTGATGAGTGATAATGAATGGGAGTTGCAGGGTCTGGTAAATGAGTTTGGAACAGTGTGCGAAAAACGGAATTTGAAGGTAAATACGGGGAAGAGCAAGGTTATGGTCTTCGAAAGGGGTGAAGTCACAGAGTGTGAGGTGAAGCTGAACGGTCAGGCTATGGAGATCGTCAACTCTTTTAAGTATCTGGGCAGTGTGTTGAGTAAAGATGGGACTATGGATGAAGAGGTGCGGGAGAGGGTACAACAGGGGAATAGGGTTGTAGGAACGCTAAAAGCAGTAACAAGAAATAGGGTGGTCAGTATGGAAGTGAAGAAGTCCTTGCATGACAGTGTGGTAATCCCGACACTGACTTACGGAAGCGAAGCATGGACGTTGGTTGAGAGACTCAGACCAAGAGTGAGAGCAGTGGAAATGAATTACTTCAGGAGTGCGTGCGGAGTTACATGGAGGGATAGACAGACTAATGAGGAAGTAAGAAGGAGGTGTGGTGTGGAGGTAGATGTGCTGGAAAGTGTGAAAAGGAACAACTTGAGATGGTTCGGCCATATGGAACGTATGGAAAGCGAGAGAATGACTAAGAGGGTGTACGAGAGCGAGGTGGCAGGACAGAGGGGGAGAGGTAGACCGAATATGAGGTGGAAGGATGGAGTGAGGAACTACATGAACGAAGGCGGTGCTGGTTGGGGGGAGGGGCGTCGACTGACTGGGGACAGAGGTGCATGGGGGCAGTTCGTTCGTGGCCACCCCTTCGGGGATCACGGCGTCAGGCAATAGATAGATAGATAGATTTATAGATGATTTATGTTGTATGTCGGTAGTGGTACACCCGGTAACTACATCCATCCCGAGTTTCACTGCCGTCAATAGGGAGATGTTTTGTGTTTTTACAGTGCTTTATATAGTGCACATAAAATGTATCTCCGGAGGTTGAAACAAAGGTAATACTTAACCCGTACAGCCCCAGCGACGCGCCTGACGCGTCGGCGATGTATGTAATGCACAGCCCCAGAGACGCGCCTGGCGCGTCACCCTAATTGCGCCGACCGTAACCTCAGGTGTAGCCACTCAAGAGGGCTCAGATTTGTATGGGAACTGTGTACGTATCCCACGCAACCGTGCCGATGGTTGAAAACTCTCAAAGTCCACGTGCGTGCGCGTGAGCGCGCAATAACCTTGTTTTTTGGGGTAATTGCCTTCAATTTTTTACTCTTGTAAAATACGTTTTCGGGGGCTCTGTAGGACCATTCTTTAAGCTTTTTGAGCGGTTTTTCGTGGTTTGTCCTTCAGTCCTAACCCATTCGCTATTGTTTCTGGAATAAAACCATTTTTTGAAAACCGGCCGGGTTCTGGTGAACAAACATTACAAAACTAGCCGGGGCTGGACGGGTTAACTCTCTCTGCCATGATGATGCAGTTTTGATCACCATACACTCCCTGCTGAATAGAAAGGCTAGGGTGGGTGCCCTGATGAATCAGGGACTTAGTGAATAGTTGCCACAGATTGCTAGACCGCACCGTTCACCAACAGCACTGACGTCTGCCAATAACACACTGGCTGGCCCGAGGCTCGAACCGTCAACCTCACGGTTAGCAGGTGAATGCTCTACCAATCGAGCTACGGCCTGTGACAATAAGTTAAGGGTTGGCAGAGCGCCCGGTATTTCCCCCACAACACTGTTTCTCACACTGAGGGACCGTTAGAAGTCGGAGGAATTTGGCGTTGCCACCAACCGACAGATTATGATCTAACTTACCTAACTTACTGAGCTCATTATGACGCAAATTGCGTCATAAACTTATTATTGAGCTATTTCACTAAGTTCATATGACACGATCGCGTCATATGATACTTTTGGGACAAACCACCATATGACGCAATCGCGTCATATGCAGCAGAGAGAGTTAAGATGATTTGTGGCGCACTATTAGAAACAATTAATTTATTAGGGACAATAGGTATGTATAGACTCGCAATAATATTCTCAATATGGAAAATATTAAGGAAACCACCCACCAATTATTTTTGTTATTTTTTTTTATTTTTTTATTTGCATCAATATATAGTGATTGACATTAGTTTCAAACTCCGCAAAAATCGTTTTCCCCTTTATCCAACGATCTTAAGACACGGCACCCGATAGTGGGGAGGGCTATGAAGATTAGGGAAAATGTGGGGTTAAAGACATAAAAAGGCGATTTAATGGCTTTTATGATGAAATTTGGCTCGGTTTTGTTGTTCTTCAACTTGAGAAAACCCCAAAATGATAAAACCCGAGCCAACTTAACCTAACCTAACCTAACATAAGGAGTCTGAGAGAGGAAAGGAAAGCCATTACGTGGTCAACGGAAAAGAAAGGGGACTCTGAGAGGAGATCGGCAAGACAAGGACGACGACCAAGGGAAAATAGAAAGGGAAAAGAACGGCGACGGGCCGAAGAAAAGAGAGGACAGTCAAGGAAAATGTGAGAAATAGAAACCTGAACACCACACCGGGAGCAAAGAGGTGGAGGCGAGCGGGACATGAGGAAGGAGTGGGTAAGTCTGGTATGGCCTAGCCGAAGCCGGGCCAACGCAGTCTCCCAACGGCGAACACGGTGAGAGGGGTCAGCCCAGGCAGAAACGGAGGCCTTAACAGTGCGGAGCTTATTAGAGGAAAGAGAAGACCACATTGTTTGCCAGCGAGACAGGAGGAAGGTAGAGATAGCTGGATAATAGTCAGAGGCGGGAATAGAGAGAGAAGTTGATCGGACCACCGCAGCGTCACGAGCGGGAACATCAACCTGCTCATTTCCACGGACACCAACATGGCTAGGCACCCAACAAAATTGGACAACCTTTTTCCGAGCAGAGAGACTGACAAGCCAATCTTGGATGGCAAGAACCAACGGATGGACAGCATATAAATGTATGGTACTAAAATTGTATTTTCGTAGCAAGGTTGTCAATACGGTACTTTCCCGTTATCAATGTACAATCAAGCTGAAGATTGCAGAGTAAACACCATAGACTTCATCGACTTTTCTTTCACCTTCGTATAATCAACAGCCAATAATTGTTTTTTTTGTATTAAGGGATTAGTACTCAACCTGTGGGGGCGGCAGCCCCCACCCATAATACTAGGTTAGGGTAGGTAGGTTGTTAGGTTAGGCTAATGTCTTTTCACATCACTATCGGGGAGCGAGCGTGTCTCAACATCGATCGATAGGCCTAATGGGGAAAATAGGTTTTCCCGAGATTTCTAATTAATTACAAACACTATATATTGATGCAAATTACCAATTTTGTTTATAAAAAACACTCAGAAAATTTGTGGTATTAAACTAACATTTTTCCGAATGTAGTTACCGGGTGTAGCTACCGCCCGTCTTGTTTACACTACGCATCATGTTCCCGTCTATTTTGACTGCCTTTGGATACAAAAATGCATTACCCTAACCAAACAACCTAACCAAACCCAACCTAGTATTATAGATTTATAAGTATTTATTTTATTATAAGTATTTATAGATGATTTATGTTGTATGTCGGTAGTGGTACACCCGGTAACTACATCCATCTCGAGTTTCACTGCTGTCAATAGAGAGATGTTTTGTGTTTTTACAGTGCTTTATATAGTGCACATAAAATGTATCTCCGGAGGTTGAAACAAAGGTAATACTTAACCCGTACAGCCCCAGCGACGCGCCTGACGCGTCGGCGATGTATGTAATGCACAGCCCCAGAGACGCGCCTGGCGCGTCACCCTAATTGCGCCGACCGTAACCTCAGGTGTAGCCACTCAAGAGGGCTCAGATTTGTATGGGAACTGTGTACGTATCCCACGCAACCGTGCCGATGGTTGAAAACTCTCAAAGTCCACGTGCGTGCGCGTGAGCGTGCAATAACCTGGTTTTTTGGGGTAATTGCCTTAAATTTTTTACTCTTGTAAAATACGTTTTCGGGGGCTCTGTAGGACCATTCTTTAAGCTTTTTGAGCGGTTTTTCGTGGTTTTTCCTTCATTCCTAACCCATTTGCTATTGTTTCTGGAATAAAACCATTTTTTGAAAACCGGCCGGGTTCTGGTGAACAAACATTACAAAACTAGCCGGGGCTGGACGGGTTAACTCTCTCTGCCATGATGATGCAGTTTTGATCACCATACACTCCCTGCTGAATAGCAAGGCTAGGGTGGGTGCCCTGATGAATCAGGGACTTAGTGAATAGTTGCCACAGATTGCTAGACCGCACCGTTCACCAACAGCACTGACGTCTGCCAATAACACACTGGCTGGCCCGAGGCTCGAACCGTCAACCTCACGGTTAGCAGGCGAATGCTCTACCAATCGAGCTACGGCCTGTGACAATAAGTTAAGGGTTGGCAGAGCGCCCGGTATTTCCCCCACAACACTGTTTCTCACATTGAGGGACCGTTAGAAGTCGGAGGAATTTGGCGTTGCCACCAACCGACAGATTATGATCTAACTTACCTAACTTACTGAGCTCATTATGACGCAAATTGCGTCATAAAATTATTATTGAGCTATTTCACTAAGTTCATATGACACGATCGCGTCATATGATACTTTTGGGCCAAACCACCATATGACGCAATCGCGTCATATGCGGCAGAGAGAGTTAAGATGATATGTGGCGCACTATTAGAAACAATTAATTTATTAGGGACAATAGGTATGTATAGACTCGCAATAATATTCTCAATATGGAAAATATTAAGGAAACCACCCACCAATTATTTTTGTTATTTTTTTTATTATTTTTTTATTTGCATCAATATATAGTGATTGACATTAGTTTCAAACTCCGCAAAAATCGTTTTCCCCTTTATCCAACGATCTTAAGACATGGCACCCGATAGTGGGGAGGGCTATGAAGATTAGGGAAAATGTGGGGTTAAAGACATAAAAAGGCGATTTAATGGCTTTTATTATGAAAGTTGGCTCGGTTTTGTTGTTCTTCAACTTGAGAAAACCCCAAAATGATAAAACCCGAGCCAACCTAACCTAACCTAACCTAACAATACCGTGACGTATGGTGATGTATACAAAAAAATAACCAATAATATGGCAGAAACTTAGTGACGTGTTGATAATTAGTTCACATAGGGAAAGGCAGAGGGCGTTATAGTCGAATATCTACGATAAAAGCGCTCCTCAATTATAGTATCAACATGGCTGACCTAGCGGGGTGGCGTCTGTGGGAAACCCTGGACATAACATAACATTAATAAATTTCTAGCACCAGGCAACAAAGGCCATATGGCACTAAAGCAGGAAACGGATAGAGTTAGAAGGAAAGGAAGTTAAATATCGTTAAGGAGTCTGAGAGAGGAAAGGAAAGCCATTACGTGGTCAACGGAAAAGAAAGGGGACTCTGAGAGGAGATCGGCAAGACAAGGACGACGACCAAGGGAAAATAGAAAGGGAAAAGAACGGCGACGGGCCGAACAAAAGAGAGGACAGTCAAGGAAAATGTGAGAAATAGAAACCTGAACACCACACCGGGAGTAAAGAGGTGGAGGCGAGCGGGACATGAGGAAGGAGTGGGTAAGTCTGGTATGGCCTAGCCGAAACCGGGCCAACGCAGTCTCCCAACGGCGAACACGGTGAGAGGGGTCAGCCCAGGCAGAAACGGAGGCCTTAACAGTGTGGAGCTTATTAGAGGAAAGAGAAGAATTGTTTGCCAGCGAGACAGGAGGAAGGTAGAGATAGCTGGATAATAGTCAGAGGCGGGAATAGAGAGAGAAGTTGATCGGACCACCGCAGCGTCGCAAGCGAGAACATCAACCTGCTCATTTCCACGGACACCAACATGGCTAGGCACCCAACAAAATTGGACAACCTTTTTCCGAGCAGAGAGACTGACAAGCCAATCGTGGATGGCAAGAACCAACGGATGGACAGCAGGGAAAGACTGCAAGAGAAGAAGGGCACTGTAAGATTCAGAAAAAGAGTAAAGGAGGAAGAAGGAAAGAAGCACATGAGACGGACGGCAAAGAAGATAGTGTAAAGTTCGGCAGTCAGAACACCAGCTGGAGAAGGGAGAGAATACTGATAAGAACGAGAAGGAAAAAGGATGGCAAACCCAACGCCAGAAGACGAACGGGAGCCATCAGTGTAAACCGGGGTAGAAGAAGAATGCTGTGTAAGGTGTACAAGGAAACGAGAACAAAGAACTGAGGGCGGGGTAGAGGACTTAGAACAAGGAAAAATAGAGGGACACAAGGAAATACGAGGAAGGAGCCAAGGAGGACACTTACTGAGCCGGAGCGGAAGAACATGGAAGGGGGAAAACGAAGAATGAGAAAGTAAGGAATCCATACGAGAAAGGAAAGGGGGCCGAAGGCGAGAATGAGACTGAACAGGAACAGTAGGAAGAAGAGAGGTCTGCAAGGAAGGAAACTGAAGCGACCGGGCGTAGTACCGGAGAGAGAGAAGGGCCCGACGTCGGTACAAAGAAGGGACGCCGGATTCAGCATAGAGGCTTTCAACAGGGGAAGAGCGAAAAGCACCCAAGGCAAGACGTAAACCGAAATGGTGAACAGAGTCAAGTTTATGGAGGACTGCGTCGGAGGCTGATGAGTAAACCTGACAACCATAATCAAGTTTAGAAAGAACAAGGGCAACGTGAAGGCGAAGAAGGAGAGCACGGTCCGCACCCCAAGTAAGGTGGGACAGGGTCTGGAGGAGACGAAGACGGTGCAAAGCAGCAACCTTAACAGAGGAAACATGAGCTGCCCAGTTAAGACGGGAATCAAAGACAAGACCCAAGAAGGTAGTCGAAGAGCGATAAGGTAAAACAGAACCATACAGTTCAAGGGAAGGACGCGGGATAACGTGGCGACGAGTGAAAGACAAAGCACAAGATTTAGTCGTAGAAAAACGAAACCTGTGAGCAGTGGCCCATGACGAGGCAGCCACAATCGCTGATTGGATAAGGGAGCGTAACGCAACAATATCCGAACCAGCCGCATAGATCGCAAAGTCGTCGACATATAAGGAGGACCTGACCGTAGCCGGAAGGGAAGAGATAATGCCATTAATGGCTATGAGAAAGAGGATAGTACTTAAAACGGAACCCTGAGGTACACCTTCTATCTGAGGGAATAACCGAGAAAACGAGGAATTCACCCGGACACGAAAAGAACGAGAAGAAAGGAAATTACGGATAAAGACGCCCATATTACCACGGACATGAAAAGAACGGAGTTGGCATAAAATATGATGTTTCCACGCGGAGTCGTACGCCTTCTCGAGATCGAAGAAAACAGCAAGAACTGACTCATGGCGAGCAAAAGCAGACCGAACGTAGGTCTCCAAACTAAGTAAAGGGTCGATAGCGGACCGAGCACGCCGAAAACCAAACTGGGTCGAAGACAAAAGCTGACGTGACTCGAGAAGCCACATCAGGCGGACATTAACCATCCGTTCAAACAGCTTGCATAAACAACTCGTCAAGACAATAGGGCGATAGTCTTGGGGCGAGAAACCCGACTTTCCAGGCTTAAAAAAAGGAATAGTAAGAGCAGAACTCCATGCAGGAGGGAAAACACCAGACGACCAAACCTTATTAAAAATAGCCAATAAAAATACCAAAACCTCAGTGGAAAGATGCTTAAGCATTAAATTATGGACGCCATCAAGACCCTCAGAAGTAGCCTTACAGGCACGAAGAGCGGAGAGCAACTCACGGGAAGAAAACGGGGCGTTGTACGACTCTGCCGAAGACAGAGTGAAAACAACTGGAGAAGTCTCTGCGACGGCTTTAAGTGAATTAAATTCCGGGGGGAGATGAGAGCCACTACTGACCGAGCTAAAGTAAAGACCCAAACGATCGGCGACTGCCTCCGAGTCAGCAACAGACTCCCCATCAACATGAAGCACAGGAGAATGAGGAGGTAAACGCTTGCCCGAAATCTTGCGAATGCGCTTCCAGACGGACTGAACAGGAGTAAAGGACGTAATGGAGGAAACATAGGACACCCAACTCTGACGTTTAGCAGACCTGACTGTGCGACGGAGGAAGGCAGACGCCTGACGAAAAAGTATAAAAGAACGATCATGAGCGGGAGTAAAACGTTTACGACGTAAGCTCTTCCAAGAAGCCCGTTTGACGCGGAGAGCCTTGGAGCAGTTCGGGGACCACCAAGGAACACATTTAGACTTAAAAGGACGGGAAGTCCGAGGAATAGAGACTAAGGCAGCACTCAAAACTGTGACTAGAAAAAAGGCTAGTAAATCATGTACAGATGAAAAATCAGACGGAGGTAAGGAAGGGATAGATAGTGAAGCAAAAGTAGACCAGTCCGCACGCTGGAAGCACCAACGAGGAGGACCAGGGACAGGAGAATAGGAGGTAGGAGAGAGCAGAACACGGAAATGGTCGCTATAGAGAGAATCCTCCAAAACAGACCAATGAAAAAGAAGAGACAGGGAAGCGGAACACAAAGAAAGATCAAGACAAGAAAAAGAACGTGTTCTAGATCAAAATGAGTCAGGGAACCAGTATTAAGGAGAAAGAGGTTATTACTAGTAATGAAAGACTCTAATGCACGACCACGTGAGGTAATGACAGAATCATCCCACAGGGTGTGCCTACAATTATAATCACCAAGCAATAAAAACGGAGGAGGCAGCCGAGCTAAAAACATGGTAAAAGAGCCAAAATCGACGGGAACAGGAGAGAAATAAAGAGAAACAACCGTAAACCATCGACCAAGAAAAACCCTAACAAAGGTGCAAGGGAGGGAAGTAGGGCAGGAAAACTCTTCATAAGGAACAGAGTGGTGAAGGAGAATACAAGTGTCGGAAAGAGAATGAGGAGAACTGATAAAACGGTAGCCGGGAACAGGAATCGGAGGAGAAAGAAGACGAGTTTCCTGGAGACAGACAACCGTAGGGGAATGGGAAGAGAGTAAAAAACGCAAATTGTCTCTCTGAAGAGAAAAACTGCGAAGGTTCCATTGCAAAATGGACATACTAAAAACACTAAAAAGAAAGTACGAGAAAATAAGCTGTAAAAGAGAATAAAAAACGATATATACAAACACATATCAGAGAGGCGGAACAAAAACACGCCGAACTAAAGAGGAACAAGGGAGGAAAAAGAAAAAAACAAAAAACAAAAAGAGAAGAGAGGAACGGAAAAATCGAAGAAAACAAAGAAAGGACAAAAAAGAGAAAACATCAACAAAAGTAACACACAAGTAGGAAGAAAACAGATACACTATAGACAACACAGACACAAAATACAGCAAACAGCGGGAAAGACGCATACATACAAGAGGAAAGAAAGAGGGACAAAGAACAAGAAAAATAAGAACACACAGACTTATGGACAACGAAGAAAAGACTGATGAGGTTAACGGTGAGTAATAATGGAAGGAATGGGAGACGAGGAAGAACAAGGAGGGAAAGAAGATTGATAACCAGGTGGCATAGGGAGGCTTAATAGGGAAGGAGAAGAAGAGATAGGAGGGCTAGAGGGAGAGGGAGGAAGGGGAGAGGAGGGAGGGGGAAGGACGGGAGGATGAGGAACGGGAAGGAGAGGCCCGGGAGGGGGAAGGCCAGAGGAGGGAGGGAGAGTGGTAGGGGAAGGCGGGAGAGGGGTAGGGGGGAGCGTAGAAGGGATGGGATGAACGTCGGCAGAAACGGAAATAGGCGGTGGATGAGAAGAAAGAATATACTCCTCAATCTTGGGCAAAGATTCAAAGGATAAGTCTAAGGAATCGGGGGGTTGGACACAGGACGAAGAAAGAGGAGAAGGGGGGGGGGGAGGAAGGAGGGAGCTTTTTCTTCTTCCCACTGGGACTCGGGCTCCGCACACTGTGGAGGCAGTCCCTGCGTTTAGAAGAGGAGGCGGGAGAGGAAGAAAGGGAGGAACGGGGGCAAATGTTTCGAAACTAGTTTGGTAGAGGAGGCAGGAAGCCGGGAGGGAATCTTGGAACTACGAGACGAGGACGGAGGAAGAGAACGAGGAGGCAGCGTCGGACGAGAACGCTGGCGGATGGGGCGTTGAGACAAACCGGAAGAAGTGGAGCGAGGAAGAGTAGTGGAAGGAGGGGGGGCGGAAGTAGGAGTAGAAGAGCTAAGAACAGAAAAAGAGTTAGATAAAGGGAGAGAACACGATGAGACAGCCAAGGGGATGGGGGAGACAGAAGAAACTGAAGGAGGAGAGGAAGAAGGATGAAAAGAAGGGACAGACGACGGAACCGGAGAAGTAGAGGGAGAGGAGGACGAGGATGATGGAGGCGCAACGGGGGGGGGAGCAGAAGAAGTGGAGGAGACGGGAGGGGGAGATAGAACAGTTGAAAACGGATGAGGGGAGAAGCCCAGGCGGCGAGCTGCCTGACGAGCCGTAGAATGAGTAAGGCCATGCAATGCCTTAAGGATCGTAACTTCAGACTCGAATTTGAAAACGGGACAATCTCGGGAATCAGCAGAATGGGAGCCCTGACAGTTTAGGCAGCATCGTATCGGAGACCGGCAGTCACCGACGAGATGGCCAGATTGTGCACAGCGTGGGCACCTAGGGCAGTCGGGAACGGAAGAGCGACAGTACTTAACAGGATGCCCAAAGCGCCAGCAACCGCGACACTGCTGAGGATGAGGTAGGGACTCAGTGACGGGCAGGCGAGTACCGCCGACAATAACGTGAGAAGGGAGAGACCGACCATCGAATGTGATTTTGGCGATATTGGCGGGATGGCGGCGATTGGTGCGAGGTGGGATGGTGTAGCAGACAAGACTAACCACAACATGGTCTTGAGCAACAACAATAGACTTAATAAGGTCGGCACAGTCTGCGAACAGCCGACCACCGAGACGGATGGAAGGAGGGATCAGGACGGTACCCGTACAAGAGTTCTGTCTTTGGTCTTTAAGGGCTGGGATGGAAGTTCCGGAGAAGTTGACAATGGTTGACATAGCAGCAGCCTGACGTTCGTTCTGGACCGTAACGAGACGGGAGTCATCATGGCGGGAGTGGAAGGTGACATCCCTGCCCACCTGCTGAAGGAGACGCAGGTGGAACAGGAGGTCATCTCCGGCGAGAGGAGCTGAGGCGGGGACTGAGAAGAACTTAATAAAGTCAGCAGGGGCAAAGAGTGAGGATAAAGGGAGAACAGAAGAACGAGGGCGGGGAGCGGAAGTAACGGGAGGAGAAGGAAAAGAAGAAGAATGTGGAACGGGTGGGAGATACGGTTCGAAAGTGACTACACGAGAGGAAGGGGAAGAAACCGAGGAAGTGGAGGAGGACGAGGGAAGCAGAGGAGAGAGCGAACGGACGAATGGAAGAGGGCCGATCAGGTAGAACGGAGTGGGACACGGAAGAGGACAAAGGGGCAGGAACTGAGTGAGCGGCTAGGGAGGAAGCGAACGTAGAGGAGGTAGACGTGCCAAGAGAACTCGACACGACTAGGCTCGGAACTGTATGAGGAGCAGAGGTAGAATGGACGGTCACAGACAGTGCATGGGTCGGTAAAGGACCCAGTATAGTGGTAGGCAAAGATCTACCACCAACCGAGGAGAGGACGGGCAAGGAAGGAGAGACAAACACATCAGCCATATCATCGCCAGCGCCGGTGATCGAAGATCCAGAAGAAGGCTCCATAAGACGAAGGTAACATGGTTCATCCGGGAGAAGCTCCACACCCACCACGGAGCCACAAATTAGAGGACAAGGTACATGCCCCAGGAGTCAAACCCGGATATACACCCCGACCCCCTGCGCCTAATGGGCGGTCAACTCGTCAGTATCGGGTCCAGCACAGAGGGCGAGGTTTGACGATAAAAGATTCCCCTCGTGCGGGCACGTCAGGTACTACAGTTCTACAGGTGGAAGGGAACGCCGTCCACATCCACCCTCCACCAAAGCATAAAGAATAGTCCAGCCGGCAATGATAGAAGAAGGTGAAGTAAAGAAAAGGAAAAAGGTAGAGGGGGGAAAAAAGCCAGAAAAGAGGTACCTCGCAGGCTTCTGGAAACCAACGAGGAGGGAGGTCTTAGCCCACGAGGCCGGCGGGGCCCCAATCCTAAGAAGGGCTGTGGCCCCCCCCCCCCCTGAGGAACAGAGGCCACCGGCCACGCTTCAAGCCCCGCCACCACGACAAGGTGGCTCCCTAACGGCGGGGAAACCCTGGACAAATATCGTTACAGGTTCTAGGTTCTGTATCTCCCTTAATAGAATTTTTCGAGGGTTGACACTTCTTTTAACATGGAGTATAAGTTATATTACATCCTAAATTAAATTTTAAAAATCTGTGAAAATTCTTGGGTTGTTTATATAATAGAAGTTACTGTGGGACACGTAATATGTTGAAGGGGGAGTTCTGCCCCCTCTAAACACCTGTCACTTATGTCATCATAATCTGTTGTACTTCATAGGGGGTCCAATTAAGGAGAAAGTGAATTAACAGACGAAATTAGGCCGCAAATTACAATAACATAGCGGGCCGCCGTTTATGGGAGACTTTTTACACATCATTTTCAATGTTAATTTTCTCCCTTAATCGATTTTTCCAAATTATCAAACTTACATAAAAATGAAGTAGCCTACAGTCCAACATGCATTTCAAAATAGTCATGAAAATTGGTGGGTGGTTTGCTTTATATATACCCTCAATATTGTCCCCATGGAGGATTTGCGATAACAACTTTGAAAACCCTGATATGATATTAAATAAACAGAGTCCTGCGCATAAACAAACCCAACAGCAGGGGTGTGGGGGCGGCAGCCCCCACCCATAATACTAGGATAGATTAGGTAAGGTTGTTAGGTTAGGTTAATGTCTTTTCAAAGTTTCTTTTTCCACTTTAAAAAAAAAAAAAAATACTTGCTAAATATACCGCCACAACTCATCGTAAGTGTTACCGAAACAAATTTTAATGTGATCTTTGCAACATCCTTATTCTATAATAATCTTCAAATATTGAAAAATAATTAGTGGTAGTTTTGGTAATAAGTAGGCCTACCCATTTCTGACTCAGTAAAGATGAACCAAGCATAACCTACGGGAGGTCGTTGATTAAAACCCTTTACCACCACCAACCAGGATTCGTACGCTAGCAGAAACATAAAACAAATCCCACATACCCTTTCTACAGCGAACCCCCTCCACTTTCCGGCCACCCAAGCAGCTTACCTCAAAAGCAGGTCCCGGGAGCATATTTCCGAAGTCGAGACTAGTATATATCATAGGGGAAATTAGGACCAATCAGAGGCCGCAGTGGCAGTGACGTCACCCACAAGGGGAGGAGCCAGTCAGTCTGTCTCTCTCTCTCTCTCTCTCTCTCTCTGGGTGAGGAGCCTGCCTGCCTCTCGTTTGTTTATCTCTCTCTCTGGTAAATAGAAGAAGTAAGTCACCTAGTATAACAAGTTATCAATATTTATTCGCATAGTATCTGTCTAGATTAAATAAGCATCCAGAGTACAATATGTTATTCCCATTAATTATGGTTTTACTTGAAAAGCAATGAGTAAACAATGAAAATTTTACGATTCTAGCATCTTTCGTCCCAAGATTTGAGGAGGAGGGTGTTGCCAGTTCTCCTTAGACATTTAAATTGTTTCAAATAGTTCCTGTTTTATTTATCACTATCATTTAAATTTACATTCATGCACAATGTAAATAAACTATAAATGGTCACTTTTCACTCTCTCTCTCCGCATATGTAATGATCTCATTCCATAATATTATGTATGTAGGCCTACAGATGTATGTCTGTATGTATGGATGTATGTATGTATGTATACACTCGGGCACATACCCCATAGCTGGGGGTGGCTGAATCGAGACATAGACTAAGGGAATAAGTAAAGATCAATGATAGGAGAGAAAGTGATAGATTGATATGAAGGGAATAACAAAATTCACAATTATGTCTTATCGTACATCTGGAATCACAGTCCAACCTTACAGGTGAGTGTAACCTTTATGCCAAATGTCTCACTGCATATCGTATGGTTTCTTTATGTTCAGCGCCTTTCACGATAAAAATCGTTAATATTAGAGAACAGGCTGATTGAACTCATTGTTTTTTGCTTAAAATCATTAGTAAATGTGTGTTCCCAGTGTCTTGATCAGGATTATTTGTAACATTGTGCTTTATTTAAAAATGACATATTATATTGGCTTAAAGTACCGAGGGCGGTACAATATTGTACCGCCCTGTTTATAATGGGGTTAAGAGGTGTTCAAGTAGCCCTAACCACTACATTACTTATATAAATATTCATTAACATTGTCACATCATAACATATCGACTACAATAAAAGTAATATTTAGCAAAATATCGAAATAGCTGTCATACATAAGAATAAAAGAAAATGGGAGTCTACAGAAAGTCAATTGGCTCACACAAGGCAGATCCCCTTCACACCCAACCCTAATTATAAGGCCTAAGTAGCCTATAGGCCTAGGCCCAACTCACTAACACGTATCGTATAATTATATAGCCTACTAATTAGCCTTTGGCTCTACCTTATGCACTTAAACCATTAACTATTTCATAACATTTGATGCTTAATATATTTTGTACTATCTGATAATGTTAATGTGTTAATGACATTTAAAATAAAGTAATGTATAGGCTATGTATATACTGTATATATAACCCTTTAGATATATGAGTGACTTAAGTTCCTTCTTGAAATTATCAGCACAGGTTAACTGCTTAAGTGTCACAGGAATCAATATAGTTCGCCAGTGAAATAATATTGTGCCTTCTAAAATTGTCAAGGAATTTCTGTCCATGGCTGCGCAATACGCGTAATACGGTAGGCTACTCTTATTTACTCATAACCATAACATAGCACAATCATAATGTATCCTTAATGTAGTTAATATTTGAAATAACTTGTTATACTAGGTGACTTACTTCTTCTATTTACCAGAGAGAGAGAGAAACCAAAGAGAGGCAGGCAGGCTCCTCACCCAGAGAGAGAGAGAGAGAGAGTGACAGACAGACTGGCTCCTCCCCTTGTGGGTGACGTCACTGCCACTGCGGCCTCTGATTGGTCCTAATTTCCCCTATTATTATTATTATTATTATATGAGATGCCGAAGTCTCCAACCAGGGTGCAGAAACACCATCAAGATCAATCCACACAAAACACCCGGAGGCACTGGAGAGAGACTATGGCAACTTAGGAAAAAATAAAAACATACACTGTATACTGTACTGTACATATACACATATTAAACACAGATAACATATTATGCAGTGGAGGATATCAAGCTTAAATATAATACAATAAAATAGAATAAAATAAGTTTAAAAATTAGAATTAATGCTGCAAAAAAGCATTAACTCTAGACTTAAAAATGGAGATATTAGCTGAATTGACTAGCTCATTTGGCAACTTATTCCACAAGTCAACCATGGCCGGCACAAAACACCGTGAAAACTGTGTAGTAGAAAAATTAACACGGCTCATGGCAAGATAATTAAGATTGCTTGTGAATCTAGTTGCACGAGCCCGGACATAGGGCCCAGGCAGAACCCCATGTAAGGGATGCTGAGGGTTGTTAAACACTTTAAATAAAAGACTAAGGGCACCAACTTTACGTCGATGACACAGATCAAGAAACAAATTAGGTAGAATAAAACTGATGGAATTTAGCGACCTGTCAAGCAACTTGAGATGGCAGTCAGCTGCTGACAACCAGACAGGTGAGCAGTATTCGAAATGTGGCAAAATAAAAGCATAAAAAGACTTGATAACTGTGGCGTCACAAGCAAATGTTTTATAAACCTTGCGAAGCAGACCAATGTTTTGGGAAATGGAAGAGGAGAAAGAACGAATATGCTTTTCAAAAGTAAGTTTGGGATCAAGAGTAACTCCTAACAAACGCAGAGTATCCACATTCTCAATTTGCTCGCCAGAAACTTGTAGATAAGGATGGGGAGGATCCAAGGTACGAGATCTGCTGATGATAATGGAGTGTGTTTTACTAGCATTAAGTTTCATGCCCCAAAGGTCACACCATGATGTAATTTTGGCTAAATCCCTATTCAGAGCAGTAGCAATTACGTGTCGATCTATTGGTGATGCAATTGACGCATATAAAGTTGTATCATCAGCATAGGAGATTAGTTTATTTTCAAGCTCGGAACACAGGTCAGCAGTAAAAATAATAAAAAGCAAAGGCCCAAGGACACTGCCTTGTGGAACACCAGAAACAACAGTAACAGAAGGGGAATGACACTCATCAATGACCACAGACTGAGATCTTTTCGTCAAAAAATCTTCAAAGATCCTTAAAAAAATGGCCACCAATACCAATGAGCTGTAACTTAAACAGAAGTGCTTTATGGTTGACTAAATCAAAAGCAGAACTAAAGTCAATAGCCACGACGCGAGACTCATGTCCCTGGTCCAATGAAGATTGATATATGATATATACTAGTCTCGACTTCGGAAATATGCGTCCCGGGATCGATGCCAACTCGGCCTTGGGAGTGTTGACAAACCGCTCACAAGGATTTATCTCTTCCACACACTCCAATAATTCACTCAGTACAGTTCGCCAAAACTGTGCTGCTGCTTGTCCACGGGCCTGTGTGAGTTGTGTTCCACGCGTTCTATTGGAGGGATCAACAAGCCTGAACACCATGAGGGGCAACCGAGCAAAAAGAGTGATACCTGAGGCTTGGCAACTTTCGTATTTTCGTTGTTGTTGTTGTCGAGCTCACGCCGCGTCCATACGCTTGATGGCGTTAGTGTCGATCTGCATCGTCTGCATGTCATCAACTTAGCTATATAATTAGGCAATGCATAACGTTTGAGCTTGAAATGCAAACACATAAGTTTGGATTCCCAATTAAGATAACTATCGTAATAATATAGATAAATTATGTTGGGAGACGAATAAAATAATGTTGACAAATAAGAACCATTAATTTCAGCAGACGCCAGACGGACTCACGGAGGTAGGGCTGATGTTGATGTTAAGTTAATATTTTCTTTATCTCTCCTGAAAGAGGGATTAATGCTGGTCCTTATGTCTCGCCGAAAACCAACGCCCTCTCTTAGATGTATATATAAGGAAAGAAACAACCCAATAATTATAGTTTCCCTACAGCAAGTGAAAGGTAGATTTTGCTGAAGGCAGGCAATGTAAACATTAGGCATATCGTGAAATACTTAGGGTGACGTATATCTCGATCAGTCACTTTTCTTATATCTCACTGCTCTGTATTAACATTATCCATGTTTACCTAATACTTTATTGTTTTTATCCACAGATCGGTGTAACTTGTGGATTTGTGCCAGTGTTCAGCTGAGGAGTTCATACATCCATAAACTAATCTAAATAAACAGAACAATAATTATGTATTATGTGTTATTATCCTTTCACATGTTATAATAGGGATCCGACATGAAACTACTTTTAATGATGTGTTAAACGCATTATATAGCATAATAATGCAGTCTTGTGGGTTATAATATAATTGCTCACAGCTGTTTAGGATATGTTTCATGATTATTAAAATGCCCCAGAACATGAAGCCCACCACAGAAGCCACGAGCGAACACCACACTGAAACACCCGAAAGAAAGGTCCATAGAACGAAAGGACCAGCTGACCGAGCCAGCCAATTCAGACAGGCCCAAGCCCGCAGGGCTAAGCAGCTCCAGGCCGCACCCACATACCCCTTCTAAACTGACCATTTTCCACACCTCACGTACACTATCCCTTCGTGCCCTATACTTCTAGCTACAAAGATGATGAACAGGAATATACATTCATATTAAAAACACCCATGCCCTGTCCCTACGTTGAGCCAATGCCAACACATCAGACAACCATAATTATATCTATGTATGTTCTTACATCCGAGAAGTAGATGTTATATACCTTAGAAGTTAATACACCCATGCTATCCCTAGGTTTAAGATATTCATATTAACATACCCTAACATATCTTGTCTTGCCAGACTAAGTTTCTGAAGACCCATCCCCCAATAAAATCTATGTATTTAATCCTTAGTTTAAGTATTAATGTTCACCTCCCCTAACATATCTTGTCTTGCCAGACTAAGTTTCTGAAGACCCATCCCCCCCATAAAATCTATGTATTTAATCCTTAGTTTAAGTATTAATGTTAACATCCCCTAACATATCTTGTCTTGCCAGACTAAGTTTCTGAAGACTCATCACCCATAAAATCTATGTATTCAATCCTTAGGTTAAGTATCTTTATCCGCCATTGTGTTCACCGTTTTCCATTTACTTTTCCATAATTGTCATAAGTCTTCAGCTTACCTCCTTCGTATCCACAGTCCACACTATGCCATATTACTTCGTGTCCTACACCCCTTACCCGCCCGATTCTACCTATACGATGATGAACAAGAATATACATTCATATTAAAAACACCCATGCCCTGTCCCTACGTTGAGCCAATGCCAACACATCAGACAGCCATAATTATATCTATGTATGTTCTTGCATCCGAGAAGTAGATGTTATATACCTTAGAAGTTAATACACCCATGCTGTAACGTAATCCTTACCCCAACCAGAGATTGTATAGATGACCTTTGTTACCAGTATCTATCATAGTACCTCGAAAAAATAACGCAGTACCCCTACGAACTGCCGCTTTCCTTGGGTCTATATTTCATAGAAAACGCAGTTCCCAGGGACACATAGACGTACACAAAAAGCGTGTCAAATAATAGGTCCATAACCCCTCGTATGTACGAGAAATAATACACCATGTTTTTCCTTACTTTATCCACACGTCACGCACACACCTACAGTTAACCTCCTTCTCCCCCACCGCCCCACAGTCCACATGATTCTATCTTTTCCAGACTCATATACCACCCCATATTTGCATCCCCCGGTAGCATTTGACTAACGTACTTTCACTGTCTTTTCAAACTCCAATATCAATTGTAGCCTAATGCCACCCCCACGCCCAGGGACCTTAGGGGCAAACTTCCCTGTAGCCCCTGAGCTTCCCCCCCTCTCATTAAGACACCCGCGCTTCTCGACTCTTGTCCGACCTAGCCTCTCTCTCATACCTCTTGAAGATCCTTGAATTTTCCGTTGCTAACGCTCTCCAACCTTTTATATATATACTCCTATCCAGCCTACCTTCACTTAGTAGGCCAGAACAACATTAGCACTTTACTAACCCCTTGCATGCCATCTATTCTTTTACAACCCATTCACAACCCTGCACCCCATGGTCGTCGGTGCGAGGCTCGCCGCCTCACCAGTAACTAATTTCTATTGCCATACTTCCAGATAAATGTGGCAGAGTTAACAACCAGTCTCCACCACATCCAGCAAGCCATGCAATTAACAGCCAACCGAGTACACCCAGCTAGCCAAGGCACCTTCGGTTTTGATATTAAGAACACCCACATCTGTCTCATAAACAGAGGGTTATTACAAACACTGGTGATATGGCAAGCCTCTAGCCACAGCCGCCGGACGACCATCCCAGAGGGAGAGCGCCCGGCTACCCCTTTTTACCAACCCGAGGAGGGAGACCCCCACCCCCGCGGAGGTATACCTGACCCCTGTTTTGACTTCCGGGTCATTGCCAGGTAGCCTAGGAATTCTTCCTATCAATGAACTAACCATGCATGTCTAACTCCCTTACTCACTTCTCTATACCCACAATAACCCATCCACCTGTTTTGCATACTCGGATAGTCAAATTAGCACCTCAGCTATGCAATAGAACAAAGACTGAGCAATATAAGAGAGACGCCCCTATCACAGCTGTCCCAGTCCTCCCCGCAAAGTAGATCCAGTCTCCCTTCCATAAATACTTCCAGTATAGCCAAAATAGTACCTTTTACTAAGGCTCAGTTATATCAAAAATTGAAGGCTTCCTATAGCCATGTGCCACAACAGTAATTACCATCTTACCCAGTCCCCATATCTATTGAGAGCTCAAATAAGTCCATAAGACTCGAGATCCCTATTGTCTACAGGGTCCAGAACCGAACCTATAAACCTAGCTCCCGCCCCCAGTCAAATCAGTTGAAAGTTAGACACCAACCAGTGGTCACTACCCTGAAGTTAACCTCTAGCTCTGCCCTTGTGTTGTTCCTGAGTTGAAAGATTCCCAAGCCGGCAGACTCCATGGCAGAAGTTAAATAGAAGATCTGTCCATGTACAAGTCCTAACGTGCACCTTATAACCTTCACACAAATTCGTGGGTATATAAATGTGTAGCCAGCAACGATCGTCAAGAGATCCGACTTGAGAACTTCCTACATTTTGGACCACCTGGACGGCCGAGGAACCAGTCGTTAGCCCCCAACATCACCGGAAGCAAGATAACCAGGACCAGATCTACAAATACTATTCAAGATTCATGTTGCTAGTACTAAGTGTTATAGTACCAGTTTGACACTCACTTATTAACTTTCTATAAAGTGGCTATAACCTTGCCCAGTGTAACTCATATTTAACCATTCCATTTGGGACGTACTAAGCGTATCAGTGCTCATTAATTAACAGGCGACATTGACTCTCGTAATTACCTTATTCAGATATTAAAACTCTAGTGATATCTAACGTTCGCCCACTGATTTGTGTTCTACGTATTTCTGCCATAAGAATATAAAACTTAGATCAGTACCCCCATGAGGTTACTAGAGATTCCGTGTTCTACAATATACGCGTGTCTAATCCTAACTGTGAGCTGCTACTTGGGCACACGACCAGCCAGTAAGAGATCAAATCAGTGAAATTGAATTACATGAATATATTGAGGTCTTCCAGTAAAATAAAACTTGCTAATTAAACCCGTGATCAGAAGAGTATACCTGAACGTTGGAAGTGGGAGACTAGGCTCCATCCAGATCCGCTAATGCTAGCAGTTCCCTTCTATTATTTGTTTTGTACGAGAATTACTATCTTTCCATGCTCTTTATTTACTTACTTCAATAAACTTGAACTTGTGTCGTGTTACCGTGTGTTTATTTTGTGTTCTCTATTCCTCATACCTTGTATTGTGCATGCAGCCTTATATACCCAGTCATTTAGAACTCACATTCCCCAAGTTAAACCTATAGAAAAACAGGGCATAACATTGGCGACAGCGGTGGTTCTTGATTCGGATAAAAGGTTGCATTACATTGCAAGTTTGAACAACACGAGAACATCATGGCGCACCGTTCTCACATTCCCATCCCACATTATGATGGAGAAACTTAGGAGATCGAAACATTCATGGACATAGTGAAACCCGTACTTGACCTAGTTTATACCACGGACGCAGAAAAAATAGCCGTAACATTAACGCACCTGGGAAAAGCCGTTTCCCTGGTTGCCTATCAAGTGCACCCTGCTCTCACCTGGGACAAATTTCGCCCAATAGTGATAGAAGCCATTAAGCCTTCGTTGGGCGTTTTCGTGGCCCACACCCGTATCCAAGACACTAAATTCGAAGGCGATTTAGATGCCACAGTGAATAAGATTGCCCAACACATAAAAATTTCTTTCCCCACGTTGACCAGAATCCAACAAGAACAGCAAATTCTGGTCAACCTTGTGTCGATATTGCCCTCAGCAGTAAAAGACCATTTCCGTGTGCACGATTTCGTCGGATACAAAAAAGATCTCATCACGATCCGACGTATTTTGGCCGTGCGCACAGAAGCACCCACCCAAATCGCTGCAATCAAGAAGTTTCCCACACACCCGCAGCAACCCGACCACCAAAACTCCAAGAATGCCTACCCCGCCTCATCCTTCAACAACAGACCCACCTACCCTTCCGGCAAGCCCCAACCCAGTAGACCCCGGTTCCAACCTACCCAGCCACGCAGCATCTTCAACCGGAACAGGAACTACAACACCTACCAAAGTAAAAACCCTACCTTAGTCATTATCAAGCCCTATGATTTCCCTGCCTGTAATGCTCAGTGTGCTTTCCATCAAATTCGTGACTCTGCCAAACCTCGCCCCTTTACTCCTCGCATTTCTGTAAATGAAGAGGAGTTGGGACAAGAGGAAGAGATGGAAGAAAGACACACGGAAGAAATAGCCCCTAACATGATCTCAGAAGATACCGAGGAAACCCTGGAGGAGGTAGATACCGATTCCCAGGATTTTTAAAGTACCCCCCGCCCAAGATGGCCTCGGCGGGGGACACCATAACTGACCGCACTGCCCCCATTTATTACCTGGCCAAAATCAAGGACATTCCTGTCCGTTTGCTAATCGACACGGGAGCTGCCAAGTCATGTTTGTTCAAATCTTACTATGAAAAACATCACCGACTATTTGGCCCTTTCTTAAACACCAAAACAGAACTAATCTCAGCTGCTAATACTTACTTAAATCTCCTAGGAGACACTTTACCCCTATCAGTAACCACTCCTGCCCCCCATGCTCGTTGTTATCACACCTTCACAGTATTTTCCTCCAACTGTAAACATTATGATGGTTTCCTTGGACTTGACCTCCTTCAAAAACTCCAGGCCCAGGTCGACTGCGGCCAAAGACTGATATCATTCAAAAAATTCCAACCCAAAGCCTCTGACAAACCCATCATGCAGAAACCCATTAAAAAAAAAAAAAAACACCCTCCCCCGCTTATCCAAATACGAAAGCCTCCCCCCACAACCCCGACCACAACAGAGACTCTGCCGTCTAGCCCTGACATACCTTCCCCAAGCACCACACTAAGAAAACCACACACCCCACCCAAAACCAAGTACACACCCAAACACACCACACAATCTACCTCAGTAACCTCACGCTACAACCTACGCCCACGACACAAACTGTTTAAAACCTCCAGGAAACACACCCTGCTAACCAAATTCCGTAGGGGTGCCAGACCACTAACCTCCTCCTCTTCTTCTTCGTCGACTTCTCCTCCACAAAGGGAAAGAAGACGAATAATCACTCTTAAACACCATAAACCCTCTAACTATAGCCCAGAAATAATCACCCCCACCCCCGCAACAAAACACATGCCTTCCTCTTCAACCTCATCCCCTCTCAACCTCCACCACACACCCATAAAACCGCCCACTGCCACCACCAGCAAATCACCAACCTCATCAAACGACACACCCCACCCACGTCCCTACCCCCAACCCTCCAACTTAAATCTACACTCCTTACCCACCCGTCTAGCCCCCCCCCCGCATCCGCCCCTTTCCCCTCCACGATCCCCACCACCCCACCCACACATCGATCAACCTCCTCATCTCACCGAACCCCCAACCAACCAACCCCTAAGGAACCCCCCCCCCCCCCCCCACAAAGTCACTCCTGAGAGAACCCCCACATGTTCTTTACCTGTAAAACGTTCTTCCCCTCAATATAAAACATCGTCGAGCGACTCAAGTCCCACGACAAACATCTACCTTCCCACCAGGACCGCCAGAGGTAGAATAATCAACAGACCCATCAGATTTAGAGACAGCGATACAAAAATAACACCTCGTTCTGACACTCAGGACCCAAGCCACACAACACACACACCCCCTCCTTCCCACACACCTCCTTCACCCACCTTACCTAAACCGATCTTGCGCATTGCCTCACTATATTTTCCCAACCTACAACACCGCCCCAGAAAACCAAACAAAACCCAGACTCACATTCCCCCTTCATCCCCAGCTCTGTTGTCACGCGTGAATCCCCCTTCGGTTAGTAACCCATTCACCACACTAAACAGACCTCCTGTCAATCCAACACACCTCACTCCGACCCCCACGGGGGAAAGCTATAAACCGTTCATACGGAAGGTTAAAATTAAAAAAAACACTGGACACTTGGACCGTGTACCACGCCCACATCAAGCCCAGGCAGCCGCCCACCACAACACAGAGGACACATTCTTACAGGTATACATTGACCTGCAAAAGAAACCTGACCGTCGCTCTCTTGCTTGGTGGAACCTTCTAAATACCCTTAAAATGACCCACCATGACTATGCTTCTTTTTACTTCACCCTTGAGGCTCGAGGACGAGCCTATAATGAAGGAGAGGGAAGTAAAATGCCCCAGAACAAGAAGCCCACCACAGAAGCCACGAGCGAACACCACACAGAAACACCCGAAAGAAAGGTCCACAGAACGAAAGGACCAGCTGACCGAGCCAGCCAATTCAGACAGGCCCAAGCCCGCAGGGCTAAGCAGCTCCAGGCCGCACCCACATACCCCTTCTAAACTGACCATTTTCCACACCTCACGTACACTACCCCCTCGTGCCCTACACTTCTAGCTACAGAGATGATGAACAGGAATATACATTCATATTAAAAACACCCATGCCCTGTCCCTACGTTGAGCCAATGCCAACACATCAGACAGCCATAATTATATCTATGTATGTTCTTAAATCCGAGAAGTAGATGTTATATACCTTAGAAGTTAATACACCCATGCTGTCCCTAGGTTTAAGATATTCATATTAACATACCCTAACATATCTTGTCTTGCCAGACTAAGTTTCTGAAGACCCATCCCCCCATAAAATCTACGTATTTAATCCTTAGTTTAAGTATTAATGTTCACCTCCCCTAACATATCTTGTCTTGCCAGACTAAGTTTCTGAAGACCCATCCCCCCCATAAAATCTATGTATTTAATCCTTAGTTTATGTATTAATGTTAACATCCCCTAACATATCTTGTCTTGCCAGACTAAGTTTCTGAAGACTCATCACCCATAAAATCTATGTATTCAATCCTTAGGTTAAGTATCTTTATCCGCCATTGTGTTCACCGTTTTCCATTTACTTTTCCATAATTGTCATACGTCTTCAGCTTACCTCCTTCGTATCCACAGTCCACACTACGCCATATTACTTCGTGTCCTACACCCCTTACCCGCCCGATTCTACCTATACGATGATGAACAAGAATATACATTCATATTAAAAACACCCATGCCCTGTCCCTACGTTGAGCCAATGCCAACACATCAGACAGCCATAATTATATCTATGTATGTTCTTGCATCCGAGAAGTAGATGTTATATACCTTAGAAGTTAATACACCCATGCTGTAACGTAATCCTTACCCCAACCAGAGATTGTATAGATGACCTTTGTTACCAGTATCTATCATAGTACCTCGAAACAATAACGCAGTACCCCTACGAACTGCCGCTTTCCTTGGGTCTATATTTCATAGAAAACGCAATTCCCAGGGACACATAGACGTACACAAAAAGCGTGTCAAATAATAGGTCCATAACCCCTCGTATGTACGAGAAATAATACACCATGTTTTTCCTTACTTTATCCACACGTCACGCACACACCTACAGTTAACCTCCTTCTCCCCCACCGCCCCACAGTCCACATGATTCTATCTTTTCCAGACTCATATACCACCCCGTATTTGCATCCCCCGGTAGCATTTGACTAACGTACTTTCACTGTCTTTTCAAACTCCAATATCAATTGTAGCCTAATGCCACCCCCACGCCCAGGGACCTTAGGGGCAAACTTCCCTGTAGCCCCTGAGCTTCCCCCCCTCTCATTAAGACACCCGCGCTTCTCGACTCTTGTCCGACCTAGCCTCTCTCTCATACCTCTTGAAGATCCTTGAATTTTCCGTTGCTAACGCTCTCCAACCTTTTATATATACTCCTATCCAGCCTACCTTCACTTAGTAGGCCAGAACAACATTAGCACTTTACTAACCCCTTGCATGCCATCTATTCTTTTACAACCCATTCACAACCCTGCACCCCATGGTCGTCGGTGCGAGGCTCGCCGCCTCACCAGTAACTAATTTCTATTGCCATACTTCCAGATAAATGTGGCAGAGTTAACAACCAGTCTCCACCACATCCAGCAAGCCATGCAATTAACAGCCAACCGAGTACACCCAGCTAGCCAAGGCACCTTCGGTTTTGATATTAAGAACACCCACATCTGTCTCATAAACAGAGGGTTATTACATACACTGGTGATATGGCAAGCCTCTAGCCACAGCCGCCGGACGACCATCCCAGAGGGAGAGCGCCCGGCTACCCCTTTTTACCCACCCGAGGAGGGAGACCCCCACCCCCGCGGAGGTATACCTGACCCCTGTTTTGACTTCCGGGTCATTGCCAGGTAGCCTAGGAATTCTTCCTATCAATGAACTAACCATGCATGTCTAACTCCCTTACTCACTTCTCTATACCCACAATAACCCATCCACCTGTTTTGCATACTCGGATAGTCAAATTAGCACCTCAGCTATGCAATAGAACAAAGACTGAGCAATATAAGAGAGACGCCCCTATCACAGCTGTCCCAGTCCTCCCCGCAAAGTAGATCCAGTCTCCCTTCCATAAATACTTCCAGTATAGCCAAAATAGTACCTTTTACTAAGGCTCAGTTATATTAAAATATGAAGGCTTCCTATAGCCATGTGCCACAACAGTAATTACCATCTTACCCAGTCCCCATATCTATTGAGAGCTCAAATAAGTCCATAAGACTCGAGATCCCTATTGTCTACAGGGTCCAGAACCGAACCTATAAACCTAGCTCCCGCCCCCAGTCAAATCAGTTGAAAGTTAGACACCAACCAGTGGTCACTACCCTGAAGTTAACCTCTAGCTCTGCCCTTGTGTTGTTCCTGAGTTGAAAGATTCCCAAGCCGGCAGACTCCATGGCAGAAGTTAAATAGAAGATCTGTCCATGTACAAGTCCTAACGTGCACCTTATAACCTTCACACAAATTCGTGGGTATATAAGTGTGTAGCCAGCAACGATCGTCAAGAGATCCGACTTGAGAACTTCCTACATTTTGGACCACCTGGACGGCCGAGGAACCAGTCGTTAGCCCCCAACATCACCGGAAGCAAGATAACCAGGACCAGATCTACAAATACTATTCAAGATTCATGTTGCTAGTACTAAGTGTTATAGTACCAGTTTGACACTCACTTATTAACTTTCTATAAAGTGGCTATAACCTTGCCCAGTGTAACTCATATTTAACCATTCCATTTGGGACGTACTAAGCGTATCAGTGCTCATTAATTAACAGGCGACATTGACTCTCGTAATTACCTTATTCAGATATTAAAACTCTAGTGATATCTAACGTTCGCCCACTGATTTGTGTTCTACGTATTTCTGCCATAAGAATATAAAACTTAGATCAGTACCCCCATGAGGTTACTAGAGATTCCGTGTTCTACAATATACGCGTGTCTAATCCTAACTGTGAGCTGCTACTTGGGCACGCGACCAGCCAGTAAGAGATCAAATCAGTGAAATTGAATTACATGAATATATTGAGGTCTTCCAGTAAAATAAAACTTGCTAATTAAACCCGTGATCAGAAGAGTATACCTGAACGTTGGAAGTGGGAGACTAGGCTCCATCCAGATCCGCTAATGCTAGCAGTTCCCTTCTATTATTTGTTTTGTACGAGAATTACTATCTTTCCATACTCTTTATTTACTTACTTCAATAAACTTGAACTTGTGTCGTGTTACCGTGTGTTTATTTTGTGTTCTCTATTCCTCATACCTTGTATTGTGCATGCAGCCTTATATACCCAGTCATTTAGAACTCACATTCCCCAAGTTAAACCTATAGAAAAACAGGGCATAACATTGGCGACAGCGGTGGTTCTTGATTCGGATAAAAGGTTGCATTACATTGCAAGTTTGAACAACACGAGAACATCATGGCGCACCGTTCTCACATTCCCATCCCACATTATGATGGAGAAACTTAGGAGATCGAAACATTCATGGACATAGTGAAACCCGTACTTGACCTAGTTTATACCACGGACGCAGAAAAAATAGCCGTAACATTAACGCACCTGGGAAAAGCCGTTTCCCTGGTTGCCTATCAAGTGCACCCTGCTCTCACCTGGGACAAATTTCGCCCAATAGTGATAGAAGCCATTAAGCCTTCGTTGGGCGTTTTCGTGGCCCACACCCGTATCCAAGACACTAAATTCGAAGGCGATTTAGATGCCACAGTGAATAAGATTGCCCAACACATAAACATTTCTTTCCCCACGTTGACCAGAATCCAACAAGAACAGCAAATTCTGGTCAACCTTGTGTCGATATTGCCCTCAGCAGTAAAAGACCATTTCCGTGTGCACGATTTCGTCGGATACAAAAAAGATCTCATCACGATCCGACGTATTTTGGCCGTGCGCACAGAAGCACCCACCCAAATCGCTGCAATCAAGAAGTTTCCCACACACCCGCAGCAACCCGACCACCAAAACTCCAAGAATGCCTACCCCGCCTCATCCTTCAACAACAGACCCACCTACCCTTCCGGCAAGCCCCAACCCAGTAGACCCCGGTTCCAACCTACCCAGCCACGCAGCATCTTCAACCGGAACAGGAACTACAACACCTACCAAAGTAAAAACCCTACCTTAGTCATTATCAAGCCCTATGATTTCCCTGCCTGTAATGATCAGTGTGCTTTCCATCAAATTCGTGACTCTGCCAAACCTCGCCCCTTTACTCCTCGCATTTCTGTAAATGAAGAGGAGTTGGGACAAGAGGAAGAGATGGAAGAAAGACACACGGAAGAAATAGCCCCTAACATGATCTCAGAAGATACCGAGGAAACCCTGGAGGAGGTAGATACCGATTCCCAGGATTTTTAAAGTACCCCCCGCCCAAGGTGGCCTCGGCGGGGGACACCATAACTGACCGCACTGCCCCCATTTATTACCTGGCCAAAATCAAGGACATTCCTGTCCGTTTGCTAATCGACACGGGAGCTGCCAAGTCATGTTTGTTCAAATCTTACTATGAAAAACATCACCGACTATTTGGCCCTTTCTTAAACACCAAAACAGAACTAATCTCAGCTGCTAATACTTACTTAAATCTCCTAGGAGACACTTTACCCCTATCAGTAACCACTCCTGCCCCCCATGCTCGTTGTTATCACACCTTCACAGTATTTTCCTCCAACTATAAACATTATGATGGTTTCCTTGGACTTGACCTCCTTCAAAAACTCCAGGCCCAGGTCGACTGCGGCCAAAGACTGATATCATTCAAAAAATTCCAACCCAAAGCCTCTGACAAACCCATCATGCAGAAACCCATTCAAAAAAAAAAAAAACACCCTCCCCCGCTTATCCAAATACGAAAGCCTCCCCCCACAACCCCGACCACAACAGAGACTCTGCCGTCTAGCCCTGACATACCTTCCCCAAGCACCACACTAAGAAAACCACACACCCCACCCAAAACCAAGTACACACCCAAACACACCACACAATCTACCTCAGTAACCTCACGCTACAACCTACGCCCACGACACAAACTGTTTACAACCTCCAGGAAACACACCCTGCTAACAAAAATTCCGTAGGGGTGCCAGACCACTAACCTCCTCCTCTTCTTCTTCGTCGACTTCTCCTCCACAAAGGGAAAGAAGACGAATAATCACCCTTAAACACCATAAACCCTCTAACTATAGCCCAGAAGTAACCACCCCCACCCCCGCAACAAAACACATGCCTTCCTCTTCAACCTCATACCCTCTCAACCTCCACCACACACCCATAAACCGCCCACTGCCACCACCAGCAAATCACCAACCTCATCAAATGACACACCCCACACACGTCCCTACCCCCAACCCTCCAACTTAAATCTACACTCCTTACCCACCCGTCTAGCCCCCCCCCCCCATCCGCCCCTTTCCCCCCCCCGATCCCCCCCACCCACACACATCGATCAACCTCCTCATCTCACCGAACCCCCCACCAACCAACCCCCAAAGAATCCCCCCCCCCCCCCACCAAGTCACTCCTGAGAGAACCCCCACATGTTCTTTACCTGTAAAACGTTCTTCCCCTCAATATAAAACATAGTCGAGCGACTCAAGTCCCACGACAAACATCTACCTTCCCACCAGGACCGCCAGAGGTAGAATAATCAACAGACCCATCAGATTTAGAGACAGCGATACAAAAATAACACCTCGTTCTGACACTCAGGACCCAAGCCATACAACACACACACCCCCTCCTTCCCACACACCTCCTTCACCCACCTTACCTAAACCGATCTTGCGCATTGCCTCACTATATTTTCCCAACCTACAACACCGCCCCAGAAAACCAAACAAAACCCAGACTCACATTCCCCCTTCATCCCCAGCTCTGTTGTCACGCGTGAATCCCTCTTCGGTTAGTAACCCATTCACCACACTAAACAGACCTCCTGTCAATCCAACACACCTCACTCCGACCCCCACGGGGGAAAGCTATAAACCGTTCATACGGAAGGTTAAAATAAAAAAAAACACTGGACACTTGGACCGTGTACCACGCCCACATCAAGCCCAGGCAGCCGCCCACCACAACACAGAGGACACATTCTTACAGGTATACATTGACCTGCAAAAGAAACCTGACCGTCGCTCTCTTGCTTGGTGGAACCTTCTAAATACCCTTAAAATGACCCACCATGACTATGCTTCTTTTTACTTCACCCTTGAGGCTCGAGGACGAGCCTATAATGAAGGAGAGGGAAGTAAATTCCCCAGAACAAGAAGCCCACCACAGAAGCCACGAGCGAACACCACACAGAAACACCCGAAAGAAAGGTCCACAGAACGAAAGGACCAGCTGACCGAGCCAGCCAATTCAGACAGGCCCAAGCCCGCAGGGCTAAGCAGCTCCAGGCCGCACCCACATACCCTTCTAAACTGACCATTTTCCACACCTCACGTACACTACCCCCTCGTGCCCTACACTTCTAGCTACAGAGATGATGAACAGGAATATACATTCATATTAAAAACACCCATGCCCTGTCCCTACGTTGAGCCAATGCCAACACATCAGACAGCCATAATTATATCTATGTATGTTCTTAAATCCGAGAAGTAGATGTTATATACCTTAGAAGTTAATACACCCATGCTGTCCCTAGGTTTAAGATATTCATATTAACATACCCTAACATATCTTGTCTTGCCAGACTAAGTTTCTGAAGACCCATCCCCCATAAAATCTACGTATTTAATCCTTAGTTTAAGTATTAATGTTCACCTCCCCTAACATATCTTGTCTTGCCAGACTAAGTTTCTGAAGACCCATCCCCCCATAAAATCTATGTATTTAATCCTTAGTTAAGTATTAATGTTAACATTCCCTAACATATCTTGTCTTGCCAGACTAAGTTTCTGAAGACTCATCACCCATAAAATCTATGTATTCAATCCTTAGGTTAAGTATCTTTATCCGCCATTGTGTTCACCGTTTTCCATTTACTTTTCCATAATTGTCATACGTCTTCAGCTTACCTCCTTCGTATCCACAGTCCACACTATGCCATATTACGTCGTGTCCTACACCCCTTACCCGCCCGATTCTACCTATACGATGAGGAACAAGAATATACATCATATTAAAAACACCCATGCCCTGTCCCTACGTTGAGCCAATGCCAACACATCAGACAGCCATAATTATATCTATGTATGTTCTTGCATCCGAGAAGTAGATGTTATATACCTTAGAAGTTAATACACCCATGCTGTAACGTAATCCGTACCCCAACCAGAGATTGTATAGATGACCTTTGTTACCAGTATCTATCATAGTACCTCGAAACAATAACGCAGTACCCCTACGAACTGCCGCTTTCCTTGGGTCTATATTTCATAGAAAACGCAGTTCCCAGGGACACATAGACGTACACAAAAAGCGTGTCAAATAATAGGTCCATAACCCCTCGTATGTACGAGAAATAATACACCATGTTTTTCCTTACTTTATCCACACGTCACGCACACACCTACAGTTAACCTCCTTCTCCCCCACCGCCCCACAGTCCACATGATTCTATCTTTTCCAGACTCATATACCACCCCGTATTTGCATCCCCCGGTAGCATTTGACTAACGTACTTTCACTGTCTTTTCAAACTCCAATATCAATTGTAGCCTAAAGCCACCCCCACGCCCAGGGACCTTAGGGGCAAACTTCCCTGTAGCCCCTGAGCTTCCCCCCCTCTCATTAAGACACCCGCGCTTCTCGACTCTTGTCCGACCTAGCCTCTCTCTCATACCTCTTGAAGATCCTTGAATTTTCCGTTGCTAACGCTCTCCAACCTTTTATATATATACTCCTATCCAGCCTACCTTCACTTAGTAGGCCAGAACAACATTAGCACTTTACTAACCCCTTGCATGCCATCTATTCTTTTACAACCCATTCACAACCCTGCACCCCATGGTCGTCGGTGCGAGGCTCGCCGCCTCACCAGTAACTAATTTCTATTGCCATACTTCCAGATAAATGTGGCAGAGTTAACAACCAGTCTCCACCACATCCAGCAAGCCATGCAATTAACAGCCAACCGAGTACACCCAGCTAGCCAAGGCACCTTCGGTTTATATATTAAGAACACCCACATCTGTCTCATAAACAGAGGGTTATTACAAACACTGGTGATATGGCAAGCCTCTAGCCACAGCCGCCGGACGACCATCCCAGAGGGAGAGCGCCCGGCTACCCCTTTTTACCCACCCGAGGAGGGAGACCCCCACCCCCGCGGAGGTATACCTGACCCCTGTTTTGACTTCCGGGTCATTGCCAGGTAGCCTAGGAATTCTTCCTATCAATGAACTAACCATGCATGTCTAACTCCCTTACTCACTTCTCTATACCCACAATAACCCATCCACCTGTTTTGCATACTCGGATAGTCAAATTAGCACCTCAGCTATGCAATAGAACAAAGACTGAGCAATATAAGAGAGACGCCCCTATCACAGCTGTCCCAGTCCTCCCCGCAAAGTAGATCCAGTCTCCCTTCCATAAATACTTCCAGTATAAGCCAAAATAGTACCTTTTACTAAGGCTCAGTTATATCAAAAATTGAAGGCTTCCTATAGCCATGTGCCACAACAGTAATTACCATCTTACCCAGTCCCCATATCTATTGAGAGCTCAAATAAGTCCATAAGACTCGAGATCCCTATTGTCTACAGGGTCCAGAACCGAACCTATAAACCTAGCTCCCGCCCCCAGTCAAATCAGTTGAAAGTTAGACACCAACCAGTGGTCACTACCCTGAAGTTAACCTCTAGCTCTGCCCTTGTGTTGTTCCTGAGTTGAAAGATTCCCAAGCCGGCAGACTCCATGGCAGAAGTTAAATAGAAGATCTGTCCATGTACAAGTCCTAACGTGCACCTTATAACCTTCACACAAATTCGTGGGTATAGAAGTGTGTAGCCAGCAACGATCGTCAAGAGATCCGACTTGAGAACTTCCTACATTTTGGACCACCTGGACGGCCGAGGAACCAGTCGTTAGCCCCCAACATCACCGGAAGCAAGATAACCAGGACCAGATCTACAAATACTATTCAAGATTCATGTTGCTAGTACTAAGTGTTATAGTACCAGTTTGACACTCACTTATTAACTTTCTATAAAGTGGCTATAACCTTGCCCAGTGTAACTCATATTTAACCATTCCATTTGGGACGTACTAAGCGTATCAGTGCTCATTAATTAACAGGCGACATTGACTCTCGTAATTACCTTATTCAGATATTAAAACTCTAGTGATATCTAACGTTCGCCCACTGATTTGTGTTCTACGTATTTCTGCCATAAGAATATAAAACTTAGATCAGTACCCCTATGAGGTTACTAGAGATTCCGTGTTCTACAATATACGCGTGTCTAATCCTAACTGTGAGCTGCTACTTGGGCACGCGACCAGCCAGTAAGAGATCAAATCAGTGAAATTGAATTACATGAATATATTGAGGTCTTCCAGTAAATTAAACTTGCTAATTAAACCCGTGATCAGAAGAGTATACCTGAACGTTGGAAGTGGGAGACTAGGCTCCATCCAGATCCGCTAATGCTAGCAGTTCCCTTCTATTATTTGTTTTGTACGAGAATTACTATCTTTCCATGCTCTTTATTTACTTACTTCAATAAACTTGAACTTGTGTCGTGTTACCGTGTGTTTATTTTGTGTTCTCTATTCCTCATACCTTGTATTGTGCATGCAGCCTTATATACCCAGTCATTTAGAACTCACATTCCCCAAGTTAAACCTATAGAAAAACAGGGCATAACATTGGCGACAGCGGTGGTTCTTGATTCGGATAAAAGGTTGCATTACATTGCAAGTTTGAACAACACGAGAACATCATGGCGCACCGTTCTCACACTCCCATCCCACATTATGATGGAGAAACTTAGGAGATCGAAAAATTCATGGACATAGTGAAACCCGTACTTGACCTAGTTTATACCACGGACGCAGAAAAAATAGCCGTAACATTAACGCACCTGGGAAAAGCCGTTTCCCTGGTTGCCTATCAAGTGCACCCTGCTCTCACCTGGGACAAATTTCGCCCAATAGTGATAGAAGCCATTAAGCCTTCGTTGGGCGTTTTCGTGGCCCACACCCGTATCCAAGACACTAAATTCGAAGGCGATTTAGATGCCACAGTGAATAAGATTGCCCAACACATAAAAATTTCTTTCCCCACGTTGACCAGAATCCAACAAGAACAGCAAATTCTGGTCAACCTTGTGTCGATATTGCCCTCAGCAGTAAAAGACCATTTCCGTGTGCACGATTTCGTCGGATACAAAAAAGATCTCATCACGATCCGACGTATTTTGGCCGTGCGCACAGAAGCACCCACCCAAATCGCTGCAATCAAGAAGTTTCCCACACACCCGCAGCAACCCGACCACCAAAACTCCAAGAATGCCTACCCCGCCTCATCCTTCAACAACAGACCCACCTACCCTTCCGGCAAGCCCCAACCCAGTAGACCCCGGTTCCAACCTACCCAGCCACGCAGCATCTTCAACCGGAACAGGAACTACAACACCTACCAAAGTAAAAACCCTACCTTAGTCATTATCAAGCCCTATGATTTCCCTGCCTGTAATGCTCAGTGTGCTTTCCATCAAATTCGTGACTCTGCCAAACCTCGCCCCTTTACTCCTCGCATTTCTGTAAATGAAGAGGAGTTGGGACAAGAGGAAGAGATGGAAGAAAGACACACGGAAGAAATAGCCCCTAACATGATCTCAGAAGATACCGAGGAAACCCTGGAGGAGGTAGATACCGATTCCCAGGATTTTTAAAGTACCCCCCGCCCAAGATGGCCTCGGCGGGGGACACCATAACTGACCGCACTGCCCCCATTTATTACCTGGCCAAAATCAAGGACATTCCTGTCCGTTTGCTAATCGACACGGGAGCTGCCAAGTCATGTTTGTTCAAATCTTACTATGAAAAACATCACCGACTATTTGGCCCTTTCTTAAACACCAAAACAGAACTAATCTCAGCTGCTAATACTTACTTAAATCTCCTAGGAGACACTTTACCCCTATCAGTAACCACTCCTGCCCCCCATGCTCGTTGTTATCACACCTTCACAGTATTTTCCTCCAACTGTAAACATTATGATGGTTTCCTTGGACTTGACCTCCTTCAAAAACTCCAGGCCCAGGTCGACTGCGGCCAAAGACTGATATCATTCAAAAAATTCCAACCCAAAGCCTCTGACAAACCCATCATGCAGAAACCCATTCAAAAAAAAAAAAACCACCCTCCCCCGCTTATCCAAATACGAAAGCCTCCCCCCACAACCCCAACCACAACAGAGACTCTGCCGTCTAGCCCTGACGTACCTTCCCCAAGCACCACACTAAGAAAACCACACACCCCACCCAAAACCAAGTACACACCCAAACACACCACACAATCTACCTCAGTAACCTCACGCTACAACCTACGCCCACGACACAAACTGTTTAAAACCTCCAGGAAACACACCCTGCTAACCAAATTCCGTAGGGGTGCCAGACCACTAACCTCCTCCTCTTCTTCTTCGTCGACTTCTCCTCCACAAAGGGAAAGAAGACGAATAATCACTCTTAAACACCATAAACCCTCTAACTATAGCCCAGAAGTAACCACCCCCACCCCCGCAACAAAACACATGCCTTCCTCTTCAACCTCATCCCCTCTCAACCTCCACCACACACCCATAAAACCGCCCACTGCCACCACCAGCAAATCACCAACCTCATCAAACGACACACCCCACCCACGTCCCTACCCACAACCCTCCAACTTAAATCTACACTCCTTACCCACCCGTCTAGCCCCCCCCCGCATCCGCCCCTTTCCCCTCCACGATCCCCACCACCCCACCAACACATCGATCAACCTCCTCATCTCACCGAACCCCCAACCCACCAACCCCTAAGGAATCCCCCCCCCCCCCACAAAGTCACTCCTGAGAGAACCCCCACATGTTCTTTACCTGTAAAACGTTCTTCCCCTCAATATAAAACATCGTCGAGCGACTCAAGTCCCACGACAAACATCTACCTTCCCACCAGGACCGCCAGAGGTAGAATAATCAACAGACCCATCAGATTTAGAGACAGCGATACAAAAATAACACCTCGTTCTGACACTCAGGACCCAAGCCACACAACACACACCCCCTCCTTCCCACACACCTCCTTCACCCACCTACCTAAACCGATCTTGCGCATTGCCTCACTATATTTTCCCAACCTACAACACCGCCCCAGAAAACCAAACAAAACCCAGACTCACATTCCCCCTTCATCCCCAGCTCTGTTGTCACGCGTGAATCCCCCTTCGGTTAGTAACCCATTCACCACACTAAACAGACCTCCTGTCAATCCAACACACCTCACTCCGACCCCCACGGGGGAAAGCTATAAACCGTTCATACGGAAGGTTAAAATAAAAAAAAACACTGGACACTTGGACCGTGTACCACGCCCACATCAAGCCCAGGCAGCCGCCCACCACAACACAGAGGACACATTCTTACAGGTATACATTGACCTGCAAAAGAAACCTGACCGTCGCTCTCTTGCTTGGTGGAACCTTCTAAATACCCTTAAAATGACCCACCATGACTATGCTTCTTTTTACTTCACCCTTGAGGCTCGAGGACGAGCCTATAATGAAGGAGAGGGAAGTAAAATGTCCCAGAACAAGAAGCCCACCACAGAAGCCACGAGCGAACACCACACAGAAACACCCGAAAGAAAGGTCCACAGAACGAAAGGACCAGCTGACCGAGCCAGCCAATTCAGACAGGCCCAAGCCCGCAGGGCTAAGCAGCTCCAGGCCGCACCCACATACCCCTTCTAAACTGACCATTTTCCACACCTCACGTACACTACCCCCTCGTGCCCTACACTTCTAGCTACAGAGATGATGAACAGGAATATACATTCATATTAAAAACACCCATGCCCTGTCCCTACGTTGAGCCAATGCCAACACATCAGACAGCCATAATTATATCTATGTATGTTCTTAAATCCGAGAAGTAGATGTTATATACCTTAGAAGTTAATACACCCATGCTGTCCCTAGGTTTAAGATATTCATATTAACATACCCTAACATATCTTGTCTTGCCAGACTAAGTTTCTGAAGACCCATCCCCCCATAAAATCTACGTATTTAATCCTTAGTTTAAGTATTAATGTTCACCTCCCCTAACATATCTTGTCTTGCCAGACTAAGTTTCTGAAGACCCATCCCCCCCATAAAATCTATGTATTTAATCCTTAGTTTAAGTATTAATGTTAACATCCCCTAACATAGCTTGTCTTGCCAGACTAAGTTTCTGAAGACTCATCACCCATAAAATCTATGTATTCAATCCTTAGGTTAAGTATCTTTATCCGCCATTGTGTTCACCGTTTTCCATTTACTTTTCCATAATTGTCATACGTCTTCAGCTTACCTCCTTCGTATCCACAGTCCACACTACGCCATATTACTTCGTGTCCTACACCCCTTACCCGCCCGATTCTACCTATACGATGATGAACAAGAATATACATTCATATTAAAAACACTCATGCCCTGTCCCTACGTTGAGCCAATGCCAACACATCAGACAGCCATAATTATATCTATGTATGTTCTTGCATCCGAGAAGTAGATGTTATATACCTTAGAAGTTAATACACCCATGCTGTAACGTAATCCTTACCCCAACCAGAGATTGTATAGATGACCTTTGTTACCAGTATCTATCATAGTACCTCGAAACAATAACGCAGTACCCCTACGAACTGCCGCTTTCCTTGGGTCTATATTTCATAGAAAACGCAGTTCCCAGGGACACATAGACGTACACAAAAAGCGTGTCAAATAATAGGTCCATAACCCCTCGTATGTACGAGAAATAATACACCATGTTTTTCCTTACTTTATCCACACGTCACGCACACACCTACAGTTAACCTCCTTCTCCCCCACCGCCCCACAGTCCACATGATTCTATCTTTTCCAGACTCATATACCACCCCGTATTTGCATCCCCCGGTAGCATTTGACTAACGTACTTTCACTGTCTTTTCAAACTCCAATATCAATTGTAGCCTAATGCCACCCCCACGCCCAAGGACCTTAGGGGCAAACTTCCCTGTAGCCCCTGAGCTTCCCCCCCTCTCATTAAGACACCCGCACTTCTCGACTCTTGTCCGACCTAGCCTCTCTCTCATACCTCTTGAAGATCCTTGAATTTTCCGTTGCTAACGCTCTCCAACCTTTTATATATATACTCCTATCCAGCCTACCTTCACTTAGTAGGCCAGAACAACATTAGCACTTTACTAACCCCTTGCATGCCATCTATTCTCTTACAACCCATTCACAACCCTGCACCCCATGGTCGTCGGTGCGAGGCTCGCCGCCTCGCCAGTAACTAATTTCTATTGCCATACTTCCAGATAAATGTGGCAGAGTTAATAACCAGTCTCCATCACATCCAGCAAGCCATGCAATTAACAGCCAACCGATTACACCCAGCTAGCCAAGGCACCTTCGGTTTTGATATTAAGAACACCCACATCTGTCTCATAAACAGAGGGTTATTACAAACACTGGTGATATCGCAAGCCTCTAGCCACAGCCGCCGGACGACCATCCCAGAGGGAGAGCGCCCGGCTACCCCTTTTTACCCACCCGAGGAGGGAGACCCCCACCCCCCCGCGGAGGTATACCTGACCCCTGTTTTGACTTCCGGGTCATTGCCAGGTAGCCTAGGAATTCTTCCTATCAATGAACTAACCATGCATGTCTAACCCCCTTACTCACTTCTCTATACCCACAATAACCCATCCACCTGTTTTGCATACTCGGATAGTCAAATTAGCACCTCAGCTATGCAATAGAACAAAGACTGAGCAATATAAGAGAGACGCCCCTATCACAGCTGTCCCAGTCCTCCCCGCAAAGTAGATCCAGTCTCCCTTCCATAAATACTTCCAGTATAGCCAAAATAGTACCTTTTACTAAGGCTCAGTTATATCAAAAATTGAAGGCTTCCTATAGCCATGTGCCACAACAGTAATTACCATCTTACCCAGTCCCCATATCTATTGAGAGCTCAAATAAGTCCATAAGACTCGAGATCCCTATTGTCTACAGGGTCCAGAACCGAACCTATAAACCTAGCTCCCGCCCCCAGTCAAATCAGTTGAAAGTTAGACACCAACCAGTGGTCACTACCCTGAAGTTAACCTCTAGCTCTGCCCTTGTGTTGTTCCTGAGTTGAGAGATTCCCAAGCCGGCAGACTCCATGGCAGAAGTTAAATAGAAGATCTGTCCATGTACAAGTCCTAACGTGCACCTTATAACCTTCACACAAATTCGTGGGTATATAAGTGTGTAGCCAGCAACGATCGTCAAGAGATCCGACTTGAGAACTTCCTACATTTTGGACCACCTGGACGGCCGAGGAACCAGTCGTTAGCCCCCAACATCACCGGAAGCAAGATAACCAGGACCAGATCTACAAATACTATTCAAGATTCATGTTGCTAGTACTAAGTGTTATAGTACCAGTTTGACACTCACTTATTAACTTTCTATAAAGTGGCTATAACCTTGCCCAGTGTAACTCATATTTAACCATTCCATTTGGGACGTACTAAGCGTATCAGTGCTCATTAATTAACAGGCGACATTGACTCTCGTAATTACCTTATTCAGATATTAAAACTCTAGTGATATCTAACGTTCGCCCACTGATTTGTGTTCTACGTATTTCTGCCATAAGAATATAAAACTTAGATCAGTACCCCCATGAGGTTACTAGAGATTCCGTGTTCTACAATATACGCGTGTCTAATCCTAACTGTGAGCTGCTACTTGGGCACGCAACCAGCCAGTAAGAGATCAAATCAGTGAAATTGAATTACATGAATATATTGAGGTCTTCCAGTAAAATAAAACTTGCTAATTAAACCCGTGATCAGAAGAGTATACCTGAACGTTGGAAGTGGGAGACTAGGCTCCATCCAGATCCGCTAATGCTAGCAGTTCCCTTCTATTATTTGTTTTGTACGAGAATTACTATCTTTCCATGCTCTTTATTTACTTACTTCAATAAACTTGAACTTGTGTCGTGTTACCGTGTGTTTATTTTGTGTTCTCTATTCCTCATACCTTGTATTGTGCATGCAGCCTTATATACCCAGTCATTTAGAACTCACATTTCCCAAGTTAAACCTGTAGAAAAACAGGGCATAACAATTATATATTCCTATTACAGACATTAGGGCGATTAGGCTACGTAAATTATAAAGTATTCGTGGTTAATTTCAATTGTTTAATGTGATAAAATTAATTATTTATAGCCTATTCTCTTACCTCCTTAAATATGTTATGACCAAATACACAATGACTAAAAAAATTCAAGTTTAAAGATAATCACCTACCTGTACTATTGATATAATATGGGTTAATTTGATTATAGTGCATACAAAATACTCTGATGTAAACCAATTCAATCCTATAGGCTACAATTTCAATATAATGTTACTGGTCGCTTTATATGAATGTTATTTCATTGGTCACTACAGTACATACTTTGTCAGTCCGAAATTACGTTTTCGCAGTTAATTTTGAATATCCTGATAGCGAATAAACATTTCTAATTGATTTTAATGTGTTCATTCCTCTTACAGTCATATATGAATAGAAAATGTCTGTAAAAAAAATTTTTTTTTTTTTTTTTTTTTTTTTTTTAAAGACAATGAACGGAGGAAGGAAAAACACAGATAAAACAAAAAGGTCCATGTGCCTAAAGGCATCCTCCATTCATAAAATGTTTGTAACAACTGGATTTAAACATTTGTAGATTGTAAGTTTGTGGAAAGCAATTTGAGGGAAGTGAATTCCAAAGAGTAGTAGTTCTAGGGATAAATGAATTTTGATAAGCAGAAGTTCTGCATTGTGGAGGAGAAAGTGTAAATTCATGGGCGCTCTCAGCTGCCCTAGTTCTACGGGGAAAGATGTGGAGAGGCGGCACAATTGAAGCAAGTTCCTCGGAACAATTGCTGTGAAAATATCTGTAGAATAATACAAGGGATGCAACGTTTCTTCGTATGGATAATGTAGGAAGGTCCTGTGTGATTGCAGGGTTATTGATTAATCTAATAGCTTTATTTTGAATGTTGTCCAACTGCCTCAATGCAACTACTCCACTTCCACTCCACAGAGGTGAACAGTAATCCATCTGAGAACGCACATGACTTTTATATTACGGCCAACTGCTCGTCAGTGAAGAATTCTCGAACTCTGTACAGGAGTCCCAGTTTTTTAGAGGCATTCTTAGCAATGCTTCTAACATAATGTGTCCAGCTCAAGTTAGTAGTTAATGTTACACCGAGAATGTCAATACTAGGGGAAGTGGGAATATTTACATCATTAAAAAATATATGGGAGTCAGTGAGATTCTGTCAGTTAGAAAATTGAATGTACTTGGTTTTCTGTGCATTAAAGGAAACTAGATTCTGTTGTCCCCATTCTTCAATTCTAGAAAGGTCCTGGTTCAGAGAAATTGCAGTGCTTATTTTTGAATTTATAAGATCGGGTTGGGTGAAAGAATTGGTAAATGTGAAGGAACTGTGGAGTGTTGAGTCATCTGCGTAGGAATGTATTGGATTATGAGTGGTAGATATGAGATCATTGATATGAATGAGGAACAGAGTTGGGGCCAAAATGATCCTGGGGAACACCAGCATTTATTGAGTGAAATTGAGAATAAAGACCATCTACCATTACACATATTTTCTGTTTGAAGATAAGAAGAAATTAGTGGAACTAATGATGCAAGGCGTAGTGTGACATCTTCGACAATAAGGATTGATGCCAGACTCTATCAAATGCCTTTGATATATCCAGTGCTATTGTATGTGTTTCACCATGTTGGTCTGTAGCTTGGTTGATTTGATGCGTAAGAAGGCAAAGAATGTCTGCAGTTGATCGACATCGTGTAAAACCATATTGCCTATCACTGATTAATTTATTATTCTCAAGATGCTAATTATGTGATTATTTAATATAATTTCAAAGACTTTACCAATAGTGGAAGTTATAGCTATTGGTCTGTAGTTTGATGGATCTGAAGAGGCACCTTTTTTAGGAACTGGATGGATGTTTGCTTCTTTCCAGGGTACTGGGAAGCATGAGGTATGAGTACATAGACGGAAAAAATTTGCCAATACAGGAGCGAGCACCAAGGAGCAATTCTTAAGTACTATTGGAGGAATTTCATCTGGACCAGGAGCCTTATCTACTGAGAGATTCTGCAAAATAGTTTTGACATGTCTGGTGTGGATCTTAACCCGTGGAGCCCCGGCTAGTTTTGTAATGTTTGTTCACCAGAACCCGGCCGGTTTTCAAAAAATGGTTTTATTCCAGAAACAATAGCGAATGGGTTAGGAATGAAGGAAAAACCACGAAAAACCGCTCAAAAAGCTTAAAGAATGGTCCTACAGAGCCCCCGAAAATGTATTTTACAAGAGTAAAAAATTGAAGGCAATTACCCCAAAAAACCAGGTTATTGCGCGCTCACGTGCACGCACGTGGACTTTGAGAGTTTTCAACCATCGGCACGGTTGCGTGGGATACGTACAGTTCCCATACAAATCTGAGCCCTCTTGAGTGGCTACACCTGAGGTTACGGTCGGCGCAATTAGGGTGACGCGTCAGACGCGTCTCTGGGGCTGTGCGTTACATACATCGCCGACGCGTCAGACGCGTCGCTGGGGCTGTACGGGTTAGGTAAGGGAATTTCAGGCGAATTAAAATTAAGTACAGGGACATCTTGATTTATTTCATCTAAGGTTGAGTTGGTGGAGAAAATATCCGCAAGAAGGTTAGCTTTACCTCGTGGGTCACTTACAAGATTGCCAGTCGGAGATTTTAATGGTGGAATGGATGAAGCAGTTGTGAAGTTGGATTTGAATGAGTTAAGAGTAGACCAAAATATTTTGTTATCATTTGGATTATTTAGAAGTTTATTTGCCTGCTTGTGGAGAAAGTTTGATTTAGTTAGGTTTAATACAGTTTTGGCATGATTTCTGATGTTTCTAAAGTAATTAAAGGCTTCATGTGTTTTTGATATTGTGTATGCATTGTAGGCTATTGCTTTTTGTTCAGTTACTCTAGCACAATTATGGTCAAACCATTTAGGTGAATTAGATCTTTTAATGTACTTTTGATGAGGAATAAAAGTTTCCATTCCAATTTTTACAAAATCTTGTATGTGGCTCAAGGTGGAGTGTGCATCATTAGAAAAGAAAGAGGTCCAGGGAATATCAATAAAGAAACCTTGAAGACCCTCCCAGTCTGCCCTATCGTAATGCCATTTAGTCACCAAAACAGGTTCAGAGTGGGAAGGTGTGGTAGGTGATAGACAGGTGGCCTGTATCAGACAGTGATCAGAAGATCCAAGCGGGGACCTCACTGTAACATCATAATTTTCTGAATTGGTTGTTAAAAATAAGTCCAGTAGGTGGGAATTATGATTAGGATTATCTGGTACACGGGTGGGTTGGTTGACTAGTTGAGTGAGATTAAATGAGTCTGCAAATAGCTCACATTCAAGACCAGCATCATCAGTCCTGGCTGAATGAGTGAGCCATTCAACATTATGGACATTAAAATCACCCAACACAGTGATTTCAGAAGAAGCATTTAAGTTGAGGACACTGAGTTGTGAGGACAGAGAATCAAAAAGACTTTGCTCTGGAGGAGCAATATTATGCATATAAACAATAAATGCCATATTCAAATGCGTAGAATCACCCTGAGCAACGCTTGATAATCATATAACTGCGAAAATGTAGTTTCGACCAGACTAGAGGACTACAGTATCGTATAATATATCATGGTAAAATAATAGACTTATTATAGTAGAGGTGATGAGGTAAATATTTTCATAACGAATAAACAATGATACAGTAGCCTACTATCATTTGATATGTTATATAACAGTGGCAATTCTGACATTAGTAAAGTGTGTAGGGAGGATTGCTTAGCCTAAAGTAAATGATCAATATTGAATACAGTAGCTGTGTGAAGACAAATCCCCTAGATTTTGTTCACTAATATTAGTGCCGCGTCCATACACTAGATGGCGTTGGTTGCAGCCTCAAATCGATGCCAGACTCGCTATTTATGGTATCATTTATTTTAATGGGAGGCATAGGAAGTTTCCTATCTCCCTTATATATTCTCTGGGAGGGATAAACTAAATCAAATGTAGCCAATGTTCACTGTCTCGAAGCTCGACTGAACCACATCAATTGTTTTATGCATAATATTGCTTACTCAATACTCACCGTTGGTCATTATAATATACCGACATAAATCATCTTAAATTGGTAAATAATAAATTAATTCTTTACAAAGGATTACAGCAATTGCTTGCATCGTAAACGAAATCTAGCAAGATACTGTTAAAGTTTCATATTCTGATTCTAGACAGGAGAAACGAAGCATTTAACTCCGTTAAGAACATTAAACAAATCAATTCATGTCTAAATTCATCTATTACATTTGTCGGGAATTTAGATAAAGGTTAAATTACATATCACTGGTACATGAAATATCCCAACAAATAGTTATAATATAATTACCAACGAGGTATTCGTCGATGGGTGTAATCCAGTCCCCCACACACGGCTAGTTCAATTGCATGACATGTAGGAATGTTCACATAATACAATATCGATACAATGAACTTAGCTTAGAGGACTGGTGATGTAGGACTGTTGTTAATATTGTTATAATTTAGTATTTGTAGCACATGGTGAACTGTGGGTTGAGTCAGAGCCGGGGGAGGAGATGTTGGCTGTATGGTGTTGATTGAGAGACTCCAGGGGGCCGGCGTCCGATCGCTTCGCGAAATTACATATGGCTGCCGGCTCATAATAATTATAACCCATAACTTGGTTTCATAATACATCTAGAGCTGATGTAGATATTTATACATTACAGTTAATATTTAACCTAACTTAAGAATAAACTACAATACACAAAGAACCAGCCGAAATCGTACAAGCGATACGATACCGCCAAATTCAAATGTCCTATTGGACCAAAACCTGTCGGGATCATTACCCTATTCCCGACAACATTATTATATAATGTGCACAGTATTATTATGTTTTTTACACCAATCAACTTCACATCTAAGCTTAATTAATGAAATAAAATACAAGGATATTGAAATTAAAATAATATTACTGAATTTTCCATACAGAACTCGTGCATTTTCTGTAATTGAAAAGTGTGAAATTGTTCTACACGGCACATTATCCACATTGGCAAACATTGCATATCCCACGATTCGTCAGTGACTCAGGCTCACTCAGCACTGCGTTAAGGGGGCCCACCTCGCTTTTTTTCTCTTTCTCTCCCTCTCTCTGGCTTGTATCCATTCGGCCCCATTCAGCCTACTGTTTACCCCCATCCAGGTGTCAATAGTTTGGTGAGTGGTAGCGAGCCAGCATATATATATATATATATTTGTTTTGAGAGCAAGCTAAATTTGTACATTTCTCGATAGAAAAATTTCTCCGGCGAAGCCGGATTTCTCCATACAATGCTGGCTCGCTTTCGCTCGCCAGGAAGATATCAATACCTGGATGGGGATAAGCGTCTTAAAACAGTTGGCTGAATGGGGCCGAATAGATACAAGCCAGAGAAAGAGAGAAAATGAGAGAGACAAAAAAGCAGGTTAAGAAACAACAAAACATTTTCCCCACATACCTTTCCACAGAGCAGTACATTTTCCCCACATACCTTTCCACAGAGCAGTACATTTTCCCCACATACCTTTCCACAGAGCAGTACATTTTCCCTCTTTTACTGTTCAGCCTCTGAAGCAGCTTAACCCTTTCTGTACTGGCGATGTCTTTATAATTGTATTCTTGCTATACTTAGAGGAATTTGTGCAGCTGAGGAAGGATCTATGATAGCTTAAAAGTGTAATTGAGATAGTCTGTAGCCTCTTAACCTGACAAGCGCGATATAGACCTAGGTGCTAGGGTAGTTATTTGTGCATTTCTAGCCCTGGATTCTGACAGAATTCGTTATATTTACAATATAAACCATTATTTGTTTTCGGTATGCTTTTATTTTACATATATGATGTATATATGAACCTTCAAGAGTGCTAAAATAAGTGGGAAAAGCATTTGGGTGGTGAAAAACGAAGATATTGGCCACCCGGTCATAATCTCAGGCGAGAGAGAGCAACAGGCAGCCCTCCCCTCTCGCTGTCTGGGAGTCAACTGAGACGAGCGGGGCGGTGTGTGCCCGGTGTCTGGGTGTTGCATAACGATCTTTTATGCAACCCACTTGTGCTACATTATCGCGGGAGAGAAAAATAACCAATAAATGATGATAATAAGAGGAAAAATAGGTGATAATTGAGGAGGGGAGGGAGGGGGGAATAAGGTGGGGGAGGGGGGTGGGTGAGATTTACATGGATGAGTACTGGAGGGGAATTATCTCACCTAGAGACAAATTCCTTTGTTTTGATAGGCCCTTTTTTTTTATGGAAGGCTTTTTTTATGGTCCTGCTTCCGTGAGGCCTATCGCGTTCCCTATAGGAAGCCTTCCGTTAGGCCTATCGCGCTTGCCGGGTTAATTGCTACACGTCCGTCTAAAGCTGAATTAAATCGTCTAATAATTGCCGGAATATAATGAGAAGGACGTCACCGGTACTAAATGAGATACATTGAACACAGTGAATCTATGCCCGGAAGAGTGTTGAACAGCTCGGAATGCATAACCTCTGCATAGCTCCTACTACTATCCAATTGTTCGCACACATTAGGACACAAATTATGAACATTGCTGACTGTTTGTACTGCTTAAATGAACTTCTTAATTGCATATAGGCTACAAGTTACAGAATCAATAAGAATATCGAGTCAGTCCGTTACAAGAAGCATAATTGCCTTAGAATGTAATAAAATAACTATACTCTAAAGACACATTATTGTCCATTATTAACCTTCATTAACAAAACGAATATCCGAATTACAAATAATAAGCAAATCATAGAAGATTATTATAGTCTGGGATAACTTCGGATATGTAAAGGTCAAGTTAATGTGCTGTACTACAGTGTACTCTACAGTAGGACACATAATATGACACCTGAAGTTTCGAAGCTCTCTCGGATTGCATCGAATCTTCCTATTAACAATTGACCTAAGATATACGTTTCGTGGGTTCACTTAAGCAGTTTGACAAGTCAGAAAGGGTTATTATTATTGTTCTAGAATCTAGAATATACTGAAACCCAAAGAAATACAAATGTCTAAAAAGATCCACATAAACTATAGGTCACATATCATGGCCCTTTCTGAATTATCGAATTGCTTCAATGAACTCACAAAATGTAGGCCTATGTAGTTGGTAAAGGATTACTGAGAAGATTCACTTCCGCTCGGGATAACTTCGAAAATGTAAGGCCACGACCAAAGACTGTACGAGTAAAGAGGGGAACAAGTGAAGTCACAGTTCTGATGTCATCAAGGGTGTGCAAATATATCCGACCATGACCGTACTTCCATCATATAACATAGCATCTGATTTAGTCCTCTGATCACATACTTGCTTCTCTCTTGTTAAATACACATTTATATATTTAACAAGTGTTTTAGCCGTATTAGGCTACTTCACTATCGAAAAACAAATCATAATACTCTAGTGCTCCAAAATAGGGAGTTTCTTCAAACGTTAACAACACTGGGGGCAATGGCGCGCAGGCAATAAGGAGTTGACAGACACCTTGACACGACCACCAGATACAGCTCTCTTATCTAGGATGCGCGCGGAACTACACGATCATGGGACCACGTGATGTCATTATTTCCTCATTATATCTAAACTCTCTTTGGCCACGACTTATATATGTGTCCCTGAGTGTACAGTAGTGGTCATTAATGCTGATACATACTTTATCCAAGCTATCTCAGGATGAAGTTAATCTCCTTATTATCAATTAACCAGATACTTGAATTTAGGATAATTGTAGGGAATAGGCTGGCAGCCTTAGTATACATAATGTATTAGGGACAATGTAGGTCTATGGAATCCTTATACTGTACTCATGTATAATCCACTGTGGGAGAATAATTTTTATCACATTTATAAAACCCGATATTAATAGAAAAAACGCCCATTATAATAAATTTCAGAGCTTCCTCACTGTTTACAAATGCCTTCTTTATGCAGTATAATCGATATTTACCCCCTGCTGGCAACATAGATGACGATTTCAATAATTCATAGGGGGGGGGGGGCAAAGCCCCCCTCAACCCATTGAGTATCCCACATTGGAATTATAACCAAGACCATAAAAACACTCATTTCTCAAAATCTGGAGGAAAAAACATGAAAAATAAGGGTGCGAGCCTATTCCCTTTAATTACTGAATTTAGTTTACTTTAATTAGATTGCAGCTTCAAAATGTATCAGAATTAATCACCGCGACTGTACCGTTTCCAGAGAACAGCAAAATATAATCTCCAACTACACCTACACTAAAGACATACACGGCAATAAACAAAATTCCCACATACTTTTTTTTACAAATTTCCAGAGAGCCACCCAACCAGCTTAACCCAAACGCAGGTCCCAGGATCGATACCAACTGAACCGCTCAGAAGGCCACACTCTCCAATCGCTGAGCTGCAGGAGTAAACAAGCGAGGTGGAGAAGACGACCGGGAAAATTGTGTTCTTTTAAGGGGGGATCTCCGTATTTATTTGCTCATTTATGTATCTTTATATTATTTGTTTTAGTTTCCTCCCTAGACCTCCATCATGCTTAAAAAAAAAACTCCCTAGACCCCCTTTCAAGATAAATTTGTACATTTTTCGGTATAAAAATGTCCCGGCCAAGGGCCGATTACTCTTAAAGTTACAGGCTCGCTATCGCTCGCCAAGAAAAAATCGACAGCTAAATGGCACGAAAGTTCTTAAAATTGACAACTGAAGGGGGCGAAAGGTGTTAAAATCGCCAAACTAATGGGCCGAACGTCTTAAAATCTCAAAACTAATGAGACTACACATGAAGAAGAAGGGGGACCAGAAAAACGACCCATCTCCCCTTAAAATTGTGTGGGAAGGGTCACGGGTGTTTCATATCCGCTTGAAAGAGGAGAATCTGGGTGTTGATTAATTAAGAGAACTTGGTGTGACTTATTTTATCATAGAAAACATTACATTTCAATCTGTGTTGTTCAACAAGACTAAATAATTCACTATGATTAGGGGCACCAATCAGATAGGGTAATACCCCGGGGAGGCTTTATAGTGTTACGTATCTTGATCCTCAAGTGGTTAACTTGATGAATCTAGATAGCACAGAGATATATATTAAGTCAGCTGAAGGCAAAACAAAAGTAAAATCTAATAAAATTATTTCCTGTTGTTGCTTCCTTTCCTTTTGGATCTTAGGACTTAGTATCCTTTATTGACTGATACTCTTTAATTATGAAAAATACTGAAACTAATTAAAGTCATGTAGTATTTATAAAGAATTATTATTTAACCGAAGCTTAGTAGGCTATGGTTATGAACCGAAGAAGTATATCTAAAGAAGGACTATTAATTCTATAAAAAGTCTTGAAAGATAAATATTAAAGTAAGAATATTTCTGTCTCTTACCCTTTTTGGAATGAATAGATAGTTTTCTTATATGTCCTTTTATTTATATTTATTGTAATTATTCTTGGTTCTTGTCTTACGTTAATATTATATTATTATTATCATCAGGATTAATATCAAAGTCACATAAAAAGTTAGATATATATTTAATAATTAGTTGAATGTATTTCTTAACCACGTAACATTAAGGTTTGATTATGAGTACATTAAGTTACAGGATCGCTTCATAGATTCGATTCAGGTCTCACTCAAATAATATGAAAAGCAAATAATATTTTGAAGCTAAAAGAATTTTCTTCAGCTTAGGAAATCACTAGAAGTAATATTAACACAGCCATGTTAGTCTAAGGCGATATTACTAATATGAGACAATAGCATCACCGTACTAAGCACCGTTAAGCAATGTAAGCTTAATTAAAAGAAAATTAAAGAACTCGTAAGTATTAATATAAAACAATAGTATTACTTTCATCATAACCCAATTACTTAAAGAGTTGTTTTAGTCCACAAGTTAGTCAACTAAAATAGTTAAGTACATAATAGTAGCGTTAACGTTAATTCCCAAGCAAATAGTTAAGTACATAATAGTAGCGTTAACGTTAATTCCCAATCACATATCTCACTAACCAACATAACGTAAGTGTTTACACCGAACACACTTAAACACACATATAATCTGACTGACAGTCACAATCCCATTATAATACTTCACCCCGTCTTCCTCCAGCTGCAAGTTCACCTTCCCCAACTCCAAATGAGACTGATTTGAATGCCCACAACTCGGGTCTTATATACTAAACAATGATGGTGTAGGAACGAATCAGGAGGCAGGGGGTGGTGCCCGCTCCAATCACAGCTCCTCGAGTTGCATAGCAGGTGCATGGTCCAATGGAGTCTCCTGGCGTCGATCATACGTCATAGCGTCGGGTCATCGAAGTAGTTTGCAGGGTCCCCTATGACGCACACAGGTGTGAAGGCTTGTTTGCTGGTATGCGGGCGAGCTGGTTTCCCACTTCGCCGCTTGGGTAGTTTGACTCCTTCAACTCTAATTCTAACTCTTAAATTAACATACAGGGCTCCGTATGTCAGACCTCCCCCCTAGAAAAGAGTTTAAGGCCCTTGTGATCAGCTGGTTTGAAAAAATGAAGTCAAGCTCGACCTGCAGTATACTCCTGCGTTGTGGTGAGACACGGTAGGGGGATAGTTTAATGGGAGTTGCATCCCCTACGTCGATGTCGTGCACGGCCAAAGAAGCGAGCCCTGGAGTATCACGGAACACACTGGGAGACTTAGATAAATCAGAGATTAGTTGGTTCGCTTGATCAGAGGGAAGATGACATAGTTTAGATGGTAATTCCCCCCAAGCTACTGAATTATACTGAAAGTTGGATAGGCTACATGACAAGTCAAAGTCTGCATGGATACCTTCAGGCTCTGGAACAGTCTGTTGCGGGTCAGTAAGAGAACTGAAGACTTTGTCCGCACCAGGCTGTCCACAGGTCCTGACATTCACCGCCACAGTGGGAGAATCTGGAGGAGAGGAATCAGGGGACCTATGGTAGGGTTTCAACATATTTATATGGAATACTTGCGTGGGCTTTCTCCTGTCTGGGGTGTTACTAGATAATCGGTAATGCTCACCCTCCGAATGATCTTATATGGGCCCCTGAACTTGGCAGATAAAGGTTGGCCAAAAAGGGGGAGCAGGACCAAAACCTCATCACCGGGCTGAAACTCCCTCTCACAGGCTTTTCTGTCGTACCAGTTCTTCATGGAGCTTTTAGCCACTGTCAAGTTTTGAGCGGCAAACTCACATGAGGATCTCAGCCGGGTTTTGAAATCTGAAACATACTTGAGGAGGTTTTGGTTCCCCTCCTGGCCAACTAGGCTATCCTGCAATAGTTGCAAAGGACCTCTTACCTGGTGACCGAAAACTAGCTCATTAGGGGAAAAACCCAGGGATTCAGTTGGAACCTCACGAGTAGCAAATAAAAGAAAAGGTACCCCCTTATCCCACTCAACTCCGGTCTCTGTACAATACTTACGTAACATTCCCTTTAATGTCCGAGGATATCGTTCGAGAACCCCTCGACTCTCTAGGTGGTAGGTGCTAGACTTAACATGCTCGATACCCAACCCCTTCAGGGACTGCTGAAAAATGTTAGAGGTAAAATTAGTTCCTTGATCACTTTGCACCTCATGGGGGAAACCCATTCTGGTGAAGAATTTGAGCAGTTCCTTGATGACAGTTGGAGCAGAGGTAGTCCTTAAGGGTATAGCCTCTGGGTAGCGAGTTGCCATGTCCATGATAGTTAATAAATAAATGTTACCTTGGGAAGTCTTAGGCAATGGGCCTACAATGTCCACTACCACCCGAGTAAAAGGATTCTCGAAAACGGGCAAGGGCACCAGAGGATGTACAGGCACCTTCAGATTGGGTTTTCCTGTCATCTGGCAAGTGTGACACACTCTACAAAACTCCACTACATCTGCACGCATTCCTGGCCAGTAAAAGTGGGCTCTGATTCTGTCTAGAGTTTTTCTCACACCTAGGTGTCGTGCCAATGGTATACAATGTGCCATTTCCATGATATCTCTACGACATAGTTTGGGGACTACTACTTGATGGACGTCCCAAGCCCCGTCATCGATTGGTCTGTGTGGCGATCTCCATCTACGCCACAATACTCCTCCTTTGAGGTAGAAACATTCACCACCCTCCTTCTCACATTCCTCTTCACTCACGGACCTGGCAGCTAACTCCTTGCATTCACTATCATCTCTCTGTAGCTCTACCAGGCCACTAGGACAATTTGGAGGGGTTTCATGGTCATCGTTAGGGTCAAGATGAGCCATAAAGGTGTCAGATAAATCCACCTCAGTCACATCATCAGGCACAGTTGGAGCGTCATTCACACTCTCATCAACTCTTACATTCGGTACATTTCTGTCTGAGGGAACTGCTACTTGAGACATTGAACGTGTGACAGCACACACAGGGAAAACTGTTGGCATCTCCTTTTCGAGCTCACCGGTTAGTGGCTCGTTAACAGGGGAAAGTGACAAAATGGAGTCTGGTCGGACCTTCTCACCTGCTACATCATTCCCCAAAAGGAGTGTTACCCCAGGCACAGGGATATCTTGGGACCTACACAAAGCTATGGTGGCCTCACCCTGTAGTAACTCACATTCAATTTCGCCTTTTACCAAGTATGCATAAAATTGGCCTCCAGCACCTCTCATTACAACTGGTTCGCCAGGTGGGCACTCAGTGTAAGGATTCACCATGAGGGTGCTAGTAGAACCTGTGTCTCTCAGAATGTTTACCTCATGCATACAATCATTTAATCTGACGTTGCCAGATTAAATAAAAGGACGGTAACTGTCCTGCACTGATGGTGAAATTATTATTGGCTTAACCCTAGTGGGTTGCACCACACATGCTACTACACCCCTGTCTAGATGGTTTACGTTAGCTGCTAGGTACTCCTTCTGTCGAGAGTCCTGTATTAAAGGAACTTTTGGTGCTAGGTACTCCTTCTGTCGGGAGTCCTGCATTAGAGGAACTCTTGGTGCTAGGTACTCCTTCTGTCGGGAGTCCTGCATTAAAGGCACTTATGGAATTTGAGATACGGCGGCAACTGTCTGCCCCGATCTCTCGGTTTTCTCCTTGGCCCAGCACTGATAAGCTAGGTGGCCTCTCATGCCACAAAAAGTACATACTTTAGGGGATACGGGAACGTTCCCTCTTTGAGCAGTACTATTAATTTGGGCCCCACCTCTGTTACCATTGCCCTGAGTCGCATTTTTAGTTGGGGGAACAATTCTATTTTGGCTAGCTGGGGAAGACGTTATAGGCTTGTGACTGGGTCTGTCAGATCTGTGATTGGGATACTTAAAATTAGAACTAGAATTATCGTAGGGCTTCTTTCCACGAAATTTGTTGTTGAGCACGTATGTGTCAGCCATGTCAGCGGCGTCGGCAAGACAATCTACCTTTTTCCCCTTTAAATGATAGGATACAGAAGAAAAAAATTTCCATAGGAAATTTTCTAACAGGACCAACTCCTTCAGATCGTTGTAGCTTGTGACTTTCTTACTCTTGACCCAATGATTGAAAGTTTTAGTCATGGTCCTGGCAAATACCTTATGGGTTTCTTCTACTTTCTTCTGGTTTTTACGGAAAGATTGCCTGTAAGCCTCAGGCTGCAATTGATAGGTTTTTAGGATAGCTTCTTTGAGTTGGTCATAATCTTGCCTAACCTCTGCTACTTCTGACAAATACGTGGCTCGAGACTGCCCTGTTAAAACAGTTTGTAACATAAAAGGCCATTGATCTCTTGTCCACTTCATACCTCCAGCAACTTCCTCAAACAAAACAAAAAAATCCTGCACATTATCCTCAGTGAAAGGTGGAATGACACTAGTCATAGTCAATCCTAGAGGGGGAGCAATTAAGGGAGCATTTGTATTGACATTTAGTTGAGCCGTACGATATTGATATTCATATTGTTCTGTCGTTGCTCTGGCATTTATTCTGGCTAGTTCTATACTTGCGTTGGCTTGTTCGGTCGTTGCTTTTATTCTGGCTTCTTCTATTTTTAGTCTGGCTAGTTCCAGTACTTGATCACCGGTCAAACCAGGTGGCAATTGTTCATCAAGTTGGCTAGGTTTACTCGGGATCCCACCAACTGCTCTGTCACCCTCCCCGCCTTCTACAGGGAACAGGTGGGTTTTTATGGTCTGAGCCACCTCTACTTTAGACATGTTTGAGACAGTTAACTGGAGATGTGAGGCAAGCACTTTCAGTTCGGATTTTGACAGACAGGCAATATCAGGGGCTGTGGGTTCTGATTCTATGAAAACTCGAGCATCTTCGTCATTAATTAGTTGAGGCATGATTAATATTTGATTTTTAAGTAGTGAAACGGTAATGAAACTGAGTGAACTGTATGAAACGAATCCTGGCGAGGTCGCCACTCTTCTGTTACGTATCTTGATCCTCAAGTGGTTAACTTGATGAATCTAGATAGCACAGAGATATATATTAAGGTATCAGTCAGCTGAAGGCAAAACAAAAGTAAAATCTAATAAAATTATTTCCTGTTGTTGTTTCCTTTCCTTTTGGATCTTAGGACTTAGTATCCTTTATTGACTGATACTCTTTAATTATGAAAAATACTGAAACTAATTAAAGTCATGTAGTATTTATAAAGAATTATTATTTAACCGAAGCTTAGTAGGCTATGGTTATGAACCGAAGAAGTATATCTAAAGAAGGACTATTAATTCTATAAAGTCTTGAAAGATAAATATTAAAGTAAGAACATTTCTGTCTCTTACCCTTTTTGGAATGAATAGATAGTTTTCTTATATGTCCTTTTATTTATATTTAATGTAATTATTCTTGGTTCTTGTCTTACGTTAATAGTATTATATTATTATTATCATCAGGATTAATATCAAAGTCACATAAAAAGTTAGATATATATTTAATAATTAGTTAAATGTATTTCTTAACCACGTAACATTGAGGTTTGATTAAGAGTACATTAAGTTACAGGATCGCTTCATAGATTCGATTCAGGTCTCACTCAAATAATATGAAAAGCAAATAATATTTTGAAGCTAAAAGAATTTTCTTCAGCTTAGGAAATCACTAGAAGTAATATTAACACAGCCATGTTAGTCTAAGGCGATATTACTAATATGAGACAATAGCATCACCGTACTAAGCACCGTTAAGCAATGTAAGCTTAATTAAAAGAAAATTAAAGAACTCGTAAGTATTAATATAAAACAATAGTATTACTTTCATCATAACCCAATTACTTAAAGAGTTGTTTTAGTCCACAAGTTAGTCAACTAAAATAGTTAAGTACATAATAGTAGCGTTAACGTTAATTCCCAATCAAATAGTTAAGTACATAATAGTAGCGTTAACGTTAATTCCCAATCACATATCTCACTAACCAACATAACGTAAGTGTTTACACCGAACACACTTAACACACACATATATAATCTGACTGACAGTCACAATCCCATTATAATACTTCACCCCGTCTTCCTCCAGCTGCAAGTTCACCTTCCCCAACTCCAAATGAGACTGATTTGAATGCCCACAACTCGGGTCTTATATACTAAACAATGATGGTGTAGGAACGAACCAGGAGGCGGGGGGTGGTGCCCGCTCCAATCACAGCTCCTCGAGTTGCATAGCAGGTGCATGGTCCAATGGAGTATCCTGGCGTCGATCATACGTCATAGCGTCGGGTCATCGAAGTAGTTTGCAGGGTCCCCTATGACGCACGCAGGTGTGAAGGCTTGTTTGCTGGTATGCGGGCGAGCTGGTTTCCCACTTCGCCGCTTGGGTAGTTTGACTCCTTCAACTCTAATTCTAACTCTTAAATTAACATACAGGGCTCCGTATGTCAGAATAGGCATAATGTGATAAGGGGTCGTTGGAACTCCTGTATCATTTGCTTGGCCTCACCTACAGAGTAATTCAGCTAGCTCTCACAAATACTTTCTCTCCTTAACACTACACTACACAAGCACACTAAACTTCTTTCCAAGAAACCATAAAAATATAATATGTATATATATATATATACAGTACAGTATGAGGTCTCAATGCTCAGCCTCGAAATCTCCAGGGGGGTAGCTAACGACCCCTCAAAATGTCATGGACCACGGTCGGACGCTGTCTATTAACTTTTGCAAGTTCCCCTCTGCTTAACACTACTTCTCCTCCAACAAACCTGATCATATCCTCATCGAGACTCGGGTGTCTGAAGCAACTGACAGTAGTCCCTTCTCCGTCTCCTCCTACAGTCTACTCTCTTTATACTAATGTCGAAGACAAAGGTGAACATTGTGTGTTTGTGCACAAGAAACTCACTTGCTCTCGTGTTCCCAACTTTGGCTCCTCTGAATTATAAACTCTCTGGCTCAACCTTTCCTGTCACTCTCAAACTAAATATTTCTGTGCTGGCAATCTCCCGTAACTCTACTGACTTTCCTAAATTCTAAAGTGCAACAAATTTCAAACAAGTTCTCCTTTCTCAGAAATGTCCATCTCAGAAGATTTCAGTGTTCACCACCACCAATCACTCTCCTCTCTTTTCACTGACCAACCTGGTGAACAGGCCTAAATTTTTACTATACTAAATTACCTGGAGCAGTTAGTTCAGCACCCTACTTGCATCCCTGTCCACCGAGGAGATCAGCCTAACATCATTGACTATTTCTAACCTCTAATCCTTCTGCTTTGACTGTATTTTGTTGTTTTTCCATTGGGCTCCTCCAATCGTAACTTTATTTATGTTACCTGTCATATCTCTCCAGTGCAGACATCTGATCTTCCCAGCCAGCTCTTGTGGCAATTTGGCACTGCCGACTATGAATGAGGCTCTTAGATGATTTTATGAAGGTTAGGAAGGATATATGGTAGCTAAAAGGATTAATTGCAATAGTTTGTAACCTTTTTGGGTACTTATTACCGAAACTACCACTAATTATTTCTCAATATTTGAAGGTTAGTATAGAATAAGGCTGTTGCAAAGATCATATTAAAATGTGTTTCAACCTCCGGAGATACATTTTATGTGCACTATATAAATACTGTAAAAACAAAAAACTCTCCCTATAACTCTTCCTATTGACAGCAGTGAAACTCTTATTAAGACCCCTACTGTTAAAATAGATGCTGATTTCAATAATTCATGGGGGGGGGGGGTGCCTCAACTCATCCTGTGTCCAAATGCAACACAAATGTTATATATACTCTGAAAATTACTTACATCTGAGTGTCTTAAGAATGTTGGATAATGGGAAAAATAAAATTTTCCGGGGATTGTAACTAATATCAACTACTGTATAATGATGAAAACTACCTAAAACCAAAAAGAAAAACCATGGGAAAATTAGTGGTAGTTTCGGTAATATTTTTCGACTCGCCATAGTTTTCTCATTATAGTCCGCATGAAGGAAAAACTCTGATTACACCGAAAAATAACACCAAAAATAATCAGTCCCGACTGTAAACAAAGCATTTCGTCAACTTAACCTCTTTCTACTTCTTGTTTTGAACGATGCGGCAGGCGCGATTCACCCAATAAATGGCGGGAGCGTTACTCCCCAAAGCAAAGTACCGGCAACCTGTTTTACCTCCTTACAGATCAACATATATGAGGATGATAATGAGTCAAGGGGGGGGGGGGTGAGGAGCCCCTCAACCCATCATGTATCCAATTTACCCCACAATTTCCCTTACCTACTGTAATAGCGCGATTCACCCAATAAATGGTGCCATTTGACGCCATATCTTCAGGTTGATAGATAATGGGTATAAATGCAAATCCACCACTCAAACCATGAAAAACAACAATAAAACACTATATTAATTGAAAAAAATATATATAACTTGGTAAATAAGACTGCTCTACTATGGGTTTCAGACAGAAGCCGTGTTACATCGTTTTTCGGGAATAACTTATTAACAAACAGTTGGATCAGTATGATATTTTGACAGCTTTTTTCACACCGTGCCCTAATTTTCGTCAATATAGTGCATTACCAAAAGTGTAGAAATAAGCCACTTGTCCGAAGTTGTCCGTGTCATGAGGTTAAAGTCACACATTAATGACTAAGAAACGGACAAGCTACCGTAGCTTACCTGTGAGAACCACCAAACTATTATTGCTCCTCCATCAAACACTAGTTATCACCCACCACCCAACCCTATTATCGCCTTTAAATTCAAGTTATCTGTCAATATCAAAATACAAATATACAACAATACATACTTTTAGTATATTCATACTTGATATTGACAGATAACCTGAATTTAAAGGTGATAATAGGGTTGGGTTGTGGCTGATAACTACCGTGTTTGATAGAGGAGCAATAATGGTTTGGTGGTTCTTACAGGTAAGCTACGGTAGCTTGTCCGTTTCTTAGTCACTAATGTGTGACTTTAACCTCATGACACAGGGACAAGTGGCTTATTTCTACACTTTTGGTAATGCACTATATTGACGAAAATTAGGGCACGGTGTGAATAAAGCTGTGTCAAAATATCATACTGATCCAACTGTTTGTTAATAAGTTATTCCCGAAAAACGATGTAACACGGCCTCTGAAACCCATAGCAGTTGTCTTGAATGCTACCCAGATAATTAAGCCGGCACACTATAAGTCAGGGCTGGAGCCCCTTTTCGAGAACTCCAGTCCCTTGCTTTACTGGTTTACTTGTCCAAAATTAATATATCTTCTGTCAGTCTGAACTGACGTTTGTGCAATCTATTCTGGCATTAGTGTTCATAGAAGTTTCTTGCCTTATGTTGATTCTACTCATTTGAAATCGGCATATACGTATAGTAAATAATATGTTTGTAAATACCATAATCAAAGTTAGTAGAATCACCATGCGAATCAATGAAAAAAGAAACGTCTTATCACCTCTGGACTGTCGAAATAGGTATAGAAAACGTCATTTCGGACTGACAAACGGGATAGTAGGCTATACAAGTGTGATAAGCAAAGGTTCAGAGTTTCGAGACAAGGCCTGAGCGAGACGAGAGATGAGGAGGTGAGAGACTGCGGGTTAGTATTCACTCTTCACCAAACACCGACATGGCGAGGATACCAATGGTGAGGGATATTACATTTTTGCTAGGACGCTTGAATTAATTTTATTATGGGGGTTTGTAGCCTACTGCATTCAGCTGCGGTAAGGAGTCTTGTGTTGATATTGTATTTAACTTTTTAAATATTTTCACCTTTGTTGAACATTATACAGGGTGTATTGAAAAAACACTTGCAGACTTAAGTGTTAAGTACCGAATACAAAAAATATTTCTCTTTATTCTATAACAAAATAACAAATAATTAACCCTTTCACGCATTAATGTCGCAGAGGTTGCCAGATTAGCAATAAGAAACTTCTTTCACTCTTATAATTACCTCTCTAAAATTAGTTTTCTGCCCACCGCTAACTGAAAGACCACTGCAGAGGTTGAAGAAACTAAAATAAAGGTTTCTAAATACCCCTGATGGTAACAAAGGCTTTAAATATCTCCAATAGGCTCGAAATCGCGTCATAAGGGTTAATAATTAATTATTTAAAGGATATAAAGTAAAATATTCAGTGTCGTCCAAGCATGGGTTATAATCCGAACACTGGCAATGGTCTCTTTTCATGCTCAACTCTCTCCTCCCCCCCCCCCCCCCCCCTCATCTCCTGGTTTATACCCAGGAATATTTAATTAGGGTGAAGCAATGTAAGTAATTTTCTCTTTATACATTGTTTACTAACATTATTTTATGTTCATTCTTTTTCTTTTTTCTTTTTTTTAACATAGGAAACCCCAAAGGCATCTTGGATGAAACTAATTCCGATCCTCAAGTGGTCTGCAGACGTTACTGTCATGTTAGTAAATAAAAAAGCAATGCTGAATGTTAAAAAATACCAAAACAATGTGGGCATTACAAAGTTATTGCCTAAGGTTATTTAATTAATTTTACAGTAGTGAACATTAATTCAAATGCAAACTTATTTGGAGGTTTCGGGTTGAATTGAATCTCTTTACTAATTCTTCCTGAGCATTTGCATTTCAAATTAGTTTAAGTTAGACTTCAAAATCGATCAGAATTAATTACCACTACTGTACATGGTCATTACAGTGTAATGGGAGAATAGTTTAAATAATTTTAATTCCCACCAACTGATATAATACAAAAATAAATCTTATCCAATATTTTTAATCTTTGAATCTTTATACCGACTCTTAAAAAAGTTTCGGAATTTAATTTAAGATAGGAACGATCAGCCCGCAATGATTCTATGAATCTAAGAACTATGCTTCATAAACGATTGAATTATGTTAAACTACGTTTGGATACTCTACCCAGACATGGGCATCCGCATTATACCCCTTGATCAGCGTTGCAAATGTTCCATATTTTTGTTACGCTAATTTGTTTCAAATGATTAGTATTTTTCTGCTAACTACCTAATATCACCATATTGTAAGATACTTTGTTTTCGTAATTTCTAATGTCTGAGTAGGTAAACTTATACGTTCCCTTTAGTTAAGTCCATAGTAAAAAAATTAATCCTGTATCCAATTATTTAGTACTTTATTTGTAACTCTTGTTTGCTAGATTTCTAAATAAGCGCATATCTCCTAAATAACACTTTTGGGGGGGAAATGTGATTCGACAATGTTTATTTTCCATGTTACAATGTGTTCGTCATGGTCTGTAACTGTTATTTCAATACACACTTTATACTAAAGAGTTTTATTTTAGTATTCAGACAATGTGTCTGAGTGTTCTTTATCCAATGTGTTTGCAGACTATTTTGTTTAGCTGGTATTGATTTTTTACTAAACGTTTTAAAAAGGAATTTGAAGTTAAATAGTGATTAACAAATTAGGGTTAGTTTGAATATATAATTTAGTTATCTCGCTCGAATTTCATTAGTGTAAACTTTTTAACCGAATCCTTAATTTCTTTACAGATTGTGTTGTCTTTTCTGGTGCTTGGGTCCATACTTTCTTCCCAGTGTGTGGCAGAGTCAGAGTCGCCGGGCCCTGAACACTACAATCTGGTCTACTACTCTACAAACTATGAAGTTGCGCGTGGACTGACCAAGAGGGATCAAGATTTATTTACCGAAATCCTGGTCTACATTACCACTCTTCTTGGAATCGGTGGTCAATGTCAACAACTGGATCCGTTTACAGTCCCGGAGTTGTTGGGTTTGATCGATGCTGGCAGGAAGTACATGGCGGTGTTGTCGGATGTCTGTGTATACCAATCTGTGGTGGATGACACTACCATTGATATATCCAATAACTGTGTGATCGGAAATGCTACTACAGAGTTGGGAGTAGCGGTCTATGAGACTTTCCTAGCTTCTCAAATTATAGCTAGGAAGTCGGTATTGAAATTTCGCTTGCAGTATTTTATGAGGAATGGGGAAGATTTTCATGCTATTTACTCTAAATTAGGAATCCATTGGGACCATATATATGAAAGAAATGAGTGGGAGAGTGTGTTTGGGGATGTGTTCCAGTCATTAAAAGACTTTGTCACTGATACGTTAGTTTGGTCTAGTCTCATTCTTAATTTGTCCGAATCTGAATACGAAGGTAAAATAAGTGAAGCTGGGAAAAGGTTGTGTGAAACTATGGCATTAGTGTTAAGCAAAGCCATACATTCCAGTGCTACAAATTATTCTGCTAGTATTCCGGAGGCCATATCATCCTTGATCAGTCTACTTCGTACCGAGCAATTCGCTGACATTTTATGCTATAATTTAAACTCTACATTGGATCGTGAAGCTTCTCCTAAGCTAGAGGTCTACTGGAATTTAAGAGCCATGGAACTTACTGTATCTAGGTTACTTGAAATGAAAAATCAGTCTTTATCAGAGTCTGGTTTGTCGATAGTCTTCGAAAATGCATTTAATACCACAATCTTCGAGAAATTTAATGTATCTAACACAATTTCTCTGATATCCGATGCCCTAGAAAATAATTTGTTGCTTAAGGCTCGATATATCGCAGAGGTGGCTCTCAATGGTATTGTGTGGGCTACAGGGGAATATGAAGAAAAGCTTATTATATCTGAAGTGTTCTCAAAGCTAATTAGTAAAATCGAGGAAGTTGTAGGTGTGCCACAGGTTGTTTATCCCTTGAAATGGTTGATGGGCTTGATGGAATTGCCGAAGAACTCTAAAGAATATTCTATTTATATGGACACTTACAACCCCGCTTACGTTAAGATTTTTACCCTGCGGGACTTGGCCCTATTCTTGGGGGAGGTAATATCCAAAATGTTAAGTGTTCAGTTTCATTAGGTACAGGAAGACCTGAATTTGCGTGGTTCTACTTCCCCGGACTAAGAGTTTGTGTCTGGGTCTATGAATTGGGATTGAGCACCGTTTATATTTATGAACTTTAATAAACTTTATTCACTTTAAATTCTATTTCAATAGCCCCTTTCTTCTGTAGGCCTATGTGTATACAAGAGAAGGATGTAAGCTATATAGCAAAACTTAACCTTTGAAATTTTACATTCGCTAAAGCTTTATTAATGTTGATTTCTATCCAAACTAAACTAAGCCAAATCTGATTAATACTGCATCCACAAAACTTACACTTGCTGTTAAATACCAACTAGCTCAATTAATCCTAAAACACTGCATCTTTACAATAAGCTGCCACTACCTGTATTACGGTAATCATTCGCCTACTTTATGCAGCTTTGGAAAAAACTGTGCTAAAGTCTTGATATGGCTAGCCTGTAGGCCTACCCCGTACTAATTTGTTTTTTTGGAAACTAACTAGAGTGGGTTAGAAAATATATAGTTAAAATTTCATTGAAATGAGGTAGTTAAACTAAAACGGTTTGTGCTGTAGTCTCGCATCTAAAATATTTCAATTAAAGTCTCTGGGAGATGTGGAACTAAGTTAACTTGAACATTAAAATTATATACTTTAATGAGTGCTTCCATTGGATATTTAAACGTAAAATGCAGGATCCATGACCGTCCTACACTATGTTCGGATAAACTAACTGCATGCACATTTTGAGTGGGCAATGCAGTGTCCGAAAGGTTTGGCATTGTAGACTAGTGATGGCAGTAGTTGCAAATTTACTGAGTGTTTTTGTTAATTGGATGACTTCTATCTCGATCATCTTTTGGCATAACATTGTAACTGAATATAAATATTTAATCTGCAAATAAAGCTAGTCTCTGCCATAGTTGTATAATTTTCATGTTGCTTATAATCACTACTTAACTAAGATATAAAGTAATTTGTAAACTTTTTTCTGGCTATTAATTTCTGGGAGTCCAAGGAATTATGAAGTGTGTTAATACCCGAGCGGACATCTTCCTGAATCTTAAAACTCTCTCACTCTCCAGAAGACGAACTCTGGTCTTCCCATACCACCCTCTAAACGCACCAGAAATAAAATATTTGGGCATAAATCGCAAAGGCCCAAATTACACCTCTCCGCGGGTGTGAGAAGCTGAAGAAACTATGAATTTTGATATAACTTGCAGCACGGTTAGCCTACAAGGCTTAAAGGTCTAAGAAGACTTTTTCAATTATTAATAATTAGTCCGCGCAGGAAGGTCAGTCCTATAAAATTTTGGATTTGTTGTGGAATTTGTTTAAATATTACTGAAATTAATCAACATAGCCTTGATAATGAGAGGCTTGGATATCGTCACACATGATCTACGGTAAGCTATCGTATATTTACTCCAGTTTTAAGTGTCCCTGGTATATAGGCTACGGATACGAAAATATTTATATATAATAAAGTTTTAGTGGTAGACTTTGTTTTTTTCAAAGCTTCCTTTTTTATTGTCGTAAATCTGGAACTATATTTCATAGCCACATAGTTTACCAAACCGGATAAATGCGCGCATACAGGGAGGCGAATTTTATCCTGATGACTCTTCGCATAACGGGGATGAAAATCTTCATATTCAAAATCATATTTTTAAAACTAATTTTGATGGATTCCGATGGAAAGCGCATACAAATACTATTTAGCGCACCCCCCCCCCCCCCCCCCCCCAAAAAAAACTCCCAATTACGCACGCATTTATTTATTTTTTTATTCGGTACATTTTCACGATTATTTGAAGTTTTGATATTTGTTCTACTTGGATATAATTGAAATACTGGGTGAGAAGTGAATTTCGCTGTCCTGAAAACTCTCCAGGCCCACTTAGGCCCCCTTTCCTGGGGCCTGGCGCGGGGTTCGAACCTCTGAAGGGAGTTTAATCCTCCTAAAAACTCACAGGTTTTGAGATGCCTTGGGTGGGGCTCGAACTCTGGTTAGTGACTATAGCCTCCATAGGTCAACCAGGCCCGCGCGCTAACCCACTGTACTACCACGGACATACAATAGTATAGTAACTTTAGTCCTCTTTGTAAGAACCAAGTGATAGTCTCGTGGTTATTCACGTGATGAGTTTATTAGACTTTCCATCAACCACTATTTTACACTATACCAGACGTCAACTCGGGTAGTACATTATTGGGGTAGCGGGATATTTTCGAGGGCATTCCATTATACAATACTCTTTCCTCACTTTATGTATGTACACCCAGAAGTGAAAGTCCCTGCATAGGGTTTACCCCCTACTCCTACTACCCCAGAAGGTAGGAACGGGGTGGTCCGTGCCCAGTCCCCCTTACTACTCCTACCCCAGGCAGAAGGGACGGGATGGTGCCAGTCCGTCACCCCTTCCTTCCCCTACCCTATAATGGAGAGATTAAACAAGCAGGCCCCCCACTCACACCCTACCCCAACCCCAGACAGGAGGAAACCGCCGATTACAACCATTGTTTTCCACGAACACAGAATAAAGTAACCTTGCAACGAGGCCGAGACCATGTCAGTAATTGGTAATCTATTCATATTCTATATATGCCAGAACAATGTTGCAATAAATTATCTGATTTTACAGAATGAAGATCATTTACACTATCTGTCGCCTATCCGTAGCTTGACACACAAACACTTATGATTTATGCGTAATTAGTATTCTATCATGTTTGTATTTATAACGTAAATTTCCAATATCGTCACCCCTTCTAGTTATTTTACAAATTATTGTATTCACCCGTGGCCAACCCTTCGGGGATCACGGCGTCAGGCAATAGATAGATAGATCGATAGTATTCACCCCACCCGCAAAATATGCATTGGGATTTAATGGATTTGCACATTGAAATGGAAATCTTGTAATTTTTGAATACCTCTGAAGAGATGTTGGAACTTACTAAAAAACATATTGTATGGATTGTTTAATTGATTATAAGTGGCATATTCATTCAATGCTCGATCCGTGGTTAGGATTTGTGGTGCATATTCGAGAATATTAACACTCTCTCTCTCTCTCATATATATATATATATATATATATATATTAATTGCCATTTTAATGTATGACCATGTTCACTGCAGTCATTCATTTTTTTGGAGGGGGGATGGGGCCCCCTCTATCAAAAGGGTATTTCAAATGATTTCTCCACCAACAAACTTTACTTCTAAACTCAAATCATGAAATCAACAAATACATGTGACAGTCCAGGGATTCGAACCTAGGATGCTCACACCGAAATTCAGTGCATTTATGCATTACGCTATGAAGACAGTTTTACAGACTTCAACGAGGTATGTCCTAAATTTATAACAAACTAGATATCTACTTATCTTTTCGCGGATATATTATAATCAGGAGAGCATTATATCCGCGTGGCAACTGATGGTGAAATTATTGAAAACTCACTTCCCAAACAGTCTCACAGATACGATCTTAACGTAGCACTCGTGTTGTCTTAATTATACTGAACTTTTTCGAGTATATGTCATCTATATGATTAAATAAATAATTCTCATAATCGCTTTTCACTTGGAACGAGTGTTATTTCGAAGCATGCCGATGCTCAATGCATACGTATGCAAATACGAAATATAAGTTCAGTAATAGCTATTCACCATCTATCCTACCTAAAATGGACAGTTATATTTTATCAAATATTAAATACAAGGTATTCGGTAAGAAAATGCTTATCTAATTCCTGCTATAGAATCTCTCCCTCTCTCTCTCTCTGAAAATGTTGTTTCGGTTCTTAAGGGATACCAACAGATTTTACATTTACTTTTGTAATTATTAGTTTTATTGCTTCTACATTAGCACACATCTATTATTAACGTTAATCTTTAGTGCAAGTTAATCAGAATCAATTAGATTAATAGTGTAACTGAATAGTTAGGGTCATAGGATTTATCCTGAATAATGTTGGCAGGCCTGAACTGTATTAACTGTGGTGTTCCAGTAGTAGCAGAAGAGTTGGTAAAAAGCTATATATGAAGATCCATACTAATCTCAACCTAATGTCAGAAAGCAATAAGGGTTAAACGAGACTCAAACTATGCAAGTATGTAGTTCGGGGAGGAAAGGTGATAGTTTAGCAGTCGACACATGAAAATCAGCTTTAGAACACCATGAATAGAGACGCATATAGTATTCAAAGTTTAAACACGGTTACCAGCTACTCTAAATATACCAATAACTCATGAGGGAAATGCTTTACCACAAATGTTTGCCTCGATGTTAATTAATTGTTCAATATATATATATATATATATATCCGACGTGAGATATGTCTACCATTTGTTTACTACTGCTTATTACAGTGATATAATAATTATGTTATCATATCTGTTATATATATATCTCTCATATACAGTATATATATATATACTTATACAGGTATATATATATATATATATATATATATATATATATATATATATATATATATATATATATTCTCTTTTAAACAGACGAGGTTAAAGGCAACAGCAGTTTCAGCATTCAGTATTTTATTGTTACAGCTTTCAATATTTCTAACAATTTTCCTTTGGGGTTCAGAGATGAGGTACAACAGGTTAGCAAAATTCATGGTGGATCCAACGTTTCACAAGTACACATCTTGCATCTTCAGGGAATGGGCAGGTAATGATTAGAATAAGGACAAAGCAACATATTTATACAAAATTCGAGGATCAAGAATAGGTAGGTGGGCGGAGCTACTGGGTGTGGGGTGGCTGTTCATTGGTGGAAGGCAGTCTATTCGTGAGACGGGCACTAAATCTTATCGGTGGTTGATTGTTGGCTGTGGGTGGCTGTGATTGGTTGGTGTTGTCAGTAGTGTGCTGATCGCGGAAAGGTACGGGAGGGGGGCACAGGGCGAGAGGAACGAGGGCAGTATGCCTGTAGCGCTTGCCTGAAGGAAGAATTTGAAGGTCTTGTGTTTGGTTGTTGATGCTGGGGTTGAGCGTTTGGATATATAGAGCTTCTAAAATAGCTAGTCTTCTGGGGTCTGATTCTTTGTCGAGTATGGTAGTTTGTTTGTCTAGGTCGGCGCGAGTTAGGGCAAGATGGTGGGGGGCTTGATAGTGATCTTTTATAGCGCCAGATTGAAGGTGGAGGGTTAGTCGACTGGAAAGGCGAGTCTGTGTCATTCCAACATAGGATAGGGGTCCACAGTCCCCAGAGGTGCAAATATGCTGGTATATCACATGATCGTCTTTCGGTTGGTTGGTGGAAATGGGGCGGTTACAGAGGACAAGGTTGGAGGTCTTAGGAGATTTGTAGTAAATAATGAGTTTTATTTTATCCTCCGTAACCGCCCCATTTCCACCAACCAACCGAAAGACGATCATGTGATATACCAGCATATTTGCACCTCTGGGGACTGTGGACCCCTATCCTATGTTGGAATGACACAGACTCGCCTTTCCCGTCGACTAACCCTCCACCTTCAATCTGGCGCTATAAAAGATCACTATCAAGCCCCCCACCATCTTGCCCTAACTCGCGCCGACCTAGACAAACAAACTACCATACTTGACAAAGAATCAGACCCCAGAAAACTAGCTATTTTAGAAGCTCTATATATCCAAACGCTCAACCCCAGCATCAACAACCAAACACAAGACCTTCAAATTCTTCCTTCAGGCAAGCGCTACAGGCATACTGCCCTCGTTCCTCTCGCCCTGTGCCCCCCTCCCGTACCTTTCCGCGATCAGCACACTACTGACAACACCAACCAATCACAGCCACCCACAGCCAACAACCAACCACCGATAAGATTTAGTGCCCGTCTCGCGAATAGACTGCCTTCCACCAATGAACAGCCACCCCACACCCAGTAGCTCCGCCCACCTACCTATTCTTGATCCTCGAATTTTGTATAAATATGTTGCTTTGTCCTTATTCTAATCATTACCTGCCCATTCCCTGAAGATGCAAGATGTTTACTTGTGAAACGTTGGATCCACCATGAATTTTGCTAACCTGTTGTACCTCATCTCTGAACCCCAGAGGAAAATTGTTAGAAATATTGAAAGCTGTAACAATAAAATACTGAATGCTGAAACTGCTGTTGCCTTTAACCTTGTCTGTTTAAAAGAGAATCTATTACCTGGCTATACTAACATATATATATATATATATATATATATATATATATATATATATATATATATATATAGGGTCTATATATATACAGTATATAAACTCTCTCTCTATATACTATATATATATATATGTGTGTGTGTGTGTGTGTGTGATTCTACAGTATTGAGTTATGCACGAAATATATACTGTAGGCCTTTGCAGTTTGCTATACTATTTAGTAACCCACTTCCTTGATAATATTTTCCAATAGGTGTTATACACCGAGACACCATAAAATACAATAATTCATTACTAGATTATACTGCTTTATAATACTACCATATAGCAAACATGGCATATTGTTATGCTGTCAAATGTAAAGCGAGTAGCTATTGTATTTGGGTGTATAATTTCTACATGATAATACATGTATAACAAATCATATATTAAGCCTCTGAGAATCGATGACACTCTTCTTTTCTGCTTTATCGCTATTATTAGACGATTTAATTCAGATTAGGACATTATTTCACATTGGTCCTTCCTAAGCTGTAATTATTCGTCTAATTATAGCCAGGATAAACAATCAAAATGCGTCAAAACCGTCAGAGGGTAAATTAATGAAGGTAAACACGATACCGGTTACTTATGAAATTGATAATGGTGTATGTGTGTGTCAACCTCCTGTCTGGCATTGGGGTGGGGTGTAAGTGTGCGAGAGGGGGGGGGGGGGGGGGCGGAGCGGGGTAGTTTGTTCTCTTCATGGGTGGGGAGAGGAAGGAAGGGGTGACAGACAGGCACACCCTGCCCCTTCTGCCTGGGGTAAGAGTAGTAAGGGGGACTGGGCAGGGACCACCCCGTTCCTAGCTTCAGGGGTAGTAGGAGTAGGGGGTAAACCCTATGCAGGGACTTTCACTTCTGGGTGTACAATAGTGTATAAAGTTATTTTTATGGTCTAAATCCGATCAAGAGTGAATGTTTGGTCCGACGGCCGTATTAGATAAGCGGAAAACTATAATTTTATAATATTTATATAAACTCCAATATTGATAGAATATTTCTGAATGAACCATCGAAAAGAGCGGAAAAATACTTTACAGCAAACTGCATAGTTAATTAGTAAGTTCCGAAATATCTTGAGTTTGAGTGCAGAAAATCACCATTATATTTGGGATATGTTCATTAATCACGGTAATCATTAGATATTTTATAGTTTTTGTCACATAATAGTATTGCCTTCTCTCTATATTCTGATGCATAGTCAAGTACGGTTAAAGCAATCATTGTAGGTGGAAAACGAGCTATAGCAAAAAAAATTGGTGGCGCGATATGGGAATCATCTGGGATAGACTATTATATTTATGAGACAAATTTAATGGTAAAGACTTCCGGAGAGCAAGAGGGTGAATTTTGGCAGTGCCGTACCCACCTCTCAAATCCCTTCCCTCACTCCACCTATAATACCTGGGGTGGAAGGTGAATAATGGCTTCATTATTATCAGCCAACTTAAAATAGCCATATATAATATTCAATTATCACTAAATTCAATACACTATGCCATGTAGGATATTTTTGAGAATAAGGAAAATTATATAACAGGAAAAAATAAAAACCTATAGGCAAGACTAGCATTGAAAAGTTGCTAGAATGTCACAAGCGCAAACAACTTTGCCTTCGATAAAGTCCCCCACCAAAGGCTGTTAGCCAAGTTAGATTGTTATGGCATCCGAGGACCACTTCTTCACTGGATCAAGACTTTTTTACCAATCGGGATCAACACGTTCTCGAGGAATCTCATTCTTCTACTGTGCCTGTAATTTCTAGGGTCCCACAAGGCACTGTCCTGGGTCCCCTACTTTGTTTTTCTTACATAAACGACCTCCCACATAGCTCAGTTTACTAACTAATTACTAAAAGAGACGATTACCTTTGACTACAAGACGACTTAACTGCCCTTGAAGAGTTGGAAGCCAAGTGGCAGATGACACATAGACCTGAGAAATGTCACCACATCCGCTTCACTAGTTCGAACAAAACCAGCACATTTTCCTACGAACTCCATGGCACTGTTCTTGATACTGTTCCCTCCCAAAAATATTTGGGGGTCCACATCTCAGCGGACATGAGGTGGATCATTCACTTTAGCAGCAAAAGAGCAAAGGCTAAGAAGGCCTTGCGTTTCCCTTACAGGAATCTCACAAAGTGTAACGTAAACATCAAAATTCTAGCATTTTAAAAACTTATTCGGCCACACTTGGAATACTGCGACATCGTCTGGGATCCACACACTCACAATAACATCAATAAAGTAGACGTGCCGTTTCGCCCAAAATCAAAACGGCATACCCAACTCTGCGATGGATCACCATCATCACTACTAGTCACTATCACCATTACTATCATCAGCACTACTGCTATTATAGTCATCACTACTACTCTTACCATCATCACTACTCTCATCATCACTACTACTGTCACCATCACTACAACTTTCACCATAATCACTACTACTTGTATTGAGTATTGTTCACATGTGTGGGGAGGTTCCTCTCACACCGCTCTCCTAGACAAAGTTGAAAGGAAGGCCTTTCGTATCATTAACTCCCGTCCACTCACCAACTCTCTGCAATCTCTCTCTCTCCGCCGCAATGTTGCATCTCTCTCGCTATTCTATCGCTACTATAATAATCAGTGTTCCTCAGAGCTATCCCAGTGCATACCACCTCCTTTACGTAGGGCACGTGGTACCCGTCTTGCAACTCAATCCCACCCCTACTCTGTGCAACTCTCCAACCCAAGAGTGAAACGTTACTCTCAAACTTTCTTCTATTCAACAGCTGAGCTCTGGAACTCTCTCCCAGAATCAGTCTTTCCCTCTTCCTATGACTTAAATTGTTTCAAACTCCGTGTGTCCAGGCATTTTGGCTCGAACGTCCCTTGAGTTTGGCCCTGTCACTCTTTCAACTATGGGGGAGGCACTCGCTATAGGCAGTTATGCCTTTTGCCTCCCTCAATCACATAGAAAAAAAAAAAAAAAAAAAAAAACTCACCATCATCACTAATACTGTCACCATCATCACTACTGTCATCATTATCACTACAACTATCACCATTGCTTATCACCATCTTCAATACTATTATGACCATGATCACTACTACAAGTACTGTCACCATCATATCTACTACTGTAATCATCCTCACCACCATCATCATCACTGCTGTCATCATCACTACAACTACAACCATCACCACTACTATTATCACCATTATCACTACAATAATTACACTCACACATAGAACGCCATCATTGCTTGGGAATAGGTACAGGGCCCCCCCCCCCCCCCCTGGGGAGGAGAAACCATATTTTAGACCTAAAATCATAACTATTGCACAAATTAAAATAATAATAATAATAATTACCGTCGCATTCAAGCACCGAAGGTTAGTGTGAAGTTTGGTGAAAATTCGTCAAACGGTCTAGGAGGAGTTCTCGGACAGACAGACAGACAGACAGACATTTCGGTTAGCATGTACAGTCACTCATAAAAATTCATGGACCCCCCCCCCCCCCCACGTGAACGCGTCAACTAAATTTAATTGTCTTTTGCTTGGTACCCCTTGAGCCTGGATGCCAGCCAGAGGAAGGAGAGGGACAGGGGGCTGAGGGGGGTGTTAGAGAGGGCAGAGTAGGAGGGTGTAGAAGCAGGATAGTACGGTAGTTACCTTACCCCCACTTTCTTCCTCTAAACTAAAATTCCACACCTCTCTCTCCGCTTCTCTCTCTCTCTCTCTCTCTCTCATATTATCAATAAAATACGCACATATATATGATAGCCCTCTCCCTATCTCTACCAAATTATACAAGTTATCTAATAGCACCTACACTTCTACATTATATGTTAGTGTATTTTGTTTTATTTGCCTTGTTATGTTTATTTATGTGTTATAAGAGTTGCGACCAAATGTTATTAATATTCTGTAATTCACTTCCATTCTCACGTATATTATTAATGTATTTTTATTTAATATTGCCTATTGTCCATTTCCTTTATCCGTATAGTTCTTTTCTTCGTATAATACGTTGTGTTTAGAACGTGGCGGCCAGCTATATATGTGTTAACAGTTCTACTCAATCTTCCCTAACTATTCTTTCCTAAATCTATCCTACGATTACCTTACTTCGGAGAACATAATTTGTATACAATAAGCCTACTTGTTTTAAATAGACAAGGTTTAGACAAAGACAAGGTTAGATATACTGTAGGATATAGGCTTACAGGATATATAAGTAAGCTAGACGGCACTTGGTAGAGAGCATACCTCAGCCTATGCTGGCTGTTTTTGTTTATCTTGTGTATAGTCAAACAAACAAACCGACAAACAAACGGAGGTAAAAGATCAACAGAGTGATGCTCTCTCTCTCTCTCTCTCTCTCTCTCTCTCTCTCTCTCTCTCTCTCTCTCTCTCTCTCTCTCTCTCTCTCTCTCTCTCTCTCTCTCCTCTCTCGCTCTCTCTCTCTCTCTCTCTCTCTCTCTCTCTCTCTCTCTCTCTCTCTCTCTCTCTCTCTCTCTCTTTTATGGGAGTTTATGAATTTGTAAGTGACTGTTCATATATACTGTTAGGTGAACAAAGGCACCAATTGTTAGGAGACTTATCCATTTGTATCGTCCTAACCTGTCCTATATGTTGTGAAGCATATGACCAACCAATGTGCCACACAGTAAGTAGTCTGACCAATCCCCGGGGCAATGTAGCGTTAAATAACACACCTCCAACTATAATTTGGATAATTGAGCTAGAGAAGACTTACCCAACCAAACTGCATATGATATTAATTATAAGTAAATTATATAAAATATCTCCCGACAGTTCAAAAAACTGAAAACCGAAAAACGGAATTTGAAGGTAAATGTGGGGAAAAGCAAGGTTATGGTCTTCGAAAGGGGTGAAGTCACAGAGTGTGAGGTGAAGTTGAACGGTCAGGCTATGGAGATCGTCAGCTCTCTTAAGTATCTGGGCAGTGTGCTTAGTAAAGATGGAACTGTGGATTAAGAAGTGAGGTAGAGGGTGCAACAGGGGAAGAGGGTTGTAGGAACGTTGAAAGCAGTAACAAGAAATAGAGTGGTCAGTATGGAAGTGAAGAAGTCCTTGCATGACAGTGTGGTAATCCCGACACTAACTTAAGGAAGCGAAGCATGGACGTTCGTGGAGAGACTCGGACCAAGAGTGAGAGCGGTGGAAATTAGTTACTTGAGAAGTGCGTACAGAGTTACATGGAGGGATAGACAGACGAATGAGGAAGTAAGAAGGTGTGGTGTGGAGGTAGATGTGCTGGAAAGTGTGAAAAGGAACAACTTGAGATGGTTCGGCCATATGGAACGTATGGGAAGCGAGAGATTGACTAAGAGGGTGTACGAGAGCGAGGTGGAAGGACAGAGAGGGAGAGGTAGACCGAAGGAGAGGTGGAAGGATGGAGTGAGGAAGTATATGAATGAAGGCGGTGCTGGTTGGGAGGAGGGGTGTCGACTGACTGGGGACAGAGGTGCTTTGGGGCGGTTCGTTCGCGGCCACCCCTTCTGGGATCATGGCGTCAGGCAATAGATGGATAGATAGTTCAATATGCCGTTTTCTTTTATATAACCGCCTCTTCAAACTCATAAAAATTACAAGTTTTTTCATGATATTAACATTCAGTCGTAGGTAAATTGATGTAATATCAATAGTTTTATAACAGGACGTTTATCGTGATTTTCTAATCATTTCTGCAAAAGTCAGTGTGATGATTTTGCTTTCTTCAGAAACAGACCCAGTCTTCTATGATGTGTTTAATGGTATGGGGTGCTGTGTTACATCCCGGGCAGGAGTCGACAACGGAGTCATCCAGTCTCTTCTGATAGCTCAGGAGAGCTGGATGGTGTCCACATCTCAGCCTGGCCAGGTGGACTCTGTCCTCGCGAGGAAGGATGGATTTCGGGAGGTCGTGCATGCAGCTGCGTGTTGTCTGTGAGTGAGTGGATGGATCGGTGAGAGATATGAGTATGGATGTGCTTCTGGAAGTTGGTTCGGGGTGGGCAGGGAGGGAGAGAGGACAATAATTGTGTGTGATACCGTGTGCTGGGTGTTGTTTTGATATTTCTTGGTGTCTGTGGGTGTGTTGCCATGTAGTTTAGTGGGTGGTCTTGGTTCGTGGAGGCTGCTGCCAGGAATTGAGTGCCTCTCATGTCCAGATGGTCTTTGACTTTGAGGATTTTGGTTTCTTGATGTAGGTGATCTGTGGGTGCAGTAGCTGTGCAGCCTGTAATGATCTTCAGGGCTTTGTTTTGAATAGTCTGTAAAGTCTTATGATGTGTTTCAGCTAGGTTAGAAGCCCAGGCTGAGCTTGCGTATTCCATCACTGATCTTATATATTGTTTATATACTGTGGTGGTAGTTTCTTTGTTGTGTCCAAATTTTGTGTGAGCAAGTGACCTGAGGGCGTTAAGTCTGGGTGTCAGTTTCTTTTTAATGTTTGTGGTGTGCTGTTTGAATGTCATATGAGTATCATATGTTACTCCTAGCATTTTGGGTGTGTGTGTATGTGTTAGGGGTGTGTTGTTTATGGTGAGTTGAGGGATGTATTCATGTTCTCCTGTCCAACTTGTGAGCAGGGTTGCGGTGGATTTGGCTGGGGCTAGATTAAGTCTGCTTGTAGTGCACCAGCCATATAGTGTGTTGAGATAGGGTTGAAGGAGATCTGTTGCTCTTTTTGGGTCATGGTGTGTGCATGTGAGTGTTATGTCATCTGCATAGGAGGCTAAGTTTATTTGGGGCGTATTGGGTGTAGTTATATCGTGCATGTACAGACTGAAGAGTGCGGGCGATAGGACGGATCCATGTGGGACTCCGTTTGGAAAGTTTCTGATTTTAGATGACTGACCGGCAAAAGATACGTGTGCACATCTGCCTGCTAGGAAGTTGGCCAGCCACCTTTTTGTGTTGTTGTGCATGTTTGTGTTGTAGATTTTGTTTGTTAGGTTGTGGCGGGGGATGGCATCGAAGGCTTTACTAATGTCGAGTGTGGCTAATAGTGATCTGTGTGGTGGTCTAGCTGAGTTGATGCCGTCGAAAGCTCTTTGTGTAAGGTCTGTGAGAAGAGTGTTTGTGGAGTGCAGTGGCCTAAAGCCATGTTGTGTTGGAGCTAGGGGTAGGTCAGGTGTAATTAGTTGTAATACTAGGCGTTCCATGACTTTGGAGGGGGAGCAAAGGAGTGTGATGGGGCGGTGCGAGGAGGGTAGCGTGGGGTCTTTGTTGGGTTTGGGGAATGTGATGATGATACCATGCTTCCAAATGTCTGGTATTGTGTTGTGTGAATAGCTGTAGTTTGATATTTTAGTGAGTGCTTGTATGCCTTGTGGTCCCAGGTGTCTGAGGTGTATGTTGCTTATGTTGTCTAGGCCACAGGCGGGTGAGTGCTTGAGATTGTTGATGATATGCTTTGTCTGGCGATTGGTGAAGGGTGTATAGTCAGGGTCTGTGGGGAATTGTCTCTTGCGTCAGATGACACGTCGGTCGTCTTTGTGATATATCATGTTATGGTCATATACTGTAGGTGTGTGCTTGGAATTGAGATGAACAGACGGTGTTGAAACTGCAGGGTCTGTGGTAAGAGATTGTGGTCAGGTGAACGAGGCTTAATAGCCAGAAAAGAATACTGATTGTAAGCATGGTTTGAGAACTGGCCTGAAGAAGCAAGCTATCTGCGAAACTTTGTCAATACAGTGTTCCTCCTCAAATGGTGTATCTTTTCATTGAATTATATAACATTATATATAAACATATATATATATATATATATATATATATATATATATATATATATATATATATATATATGCGTTCTGCCTAATGTTTACTCTATAATTACCAGTTTACTGTTTACCGGAAGTTATGTGTTCGACTCCGTTTGTTTGCCTAGGCCTATCTGTAAACAAGATATCTAGAACAAAATAATTGCCTGAATTTTATGAAGGTTTGTGGGAAAATAAGATATGCAGCAAGGAATAAGTTATTCTCTTTATAAGGCTATCTGGAGATTTTCACGACATATGGTGGGCAGATAGAATAAATTATGCACCATTGGAGAAGTTATTCAATATAGGAGGCGAGCCGGAATATATCCCGTAACCCAGATCCAGAATATGTTTTAGGACATTAATATTAATGATATAGAACCAGCCAGTATAGGCGGAGGTATGCTCTCTACCAAGTGCCGTCTAGCTTACTTATATATCCTGTAAGCCTATATCCTACAGTATATCTAACCTTGTCTTTGTCTAAACCTTGTCTATTTAAAACAAGTAGGCTTATTGTATACAAATTATGTTCTCCGAAGTAAGGTAATCGTAGGATAGATTTAGGAAAGAATAGTTAGGGAAGATTGAGTAGAACTGTTAACACATATATAGCTGGCCGCCACGTTCTAAACACAACGTATTATACGAAGAAAAGAACTATACGGATAAAGGAAATGGACAATAGGTAATATTAAATAAAAATACATTAATAATATACGTGAGAATGGAAGTGAATTACAGAATATTAATAACATTTGGTCGCAACTCTTATAACACATAAATAAACATAACAAGGCAAATAAAACAAAATACACTAACATATAATGTAGAAGTGTAGGTGCTATTAGATAACTTGTATAATTTGGTAGAGATAGGGAGAGGGCTATCATATATATGTGGGTATTTTATTGATAATATGAGAGAGAGAGAGAGAGAGAGAGAAGCGGAGAGAGAGGTGTGGAATTTTAGTTTAGAGGAAGAAAGTGGGGGTAAGGTAACTACCGTACTATCCTGCTTCTACACCCTCCTACTCTGCCCTCTCTAACACCCCCCTCAGCCCCCTGTCCCTCTCCTTCCTCTGGCTGGCATCCAGGCTCAAGGGGTACCAAGCAAAAGACAATCAAATTTAGTTGACGCGTTCACGTGGGGGTCCATGAATTTTTATAAGTGACTGTACCACTATACGGGGGGCGATACCACTCTGCTTACGCAGAGTTGATAAACTAGAGGCTATACTAAACAAAGCTACAAGATGGCTCAGACGTGATTACAGACACACTATATCTGTCACTTTGCTCAAACAAGACATTTAGACTAAACCCACTTGTAAAAAGAAGACAAATACAGGCAACAAATGTTATAAAATAAAATCACTCACAATTTAGTAGAAATAGACAAAGAATCATATTTACACCCTACAAGTATACGATTTACGAGACGCAGCCACAACCTAAAATATCACACCTATCAAGCAAGCACGGACATACTAGACACTCATTTCTCCCCACAGCATCCAAGAGTGAAATCCCCTCCCATTTAATATAGTAAATAGTCCCACTCTGATTCTTTTAGAACTAGGGTCACCAGTAATTATATCCCTAATCCTAAATCCTTCTCCTGATCCTCACCCTAATCATTAACCCTCATGCACAACCCCCTCACATAATGCCGCCCAAGAGTGGCCCTCTGCGGGTCCCAGAAGCTGGGTGTTTCATTATCCCTGCAGTTTCTTGCTCTGTACAGGGGCACAGTGCGTCCATATATTGAGTATTGTTCGCATGTGTGGGGAGGTTCCTCTGATATATAATTTGTAGACAAAGTAGAAAAGAAAGCCTTTCGTCTCTCCTGTCCACTCACCAATTCTCTGTAATCTTTTTTTCTTTGCCGCAATGTTGCATCTCTCTCGCTATTCTACCGCTATTACAATAATCAATGTTCCTCAGAGCTCTCCGAGTATACCACCTCCTCTATGTAGAGCCAGTCTTGCAGCACAATCCCATCCCTACTTTGTGCAACTCTCCAACCCAAGAGTGAAACGATATTCCCAAGCTTTCTTCTATTCAACAGCTGAGCTCTGGAACTCTCTCCCTGAATACATCTTTCCCTCATCCTATGACTTACATTGCTTCAAACTCCGTGTGTCCAGGCATTTTGGCTCGAACATTCCTTGATTTTGGCCCCGTCACTTTTTCAACTCTGGGGGAGGCCCTCATCACAGGCATTTTTTCCTTTTGTCTCCCTCATCACAGGCATTTTTGCCTTTTGTCTCCCTCATTCACATAGAAAAAACCCGTAAACGTAAAAGTAAAGACGCCCAGGCAAAGTAAGAATGCGTAATAATTAGTCTCAGGACTCCAAAGTATTCGTGAGACAATTTCAATTATATATGATTGGGTAATTTCATAGTAGAAATATTCTTCTACGTAATATAAATACCTGTTACAGTCTGAGAAGAGTAAGAGTAGATGAGGAATTTGGAAGGAATCTGAGTGTAAAATAGAGGGAGTGTAAGAAACTGTTCTGGAAAGAAGTCAAGAGAGTTAGGGAAGGTAGCAAGGGAAACAGTAAGGGTGTGAAAGATAAGCATGGGAGAATGCTAGCCGAGAAGCAAGAGCGAGTCGAAAGATGGAGGGAGTACTTCAACGAGTTGCTAAACGTAAGGAATTGAGCGCCAGCACACATAGTTGGATGGGGTATGGGAGGGAGAAGAGGAGAAGTAGTGGAGGAGGAGGTGGGGATCAGGAGGTCAGAAGTGTGGGAAGCCATGAAAAGAGTGAAGTTGGGGAAAGCACCAGGAACAGATGGAGTGTGTGGGGAAATGTTGAGGTATGATGGTGAGATAGTGATCGAATGGGTTTAGAAAATGTACAAACTAGCATGGGAGAAGGGAAGTGCACCTGATGACTGGAAGACAGGCATAATAGTCCCCCTATATAAGGGTAAAGGAGATAGAGGAGTGTGTGGTAACCACCGAGGAATATGTTTTCTAAGCGTAGTAGGGAAGGTGTACAGTAGGGTAGTGATTGAGAGAGTGAGAGCGAGAACGGAGAAATGGATAGGTGACGAGCAGGGCAGTTTTAGGAAGGGAAGAGGATGTGTAGATCAGATTTTTACCCTGAATTGTGTATGTTGCCTTTATGGACTTGGAGAAGGCCTGTGACAGAGTGGATAGAGAAGGTATGGGGAAAGTACTGAAAATATACGGAGTAGATGGCAAGTTGCTGAAAGCAGTGAAGAGCGTGTACGAGGGTGCAAAGGCGGCAGTACGTGTGGAGAATGAGCAGAGCGAGTTCTTTGACCTGAATGTTGGATTGAAACAGGGGTGTGTGATGTCTCTGTGGTTGTTTAGTGTATATATGGATGGAGTCATGAAAGAGATACAGGGAAGAGCAGTGGATGTTGGTGTATCGCTGATAAGGGAGGGAAATGAGTGGAAGCTACCTGTAGGCTACTGCTGTTTGCTGATGATACAGTTCTGATGAGCGATAATGAATGGGAGTTGCAGGGTCTGGTAAATGTGTTTGGAACAGTGTGTGAAAAACGGAATCTGAAGGTAAATGCGGGGAAGAGCAAGGTTATGGTCTTCGAGAGGGGTGAAGCCCAGAGTGTGAGGTGAACTGAACGGTCAGGCTATGGAAATTGTCAGCTCATTTAAGTATCTGGGCAGTGTGTTTAGTAAAGATGGGACTATGAATGAAGAAGTGCGGGAGAGGGTGCAACAGGGGAAGAGGGTTGTAGGAACGTTGAAAGCAGTAACAAGAAATAGGGTGGTCAGTATGGATGTGAAGAAGCCCTTGCATGACAGTGTGGTAATCCCGACACTGACTTACGGAAGCGAAGCATGGACGTTCGAGAAGAGACTCGGACCAAGAGTGAGAGCGGTGGAAATGAGTTACTTAAGAAGTGCGTGGGGAGTTACATGGAGGGATAGACAGACGCATGAGGAAGTAAGAAGGAGGTGTGGTGTGGAAGTAGATGTGCTGGAAAGTGTGAAAAGGAACAACTTGAGATGGTTCGGCCATATGGAACGTATGGAAAGCGAGAGAATGACTAAGAAGGTGTACGAGAGCGAGGTGGAAGGACAGAGAGGGAGAGGTAGACCGAACGAGAGGTGGAAGGATGGAGTGAGGAAGTATATGGATGAAGGCGGTGCTGGTTGGGAGGAGGGGCGTCGACTGACTGGGGACAGAGGTGCATGGGGGCGGTTCGTTCGTGGCCACCCCTTCGGGGATCACGGCGTCAGGCAATAGATAGATAGATAGACCCCAAATCCAAATTCGATATTAACACTAATCAGTGTAAGAACTCAACGAACTACTTCCCATACATATATAAAGTGAAGATTGCAGTGTTACTTGTAATATCTGATTATTGATATATAAGAGTAAAATCTCATTTTGAAATATGTTATTCGTGAGTAAATAATGCGATGTTTTGTACTATTTGTAAAACTCACCTTGTGTTTGTATTGTATATGTGTATTGCACTCCTGATTTCTCCTCGTTAGAAGAATCCACAATATTAATAAGGAGTTTCAATTCTACCTGAAACAGCTTCGAATATTTGAGTATTTGCGTGATTGTATAGGCTACACCTTGAAATGATAAAACCCGAGGGCGAACGTTAACTAGTGGGTCCGAGTAGTATGATCATGTAGGTCGAGCCGTTTCTCAAAATACTTCGTCAGAGTATCAAAATTGCAGCTCCAAAACTAGTATAGACATTCCTGTCCACGACTGTACATATAGTGATTATAAATGAATAGGTAATGATAACAAAGGACTGGGGTTCTCGAAAAGAGGCTCCAGTCTTGACGTTCTTCCTGAGGTATGCTGACTTAATAATCCAATAGGGTTGATATCCTACAAAGTCCTATTATTATGATAACCATATAATAATAATAATAATAATAGTGTGCCCTCCCATTTTCGTTTCCGATAATATTGTCGTCTCTAGGGATGTGTCTCATCAGTAGTATATGTCGCCATTTCCTCCTTTTTTCCTTCGTTATTTTTCTGAACCCCCTTCTCCTTCATGCTTAGCCCCATTAGTTTTCACATTTCAATACTTTCGCCCATTTTGTTGTCAACATTGAGACCTTTCGTGCCATTTAGGTGTCTATTTTTTTCCTGGCGAGCGATAGCGAGCATATAATTTAGGAGGAACCGGCCTTCGGCCTCCACATTTTTCTACCAAAAATTTTACACATTTATATCGAAGGGGGGTCTTTGGGATGGCGTTTTTTAAGCTTGATAGAGGTCCAGTGAGCAAGCTAAAACAAATATATATACCGTTAATGATTAAAAATGAATAAAGAATTAAAATAACATTCCTTAATAGTCTTTGAGACTCAAAGCCTCAAGAGTCATGACGAACTGTGAGCGAGACAAGTGAATTGAGGAAGTGAAATATGGATTGTTTGGTAACCATTCTACACCAACCAGCGACATGGCGAGGATCATAATGGTCAGTAATAAAATCTCAACATTACCCTCTTATATTGACCAAGGATTGGAGTTCTCGAAAAGGGGCTCTAGTCCTGACTCGATTCTTGACTTGCTGGATTAATAATCCAGAAGGGTTGACAGCCTCTGAAGTCCTATTTTAACTAATTAACCTCTTATAGATTATATTTCAACATTAAGTGAGCTATTTGCATGGTGTTCTAGTTATATATTCTACTTGTACTGTACAGAAACAATTTATATACGAGGACTACTTCAATTTCTCGCTTTTTTAATATACCAATCGACAGGAATTTTATGGGTATTGGCCGCCTAGTGACTTGAATATATAATTATCTATTATAACTTTTGGGTATTCTGAAGAACAACAACTCCTCGATTACGGAGTTCCTCCCGTATGGAATTATTTGTTTTAGGTCTTACTGTTATGCCCTGTTTTTCTACAGGATTAACTTGGTCAATGTGGGCTCTATTTGACTGGGTATATAAGGCTGCATGCACAATACAAGGTATGAGGAATAGAGAACACAAAATAAACACACGGTAACACGACACACGTTCACTTTTATTGTAGTAAGTGAATAAAGAGCATGGAAAGATAGTAATTCTCGTACAAAACAAATAATAGAAAGGAACTACTAGCATTAGTGGATCTGGATGGAGCCTAGTCTCCCACTTCCAACGTTCAGGTATACTCTTCTGATCACGGGTTTAGTTAGCAAGTTTTATTATACTGGAAGACCTCAATATATTCATGTATTCAATTTCACTGATTAGATCTCTTACTGGCTGGTCGCATGCCTAAGTAGCAGCTCACAGTTAGAATTAGACACACGTATATTTTAGAACACGGAATCTCTAGTAACCTCATGGGGGTACTGATCTAAGGTTTATATTCTTATGGCAGAAATACGTAGAACACAAATCAGTGGGCGAACGTTAGATATCACTAGGGTTTTAATATCTGAATAAGGTAATTACGAGAGTCAATGTCGCCTGTTAATTAATGAACACTGATACGCTTAGTACGTCCCAAATGGAATGGTTAAATATGAGTTACACTGGGCAAGGTTCTAGCCACTTCGTAGAAAAAGTTAATGAGTGAATGTCGAACTGGTACTATAACACTTAGTACTAGCAACATGAAACTTGAATAGTATTTGTTGGTCTGGTCCTGCTTATCTTGCTTCCGGTGATGTTGGGGGCTAACGACTGGTTCCTCGGCCGTCCAGGTGGTCCAAAATGTAGGAAGTTCTCAAGTCGGACCTCTTGACGATCGGTGCTGGCTACACACTTATATACCCACTAATTTGTGTGAAGGTTATAAGGTGCACGTTGGGACTTGTACATGGACAGCTCTTCTATTTAACTTCTGCCATGGAGTCTGCCGGCTCGGGAATCTCTCAACTCAGGAACAACACAAGGGCAGAGCTAGAGGTTAACTTCAGGGTAGTGACCACTGGTTGGTGTCTAACTTTCAACTGATTTGACTGGGGGCGGGAGCTAGGTTTATAGGCTCGGTTCTGGACCCTGTAGACAATAGGGATCTCGAGTCTTATGGGCTTATTTGAGCTCTCAATAGATATGGGGACTAGGTAAGATGGTGATTACTGTTGTGGCACATGGCTATAGGAAGCCTTAGTTCAATGTTATTTTAATACCACGAATTTTGTTGATATATTTAAAGATAAATATTGAATATATATGCTATAAATATCATAAGAAAATTTGTTTTAACCCTCGGCAAAACCTAATAAAAAAGTATGGTACTAACATTTATTTTTCGTAACAAGGTTGTCAATACGGTACTTCCAGTTATGGATAGCTCTAAAGATCATATGAAAATGTGTTAAACCCTCGGAAAAACTTAATATAAAAGTATGGTATCAAATTTAATTTTCGTAACAAGGTTGTCAATACGGTACTTTCCCGTTATCAATGTATAATCAAAGCTGAATATTGCAGAGTAAACACCGTAGACTTCATCGACTTTCTTTCACCTTCGTATAATCGACAGCCAATGTTTTTGTTTTTTTTACTAAGGGATTAGTACTCAACCAGCGGGGGTGTGGGGGCAGCAGCCCCCACCCATAATACTAGGTTAGGTTAGGTAAAGTTGTTAGGTTAGGCTAATGTCTTTCCAAATCACTATCGGGGGCGTGTCTCAACATCGATCAATAGGCCTAATGGGGAAAATAGGTTTTCCCGAGATTTCTAATTAATTGCAAACACTATATATTGATGCAAATGAACAATTTGTTTTATAAAAAACACTCGGAAAATTCGTGGTATTAAAATAAAAAAATTCCGAAGCCTTCAATTTGTGATATAACTGAGCCTTAGTAAAAGGTACTATTTTGGCTATACTGGAAGTATTTATGGAAGGGAGACTGGATCTACTTTGCGGGGAGGACTGGGACAGCTGTGATCGGGGCGTCTTTCTTATATTGCTCAGTCTTCGTTCTATTGCATAGCTGAGGTGCTAATTTGACTATCCAAGTATGCAAAACAGGTGGATGGGTTATTGTGGTTACAGAGAAGTGAGTAAGGGGGTTAGACATGCATGGTTAGTTCATTGATAGGAAGAATTCCTAGGCTACCTGGCAATGACCTGGAAGTCAAAACAGGGGTCAGGTATACCTCTGCGGGGGTGGGGGTCTCCCTCCTCGGGTGGGTAAAAAGGGGTAGCCGGGCGCTCTCCCTCTGGGATGGTCGTCCGGCCGCTGTGGCTAGGGGCTTGCCATATCACCAGTGTTTGTAATAACCCTCTGTTTATGAGACGGATGTGGGTGTTCTTAATATCAAAACCGAAGGTGCCTTGGCTAGCTGGGTGTAATCGGTTGGCTGTTAATTGCATGGCTTGCTGGATGTGGTGGAGACTGGTTGCTAACTCTGCCACATTTATCTGGAAGTATGGCAATAGAAATTAATTACTGGCGAGGCGGCGAGCCTCGCACCGACGACCATGGGGTGCAGGGTTGTGAATGGGTTGTAAGAGAATAGATGGCATGCAAGGGGTTAGTAAAGTTCTAATGTTGTTCTGGCCTACTAAGTGAATGTGGGCTGGATAGGAGTATATATATAAAAGGTTGGAGAGCGTTAGCAACGGAAAAATCAAGGATCTTCAAGAGGTATGAGAGAGAGGCTAGGTCGGACAAGAGTCGAGAAGCGCGGGTATCTTAATGAGAGGGGGGGAAGCTCAGGGGGCTACAGGGAAATTTGACCCTAAGGTCTCTGGGCGTGGGGGTGGCATTAGGCTACAATTGATATTGGAGTTTGAAAGGACAGTGAAAGTACGTTAGCCAAATGCTACCGGGGGATGCAAATACGGGGGGGTATATGAGTCTGGAAAAGATAGAATCATGTGGACTGTGGGGCGGTGGGGGAGAAGGAGGTTAACTGTAGGTGTGTGCTTGACTGTGGATAAAGTAGGGAAAACATGGTGTATTATTACTCGTCAATACGAGGGATTATGGACCTATTATTTGACACAATTTCTTGTACGTCTAGGTGTCCCTAGGAACTGCGTTTTCTATGAAATATAGACCAAAGGAAAGCGGCAGTTCGTAGGGGTACTGCATCATTGTTTCGAGGTACTATGATAGATACTGGTAACAAAGGTTATCTATACAATCTCTGGTTGGGGTAAGAATTACGTTACAGCATGGTGGCTAACATCTGTAGTCATGGCTGTCTAAGTCTTATGGGGGCAATGGTTCTATATCTTGGTGTACCCGTGGGTATCTTAATTTCTTATGAGTTTGGACATGTGGTTTCTTTTTAACATCTACTTCTCGGATGTAAGAACATACATAGATATATGGCTGTCGGATTTGTTGGCGTTGGCTCAACTTAGGGACAGGGCATGGGTGTTTTTAATATGAATGTATATTCTTGTTCACCATCGTGTAGGTAAACTCGGGCGGGTAAGAGTTGTAGGACACGAAGTAATATGGCGTAGTGTGGACTGTGGATACGAAGGAGGTAAGTGGAAGACGTATGACAATTGTGGAAAAGTAAATGGAAAAAGGTGAATACAATGGCGGATAAAGATACTTAACCTAAGGATTGAATACATAGATTTTATGGGCGATGAGTCTTCAGAAACTTAGTCTGGCAAGACAAGATAATGTTAACATTAATAATTAAACTAAGGATTGTTCGCTGATGACACAGCATTGGTGGCGGATTCTGATGAGAAACTGCAGCGGGTAGTCAAAGAGTTTGGTGTGGTTTGTGGAAGGAGGAAACTGAAGGTGAACGTCAATAAAAGTAAAGTAATGGTGTGTAATAGGGGAGAGCATAGGGTGAATCTAGATGTGAGGCTGGATGGGGAAATATTGGAACAAGTAGAGTGTTTTAAATATCTAGGAGGAACAATAAGCAGGAGTGGAGGTATGGAAGTGGAGGTAAAACAGAGAGTGTGTGAAGGAAGGAAGGTTTTCGGAGCAATGGGAAGTATGTGGAAGACGAGAAATCTCGGAGTGAAAGTAAAAAGTGCACTGTATCAAGGAATTGTTGTGCCAACAGTGATGTATGGGGCTGAGACATGGGCTCTGAAGAAAAAGGAGAAAAGAGGGCTGGATGTGATGGAGATGAGCTGCTTGAGGAGTATGTGTGGAGTTACTCGTAGAGACAGATTGAGAAATGAAGAGATACGTAGGAGAGTGGGGCAGCAGGAACATTTGTCAGCCAGAGTGGACAGAAGGGTGCTGAGCTGGTATGGTCATGTTGAACGAATGGGAGATGAAAGGCTTACAAAGAGAATATGTGAGTCAGGTACAAGGGGAGATAGAAGGGCAGGAAGACCCCCATTGAGATGGAGAGACTGTGTAAGAAAGGCTTTGGATGATAGAGGAATGACTATAGATCAGGCAGGGGAAGTGGTGGTGGACAGGAGTGAATGGAGAATGCTTGTGAATAGTTGAGTGAACACGTGGTCATTTGGAGTAAGGGGTCGGGCGCAAGTTGGACTAGATAATAGTCCATCAGGCGCCTGGCCCGGGGAGACGATTAATATGAAGGGTGTGCCTGGAAGTGTGGTGGGAGGGCTTGTCGCTTTGGCTCCGCTGCATGTCTGCCTGCCGAGATCGGAACCTCTCCTGGTGGTCAGGGGCCGGGGGAGTGCTGGAGCGACCTTGGTAACCCTGGTCTCTGGGTCTTCTCCTGGGTGACCTGGATGTGTGAGAGTTTGTGTTTTTTATCTGTGTTTATTTTTTGTTTTATGTTGTTTTTGTGTTTTCCCCGTTCTTGCTCTGTCTTGAGTCGGCTACCCCCAAAATGGGGATTGGGCCTGAGCATATAGATAGATAGATAGATAGAAGGATTGAATACATAGATTTATGGGGCGATGGGTCTTCAGAAACTTAGTCTGGCAAGACAAGATATGTTAGGGAATGTTAATATTAATATGTAACCTAAGGATTGAATACATCGATGAACGACGACATTATAGTCGTCGTCCTAATAAGGTGATGAAAACTGGTTGATCTGCACTTGGCACAATACGACATTAGGACAGTGCCGCTATGTCGTATCAATACTGGTGGCAGTTAATATTATAGAGACTCTTAGTTACTAGAGGAACAATGCAAGGGGGCGACTGAGCACGGGTTACATATATCTATACTTTTCATGGAAATTGATATACGAGGTCTAGGGACAGGCGTGGGTGTTTTAACTTCTAAGATATATAATATCTACTTCTCGGATGTAAGAACATACATAGATATGGCTGTCTGCTTTGTTGGCATTGGCTCAACCTGGGGACAGGGCATGGGTGTTTTTAATATGAATGTATATTCCTGTTCATCATCATTGTAGTTAGAAGTGTAGGACACGAGGGGGTAGTGTACGTGAGGTGTGGAAAAATGGTCAGTTTAGAAGGGGTAGGTAGGTGCGGCCTGGAGCTGCTTAGCCCTGCGGGCTTGGGCCTGTCTGAATTGGCTGGCTCGGTCAGCTGGTCCTTTCGTTCTGTGGACCTTTCTTTCGGGTGTTTCTGTGTGGTGTTCGTTCGTGGCTTCTGTGGTGGGCTTCTCATTCTGGGGCATTTTACTTCCCTCTCCTTCATTATAGGCTCGTCCCCGAGCCTCAAGGGTGAAGTAAAAAGAAGCATAGTTATGGTGGGTCATTTTGAGGGTATTTAAAAGTTTCCACCAAGCAAGAGAGCGACGGTCAGGTTTCTTTTGTAGGTCAATGTATACCTGTAAGAATGTGTCCTCTGTGTTGTGACGGGCGGTTGCCCGGGCTTGATGTGGGCGTTGTAGACGTAAGTGTCCAGTGGGGGTTTTTACTTTAACCTTTCGTATGAATGGTTTGTAGTTTTCCCCCGCGGGGGTCGGAGTGAGGTGTGTGGGATTGACTGGAGGTCTGTTTAGTGTGGTGAATGGGTTACTAATCGACGGGGGATTAACGTCTGACAACAGAGCTGGGGATGAAGGGGGAACATGAGTCTGGATTTGTTTTGGTGTTCTTGGGCGGTGTTGTAGGCTGGCAAAATCTAGTGAGGCAATGCGCAAGATAGGTTTAGGTAAGTTGTGTGACGGAGGTGTGTGAGAAGGAAGGGGTGTGTGTGTTGTGTGGCTTGGGTCTTTAGTGTCGGAACGGGGTGTTATTTTTATCTCACCGTCTTTAAATCTGATGGGTCTGTTGATTATTCTACCTCGGGCGGTTCTGGTGGGAAGGTAGAAGTTTGTCGTGGGACTTGAGTCGCTCGACGATGTTTTATATTGAGGGGAGGAACGTTTTACAGGTAAAGGACATGTGGGGGTTCTCTCAGGGGTGACTTTGTGGGGAGATTCCTTAGAGGGGGGTTGGTTGGGGGTTCGGTGAGATGAGGAGGTTGGTCGATGTGTGGGTGGGGTGGTGGGGATCGTGGAGGGGAAAGGGGCGGATGCGGGGGGGGGGGCTAGACGGGTGGGTAGGGGGTGTGGATTTAAGTTGGGGGGTTGGGGGTAGGGACGTGTGTGGGGTGTGTCGTTTGGTGAGGTTGGTGATTTGCTGGTGGTGGAAGTGGGCAGTTTGGTGGGGGTTGAGAGGGGATGAGGTTGAAGAGGAAGGTATGTGTTTTCTGGGGGGGGTGGGGGTTGTTACTTCTGGGCTATAGTTAGAGGGTTTATGGTGTTTAGGGGTGATTATTCGTCTTCTTTCCCTTTGTGGAGGAGAAGTCGACGAAGAAGAAGAGGAGGAGGTTAGTGGTTTGGCAGCCCTACGGAATTTGGTTAGCAGGGTGTGTTTCCTGGAGGTTTTAAAAAGTTTTTGTCGTGGGCGTAGGTTGTAGCGTGAGGCTACTGAGGTAGATTGTGTGGTGTGTTTGGGTGTGTACTTGGTTTTGGGTAGGGTGTGTGGTTTTCTTAGTGTGGTGCCTGGGGAAGGTATGTCAGGGCTAGACGGCAGAATTTCTGTTGTGGTCGGGGTTATGGGGGGAGGCTTTCGTATTTGGATAAGTGGGGGAGGTACTTGATTATCAGAAGTGAACGAAGGTGTCATGGTGGAAGAGGGTGTGATAGTGGGGGCTTGGGGTTTGTGGAGGTTAGTTCGGGGGGTATGTTGAGGAATGATCTGTCTGTTCGGTGTCGGAGGGCTTAGGTCCTTAGGGGTTTGTGTGGGGATTTTTATAGCTGGAGTGTATGGTGTAATAGGGATGTTTAATTCTGGTTCAGCCGTGTGGGGAGGGGTATTGTCTTGTGGTTGGAGGGGTTTAAACGCTCGGACGAATCTAGTGCGGAACGTGAGAGTCACGCCGTGATAGTCGATGGTGACTTGATAGGCGTCTGGGACTTGTGTGATGGTGTAGGGCCCGACATAGCGAGGGCCTAACTTGTTGGTGATAGGGAGGTTGGCTACCATTACGGTGTCATGGATGGCGAAAGGGTTTTTGTCATTGGTGTTATCAGTTTTGGTGTCCTGACAGGTTTGGGCGGTATGGAGGGTGTTTTGCAGATGTTGCAATGGGTCAATTGTGGAGGTGGTGGAGGGAAGGTGAGCGTGGTGGTGGAACGGGAGTAACAGGGGGGGTACGCCGTAAACACGTTCATGAGGGGAAATACCGTCTTCTCGGGGACAGGTGTTCATGCCCCATTGTATAATTTTTAGTTGTGATGGCCAGTCTGTGGTGTTAAAAGCAATCATTTTTGTTCGCAACTGATTGTTGATGGTGCGATGGCTGTGTTCGCATATCGAATTTCCTTGAGGCCAGTATGGGGATGAGTGTTTAATCTTAATGCCACATTGTTGGGTGAACTGTTGCCAAACGTGTCCACTAAACTCGGGGGCATTGTCGGATAGAAGAGCAAGGGGCAGACCGAATATAGGGAATACTTCTGTGGCAAGCAGTGTGGCGACTGTGGTGGCTGTGTGGTCTTTAGCTGGGCAGGCTACTAAAAATTTTGATTAGACGTCCACAAATGTGACGATATAGCGCTTGCCAGCGTAAGGAGGAAACGGGCCCATGATGTCGAGGGATAGGACTTGGAACGGTTTGGTAGCCGACAAGGTACCAGCTGGGCCTGGGGTGTGTGATCTATCCTTTCCCAATAAACACGGTTTGCAGGATTCTGTCACTCGTTGTGCAATTTTGGAGGGGTTGGGGGTCCAGTATTGGTCTGTGAAGACTTTTAACATCTTCTTTTGTCCAAGGTGTATGCCGTTTCCCTCGTGGATGGCAATCATGTAGTCATGGACAATGGTGGGGTCCAAGATTATGTGACCAGTGTCTGTGGCAAGTTGATCTCCCCAGTGAGTCAGTCCCCTGAAGACATTTAACGGTATCCAGGGGGGTCTGATTCTTGCTTCCCAAGATTGAATTAGGGGGGGGGGGGGGGGGGAATTATGTCGGGGGGTGGGGGTAGATACCAACTCAGTGTTTTGTAAGGCGGCTAGGTTGGTGGGGGGGTCTTTTGGTACTGGCAAACGTGACAGGGCGTCTGCATTGGTATGGAGTTTGCCTGGACGATATTGTATGGTAAAGTCGTAGTCCTCTAGTGTCTCCCTCCAACGTACAAAAATGGCTGAGTTGGTTTCGCACCTACGCAGCCATTGTAAAGATTGATGGTCGGTAATTATGTCGAGTTTTGCGCCCAACACAAATGACCGGAAGTAGCTGAGTGCCCAAATGATCCCTAAGCACTCTCTCTTGGTGGCTGCGTAATTCTGTTGTGTTTGGGTGAGGGTGGAGCTGGCATACGCTATCACATGTTCCTCTCCGTCTCTGACTTTAGCTAAAACTGCACCCATGGCGTACAGGGATACGTCGGTATAAAGACGGAAAGGTTTTTGGTAGTCAGGGAAAGCGACAATCGGGGCTTGGATTAGCTTTTGTTTCAAAGTGTTAAACGCGAGGTCTCTTTCAGGTGAACGGGGTGTCTTTGTGGGTGAGTTGGTGGAGGGGTCTGGCTATGGTGGCAAAGTTGGGGACGAAACGTCTGTAGTATGTGGCTAAACCTAGAAACGAACGTACTCCTTTAACAGTGGTGGGTGGGGGTTGGTTTTGTATGGCTTGAAGTTTCTTTGGGTCTGGCGCAATACCATGTTCAGATATCACGTGTCCGAGGAAATCTACCTTCTTCCGGGCAATCTCGCACTTTGAGGGTTTTAATTTCAACCCGGCGGCTCGGATTCTTTGAAGGACTTGTCTCAACCTGAGGAGGTGTTCTTCCCAGGTTGGTGAGTACACAATAATATCGTCCAGATAGGCTAGGCAGGTTTCCCAGGTTAGGCCATGTAATACCTCTTCCATCAAACGGGAGAAAGTGGTGGGTCCGTTACAGAGGCCAAAAGGTAGGACGTTAAATTCATAGTGATGGCCACCACTAGTGGAAAATGCTGTTTTCTTTTGGTCCTCGGCCTTGATAGGCACTTGCCAATACCCTGCTTGCAAGTCGAGGGTAGTGAACCATTTGGATCCGTGTAGGGAGTCAAGGGAATCGTCTATTCGGGGTAAGGGCGTAGCGTCTTTAATGGTTACGTCATTTAACCTCCTGTAATCGACGCAAAAACGGGTTGTCCCATCTTTCTTTTTGACTAAGACAACAGGGGAAGACCAGGGGCTAATGGACGGGGTGGCAATCCCGGCCTCTAACATTTCCTGAACTTGGCGTTCCTCTTCCTGACGTTGTATGGGGTTCTTTCTACGGGATGGTTGTCGTATGGGGGGGACTGTGGTGTTAATGATGTGTTGTTCTACATCAGTCTGTCCGATTTCGGTGGGTTGTTGGGCAAACACGTCACTGAATTCCAGCAGTAGGTCGTACATGCCGTTCTTTTGGTGGTCAGATAATGTCTCAGGGAGAGGGGGCAATTGGAGGCTGGTAGGGGTGTTGTTAAAATCTATGGGGAGGTCATCGAAAGTTTCGAGGTCTCCTATAATGAGACCTTTTGGTAGTGTCAGGGATTCTTCTGAGATATTTGCCACGAGAATGTGGTTGATGCGAGCGGAAATGATGGCGGGTTGTAAGAGGCAACGATGGGGGTTGGGGGACGTGGTAGTGGGGGAAAATATCATCTGCGTTTGGGGTATGGGCCGCAGATTCACCCATTTTTGATGGTGGGGGGGAATTTGGCATTTATCCTGAACTACAGCTGGGCTAATGATGGTGGGGGATTGACTGGCGAGCAGGTGCTTGCTACTTATAAGGGGGGCAAGGTCACTTTGGTGGGGGTCACGCGTGAGGGGGGGATTAACGGCGCGTGTGGGAGGATCAGTGGGGCGCGGTGTGAGGGGGTTAGAAAACGGGATTTGTTGGAGGGACTGCGGAGGGTTGGTGGGGGAAGCGTGAGGTATAGAATATGGGTTATTGGTGGAGGACTGATGTAAGGATTTGTGGTTGTTAGAAGGACGAATTTGGGGAGCGTTGTCGGTGGCAGTGACGGTTTGTTTGGAGTTTATATGGATTTGGTGGTTTTGTTTGTCATGAGAGGGCGAGTCAAGTGTGGGGTTGTGAAGTTTTCTAGGGGTGTGAGTTGTGTGAGGGTGGAAGGGAGCTACTGACGGAAAACTGTCACAAGGGGGATTGGGGTGGGTGTGGACTAGCTGGGCATTTCTGGGGGCATGGTGGGAACATGGTTGTGTCCCTCGGTCGGCACGCGTGAGGGGGGGATTAACGGCGCGTGCGGGCGGTTCAGAGTGGTGAGAGGTGAGCGAGTTAGAAAACGGAATTTGTTGGGGGGACTGCGGAGGGTTGGTGGGAAAAACGTTAGGTGTCGAACATGGGTTATTGGTGGAGGACTGGTGTATTGATGTGGTGTTGTTAACAGGACGAACGTGGGGGACTTTCTTGGTGGCAGTCAAGGTCTGGTTAAAAGTGATGTGGGGCAGGTGGGTTTGTTTGCCATGAGAGGGTGAGTCAAGTGTGGGGTTGTGAATTTTTTTAGGGGTGTGAATTGTGTGGGGGGGCAAGGGAGCTACTGACGGAAAATTGTCACAAGGGAATTGTTGTGGGTTGTGGGATAGCTGAACATTTCTGGGGGCATGGGGGAAACATTGTTGGGTACATTGATCGGCATTTTCCCTGAAAACATGTGTGCATAAACATTGGATGGAATTATGGTTACATATATCAGAGTTTGTCCTGAAAACATGGGAGGATTTATCCGGGACAGAATTACGAGAATGGAGGGGATTACCGAGAGGGAGTTGCTTGGACTTATCTTCTTTCGTTGGTTGAGGCATTTGGTTACTGAATGGGGTCAGATTTTGAGGGGACTCAGAGCAAGGGGAGGATTTAGGAGTCACCTTAGTGCTAGCTGCAACTTGGTAACACTGACTCAGGGTTTGTTGAGGGGAAAGTTTTTTTTTTTTTTTTTTAATGGGTTTCTGCGTGATGGGTTTGTCAGAGGCTTTGGGTTGGAATTTTTTGAATGATATCAGCCTTTGGCCGCAGTCGACCTGGGCCTGGAGCTTTTGAAGAAGGTCAAGTCCAAGGAAACCATCATAATGTTTACAGTTGGAGGAAAATACTGTGAATGTGTGATAACAACGAGCATGAGGGGCAGGAGTGGTTACTGATAGGGGCAAAGTGTCTCTTAGGAGATTTAAGTAAGTATCAGCAGCTGAGATTAGTTCTGCTTTGGTGGTTAACAAAGGGCCAAATAGTCGGTGGTGTAGATCATAGTAATTTTTTAACAAACATGACTTGGCAGCTCCCATGTCGATTAACAAGCGGACAGGAATGTCCTTGATTTTGGCCATGTAATAAATGGGGCCAGTGCGGTCAGTTATGGCGTCCCCCGCCGAGGCCATCTTGGGCGGGGGTACTTTAAAAATCCTGGGAATCGGTATCTACCTCCTCCAGGGTTTCCTCGGTATCCTCTGAGGTCATGTTAGGGGCTATTTCTCCAGTGTGTCTTTCTTCCATCTCTTCCTCTTGTCCCAACTCCTCTTCATTTACAGAAATGCGAGGAGTAAAGGGGCGAGGTTTGGCAGAGTCACGAATTTGATGGAAAGCACACTGAGCATTACAGGCAGGGAAATCATAGGGGTTGATAATTACTAAGGTAGGGTTTTTACTTTGGTAGGTGTTGTAGTTCCTGTTCCGGTTGAAGATTCTGCGTGGCTGGGTAGGTTGGAACCGGGGTCTACTGGGTTGGGGCTTTCCCGAAGGGTAGGTGGGTCTGTTGTGGAAGGATGAGGCTGGATAGGCATTCTTGGAGTTTTGGTGGTCGGGTTGCTGCGGATGCGTGGGGAACCTCTTGATTGCAGCGATTTGGGTGGGTGCTTCTGTGCGCACGGCCAAAATACGTCGGATCGTGATGAGATCTTTTTTGTATCCGACGAAATCGTGCACACGGAAATGGTCTTTTACTGCTGAGGGCAATATAGACACAAGGTTGACCAGAATTTGCTGTTCTTGTTGGATTCTGGTCAACGTGGGGAAAGAAACTTTTATGTGTTGGGCAATCTTATTCACTGTGGCATCTAAATCGCCTTCGAATTTAGTGTCTTGGATACGGGTGTGGGCCACGAAAACGCCCAACGAAGGCTTAATGGCTTCTATCACTATTGGGCGAAATTCGTCCCAGGTGAGAGCAGGGTGCACTTGATAGGCAACCAGGGAAACGGCTTTTCCCAGGTGTGTTAATGTTACGGCTATTTTTTCTGCGTCCGTGGTATAAACTAGGTCAAGTATGGGTTTCAATATGTCCATGAATGTTTCGATCTCATAAGTTTCTCCATCATAATGGGGGATGGGAATGTGAGAACGGTGCACCATGATGTTATCGTGTTCTGGCTGTTCCAAACTTGCAATGTAATGCAACCTTTTATCAGAATCAAGAACCACCGCTGCCGCCAATGTTATGCCCTGTTTTTCTACAGGATTAACTTGGTCAATGTGGGCTCTATTTGACTGGGTATATAAGGCTGCATGCACAATACAAGGTATGAGGAATAGAGAACACAAAATAAATACACGGTAACACGACACACGTTCACGTTTATTGTAGTAAGTGAATAAAGAGCATGGAAAGATAGTAATTCTCGTACAAAACAAACAATAGAAAGGAACTACTAGCATTAGTGGATCTGGATGGAGCCTAGTCTCCCACTTCCAACGTTCAGGTATACTCTTCTGATCACGGGTTTAGTTAGCAAGTTTTATTATACTGGAAGACTTCAATATATTCATGTATTCAATTTCACTGATTAGATCTCTTACTGGCTGGTCGCGTGCCTAAGTAGCAGCTCACAGTTAGAATTAGACACGCGTATATTTTAGAACACGGAATCTCTAGTAACCTCATGGGGGTACTGATCTAAGGTTTATATTCTTATGGCAGAAATACGTAGAACACAAATCAGTGGGCGAACGTTAGATATCACTAGGGTTTTAATATCTGAATAAGGTAATTACGAGAGTCAATGTCGCCTGTTAATTAATGAACACTGATACGCTTAGTACGTCCCAAATGGAATGGTTAAATATGAGTTACACTGGGCAAGGTTATAGCCACTTCGTAGAAAAAGTTAATGAGTGAATGTCGAACTGGTACTATAACACTTAGTACTAGTAACATGAATCTTGAATAGTATTTGTGGGTCTGGTCCTGGTTATCTTGCTTCCGGTGATGTTGGGGGCTAACGACTGGTTCCTCGGCCGTCCAGGTGGTCCAAAATGTAGGAAGTTCTCAAGTCGGATCTCTTGACGATCGGTGCTGGCTACACACTTATATACCCACTAATTTGTGTGAAGGTTATAAGGTGCACGTTGGGACTTGTACATAGACAGCTCTTCTATTTAACTTCTGCCATGGAGTCTTCCGGCTCGGGAATCTCTCAACTCAGGAATAACACAAGGGCAGAGCTAGAGGTTAACTTCAGGGTAGTGACCACTGGTTGGTGTCTAACTTTCAACTGATTTGACTGGGAGCGGGAGCTAGGTTTATAGGCTCGGTTCTGGACCCTGTAGACAATAGGGATCTCGAGTTTTATGGACTTATTTGAGCTCTCAATAGATATGGGGACTAGGTAAGATGGTGATTACTGTTGTGGCACATGGCTATAGGAAGCCTTCAATTTGTGATATAACTGAGCCTTAGTAAAAGGTACTATTTTGGCTATACTGGAAGTATTTATGGAAGGGAGACTGGATCTACTTTGCGGGAGGACTGGGACAGCTGTGATAGGGGCGTCTTTCTTATATTGCTCAGTCTTCGTTCTATTGCATAGCTGAGGTGCTAATTTGACTATCCGAGTATGCAAAACAGGTGGATGGGTTATTGTGGTTACAGAGAAGTGAGTAAGGGGGTTAGACATGCATGGTTAGTTCATTGATAGGAAGAATTCCTAGGCTACCTGGCAATGACCCGGAAGTCAAAACAGGGGTCAGGTATACCTCCGCGGGGGTGGGGGTCTCCCTCCTCGGGTGGGTAAAAAGGGGTAGCCGGGCGCTCTCCCTCTGGGATGGTCGTCCGGCGGCTGTGGCTAGGGGCTTGCCATATCACCAGTGTTTGTAATAACCCTCTGTTTATGAGACAGATGTGGGTGTTCTTAATATCAAAACCGAAGGTGCCTTGGCTAGCTGGGTGTAATCGGTTGGCTGTTAATTGCATGGCTTGCTGGATGTGGTGGAGACTGGTTGCTAACTCTGCCACATTTATCTGGAAATATGGCTATAGAAATTAATTACTGGCGAGGCGGCGAGCCTCGCACCGACGACCATGGGGTGCAGGGTTGTGAAGGGGTTGTAAGAGAATAGATGGCATGCAAGGGGTTAGTAAAGTTCTAATGTTGTTCTGGCCTACTAAGTGAAGGTGGGCTGGATAGGAGTATATATATGAAAGGTTGGAGAGCGTTAGCAACGGAAAAATCAAGGATCTTCAAGAGGTATGAGAGAGAGGCTAGGTCGGACAAGAGTCGAGAAGCGCGGGTATCTTAATGAGAGGGGGGGAAGCTCAGGGAGCTACAGAGAAATTTGACCCTAAGGTCTCTGGGCGTGGGGGTGGCATTAGGCTACAATTGATATTGGAGTTTGAAAGGACAGTGAAAGTACGTTAGCCAAATGCTACCGGGGGATGCAAATACGGGGTGGTATATGAGTCTGGAAAAGATAGAATCATGTGGACTGTGGGGCGGTGGGGGAGAAGGAGGTTAACTGTAGGTGTGTGCATGACTGTGGATAAAGTAGGCAAAACATGGTGTATTATTACTCGTCAATACGAGGGGTTATGGACTTATTATTTGACACGATTTCTTGTATGTCTAGGTGTCCCTGCGAACTGCGTTTTCTATGAAATATAGACCAAAGGAAAGCGGCAGTTCGTAGGGGTACTGCGTTATTGTTTCGAGGTACTATGATAGATACTGGTAACAAAGGTTATCTATACAATCTCTGGTTGGGGTAAGAATTACGTTACAGCATGGTGGCTAACATCTGTAGTCATGGCTGTCTAAGTCTTATGGGGGCAATGGTTCTATATCTTGGTGTACCCGTGGGTATCTTAATTTCTTATGAGTTTGGACATGTGGTTTCTTTTTAACATCTACTTCTCGGATGTAAGAACATACATAGATATATGGCTGTCGGATTTGCTGGCGTTGGCTCAACTTAGGGACAGGGCATGGGTGTTTTTAATATGAATGTATATTCTTGTTCATCATCGTGTAGGTAGACTCGGGCGGGTAAGAGGTGTAGGACACGAAGTAATATGGCGTAGTGTGGACTGTGGATACGAAGGAGGTAAGTGGAAGACGTATGACAATTGTGGAAAAGTAAATGGAAAAAGGTGAACACAATGGCGGATAAAGATACTTAACCTAAGGATTGAATACATAGATTTTATGGGCGATGAGTCTTCAGAAACTTAGTCTGGCAAGACAAGATAATGTTAACATTAATACTTAAACTAAGGATTGAATACATAGATTTATGGGGCGATGGGTCTTCAGAAACTTAGTCTGGCAAGACAAGATATGTTAGGGAATGTTAATATTAATACGTAACCTAAGGATTGAATACATCGATGAACGACGACATTATAGTCGTCGTCCTAATAAGGTGATGAAAACTGGTTGATCTGCACTTGGCACAATACAACATTAGGACAGTGCCGCTATGTCGTATCAATACTGGTGGCAGTTAATATTATAGAGACTCTTAGTTACTAGAGGAACAATGCAAGGGGGCGACTGAGCACGGGTTACATATATCTATACTCGTCATGGAAATTGATATACGAGGTCTAGGGACAGGCGTGGGTGTTTTAACTTCTAAGATATATAATATCTACTTCTCGGATGTAAGAACATACATAGATATGGCTGTCTGCTTTGTTGGCATTGGCTCAACCTGGGGACAGGGCATGGGTGTTTTTAATATGAATGTATATTCCTGTTCATCATCATTGTAGTTAGAAGTGTAGGACACGAGGGGGTAGTGTACGTGAGGTGTGGAAAAATGGTCAGTTTAGAAGGGGTAGGTAGGTGCGGCCTGGAGCTGCTTAGCCCTGCGGGCTTGGGCCTGTCTGAATTGGCTGGCTCGGTCAGCTGGTCCTTTCGTTCTGTGGACCTTTCTTTCGGGTGTTTCTGTGTGGTGTTCGTTCGTGGCTTCTGTGGTGGGCTTCTCGTTCTGGGGCATTTTACTTACCTTACTCAGGGGACCTTACAGATGCGTGGATAAGTGCTACTTTTCTTATTTTGTCAATTTGATTTTCACTCCTATAAAATATTTCGGTTATTTTTGTACAGCCAATCCAGGACACTTTGTTTACATTCTAGCCTCTTTGGAGGCTCCTCCCCGATGTTTGGTAGCCAATCAGAGTGGAGCTTCAACTTACAAAACGTCAGTACATAATTATTTATTGGTACATTCCAGTTATCGACGGCCAAAGCTGAAAATTACAGATAAAATACCGTAGACTTCATTGACTTTTCATTTGGCGCCAGTCAATCTTTTATTGTTTTATTAATACCTAACCAGCGGGGATGTGGAGGCGGCAGCCCCGACACCTCCGCTGGGGGGGCAGCCCCCACCCATAATACTAGGATAGGTGGTTCAATATTAATTTAATACTACGAATTTTGTTGATATATTTGAAGATAAATATTGAATCTATTTGGGTATTATTCTATAATTGCACCTATACGAGCTAAACAAATTATTATTCTATTTAACAGGAAGGTACGACGAGGTAAGTGATGTGGTATAGGTGGCAATATGCGGAAATGGATAATCAGGGCATTCTGCCCCCCTCTTACCCCCTTACGAAAATCTACGGTTATTCACTCCACCCCAACTGGATTTCTACCGTTTTACCCAACCAGCGGGGGTGTGGGGGCGGCAGCCCCCACCCATAATACTAGGTTAGGTTAGGTAAGGTTGTTAGGTTAGGCTAATGTCTCTCTGAAACGTTGTAAATCCAAGGCACATCTAGATTGATAGACGTTTGTCAGAGGGGGCGGAATGCCCTTATAATCCATTTCCGCATATTGCCACCTATACCACATCACTTACCTCGTTGTACCTTCCTGTTAAATACAATTAAAATGCCCCAGAACGAGAAGCCCACCACAGAAGCCACGAACGAACACCACACAGAAACACCCAAAGGAAAGGTCCACAGAACGAAAGGACCAGCTGACCGAGCCAGCCAATTCAGACAGGCCCAAGCCCGCAGGGCTAAGCAGCTCCAGGCCGCACCTAGATACCCCTTCTAAACTGACCATTTTTCCACACCTCACGTACACTACCCCCTCGTGTCCTACACTCCTAACTACAAAGATGATGAACAGGAATATACATTCATATTAAAAACAACCATGCCCTGTCCCGACGTTGAGCCAATGCCAACACATCAGACAGCCATAATTATATCTATGTATGTTCTTACATCCGAGAAGTAGATTTTATATATCTTAGAAATTAAAACACCCACGCCTGTCCCTAGACCTCGTATATAATTTTCCATGACGAGTATAGATATATGTAACCCGTGCTCAGTCGCCCCCTTGCATTGTTCCCCTAGTAACTAAGAGTCTCTATAATATTAACTGCCACCAGTATTGATACGACATAGCGGCACTGTCCTTGTGTCGTATTGTGCCAAGTACAGATCAACCAGGTTTCATCACCTTATTAGGACAACGACTATAATGTCGTCGTTCATCGATGTATGCAATCCTTAGTTTAAGTATTAATATTAACATTCCCTAACATCTTGTCTTGCCAGACTAATCTTTCTGAAGACCCATCGCCCATAAATATATGCATTCAATCCTTAGGTTAAGTATCTTTATCCGCCATTGTGTTCACCTTTTTCCATTTACTTTTCCACAATTGTCATACGTCTTCCACTTGCCTCCTTCGTATCCACAGTCCACACTACGCCAATTTGCTTCGTGTCATACACCTCTTACCCCAACCAGAGATTGTATAGATAACCTTGTTACCAGTATCTGTCATAAGTACCTCGAAACAATAACTAAGTACCCCTACGAACTGCCGCTTTGTTTGGTATACATATTTCATAGAAAACGCAGTTCCCAGGGCCAACTAATAGTATCCATAACCCCTCGGACTGACCACATAATTCTATCTTTTCCAGACTCATATATTACACCATAGTTGCATTCCCCGGTAGCATTTGGCTAACGTACTTCCACTGCCTTTTCAAACTCCAATATCAACTGCAGCCTAATGCCACCCCCACGCCCAGAGACCTTAGGGTCAAATTCCCCTATAGCCCCCCTGAACTCCTCCCCTCTCATTATAAGACCCCGCGCTTCTCTACTCTTCTTGTCCGACCTAGCCTCTCTTGAAGATCCTTGAATTTTCCATTGCTAACGCTCTCCAACCTTTTATATATATACTCCTATCCAGCCTACCTTCACTTAGTAGGCCAGAACAACATTAGAACTTTACTAACCCCTTGCACGCCATCTATCCTCTTACAACCCATTCACAACCCTGCACCCAATGGTCGTCGGTGCGAGGCTAGCCGCCTCACCAGTAACTAACTTCTATTGCCATACTTCCAGATAAATGTGGCAGAGTTAGCAACCCAGTCTCCACCACATCCAGCAAACCCTACAATTAACAACCAGCCGAGTAAAACCAGCTAGCCAAGGCACCTTCGGTTTTGGTATTAAGGACACCCACATCTGTCTCATACACAGAGGGTTATTACAAACACTGGTGATATGGCAAGCCCCTAACCACAGCCGCCGGACGACTATCCCAGAGAGAGGGTTCAGCTACCCCTTTTTACCCACCCGAGGAGGGAGACCCCCACCCCCGCGGAGGTATACCTGGCCCCTGTTTTGACTTCTGAGTCATTGCCAGGTAGCACAGGAATTCTTCCTATCAATGAACTAACCATGCATGACTAACACCTTTACTAACCTCTATTAACTCACAATAAACCATTTACCTTTCTTGCATACTCTGATCACTAAATTAGCACCTCAGCTATATCATAGAATGAAGATTGAACAATCTAAGAGAGACGCTCCTATCACAGCTGTCCCCATCCTCCTCGCAAAGTAGATCCAGTCTCTCTCCCCTAAATACTTCCAGTATAGCCAAAATAGTACCTCTTACTAAGGCTCAGTTATATTAAAATATGAAGGCTTCCTATAGCCATGTGCCACAACAGTAATCACCATCTTACCTAGTCCCCATATCTATTGAGAGCTCAAATAAGTCCATAAGACTCGAGATCCCTACTGTCTACAGGGTCCAGAACCGAGCCTATAAACCTAGCTCCCGCCCCCAGTCAAATCAGTTGAAAGCTAGACACCAACCAGTGGTCACTACCCTGAAGTTAACCTCTAGCTCTGCCCTTGTGTTGTTCCGGAGTTGAGAGATTCCAGAGCCGGCAGACTCCGTGGCAGATTTGGATAGAAGGACCTGTCCACGTATTTGAGAACTTCACACATATGGACCCCCTGGACGGCCGCGGAACCAGTCGTTAGCCCCCAACATCATGGACGCAAGATAACCAGGACCAGACCCATCAGATACTACCCAAGATTCCCTTTATCAGTACTACATGTTACAGTGCTGTTTAGAGATTCACTAATTAATATTTCTACGAAGTGGCTATCTCTTTGCCCCAGTATAATTCATATAACCATTCAATTAGGAAGTGCTAAGCGTATCAGTGTTCATTAATTAACAGGCGATACTAACTCTCGTAATCAACCATATACCCAGATATTATTACCTAGAAGGAAACCCTAGTGATATCTGAATGTTCGCCCACTGATTTGCGTTCTATGTATTTCTGAGACAAGAATATAAAACTTAGATCAGTACCCCCTGAGGTTACTAGAATTCCCGTGCTCTAAAATACGCGTGTCTAATCTAGCCTGTGAACTACTATTTGTGCACCAGAGCTACCAGTAATAAATCTAACAGTGAATATGATTCTATAAGTAACATTGATGGTCTTCGGTATATAAACCTGTTGAATTAAAGCCAGTGATCAGAAGATTAATACCTGAACGTTGGAAGTGGGAGACTAGGCTCCATCCAGATCCACTTATGCTAGTGTTGTTCGATTCTATTATATTGTCTTGCACGAGTATTCTGCAGTGGTATATAAATAAATGCGATCGTGTAACTTGTTACCATGTGTTTCTTTGTGTTCTCTATTCCTCATATCTTGTATTGTGCATGCAGCCTTATATATCCAGTCATTTAGAACTCACATTACCCAAGTTAATCCTGTAGAAAAACAGGGCATAACATTGGCGGCAGCGGTGGTTCTTGATTCGGATAAAAGGTTGCATTACACTGCAAGTTTGGAACAGTAGAAGCATGGGAACATCGCAAAATTGGCAGCTACTCACACACATTCCCAAGTATGATGTAAACACGTATGATATCGCCACTTACTTAGACATAATAAAGCCAGTGTACGATGTGGCATTTCAAAATGACCGCGACAAAATCGCCGTTGCATTTTCGCACATTATACAGTTGGGAGAAGCCGTTACCCAAATTGTTGATAAGCTTACCCGGAACGATTTTCTTCGCCAAATTATGAAACACTGTACGCCAGAGCTTACCTGGAACCAGTTTCGATCCCTCGTGATCCGGACCTTAGATCCACTTTTGGGTTCCCCCGTCGCCCCCAAAATAATAAAAGTCGACGAGATCAAGTATGAAGGGGATATAAATGTGACCCTCATACAACTCTACAGATACGTGAGGACCACGTATAGCTATGAAGATTACGATCAACAAAATGAACTCTTATTCACCGCATTATTAAACATCCTCCCACCCCCCATCACCGCCCATCTCGACCCGTATGGCTTATTCGAAGAACATATGCTCTCCATCAGAGAAGAATGCCTACTCAGTTCGATGAATCCCCTATCCAACCCTTCAGCCCCTATCCAAGACTCCGTGCACCCTTCCAAAATGACTTCTGGTGAAAGTCCAACCCCAGTGCACTCTTCCTTGCCTCTATCCTCTCTGACCATCCCTAAATTTTTCCCTGCCCAGCCATCCACCAACGATCATCTTCCATCAATGGTGTTACCCCATAAACCCCATCCTTTTTCTATGCCTGCCAACAAACCACAGCACGTAGAAATGATCACCCCCACAGTAACCAATTATTTTTCAAATTCACCCCTAAAAAATGCTGCTCAACAACCTGTCAAGCCTCTCACTTCCTCATATTCATCACCTGTCCCCCCCTCAAAATTTTCAACCTCTACCAATAACCCCTGTTCTACACCTAACTCTTCCCCCACCAACCCTCCGCAGTCCCCCCAACAAGCCCCGTTTTCTAGCTATGCCTACCTATGTAGGCCTACCAAAACATGTTTTCCCCATGCCCCCAGAAATGTTCAGCTATTCCACAAACAACAAAATTCCCCTTGTGACAGTTTTCCGTCAGTAGCTCCCTTCCACCCCCACACAATTCACACCCCTAGAAAACTTCAAAACCCCACACTTGACTCGCCCTCTCATGTCAAACAAACTCACCAGTCCCAGATAACCTCTAACCAGACCGAGACTGCCACCAAGAAAATTCCCCAAACTCGTCCTGTTAACAACCCCAAATCAGTACATCACTCCTCCCCCAATAACCCATGTCCTATGCCTAACTCTGCCCCCACTAATCCTCCCCAGTCCCACATAACCTTTAACCAGACCGAGACTGACACCAAGAAAATTCCCCAAATTCGTCCTGTTAACAACCCCAAATCAATACATCAGTCCTCTACCAATAACCCCTGTTCTACACCTAACTCTTCCCCCACCAACCCTCCGCAGTCCCCCCAACAAGCCCCGTTTTCTAGCTATGCCTACCTATGTAGGCCTACCAAAACATGTTATCCCCATGCCCCCAGAAATGTTCAGCTATTCCACAAACAACAAAATTCCCCTTGTGACAGTTTTCTGTCAGTAGCTCCCTTCCACCCCCACACAATTCACACCCCTAGAAAACTTCAAAACCCCCCACTTGACTCGCCCTCTCATGTCAAACAAACTCACCAGTCCCAGATAACCTCTAACCAGACCGAGACTGCCACCAAGAAAATTCCCCAAATTCGTCCTGTTAACAACCCCAAATCAGTACATCACTCCTCCCTCAATAACCCATGTCCTATGCCTAACTCTGCCCCAACTAATCCTCCCCAGTCCCACATAACCTTTAACCAGACTGAGACTGACACCAAGAAAATTCCCCAAATTCGTCCTGTTAACAACCCCAAATCAATACATCAGTCCTCTACCAATAACCCCTGTTCTAGACCTAACTCTTCCCCCACCAACCCTCCGCAGTCCCCCCAACAAATCCCGTTTTCTAACTCGCTCACCTCTCACCACCCTGACCCTCCCACACGCGCCGTTAATCCTCCCCTCACGCGTGACGACCTAGGGACCCAACCATGTTCCCCCCCTTCCCCCAGAAATGCTCAGCTATTCCCCCACCAACAAAATTTCCCTTGTGACAGTTTTCCGTCAGTAGCTCCCTTCCACCCCCCCACAATTCACACCCCTAATAAACTTCAAAACCCCACACTTGACTCACCCCCTCAGGACAGACAAACCCACCAATCCCATATAACCTCTAAACAAACCGTCACTGCCACCGACACACCCCACCACTCTGATCCTCCCACACGCGCCGTTAATCCCCCCTCACGCGTGACCCCCCACCAAAGTGATTTCCCCCCCCTCATGCGTACCGAACACCTGCTCACCAGTCGGTCCCCCACCATCATGAGCCCAGCTAAACTTTCAACCTCCACCAATTCCCACCCTGCCAGCCTAACCTCTCACGACCACATTCAGAACGAACAATCACCCCCGTACAAAATTTCATATGTGCACATGGGATACAAAAATAACATTGTTCAACTCCTACTGCTCACCAATGTATACAGCACAACTATGGTGGAACTATAAGAAAATTACAGTGAATAGACTAAGTATCTCATATCACAATATCATGAAAATGTTTCTGGGGCTCTCAAAATATGAGAGTACAAGTACGCTATGTGCCTATATGAACTTACACTGTTACAAATCACTCATTAGAAAGCTAACATATAAATTCATTCAGCGCCTTAACACTTCTGAGAACAGGATCATTAAAATGCTACAAACTCCAAGCATAGTGTACACCTCCAGGATCCAGGCACACTGGAGGAATTTGCTCTATATTTAACCTTAAGTAATGATTTCAGGTCTGCCACTCTACAGAATTAGCATACCGGTACTGATCCTCATAGTGCAGTACAGTACCGATATTCCTATACTGTACTGTAGCAACATACTGTACCGGAAGCTAAATGATGTGAGGCATGGTACTGTACACAATTAGGACAGTGGTTTGTTTGATGACCACTGTTTTTGGTTGAGGCAGTGCTGTGAACTACATGATAGCAAGCTGGGTATTATTTAATTTCTTTTTATTTTATGTAGCCTATGTACAGTAGCTTATATATATTTATATATATTTATGTTACTGTAAGGTATATATGGACCCCAGTATGGTCCCCTCTGTACTGTGTGAGTCTGAAATAAAGTATTATTATTATTATTATTATTATAACCCCTACCTCCTTTTTCCCCCCTATCTTACCCCCCTCTTCACCGTTACCCCACCCGCCCCAAATTCCACCCCCAAAGATCCCGCTCGACAATATACCACTCCCATCCCAATCCAACCACAAAACTTTTTCCACCTGGGCTAAACCCCAAAATAATCTCTCTCTCGCCCCAAACAACATAATCAACCTCTCAACTTCAACCACTCCTCGAAATCCCATCCATGTCTCTCCCGAAAATAAAATCAGTCCAAATTCAACCCCTCTCAAACCACAACCCTGCCTGCCCAGACCCCCCCCACCATCTCCCTATCAAATCCCCACACCCCAAACCTCCAAACCACCCGATCATAGTAAACTCTCAACCTCCAGCCTTACTCACCCTTCCCCAAACCCCACTCACGACCACAACTCTCTACACAATTCAACCCCTCCCCAGCACCAACCTCTTCCGAAACAACAACCCCGACTCGACCTAAACCCCCCCTATCACTACCCCCGACCGAGACTATTTAAACCCCCCTCCAAAACTGGCCCCGGGCCAGCTCTCACCCAGACCCACATTCCGAACAGCAAACCTGACGGTATATCCACCCCGCCCTTCCAAAGTGAAAGTGAAACCCCAAGGTCAAAGCCACAGCCACCACCACCACCCCTATTACCAGACCGTCACCCAGACTAACGGCGACCCTAAATAACCCCCCCTGATGATGATGAGGATATTCTTGTACTAAATTTTTTGTTTTGATTGTTTTCAATTCCTAAGCGATTGGGCATGATTCTATAAATGTACATGTTTTCCATATACTATATATTATATTTTTCTTCCCTGAGTCATACTACTTTTCTTGTTAACCTACACTTTTCTGACTATCTTTTAAATTTGTTTTATACATTGTTAAACACTTTTACCTCTTCTTAATTTTCCTGTGTTCTTAATTATCTGTTCTTTCTTAAATTTACATGTTTTCCATATACTGTATATATTATATTTTTTTCCCTTAGTCATACTACTTTTCTTGTTAACCTACACTTTTCTGACTATCTTTTAAATTTGTTTTATACATTGTTAAACACTTTACCTTCACCTGTAAAACGTTCTTTCCCTCAATATAAAACATCGTCGAGCGACTCAAGTCCCACGACAAACATCTACCTTCCCACCAGGACCGCCAGAGGTAGAATAATCAACAGACCCATCAGATTTAAAGACAGTTATACAAAAATAACACCCCGTTCTGACACTAAAGACCCAAGCCACACAACACACACACCCCCTCCTTCCCACACACCTCACTCCGACCCCCACGGGGGAAAACTACAAACCATTCATACGAAAGGTTAAAGTAAAAACCCCCACTGGACACTTACGTCTACAACGCCCACCTCAAGCCCGGGCAACCGCCCGTCACAACACAGATGACACATTCTTACAGGTATACATTGACTTACAAAAGAAACCTGACCGTCGCTCTCTTGCTTGGTGGAACCTTCTAAATACCCTCAAAATGACCCACCATGACTATGCTTCTTTTTACTTCACCCTTGAGGCTCGAGGACGAGCCTATAATGAAGGAGAGGGAAGTAAAATGCCCCAGAACGAGAAGCCCACCACAGAAGCCACGAACGAACACCACACAGAAACACCCAAAGGAAAGGTCCACAGAACGAAAGGACCAGCTGACCGAGCCAGCCAATTCAGACAGGCCCAAGCCCGCAGGGCTAAGCAGCTCCAGGCCGCACCTAGATACCCCTTCTAAACTGACCATTTTTCCACACCTCACGTACACTACCCCCTCGTGTCCTACACTCCTAACTACAAAGATGATGAGCAGGAATATACATTCATATTACAAACAACCATGCCGTCCTGACGTTGAGCCAATGCCAACACATCAGACAGCCATATTATATCTATGTATGTTCTTACATCCGAGAAGTAGATGTTATATATCTTAGAAGTTAAAACACCCACGCCTGTCCCTAGACCTCGTATATCATTTTCCATGACGAGTATAGATATATGTAACCCGTGCTCAGTCGCCCCCTTGCATTGTTCCTCTAGTAACTAAGTGTGTCTATAATATTAACTGCCACCAGTATTGATACGACATAGCGGCACTGTCCTTGTGTCGTATTGTGCCAAGTACAGATCAACCAGGTTTCATCACCTTATTAGGACAACGACTATAATGTCGTCGTTCATCGATGTATGCAATCCTTAGTTTAAGAATTAATATTAACATTCCCTAACATATTGTCTTGCCAGACTAAGCTTTCTGAAGACCCATCGCCCCATAAATATATGTATTCAATCCTTAGGTTAAGTATCTTTATCCGCCATTGTGTTCACCTTTTTCCATTTACTTTTCCACAATTGTCATACGTCGTCCACTTGCCTCCTTCGTATCCACAGTCCACACTACGCCAATTTGCTTCGTGTCATACACCTCTTACCCCAACCAGAGATTGTATAGATAACCTTGTTACCAGTATCTGTCATAAGTACCTCGAAACAATAACTAAGTACCCCTACGAACTGCCGCTTTGTTTGGTATACATATTTCATAGAAAACGCAGTTCCCAGGGCCAACTAATAGTATCCATAACCCCTCGGACTGACCACATAATTCTATCTTTTCCAGACTCATATACCACCCCATAGTTGCATTCCCCGGTAGCATTTGGCTAACGTACTTCCACTGCCTTTTCAAACTCCAATATCAACTGCAGCCTAATGCCACCCCCACGCCCAGAGACTTTAGGGTCAAATTCCCCTATAGCCCCCCTGAACTCCTCCCCTCTCATTATAAGACCCCGCGCTTCTCTACTCTTGTCCGACCTAGCCTCTCTCTCATACCTCTTGAAGATCCTTGAATTTTCCGTTGCTAACGCTCTCCAACCTTTTATATATATACTCCTATCCAGCCTACCTTCACTTAGTAGGCCAGAACAACATTAGAACTTTACTAACCCCTTGCATGCCATCTATTCTCTTACAACCCATTCACAACCCTGCACCCCATGGTCGTCGGTGCGAGGCTAGCCGCCTCACCAGTAACTAACTTCTATTGCCATACTTCCAGATAAATGTGGCAGAGTTAGCAACCCAGTCTCCACCACATCCAGCAAACCCTACAATTAACAACCAGCCGAGTAAAACCAGCTAGCCAAGGCACCTTCGGTTTTGGTATTAAGGACACCCACATCTGTCTCATACACAGAGGGTTATTACAAACACTGGTGATATGGCAAGCCCCTAGCCACAGCCGCCAGACGACTATCCCAGAGAGAGGGCGTCCAGCTACCCCTTTTTACACCTAATGCCCTCGAAAATGTCCCGCACCCACAATAATACTAACCCGAGTTGACGTCAGGTATAGCGTAAAATAGTCGTAGATGGTAAGTCCAATAAACTCATCACGTGATAACACCACGAGACTATCACCTGGTTCTTAAAAATCGGACTAAGGTTGCTATACTTTTAGTACGTCCGTGGTAGTACAGTGGGTTAGCGCGCGGGCCTGGTGGTGATGGTGGTGCGTCACTAACCAGGGTTCGAACCCCACCCAAGGCATCTCAAAACCTGTGGGTTTTTAGGGGGGTTAAATTCCCTTCAGAGGTTCGTATCCCGCGCCAGGTACCAGGAAAGGTTGATCCTAAAGGTAGCCTGGGGATAATTCCCATTCCTATTTAACCTGGAAAAACCTAGCATTTCATTAGGTAAGGTTGTTAGGTTAGGCTAATGTCTTTACAAAGTCCCTAGATTGTTGGGGTATCGGAATTACAATTAACAATGCAAATGCTAATAAAAAGTGCTTTCTGCACTTTCTAACAATAAAATACACACTTACAAACCATTACAATATAAAAATGAAAAATAAAAAAATAGAATAAAAGGAGTAGTTGTTCTGCAGAATTACCACCTAACCTAGTATTATAGATTTATAAGTATTTAGTTTATTATAAGAATTTATAGATGATTTATGTTGTATGTCGGTAGTGGTACACCCGGTAACTACATCCATCCCAACATCTACCTATGCTAAGCTAGATATAAATGCACTGAACCTTGAAATTTTGCCTAAACCCCTTCAGTCTAGTTAGTACGTATACCAAACAGGATTTCTGCAGTAGGATAAACAATAAGGTAGCATATTGGTAATAATCAAGGATTCGGTAAATATTTACCTATGTTCCCGTTAAAATATCCTCAAGTAACCTATTAAAAACTGTTCAGGGGACGTTAGAACTTGTAGGATGTTTAATTGAAGTGCGGAAATCAGTATTTACTGAGAAATAACAGTCTTAACATACCTTACCCCCTGCACATGCGCGGCACCGCCCACTGCCCAAAATGTACAAATATTATATTAGATTAGATTAACCTAACCTAACTTAACCTAACCTAACCCTAATATAATATAACATAACATTTTTGCCTGAACTAGTCATTGTTTACCTGGGACCCTGAGTGACCCATAGCGCATTTTAAGACTGTTATTTCTCAGTAAATACTGATTTCCGCACTTCAATTAACCCGGGAACGGCGGAAAAGCTCATAAGAAGTTTTACTGGGCGAGGGCGGCAAAGCTCTTAACTCCCCCAGACATATATGACACGATCGTGTCATATGGACTAGTGAACCAAAAACTCATATGACGCGATCGCGTCATATGGACTTATCTCTATACCTCTCCAATAAGTTTATGACGCGATTGTGCGTCCCGCCTCCTCGGACTTATTGGAACATAATATGTCGGAGGGAGTTAAGAGGGAGGCCTAAAAAAAACATTTAAACGGCCCCAGTAGCACTAAACAATTTTTTTTTTTTTTTTTTCCCTATACCTCATATCACTCCACATCCCCTCCTTCCCCCTTTTCCCCTCCCCCTTCAATTATCACCTATTTTCCCTGTTATTCCCTAATTCGTTGGTATATTTTTGTGCTAACATTAGCAAAATGTGTGGAGGATGTGCTTACGTGCCTAGCGAGTGTGTTATACAACCGAGTGTGTGAATGAGTAGGCTCAGTGTGGCTTGAGGCCTCGTGGAGGGAGGGGTTGCCTCAATTTTCTCCATAATTCATGAATGGGCTGGTCCATCTATATTTTACCAGAAAAATTATATTTTCACTTGTTTTATTGTTGTTAAAAGTTACTATCTTCATAGTGAAGGTAAAATATGCTCATATGAATAAGTAATAACGATATTTATCGTAAAATGACTATTATAGGCCTGAATGGAGCCAATATGCTCGCCCATGGGCAGCTAGTTCAATACCCCCCCCCCCCCTTGCCGTTGCCGGGTTAAACATCCTAAAAGTTTTAACCAGTCCCCTGAACAGTTTTTAATAGGTTACTTGAGGATATTTTAACGGGACCATAGGTAAATATTTATCAAGGATTCTTGTTGAACATTAACCCCCTCAGTCATATATGACGCGATCGCGTCATATGGGCGAGTGGCCAAAAACTCTCATATGACACGATCGCGTCATATGAACTTATTGAAATAGCTCAGAAATAAGTTAATGACTCTATTTGCGTCATATTGAGCTCGGTAAGTTAGGTAAGTTAGATCGGAATCTGTCGGTTGGTGGTAACCCCAAATTCCTCCGACTTCTAACAGCCCCTCAATGTGAAAAAGTGTTGTGACGGGAATAGCAGGCGCTCGGGCAACCCCTAACTTTCGTAAGTTAATATGTCTGGGGGTGTTAATCACTTAAATGTTTTTTGTTGATATTATGGTTTACGGTACTCTCGCGCATGAACACCAATTACTTCCATGACATTGGTCTCTCCACTAAATCAATGGATGTCTAGTTATATTTCAGATGATCTTTCTTTAATTTGTGCTTTATTTTGGATTTTAGACCAGTATGAACATTTAAATTCATTATTCCTTTTAATTAATAGCTTAATTTACTATGAACTTTATGAGCGACATTTTACTATAATTTCGATATACAAAGTAATGGTCTCTACCAATCTTAATTGGGTATGATCCTGTGATATCCTGTTCTAAGCTTGAGCGGTCATCTTCTTTGGGCGCCATTTGGGTAGCTTGATTATCAAATTCCGGTTATTATTCAATTGATCCCGTAGAAGTTTGATTCAAATCCCAAACTATAAAAGCAATGTCACACAAGCACGTTTTCCGGCAATTTTTGATGAACAAGATTTTTGTCTTACTATTTTGAGGCTCTTTTGCATTGACATCTAACTCGAAAGTGAAGGTAGATTATGCTTAGTAGGCTAGTTAAATTTAATCAAACTTAAATTTTGAAGCTGTCCGACTACAATTGCCCGTAAAAAATTACTGAAACATCGCTCGCTCGTGTGACACCGCCTTAACCCTTGTCTAGTGGGGTGTTTTGGGCTCATTTGGGCATATTCAGGCCCTCCTCTATGATCAATCAAGTATCTGCATGAAAAGAAATTTATTCAGCAAAAAACTAGGCGCTAAAAGCTTCAAAATGAGACCAGAACGAGCTACGTAGCACTCTTGGTTCTCTTGCAGTGGTGCCACGAACATGGGAGTTTAGCGTATAGCGGTATATTTTTCCCAGCTATGCTCACTACTGGCTACACTGCCGGCCTCTCGAGAACACAGTGAACATGAGTTAATGGGCGACGGTAAGCCCTGGGAGTCGGCTGTCTGGCCCGCTGCGCTCCCGGCCATTTGCACTCGATTTTAACCCTTTAAAAGCCTTCATAATGCTCCTAACTTGCTGCAAATTGGTGCACGACTTAAGTCGAGCGCCGCCAATAAGGGGTTAAAGCCTGTGACCGTATTGCCGAAATTATATTGTGGGTATGGATATATTTTAATATATAGAGGCTAATGACCCCAGTGGAACTAGTATGGCGGAGGTTGGCCGATCTGTTATTATAGGGTCTCTAAATAAAGCTCCGTTATATATAGCTTAAATGTTAATAACTTTCTGGATACATCAACTTCTTGTAAATTCTTAGTCGTGCTCATTTCCCGATGGTACAGTCGTGGTAATGAATACTTCCAGTCTATCTATCTATCTATCTATATGCTCAGGCCCAATCCCCATTTTGGGGGTAGCCGACTCAAGACAGAGCAAGAACAGGGAAAACACAAAAACAACATAAAACAAAAAATAAACACAGATAAAAAACACAAACTCTCACACATCCAGGTCACCCAGGAGAAGACCCAGAGACCAGGGTTACCAAGGTCGCTCCAGCACTCCCCCGGCCCCTGACCACCAGGAGAGGTTCCGATCTCGGCAGGCAGACATGCAGCGGAGCCAAAGCGACAAGCCCTCCCACCACACTTCCAGGCACACCCTTCATATTAATCGTCTCCCCGGGCCAGGCGCCTGATGGACTATTATCTAGTCCAACTTGCGCCCGACCCCTTACTGCAAATGACCACGTGTTCACTCAACTATTCACAAGCATTCTCCATTCACTCCTGTCCACCACCACTTCCCCTGCCTGATCTATAGTCATTCCTCTATCATCCAAAGCCTTTCTTACACAGTCTCTCCATCTCAATGGGGGTCTTCCTGCCCTTCTATCTCCCCTTGTACCTGACTCACATATTCTCTTTGTAAGCCTTTCATCTCCCATTCGTTCAACATGACCATACCAGCTCAGCACCCTTCTGTCCACTCTGGCTGACAAATGTTCCTGCTGCCCCACTCTCCTACGTATCTCTTCATTTCTCAATCTGTCTCTACGAGTAACTCCACACATACTCCTCAAGCAGCTCATCTCCATCACATCCAGCCCTCTTTTCTCCTTTTTCTTCAGAGCCCATGTCTCAGCCCCATACATCACTGTTGGCACAACAATTCCTTGATACAGTGCACTTTTTACTTTCACTCCGAGATTTCTCGTCTTCCACATACTTCCCATTGCTCCGAAAACCTTCCTTCCTTCACACACTCTCTGTTTTACCTCCACTTCCATACCTCCACTCCTGCTTATTGTTCCTCCTAGATATTTAAAACACTCTACTTGTTCCAATATTTCCCCATCCAGCCTCACATCTAGATTCACCCTATGCTCTCCCCTATTACACACCATTACTTTACTTTTATTGACGTTCACCTTCAGTTTCCTCCTTCCACAAACCACACCAAACTCTTTGACTACCCGCTGCAGTTTCTCATCAGAATCCGCCACCAATGCTGTGTCATCAGCGAACAGCAACTGATTCAACTCCCAATCTCTACCATTCTTTCCTACTAAACCCAATCCTCTTCCCATAGTTCTCCTTTTCACCTCCCTCACCACACCATCCATAAACATATTAAACAGCCATGGTGACATTACAGGCTGATTACACAACCCTGTCGCAAACCTACCTTTACCTCAAACCATTCACTCAACTCACCATTTCCTACTCTCACACATGCTCTGCTCCCTTCATAAAAACTCTTAACTGCTTCTAACAAAATTCCTCCAATTTCATAAATCCTTAACACCTTCCACATTGCTTCACGGTCCACACGATCATATGCTTTTTCCAAGTCCATAAAAGCCCAAAATATCTCCTTATGCTTCTCTAAATACTTCTCGCATAACTGTCTTACTGCAAACATCTGCTCCACGCACCCTCTTCCCCTCCTAAAACCGCACTGTTCTTCTCCTATTGCAACTTCCGTACACTTTATTATCCTCTCTATCAACACCCTGCCATACAGCTTTCCAACCACTGACAATAAACTAATACCTCTATAACTTGAACACTCCTGCCGATCTCCCTTCCCCTTGTACAACGGCACAATACATGCACTCTTCCAGTCTATTGGTACCATTGACACAGCAAAGCACACATTGAAAAGTCTCACCAACCAATCTATTATCACATCTCCACCCTTCTTTATACACTCCACAGCAATACCATCCAAACCTTCTGCTTTTCCCCGCTCTCATTTGTTTCACTGCTTCTTTCACCTCATTTTCCTCAATCCTTTCATTCATTCCCTGCCACCTGGGTGGCCTGGGTAACCTATCTCCATCCACCTCTGCTTCAATCACTGCTTCTCTTCCATCTCTTGTATTTAACAAAGATTCAAAATACTCGGCATATCTTTTCCTCACTTCAACTGGTTCCACTAGTAATTCTCCATTTTCATCTTTCACTGACTCTTCCCTCTTTTGTCCTCCTTTCCTTACTTTATTTACCTCCTTCCAGAACATCTTCTTTCGTTCTTCAAAATTCTCACTCAGCCTTTGGCCCCACCTTTCGTTTGCATCTTTTTTCGCTTCTCTAATTTTCCGTTTTGCCTCTCTCCTTTTCTCCTTGTACCTCTCCCATACCTCAACACTACCATCCTGTAAAACCCTCTCAAAACACTGTCTCTTCTCCTCAACTGCCTTTCTCACCGTATCATTCCACCACTCGCTTCCCTTCCTGATACCTCTGCCTCCTACTTTCCTTTTGCCGCATACTACCTCTGCACTTGCTTTCACTCCTTCCTTAAACTGTTGCCATTCAACCTCTACTTCTCTCTCTTCCATCTCTCTCACTTCCATCCACTTTTCATTTAGTCTTTCCTTGTACTCCCTCTCTTTTTCACTCTTCTCTAACTCACTAACTTTTATTACCTCTCTTACTTCACGCTTGTCTCTTATTCTCCTGTAACTCTTAACTCTTAGCTTTCCCTCCACCAGGTAATGATCTGACATACCCTCCGCCTCACCTCTCATCACATTCACATCCAGCAGTCTACACAATCTTTCCCTTGTCACCAGCACATAATCCATCAATGCCCTCTCTACAATCTCTCCCCTCACAAGTCTATGCCAGGTGTACTTGTGTATACGCCTTTTTTTGATGAACGTATTACCTACACTCAATCTACACTCTTCACATACATTTTTCAGTCTTTCTCCACTCTCGTTTACACCATCCACACCAAAACTACCGATGACTCCCTCAACAGGCTCATTTCCTACCCTAGCATTTAGGTCCCCTAAAACTATAACATTTTCATTTTCATCAAACCCTTGTAGACAATCTCTCAAATCCTCCCAGAAACCCTCTACCTCGTCTAACTCTCTTTCACTTCCTGGTCCATATGCACTTACAAAAAACCCACCTTTCACCCATAAACCGCATTCTCACCCACATTAGCCTTGATGACACCTCTTTCCACTCTTTTATAAACTCTCTCAACTCCTCCTTCACAATAATAGCCACTCCTTCTTTCCCCCTGACTCCCTCGTCTACTCCAGACTTTCTACTTATCACGTTTCCAAAATCCACTTCTCCCTCTCCTTTCATCTTTGTTTCATTCAGTGCAAGGACATCATACATCCTTCTTTCAAATAACCTTCCAATATCCTCTCGCTTCTCATTCGTACTACATCCACGCACATTCAAAGCTCCTATTCTTAGGGTCCGGGACCACGAACGCGTTCCCTCGCCCCTATCTCTGTCTCGTTTTTTTGGTAGATTTATTTAAGGGGAGAAGGATACCAGGCCCCCCGCCCCCGATCCCCTTTAGCCGACTTCTACGTCTCACCGGAGAAAAGCGGTGGTGGAAATTTCTCACCCCTCCACCACAGAGGAGGCTACCTGCACCAGAAAGTGGCGGGCGTTGGGGTCGCCGCATCCCTACGCCATTTGAAAAAATTAGAGATGCAGAAGGAGAAAAAGATAGAAGGGGCTATGGGAAGTAGAGGACACCAACCCTCACTCTGACAAAGGGTCAGCCCACCACCCACTTAATACTTCCAGTACTTAATTAATACAAACAAATATATAAAAAAGTGGGTATTAAGGGGGGATTAATTTGTTTATTTATTATTGTTAGCGTCCTCCAACCTTTATCAAGCATTAAAAAGATAACCCCAAGACCTTTAGAGGTAAATTTGTGAAGTTTTCGGTAGAAAAATGCCAGGGCAAAGGCCGGTTATTCATAAATTGCAGGCTCGCGATCGCCTACTTTGTTTACTGGGTGAAAGCGACTCTCCTTCTGGTAGATAGCACAAACATAAATAAATAAATAAATAAATAAAAATAAATGCTGCAGGGCCAGTGAAATGGATTCAATGTGAATCGGTGGTATGTCTCTTTACTATCACCTCCTGTCCTCCCCTTACATGTGGCTAACCCTCCCCCCCCCCCCCACCCCCCTCCTGTCCCCCTCATTTATCCAATGTTTTCCCTCTCCCATTCCCTATAAATCATCTCTCCCGCCTCAAATACGTTTAGCTACCCTTCCCCCCTCCCCTCCTTCTCCGTCATACAGGCACGAGACCAGTTACTCGCATGTAATCTGTTACACGAAAGACTGCCAAAATACCCCTATTTTTGCCGATTTTCCCCTTCGGTTGCACGAACGTTGCAAGATAACCCATGTCTTAAAAGGATGATTCAGGTGTCATTGGAAAGCTCTATCATCGCCCTTTCACGGATATATATATATAATGTTATTACGCTCTGGCTCTTGCTTATACATGAAAAAGAACTTGGATTGAAGGTCATTTTCGGTTAATATAGCGACAAAATATATAAAACAAATTTTTAGGAAGGCCAAGTACAGCTCCAAACAGAGATGCAATATGTAATATGGGGGTAACATAAGGTATAATAGATAGGCCTACTTATAAAAAAATACTACACATTTTAGACAAATTGAGACATTCAGTTAATGAGTTTTCCAGTTCAAATATTCATCCACAACACTACACAGAGCAAACAACGTATATAACTCCACAATGAATGCACAGAGAAAGTGGTGGAACATATACAGTGTTAGTGAATAGTCCATAAGTGAGTGAAAAGTGAAGTGGAATATCTGCCCCCCTGGTCATCTGGGTATCAAACAAGATGGCGGGGCGAGGTGGGACAATCTCAACCCAGGGACGAAATAGTGATGGCCTTGAAATCAACGAACTGTTATGCTTTATATCAAATAAAATAGATAGTCTACCTACAGACAGTATTGTGCAGCTGTGTGTGCCCTTTTATGATGAAGATAAAATTGTGGCAGCCAAGAACAGAGTGTTCGATCTTATTGGTACTAGTGAAGATAACAATTATCGAAATATTAAACGAGTTGGTGCAAACAAAAGTGCTGAGAACATTAAAGACATTATTAAATTGCTACAAGAGAGTAAGGCTATGGGCTTACCCACTTTCGTGGCCATGGACCTAAAGGACCTACCACCTATACAATTTGATAGGATAGATGTGTCAGTGCTACTTAGTGAAATCAAGAACACCCAAATGGAAGTTAAATTACTGAGAGAGTGTACCACAGGTAAAAAAGAAACCATAGTGGACATAAGCAGTGTGGTTTCAAATGTAGCTGACAGAGTGAATAAGTTAGAAAATAACTCTACTAACGCTCCACCTCAACCACAGGCACAAGTGACACAACAACAGCAGCAGCATCTAGAACAACAGCATCAACAACAACAACCACCCATAGGCCTACAACACCACCACCAGAAACAGCAGGCTGAACTACAACAGCAACAGCTGCAACAACTCCAAACACAACAGCCCCAGCAACAACAGCGACCCATACAACAACAGCATCAACAGCAACAACAACAACAGCAGCAACAACCACAACAGCAGCAACAACCACAACAGCAGCAGCACCAGCAGGTGCAACAGCAACAACAGCAGGTGCAGCAGCAACAACAGCAGATGCAGCAGCAACAACAGCAGGTGCAGCAGCAACAACAGCAGCAGGTGCAGCAGCAACAACAGCAGCAGGTGCAGCAGCAACAACAGCAGGTGCAGCAGCAGCAACAGCATCAACAAAAACAACAACACCAGCGACAACTACAACAATCCAAACTAACCCAGCAGCAGCATTCATATCAAAGGCAACACCAGGTGTGGCAGCAGCAGCGACCACAACAGCAACAACACCGAACACAACAGCAATCTTTATCGTCGGCAACGAGAGAAGATAATACAGTGCCAGCTACACCATCCTCAAATTTACCTACACAAACTGAACCAAATGAAGGAGCCAATGCAAGGGAAAACCCATGGACTATGGTCAAATGGGTGAATGGCAAGCCTCGCTACTCTAGGGAAGGCGAGCAGGTTCACCCTAGACCGAGAAACCAGCCAGGAATTAAAGGTAGGGTCAAGGATACTGGCCTCAATACCATCAAAAGGCCCCGACTAGCTAGGGTGTTTGCCACAGGATTCAACCCTAGTGTTACTGCTGAGAATCTCAAGACATACTTGGCTGATAATCTACATATAAATATAGAGGTAAGACAGCTGACCACCCTCTCCAGGTCCACTACCTGTGCCTCCTTTTGTATAACTAGCGAATGTCCAGATCCAGATGTTTTCATGAATCCTGACCTGTGGCCAGAAGATGCATATGTCAACTGGTACAGAGAACCAAGACAATATCCCAATGAGGACAGTGCAGAGGCTTCTGGGACTTGGAGGCATCGCACACCACTATCCAACTCGCAGTAATGGAGGGGATACCAACAACAGCAGCAAGTATAAAAGTAACTTCATACAATTGCAGAGGACTCCCCAAAACAAAGAGGAATCTCCTGTTGCGACCTGACATCGTATCTACATTAAGGACCAGTGACATAGTCTGCCTTCAGGAAACCTGGTACACAAAACAGGACTTAGGTAATTTGAACATATTAGATAAAGATTTCCATGGGTACGGGGTCTCCACTACGGACACACGTGATGGTATTGTGGCAGGTCACCCCCCAGGGGGAGTTGCAATAATGTGGAGATCGTGCCTAGATAGTGTAATTAAAACCATTGAGACAAATTTAAGCTGGTGTGCGGGAATACAGCTGGAAGTGGGACACAGAAAATTTGCAATATTTTGTGTTTACTTACCGTATCAGTGTGCAGAAAATGAAGAACTTTATTTGGAAAAGTTAGGGGAGCTTGGTGGCCTAATTTCTGAATTAGAGATAACGTGTTACTCAGTGGTAGGTGATTGGAATGCTACCCCTCACGAGTTGGGTGGTTCCATGTTTGCTAAACATATGTTAAGGTTTTGTGAGGAGCAAGGTTTAATTTTGTCCTCCAAAAACCTGCTTCCAGAAAATAGCTATACATATGTTAGTGAAGCATGGGAGACCAGGTCGTGGCTTGATCATGCAATCTCTAGCTCTGACTTTCATGACTCTATCTCAGAAATGGCCATAAGATACGACATTACGGATGACGACCACATACCTATAGAATTAACAATCCAAATTAATAAAGCACCGGAAATAACAGAAACTAGCAATAGCATCAAGGAAAAAGTTCCATGGAATGTAATCTCAAATGAAGAGTGCCAAATGTACTGTGATAAAACCAAGGACTTATTAAATAGGGTGCAATATGATGGTAATGGTGTAGCACAATGCAGGGATCCAAAATGTAGTGATGCACAACACAGAAAGGACATTATTACATTTTACAATAGTATAATAGATTCTTTATCAAAAGCGGGGGAAAGTATTTTTAATAGCCGTAAATATAAGTCCTCATTCAATAAGCCAGGTTGGCAAGACTATGTGGCTGACCTGTATCAGGCCTCCAGAGATGCTAGGTCTCATTGGCTTGAAGTAGGTCAGCCTAGACAGGGGCCTATATTTGAACTTCACAAAAGAGCAAAGGCTAGGACCAAATATGCCATTAGATTTATTAAGCAAAATGAAAACCAATTAAGGAAGGAAGCCCTTGCAAAGAGTCTGGCAGAAAAGGATACTAACTGTTTTTGGAAGGACATCAGATCCATGCAAAATTGTAACACACCATTACCTGTCAGTGTTGAGGGGGTTACGGGTGAAGAGAACATTGCTGACTTATGGAAAACTCATTTTAAGGAACTACTTAACAGTGTAAACCAAAGGTCTACTAATGGTGCAATTCAATATGTGAAAGATAGTAATTATGAAGACATTAAAGTGACTGAAAGTGATCTTGAGAATGCCATAAGAAAACTTAACCTAAATAAAGCTTGTGGGCTGGATGGTATATATGCAGAACATCTTAAATATGCAGATAAGTTGTTAATAGATAAACTTAGTTCTTGCATCACCAGTCTATTTACGCATGGTGTCCTGCCGGAGTCTATGATATCCGTAATACTTGTTCCTGTCATTAAAGATAAATCAGGTAAAATTACAGCAAAAGACAACTACCGCCCAGTAGCACTTGCTAGTGTGGTGAGTAAGGTAGTTGAAATGATAATGCTAGAAAGAATGTCTGCATATATTGTCACCAGCAGCAATCAGTTTGGCTTTAAGAAAAATCACGGCACAGACCAATGCATATATGTGCTGAAAGAAGTGATTGATACATACAACAAACTAAATAGCTCAATTTTCTCTTGTTTTCTTGATGCAAGTAAGGCTTTTGATAGGGTGTGTCACAAAACCTTATTTGAAAAATTAGTTAACAGGGGAGTGCCTAGCTATATTGTTAGGATACTTATTTTCTGGTATGCTAATCAAAAAATGTGTGTAAGATGGGGCAACATCCTGTCAGGCTCTTTCGCCGTAACCAATGGTGTTAGGCAGGGGGGGATATTGTCTCCGTATCTTTTCAACGTCTACATGGATGATCTTAGTCTGGAGCTGAACAAGACTCGCACTGGGTGCTGTATTGGCAGCACCATTGTAAATCATCTCATGTATGCTGATGACCTAGCCTTAATCGCGCCCTCTGGAGCAGGACTGGATAAATTATTAAGAGTATGTGAAAAATTTGGAATCGAACATTCAGTCAAATTTAATCCTATAAAGAGCAATATCATAATATTTAAATCTAACCTTCTATTGAAATCAAACCTACCTAAATTCCATTTGTATGAAGAAATTATAGAAGAAGTAAGTAAAGTAAAGTATCTAGGACACTATATTTCATGTGATCGCTCAGATGATGAGGATATGGGTCGTCAGCGAAGGCAACTTTACATGCAGGGAAATTCAATATTAAGAAAATTTCATATGTGCACATGGGATACAAAAATAACATTGTTCAACTCCTACTGCTCACCAATGTATACAGCACAACTATGGTGGAACTATAAGAAAATGACAGTGAATAGACTAAGTATCTCATATCACAATATCATGAAAATGTTTCTGGGGCTCTCAAAATATGAGAGTACAAGTACGCTATGTGCCTATATGAACTTACACTGTTACAAATCACTCATTAGAAAGCTAACATATAAATTCATTCAGCGCCTTAACACTTCTGAGAACAGGATCATTAAAATGCTACAAACTCCAAGCATAGTGTACACCTCCAGGATCCAGGCACACTGGAGGAAGTTGCTCTATATTTAACCTTAAGTAATGATTTCAGGTCTGCTACTCTACAGAATTAGCATACCGGTACTGATCCTCATAGTGCAGTACAGTACCGATATTCCTATACTGTACTGTAGCAACATACTGTACCGGAAGCTAAATGATGTGAGGCATGGTACTGTACACAATTAGGACAGTGGTTTTGGTAACACAGTAGTTTGATGACCACTGTTTTTGGTTGAGGCAGTGCTGTGAACTACATGATAGCAAGCTGGGTATTATTTAATTTCTTTTTATTTTATGTAGCCTATGTACAGTAGCTTATATATATTTATATATATTTATGTTACTGTAAGGTATATATGGACCCCAGTATGGTCCCCTCTGTACTGTGTGAGTCTGAAATAAAGTATTATTATTATTATTATTATTATTATATACCCCTAAGAATTTGGTAGGATTATATATTAAGCTTAAATTTGTTAGAAGTAACCCATCATAATTCCTTTGCTAAAAGGCCATACAAACAATTTAAGCTTGTTTCTACGAATGCTAGACTACTCAGCCCACGGGGAGACAGCTCGGCCCAGTGTTAATTGCGAGACAACTCGGCCTTTCACAACCCTTATTTGCTTCGACAACATAAACAAGATATAGATGGCTATATTGATCATTTTGGAATCACTAGTCCCTATCTATTTATGTATCTATCATTTCGTTTTAAAATGCCCCAGAACAAGAAGCCCACCACAGAAGCCATGAGCGAACACCACACAGAAACACCCGAAAGAAAGGTCCACAGAACGAAAGGACCAGCTGACTGAGCCAGCCAATCCAGACAGGCCCAAGCCCGCAGGGCTAAGCAGCTCCAGGCCGCACCTACATACCCCTTCTAAACTGACCATTTTCCACACCTCTCGTACACTACCCCCTCGTGTCCTACACTCCTAACTACAAAGATGATGAACAGGAATATACATTCATATTAAAAACACCCATGCCCTGTCCCTACGTTGAGCCAATGCCAACACATCAGACAGCCATAATTATATCTATGTATGTTCTTACATCCGAGAAGTAGATGTTATATACCTTAGAAGTTAATACACCCATGCTGTCCCTAGGTTTAAGATATTCATATTAACATACCCTAACATACCTTGTCTTGCCAGACTAAGTTTCTGAACACCCATCACCCCCATAAAATCTATGTATTCAATCCTTAGGTTAAGTATTAATATGAACATTCCCTAACATATCTTGTCTTGCCAGACTAAGTTTCTGAAGACCCATCCCCCCATAAAAATCTATGTATTTAATCCTTAGTTTAAGTATTAATGTTAACATTCCCTAACATATCTTATCTTGCCAGACTAAGTTTCTGAAGACTCATCACCCATAAAATCAATGTATTCAATCCTTAGGTTAAGTATCTTTATCCGCTATTGTGTTCACCGTTTTCCATTTACTTTTCCATAATTGTCATACGTCTTCCACTTACCTCCTTCGTATCCACAGTCCACACTACGCCATATTACTTCGTGTCCTACACCCCTTACCCGCCCGATTCTACCTACACGATGATGAACAAGAATATACATTCATATTAAAAACACCCATGCCCTGTCCCTACGTTGAGCCAATGCCAACACATCAGACAGCCATAATTATATCTATGTATGTTCTTACATCCGAGAAGTAGATGTTATAAAGAAACCACATGTCCAAACTCATAAGAAATTAAAGATACCCACGGGTACACCAGGATATAGAACCATTGCCCCCATAAGACTTAGACAGCCATGACTACAGAAGTTAGCCACCATGCTGTAACGTAATCCTTACCCCAACCAGAGATTGTATAGATAACCTTTGTTACCAGTATCTATCATAGTACCTCGAAACAATAACGCAGTACCCCTACGAACTGCCGCTTTCCTTGGGTCTATATTTCATAGAAAACGCAGTTCCCAGGGACACATAGACGTACACAAAAAGCGTGTCAAATAATAGGTCCATAACCCCTCGTATGTACGAGAAATAATACACCATGTTTTTCCTTACTTTATCCACAAGTCACGCACACACCTACAGTTAACCTCCTTCTCCCCCACCGCCCCACAGTCCACATGATTCTATCTTTTCCCGACTCATATACCACCCCGTATTTGCATCCCCCGGTAGCATTTGACTAACGTACTTTCACTGTCTTTTCAAACTCCAATATCAATTGTAGCCTAATGCCACCCCCACGCCCAGGGACCTTAGGGGCAAATTTCCCTGTAGCCCCTGAGCTTCCCCCCCCCCCCCCCCTCTCATTAAGACACCCGCGCTTCTCGACTCTTGTCCGACCTAGCCTCTCTATCATACCTCTTGAAGATCCTTGAATTTTCCGTTGCTAACGCTCTCCAACCTTTTATATATACTCCTATCCAGCCTACCTTCACTTAGTAGGCCAGAACAGCATTAGAACTTTACTAACCCCTTGCATGCCATCTATTCTCTTACAACCCATTCACAACCCTGCACCCCATGGTCGTCGGTGCGAGGCTCGCCGCCTCGCCAGTAACTAATTTCTATTGCCATACTTCCAGATAAATGTGGCAGAGTTAACAACCAGTCTCCACCACATCCAGCAAGCCATGCAATTAACAGCCAACCGAGTACACCCAGCTAGCCAAGGCACCTTCGGTTTTGATATTAAGAACACCCACATCTGTCTCATAAACAGAGGGTTATTACAAACACTGGTGATATGGCAAGCCCCTAGCCACAGCCGCCGGACGACCATCCCAGAGGGAGAGCGCCCGGCTACCCCTTTTTACCCACCCGAGGAGGGAGACCCCCACCCCCGCGGAGGTATACCTGACCCCTGTTTTGACTTCCGGGTCATTGCCAGGTAGCCTAGGAATTCTTCCTATCAATGAACTAACCATGCATGTCTAACCCCCTTACTCACTTCTCTATACCCACAATAACCCATCCACCTGTTTTGCATACTCGGATAGTCAAATTAGCACCTCAGCTATGCAATAGAACAAAGACTGAGCAATATAAGAGAGACGCCGCTATCACAGCTGTCCCAGTCCTCCCCGCAAAGTAGATCCAGTCTCCCTTCCATAAATACTTCCAGTATAGCCAAAATAGTACCTTTTACTAAGGCTCAGTTATATCACAAATTAAAGGCTTCCTATAGCCATGTGCCACAACAGTAATCACCATCTTACCCAGTTCCCATATCTATTGAGAGCTCAAATAAGTCCATAAGACTCGAGATCCCTATTGTCTACAGGGTCCAGAACCGAGCCTATAAACCTAGCTCCCGCCCCCAGTCAAATCAGTTGAAAGCTAGACACCAACCAGTGGTCACTACCCTGAAGTTAACCTCTAGCTCTGCCCTTGTGTTGTTCCGGAGTAGAGAGATTCCAGAGCCGGCAGACTCCGTGGCAGATTTGGATAGAAGGACCTGTCCACGTATTTGAGAACTTCATACATATGGACGCCCTGGACGGCCGCGGAACCAGTCGTTAGGCCCCAACATCATGGACGCAAGATAATCAGGACCAGACCCATCAGATACTACCCATGATTCCCTTTATCAGTACTACATTGTTACAGTGCTGTTTAGAGATTCACTTATTAATATTTCTACGAAGTGGCTATCTCTTTGCCCCAGTATAATTCATATAACCATTCAATTAGGAAGTGCTAAGCGTATCAGTGTCCATTAATTAACAGGCGATACTAACTCTCGTAATCAACCATATACCCAGATATTATTACATAGAAGTGAAACCCTAGTGATATCTGAATGTTCGCCCACTGATTTGCGTTCTATGTATTTCTGAGACAAGAATATAAAACTTAGATCAGTACCCCCTGAGGTTACTAGAATTCCCGTGCTCTAAAATACGCGTGTCTAATCTAGTCTGTGAACTACTACTTGTGCACCAGAGCTACCAGTAATAAATCTAACAGTGAATATGATTCTATAAGTAACATTGATGGTCTTCGGTATATAAACCTGTTGAATTAAAGCCAGTGATCAGAAGATTAATACCTGAACGTTGGAAGTGGGAGACTAGGCTCCATCCAGATCCACTTATGCTAGTGTTGTTCAATTCTATTATATTGTTTTGCACGAGTATTCTGCAGTGGTATATCAATAAACGTGATCGTGTATCTTGTTACCATGTGTTTCTTTGTGTTCTCTATTCCTCATACCTTGTATTGTGCATGCAGCCTTATATTTATTAGTGGCCCCTCCATCATTGACGAACATGCCTATTACATAAGGCATCCTCTTCAAACACTAATCCGCCGTAGTTTGAATCTACCGCGCAGAGCATTTAAAAACTGAGGAGCCTTCATCATGAGCGCACGCGACCTCACTCATGGCTTCAGTCATTATGAATTGGGTTCTCACTACGAAAAAACTTCGTAAAAAATAAAAACAAAAAGAAAATAAGAATAACTATCCAATAAGCTTTCCATCATATCGTGGATGTACTTGTGTGGATTTCTGACCAGACGCTGATTCAGGCGTCATTCCTCCTTCTCTGCTCTGCGCTCAGCCTGCCCGGACGTACCTTCCAGGCTCCGCTGGTTCCGCATTCGTTGCGTCCCTAGTGAGTTTTTTCTCATTTGTTTACTCTAGGATGTATCGAGTAAGGTTAGGATAGGCGTAGCAGGAGTGTCCTGGGCTGGTTGCCCGCAGTGCAGTGTATTTTGGGTCGTGTGTATGGGGCATCTATTTCGGATGTACCCTCGTGGTCCTGTTGTGGACACGTGAACTTTTCACAGTTGTGTTAGTTTGTGATGCAGGCGGCTTTCATTACGCGTTAATTATTGCTGCCTTTTATCCTTCTGATGAGGTAAGCTGTGTTTTTTCTGACGTTCCCAGCGTATTTTTCTTCACTTAGTGAAGTTTTTTCTGGGTCCGTGTCAGGCTTCCCGGGGTGGGAAGTTATCGCTACGGTGGTGTGTTGGCGGTGGTTCCTGTTGTGATATTCCAATGTGTGTTTATATTTCAACTATTTTCATGCCGTCTACCTAGGCCTAGCCAGCCGCTCGTAGCTTTGCCACATGTCTAGTGTTATTATTTATTTTATAAATATGCCCTACTGTGTCATGTGTATCCGGGTTTTAGTTGTGTATTGGCTAATTCCTCGGACTATAATTGTTTCCTGGTTTAGTTGTGTATTGGCTAATTCCACGGATTATGTTGTGACCTTGGTTAGTCATGCGTGACTCTCCTCGTGTCGTTTGGTTCAGATGGTGTCTGTTCAGGGTGGGGCTTGCCTTCCGGCGGGTTTTTTCTCGGTTTCACCATGAAAAATCCTGACCGATGAGCAGTGTTGGGCCACACGTGGTTTTTAACACTGGCTGGTTCCCCGGCGTGGGGAGGTGTCTGTGGCTCTCCAGGACTGCGTCTCTGTGGGTGCCTGGTTTCAGGCCTCCTTTAATTCCCGGCGGGATGGCTGTACCCATCCTTATATATATATATATATATATATAAAAAACGACGTTCTTGCGAACATTCGTTTTTATAGGTTTTTTCTACCTGGTTTACGACAACCACATGGAAAACCTAGCTGTTGTTTAGGCGTTCCTCCCCGGCGATCTTTTACAAAGAAGCGGGGTCAGGAACTTGTGGGGTTAACTTTTAGACTTCTCACCCGGCGGGTGCACCTGAGCAGGGTGGGATAAACGACTTAGGTCTCATATAGTTAACCAATCCCTTTAGTGCTACTCTGTGTATCGCTGCCTTTACTCTTACGGCAATTGAAGGTTCAATGAGGTTTAACCAAATCGATTCCCACACCCGGCGGGTGCTCCTAAGTGGAGGAACTAAGGAATTTATAACAAATTCAATTTCGATTAACCTTAATTTGGTGATACATTCAGTATCGCCGCCTTCTATTTTTTCGACGATCTTTTGGGACAATTCGTTAAAATATCAGATCTCGTATATTCCTGCCCTGGGCTATTCTACTAAAATATTTCAAGGGCCGGCGTCTTTATGAGGGGGGCTTTGTTACAAAATTGAATCTTGAGACAGTCACCACCTCCTACAGACTATAAGTGCCATACTGGACCATTATATCAGAGGGTATTCTTCATGTTCTTTAGCTAAAAAGATTTGTTTAGCCTCTTTACACCCCGCCGCGTAGCGAGATGTGTTAGCTGTGTCTTTGCATCCCGTTACCTGGCGGGTTATTAACACTTGTATGCGAACACTTGGGTTAACCTTATGAGCATTAATTCCTGGAAATTTTTCTTTATTTTTCCAGAGCTGAGCTCCGGCGGACCAATACAGACCCGGCGGTAGTTTCCTCACACCAGTCTCTGTCATGGCTACTGTGGCCCCAGTTTTTGCCCTGTGCATTACCCCTACTTGCGCGGGTATCCCGATTTTTGCGCATACCCTTTGCATAAGGTGTGTTAAATGTCTAGACCGTTCAAGGGGTCTCTGGGTTACACTTAATTGTTCCTTTTGCTCCCAATTAGCCAATAAAGTCCTGTGTGACAATGACAAGACCGCGGCGGTAGCGTTGAGAGAGGTCAGACAACAAATGTCGGCCTACACTACCATTGTCGCACATAAGTCACTTCAATGTGACAACGTCCCACTTTGGGATAAGTTGCTGTCAGAGCACCCTCCCCCTAAACGTACCTCTAGAGTAACGGGTTTTAAGCCGACAGAGACTAGCCAGGGTTCTGTATCGTCTGTGGATACGTCTAAACGCCCGAGAGAGCCTACTCCCCCGGCAGCCACCTCCTCGTCGCAGGCGAGATCGAGGTCAAGGTCACCTCTCAGACAGCAGTCTTCAAGTCGTGCCTCTTCCCCGGCGAGTAAGAAGAGTAAGACGGAAGCTTCCACCAGTGGTCATGGTGGTGATTCTTCCAAATCTAGGTCTAGTTCGCGGTCACACCGTAGCCACAAATCCTCCAAAAAGGATTCCCATAGGAAGTCCTCTCGACATTCTCCTAAGTCTAGTGCATCTCGTCGTACCTCTACACCTGAAAATGTTTCTGTTACAGCCTCAGAGTATAGTGAAGCGCCTGTCCCTAAACAAGATTTACCTATTGATATTTTAACCCTAGAAATGGAAAGTTCAGGAAATTCAATAATTGAGAATGTTTCAGACTCTCAAGAGAGCGTAGGCCAGAGCCTCGGTGTTTGGCGGTTTGCTCAACCAGGGTCTGACCATCCACGTCCGACTCATACGAGTCACACAGTAGCCGATGTCCACAGGGACGCGGCGACCCCATCCTCTATCCCTGACTTATCTTGGAAACAAGGTGCCCCTGCCTCGGCGGGGTCTTCTCAGGAGGATCGGGAGGAACAAGATGAAGTGTCAATAATTTCAGATAGGGAAGGACAAGGGTCAGGCTCAGGCCTGGACGCCGCCCATGATAATACTGATTCACCTGAAAGTTCTGCATCTAACCAGTTTGTTACAGCACAAGAAATTGATGGGTTACTTACTCATGCTCTATCTAAATTCTTTAGTCAACAACGAGAAAACCCCACAATGGACTTGGGGGCTCCCTTGACAAGTTCTGCGGTACGGCCTCTGATAACGTCAATCGATTTATCTAAGATTCCTAACCCTCCTACTCTGTCACCGGCAGGGAGCTCTAAGCCAGCTACGGCGGCATTCACTACGTCAAATGTCAGGGTCATCACGGATGTTAATCCACCCCCACTAGACAAAGCGCCTCTTAGAAAGGTAGCTATGCCCCTGCTTTATGGGCCAGACGAGTCATGGGTTCTTTTGAACCCCTCTAAGCCAGAGCTTGCCCAGCCTACCTTGTCAGGGGAACTCCCGGTACCACGTGAGTGGTTTATCCAGGGAAATAAGTCAAAGAAATTAAGGGCATTGGATGCCTTGGGTAATGTTTTGGACGTAAATATCAAGGCTATACCTAGTTATTATCATCAGGATTATTTTGTTTATGCATCTAAGCCTGCTTTACCCCCTGCCTCAGCTTCAAAACTTTTTTCAGACTGGTCTAAGCTGGATGGGTTTAATGATATTAAGGCTCTGTCGGCTCTTACTCCTGAACTAGATTTACAGACCGTCACAGACGAGACAGCTAATCCAGTGTTGAAGGTGGGACAGTTGGGACCAGGACCTTGGGTGGATTGGGAGGTAGAGGCTCAAAACTTTGCAACCACTTTCACTTCTAAATCTTCCCACCAGATCCCTCAGGATACACATTCATGGTTCTCCATGCCGGTAGGTTCTGCCGGCGGAGTTCCGTCAGCTTTATTTTCTTTTCTAGCTGCCCCTAAGATTAATCTTTGTGAACTAAAGGACCCATTCACTACCCCTACCCCTACTCACCTAGACAGAGAATTTAGGCTAAGGGGAAAAGCTTTCCGCCTGTTTTCACAGTACATAGTTTCTCAGCAGGTGGCTAAGTCTTTACTCCGGTCTACTCAGGCAATCGCAGACGCGGATGCTCGAAGATCAGTTGAGTTATCCCGGCGTCTGATTCTTCAGTCGTCGATTCAATCCTTAGGTGACATACGCACCGCCTTACTTGAGGCGGTGCGAGCACGACAGGATCTTAGGATGTCATTAGTTCGCAAGCTGCCTGATCGCATTGCTAACCAGGTGGTAATGTCCCCAGTACTTACTCCTTCTTTAATGTCCCCTGATGTATGGCGAACAGTGTTTAACATGGCACAGGCCGTGAAGCACAGTCCCGCACAGGCTAAGAAACCTGCATTTAACTTCCCCAAACCTAAGCCTCCTACTAAAGCTCAGCCAGGGGGTTCTAAGCCGTTTCTTCCGCCTAAGTCCTCCCAATCCCCCCTGGGTCAGTACAGGCATAGACAGAGAGGGTTTTCAGGACAGAGAGGACGCGGCCAGTATAAGCCGGGGCAGGGCCAGTCTTCGGCCCACACCAGCCAGCCGGCGAAGCGTCCAACACCACCAAACCCACCATCAAAAAACTAAAGTCTCTCTCACTCCCAGTGCCTATCTTAAGGCCGGAGGAACCGAGGGAAGTACAGCCGGCGAACCCTTGTCTGCTAACTGGGTCGTTCCGAACGTGTCACCAAGCATGGCCGTTAAAAACCTGGGCACGGATGGTGGCACGCAAAGGCATCACTTGGCAGTGGCTCCGGCGACCTCGCTTACGTCAGCCGACAACGGCAAATTGTGTTTCATTAGAGGTGGAGTCGCTGGTCCAGGAGATGATTGCCAAGAATGTCATCATCCCGGTCCCTCCAGATTACCCTGTATTCACGTCAAAACTGTTTTTGGTTCCCAAACGGGACAGTGTTCAGATGAGGCCGGTCGTAGACCTGTCTTATCTGAATCTTCACATTCACAACGAGTCTTTCAGAATGTTAACAGTTCATCAAATCAGGCTAACACTTCTGCCGGGAGGCTGGATGTGTTCCCTAGACCTGACAGACGCCTATTGGCACGTGTCGGTCAACAAAAGATTTCAAAGGTTTCTGGCCTTGAGGATCAGGCACCAAAATTTTGTTTTTCAGAGGATGCCGTTCGGTTTGAACCTAGCACCTCGACTATTCACGAAACTAGTCCGGCAAGCCCTGATGCCGTTGTTAAAACAGGGAATCAGAGTGTTGTGGTATCTAGACGACTGGCTGGTGGTGGCAGAGACACAACAATTATGCATAAAACATGTCAGTATCATTTTAAATCATGTCAAAACTCTAGGCTTCAAGGTAAATCTGGTAAAGTCAAACCTTGTTCCCTCAAGAGTAATTCAGTGGATAGGGCTGGTCTGGGACACCGCCGCTCTCACTCTGAGTCAGAGTGTGGACAATCGCAACAGGTTTCGCAGGAAACTGTTCAGGTTTCTTCACAGTCTGACTACGACACGAAGAGTCTGGGAGTCTCTGGTCGGCTCTCTCAACTGGATTCAGCTAACTGTCAAGTTGGGCCGGTTGAAAGTAAAACGATTAATATTGGAAGGCAACAAATATTTCCCACTCTTACCGGCGGGAAAATTATGGCCCATACCAAAATTAATCCACACCTTACTAGCGGTCTGGGCGAAGAGGGAAACATTGCACTCAATCGTGTCATGGACCTCTCCTCCTCCAACGGTATGGGTAGACACGGATGCGTCAGGCACCATAGGGTGGGGATTTCAGTCAAATCAGGGGCACCAGGGTCAGGGACTTTGGTCCCACTTAGAAATCTCTCACATAAATGTCAAAGAGTTACTAGTCCCCTTGTATTTCCTTCAGGCTCACGGCCCGGCGTTATGGGGCAAGTCGGTGGCCTTCAGAATGGACAATCTGAATGCAGTTCACTGTATTCAGAAACAAGGGTCAACGAGGTCAAGGAAGTTGCTACTCGTGTCGGAAGAGATTTTTGTTCTAGCCAGCAGTCTAGATATTTATCTTCACGCATCTTATCTCCCAGGCGTAGCGAACGTCTGGGCAGACGCTCTGTCCCGGAGACAGAGCACGACAGTAGAATGGGAGCTCAAGCAACCCATTTTCGACCTAATGATTGCGGAGCTCTCCCATCCACAAGTGGATCTTTTTGCGTCCGACGAGACTCACAAGCTCCCTCTATACCTCACCCGCCGGGCGATAACGCCGGCAGGGGGGCCAGACGCCCTAGTGACAGACTGGAACAGATGGAGCTCCATCTATCTGTTTCCGCCGCCAGATGCGTCACTAATGTGCCACGTAGTGAACAAACTACGAGTTTATCGAGGCTTAGTCTCGCTAATCGCGCCCCTGTGGCCGGCGCAGGTGTGGTACCAGCAATTAATAATGTGGTGCCCGGACCCGGTATCGCTCCCGGTCGGGTACTTCCACTTAGACACGATTGGCAACCTAGCGACCTCGCTGACTTTTGCATTATGGACATTCAGGAGGCCAAGTGGCTAGCACCATACGGTAGGGATGTGACCAATAAATTGCTCAATCAATATACTCAGTCTACTAAGCGACAATATCAATCTCATTGGAAAGCTTTTACTTCTTGGATTGTTAGAACGGAACAAACTGTACCCTCAGTGGCATTGGTTTTTAATTACTTGAACTATCTGTTTGAGCAGAAACGTTTATCTGTGGTTACTTTGAAGAATCACTTAACTGCGATTAGAGTGCCCTTTTTCGACCTTACAGGTCTATCCATACCGGTGGCGGAGGAAACAGGATTTATGAGAGCGTGTTTTAAACTCCGCCCACCTCCCCGTCAGCTCATGCCTACTTGGTCTCTGGACAAAGCTTTGTCTTTACTTCATTCTCGTCTGTATCAAAATACTGCAGACTTTGCTTTAATCTTAAAGAAGGCAGTTTTCATTTTGGCTTTGGCCACCGGAAACAGAGTGTCTGAGCTGGCGGCGATGAGCAACACACCTAATTGTCTTAGGTTTGGTAGACTTAATGATTCAATTTCCATTGCACCCTCCCCGGCGTTTGTAGCCAAGAATGAGCATAGTGCACACGTGTTTTCTGAGTTCACGGTGCCGGCGTTAAAAAGGGGAAAGGTGCATCATAATTTATGTCCAGTGCAAGCTCTAACCAAATATTTGAGAATAGCTCCTCAAAACCCCCAAGGTGCTTTATGGGTAGCGAGTACGGGTAAATGCTTACTTAAACGGCAATTAGCCTCTCTTCTGGTAGAAGTCATTAAAGAGAGTAATCCCGGCGTTGTGGGTAGGGCCCACGATTTACGCAAGTGGGCGGCCTCTTTACGTTTCCTGAAAAACTTTTCAGTTGAAGATATTGCGTCCACACAGTTGTGGGCGTCTAATCATACGTTTCTCTCTAGATACTTGTCAGTTGCTCTAGACAAACCTTCCTTACCATGTATAGCTTTAAGGCAGAGGGTCTAGGTGGCCCTGCAGTCACTTATGTTTACTTTCACGGAAGGGGGGGGGGGGGGTGCAGTCAGTTGACATAGGACACCCTAGACCCCGCCGGAGTATGAGAGCTGTGATACAATTTAAGGTTAAAGTGTGATATGAAAATTTCTCTGCGAGAAATTGTCCTAGTACAAGTTTTACTACAAAACAACGGTGTTGTTATAGTAGTTTTAGCTGCGAAAGCAATGTAATATTAGTTCAATGGAGTTCATTTGCAATTGATCTCCACATGTATTTTGGGGTTTATGATGTGCACATATAAACTTATAACTTATTATTTTTGTCACCACTCGTTGAGTGGGGTGCCTTTTGTAACTACAGATCTGTGTTCAGAATCTTCAGGGTTACCCATTTTTGTCGGGCAGGCTTCTTTGAAGCACGCACCTGCCTGAACCCCTTTTTCTTGTATATTTCCGGCCTACGCCGTATTAAATACATTTTTCAAAAGTAAGAATACTATGTGGTTGTTTTTATTATCTGCTTTTCTAGAGTTATGATATGATTACGAATGTCCCCCTCCAGTCTTAGATATCAGGCATGTTCGTCAATGATGGAGGGGCCACTAATAAATTATAGGTTTGACTCCTGTAAGGAGATAAAGAAAACCTAATATTTAGTAGTGGCCCCGTAATCATTGACGACTGGGGCCCTCCCGACCGTCCCCTTCCCATTCGTTGATGTATTAAGGATTTTGGTTTACTTGATATGTCAGTGAAGGAGGAATGACGCCTGAATCAGCGTCTGGTCAGAAATCCACACAAGTACATCCACGATATGATGGAAAGCTTATTGGATAGTTATTCTTATTTTCTTTTTGTTTTTATTTTTTACGAAGTTTTTTCGTAGTGAGAACCCAATTCATAATGACTGAAGCCATGAGTGAGGTCGCGTGCGCTCATGATGAAGGCTCCTCAGTTTTTAAATGCTCTGCGCGGTAGATTCAAACTACGGCGGATTAGTGTTTGAAGAGGATGCCTTATGTAATAGGCATGTTCGTCAATGATTACGGGGCCACTACTAAATATTAGGTTTTCTTTATCTCCTTACAGGAGTCAAACCTATAATACCCAGTCATTTAGAACTCACATTACCCAAGTTAATGCTGTAGAAAAACAGGGCATAACATTGGCGGCAGCGGTGGTTCTTGATTCGGATAAAAGGTTGCATTACACTGCAAGTTTGGAACAGTAGAAGCATGGCAACATCGCAAAAATGGCAGCTCGCTATGACACTCACACACATTCCCAAGTATGATGTAAACACGTATGATATCGCCACTTACTTAGACATAGTAAAGCCAGTGTTAGATGTGGCACTTCAAAATGACCGCGAAAAAATCGCCGTTGCATTATTGCACATTATGCAGTTGGGAAAAGCCGTTTCCCAAATTGTTAAACAGGTAACGCCAGAGATTACCTGGAACCAGTTTCGATCCCTCGTGATCCGGACCTTAGGGCCACTTTTGGGTTCCCTCGTCGCCCCCGAAATAATAAAATCAGTCGACGAGATCAAGTATGAAGGGGATATAAATGTGACCCTCATACAACTCTACAGATACGTGAGGACCACGTATAGCTCTGAAGATAACGAGCAACAAAATGAACTCTTATTCACCGCATTGTTAAACATCCTCCCACCCCACATCACCGCCCATCTCGACCCGTACGGCTCATTCGAAGAACATATGCTCTCCATCAGAGAAGAATGCCGACTCAGTTCGATGAATCCCCTATCCAACCCTTCAGCCCCTATCCAAGAAAGTAAACGTATTCCTCCACTGAACACTATCATGGATAAGTCCCTCCATCCCCCTAAAGAAAACTCCGTGCACCCTTCCAAAATGACTTCCGGTGAAAGTCCAACCCCAGTGCACTCTTCCTTGCCTCTATCCTCTCTGACCATCCCTAAATTTTCCCCTGCCCAGCCATCCACCAACGATCATCTTCCATCAATTGTGTTACCCCATAAACCCCATCCTTTTTCTATGCCTGCCAACAAACCACAGCACGTAGAAATGGTCACCCCCACAGTAACCAATTCTTTTTCAAATTCACCTCTAAAAAATGCTGCTCAACAACCGGTCACGCCTCTCACTTCCTCATATTCATCACCTGTCCCCCCCTCAAAACTGTCAACCTCACACCCCCCACCATCATCTCCCCACCTGCCCAACCTCGGTGAACCCCTTCAAACACCCGCATCAACCAAGAATGCTATAGCTCCGCCTACCTCCTATTTCCCCCCTCTCTTGTCACCCTCTCCAACATTACCCGAACCGCTCTTGAATCCACCTCCAGTAACACCCCCGCTCACCAACCTACCTCTGCCCCATAATCCAGCACCAGAACCAAAATCTCCATCAATGCCTCCTTCATCCATCCTACCAAATTCCATTGTTGTCCGAGACAAATCTCTTCCGCAACAATCTCTCCAAACTGAACCTACTCACCTCATCCCCACAATTTACCTGTCAATCACCCAGACCCCCATCTGTCCAGGATAAATTCTCCCATGTTTCCAGGACAGACTCGGATGTATGTAACAACCATTCTAACAAATATTTATGTGCACGTGTTTCCAGGGAAAATGCCGACCTATGTACCAAAAAAAAAATTCCACATGCCCCCAGAAATGTTCAGCTATTCCACAAACAACAAAATTCCCCTTGTGACAGTTTTCCGTCAGTAGCTCCCTTCCACCCCCACACAATTCACACCCCTAGAAAACTTCAAAACCCCACACTTAACTCGCCCTCTCATGTCAAACAAACTCACCAGTCCCAGATAACCTCTAACCAGACCGTGACTGCCACCAAGAAAATTCCCCAAATTCGTCCCGTTAACAACCCCAAATCAGTACATCAGTCCTCCCTCAATAACCCATGTCCTATGCCTAACTCTGCCCCCACCAATCCTCCCCAGTCCCACATAACCTTTAACCAGACCGAGACTGACACCAAGAAAATTCCCCAAATTCGTCCTGTTAACAACCCCAAATCAATACATCAGTCCTCTACCAATAACCCCTGTTCTACACCTAACTCACCAACCCTCCGCAGTCCCCCCAACAAATCCTGTTTTCTAACTCGCTCACCTCTCACCACCCTGACCCTCCCACACGCGCCGTTAATCCTCCCCTCACGCGTGACGACCTAGGGACCCAACCATGTTCCCCCCCTACCCCCAGAAATGCTCAGCTATTCCCCCACCAACAAAATTTCCCTTGTGACGGTTTTCCGTCAGTAGCTCCCTTCTACCCCCCCACAATTCACACCCCTAATAAACTTCAAAACCCCACACTTGACTCACCCCCTCATGACAGACAAACCCACCAATTCCATATAACCTCTAAGCAAACCATCACTGCCACCGACACACCTCACCACTCTGATCCTCCCACACGCGCCGTTAATCCCCCCCTCACGCGTGACCCCCACCAAAGTGATTTCCCCCCCTCATGCGTACCGAACACCTGCTCACCAGTCGGTCCCCCACCATCATTAGCCCAGCTAAACTTTCAACCTCCACCAATTCCCACCCTGCCAGCCTAACCTCTCACGACCACATTCAGAACGAAAAATCACCCCCGTACATAACCCCTACCTCCTCTTTCCCCCCTATCTTTCCCCCCCCTCCCCGTTTCCCCCTCCCCCCCCAATTCCCCCCCCAAAGATCCCGCTCGACAAAATACCATGCCCATCCCAATCCAAGCACAAAACTTTTTCCACCTTGGCTAAACCCCAAATACTACTCTCTCTCTCGCCCCAAACAACATAATCAACCTCTCAACTTCAACCACTCCTCGAAATCCCATCCATGTCTCTCCCGAAAATAAAATCAGTCCAAATTCAACCCCTCTCAAACCACAACCCTGCCTGCCCAGACCCCCCCCACATCTCCCTATCAAATCCCCACACTCCAAACCTCCAAACCACCCGATAATAGTAAACTCTCAACCTCCAGCCTTACTCACCCTTCCCCAAACCCCACTCACGACCACAACTCTCTACACAATTCAACCCCTCCCCAGCACCAACCTCTTCCACAACAACAACCCGACTCGACCTAAACCCCCCCTATCACTACCCCCGACCGAAACTATTTAAACCTCCCTCCAAAACTGGCCCCGGGCCAGCTCTCACCCAGACCCACATTCCGAACAGCAAACCTGACGGTATATCCACCCCGCCCTTCCAAAGTGAAAGTGAAACCCCAAGGTCAAAGCCACAACCACCACCACCATCCCTATTACCAGACCGTCACCCAGACTAACGGCGACCCTAAATAACCCCCCCCTGATGATGATGAGGATATTATTGTACTTGAAATTTTTGTTTTGATGGTTTTCAATTCCTAAGCGATTGGGCATGATTCTACAAATTTACATGTTTTCCATATACTGTATATATTATATATTTTTTTCCCTGAGACATCCTACTTTTCTTGTTAACCTACACTTTTCTGACTATATTTTAAATTTGTTTTATACATTGTTAAACACTTTAGCTCTTCTTAATTTTCCTGTGTTCTTAATTATCAATTCTGTTCTTTCTTAAATTTACATGTCTTCCATATACTGTATATATATTTTCTTTTTTTTCCCTTAGTCATACTACTTTTCTTGTTAACCTACACTTTTCTGACTATCTTTTAAAATTGTTGTATACCTTGTTAAACACTTTAGCTCTTCTTAATTTTCCTGTGTTCTTAATTATCTGTCCTTTCGTCAAGTACTTTTATCATATTTTCTCTCCTTTTCCAACATCTATGTATTTTCTTCCCTCGTTTGTTTTTCTTGAATAGTAACTCTCCTATTAGTTTCCAGTGTCTTAGATATATGGCCTGAGTAATTTTTTTCCTAATTTCATTATATTATTCACATTCCAGGATAAAATGTTTTAAGTTTTTGTCTCTCTTTTCTGAACAGTCTGTTGCTAGTCGGGATGACAGCAAACTTCGTCCTCACCGGCAGGCTGCCATTTCCCTCCAACTTAAATCTACACTCCCTACCCACCCGTCTAGCCCCCCCCCGCCCCACCCACCCACATCCACCCCCTTCCCCTCCACTATCCCTGCAACCCATTCACCACACTAAACAGACCTCCTGTCAATCCCACACACTTCACTCCGACCCCCACGGGGGAAAACTACAAACCATTCATATGAAAGGTTAAAGTAAAAACCCCCACTGGACACTTACGTCTACAACGCCCACATCAAGCCCGGGCAACCGCCCGTCACAACACAGAGGACACATTCTTACAGGTATACATTGACCTACAAAAGAAACCTGACCGTCGCTCTCTTGCTTGGTGGTACCTTCTAAATACCCTTAAAATGACCCACCATGACTATGCTTCTTTTTACTTCACCCTTGAGGCTCGAGGACGAGCCTATAATGAAGGATAGGGAAGTAAAATGCCCCAGAACAAGAAGCCCACCACAGAAGCCACGAGTGAACACCACACAGAAACACCCGAAAGAAAGGTCCACAGAACGAAAGGACCAGCTGACCGAGCCAGCCAATTCAGACAGGCCCAAGCCCGCAGGGCTAAGCAGCTCCAGGCCGCACCTACATACCCCTTCTAAACTGACCATTTTCCACACCTCACGTACACTACCCCCTCGTGTCCTACACTCCTAACTACAAAGATGATGAACAGGAATATACATTCATATTAATAACACCCATGCCCTGTCCCTACGTTGAGCCAATGCCAACACATCAGACAGTCATAATTATATCTATGTATGTTCTTACATCCGAGAAGTAGATGTTATATACCTTAGAAGTTAATACACCCATGCTGTCCCTAGGTTTAAGATATTCATATTAACATACCCTAACATACCTTGTCTTGCCAGACTAAGTTTCTGAAGACCCATCACCCCCATAAAATCTATGTATTCAATCCTTAGGTTAAGTATTAATATGAACATTCCCTAACATATCTTGTCTTGCCAGACTAAGTTTCTGAAGACCCATCCCCCCATAAAAATCTATGTATTTAATCCTTAGTTTAAGTATTAATGTTAACATTCCCTAACATATCTTGTCTTGCCAGACTAAGTTTCTGAAGACTCATCGCCCATAAAATCTATGTATTCAATCCTTAGGTTAAGTATCTTTATCCGCCATTGTGTTCACCATTTTCCATTTACTTTTCCATAATTGTCATACGTCTTCCATTTACCTCCTTCGTATCCACAGTCCACACTACGCCATATTACTTCGTGTCCTACACCCCTTACCCGCCCAATTCTACCTACACGATGATGAACAAGAATATACATTCATATTAAAAACACCCATGCCCTGTCCGTACGTTGAGCCAATGCCAACACATCAGACAGCCATAATTATATCTATGTATGTTCTTACATCCGAGAAGTAGATGTTATAAAGAAACCACATGTCCAAACTCATAAGAAATTAAAGATACCCACGGGTACACCAGGATATAGAACCATTGCCCCCATAAGACTTAGACAGCCATGACTACAGATGTTAGCCACCATGCTGTAACTTAATCCTTACCCCAACCAGAGATTGTATAGATAACCTTTGTTACCAGTATCTATCATAGTACCTCGAAACAATAACGCAGTACCCCTACGAACTGCCGCTTTCCTTGGGTCTATATTTCATAGAAAACGCAGTTCCCAGGGACACCTAGACGTACACAAAAAGCGTGTCAAATAATAGGTCCATAACCCCTCGTATGTACAAGAAATAATACACCATGTTTTTCCTTACTTTATCCACAAGTCACGCACACACCTACAGTTAACCTCCTTCTCCCCCACCGCCCCACAGTCCACATGATTCTATCTTTTCCCGACTCATATACCACCCCGTATTTGCATCCCCCGGTAGCATTTGACTAACGTACTTTCACTGTCTTTACAAACTCCAATATCAATTGTAGCCTAATGCCACCCCCACGCCCAGGGACCTTAGGGGAAAATTTCCCTGTAGCCCCTGAGCTTCCCCCCCCCCTCTCATTAAGACACCCGCGCTTCTCGACTCTTGTCCGACCTAGCCTCTCTCTCATACCTCTTGAAGATCCTTGAATTTTCCGTTGCTAACGCTCTCCAACCTTTTATATATATACTCCTATCCAGCCTACCTTCACTTAGTAGGCCAGAACAACATTAGAACTTTACTAACCCCTTGCATGCCATCTATTCTCTTACAACCCATTCACAACCCTGCACCCCATGGTCGTCGGTGCGAGGCTCGCCGCCTCGCCAGTAACTAATTTCTATTGCCATACTTCCAGATAAATGTGGCAGAGTTAACAACCAGTCTCCACCACATCCAGCAAGCCATGCAATTAAACCAACGAGTACACCCAGCTAGCCAAGGCACCTTCGGTTTTGATATTAAGAACACCCACATCTGTCTCATAAACAGAGGGTTATTACAAACACTGGTGATATGGCAAGCCCCTAGCCACAGCCGCCAGACGACCATCCCAGAGGGAGAGTGCCCGGCTACCCCTTTTTACCCACCCGAGGAGGGAGACCCCCACCCCCGCGGAGGTATACCTGACCCCTGTTTTGACTTCCGGATCATTGCCAGGTAGCCTAGGATCATATCCATGATTGTTCCTAGAATGTTCTAATGAAGTTAAAAGATATAATTTTAAACAAATTTGAAATGGATAAATGGCCCAGTAAACTTAGTAGAGTATATACTGCATTCAAGATTTTTTATAAAGAGCTAATAATTGAGTCTAATTTAAGAATAGGATCGTCATACCCCGAAAATACAGCTGAACTTCTTGAGGCTGGGGTAAGGTTGTGCAATATTCTAATCGTTGTAATAAATGAGGCAATGTATTTTGGTGCGACCAATGAGCTATCGTGAACGCAGTTTTGTCATTAAAAAAAAATCTCCATTTGGAGCCATATCTTCATCATTTCTGTCGCCATTTGGATTCCTCTTCATGGTATAATTCTAGTTCCCCTCTACTAGTAGTCTACTGGGATCTCAAAGCTTTGGAGCTGGCTGTGTCTTGGCTTATGGAGGTAACCCTATTCTTGTGCTCTAAGTCTGTTCCTCGAATAAGCCTCTAGACCAGATGTCAATAAACGCCAATGTGTCTCGAATTGAGGATGTGTTAAAGAAGAAAGATCTGAAAGCTGCTCTGCAAATTGCAACCAAAACAATCTCTAGAAATGCCTCAACAACCTGGCCTTCTCAAGAAGATAGCTCTCTGATGTGTTCTCCTGGTTAACTGCAAAGATCAACGAAACTGTGGGATTACCAATAATTGAGAAATTCTTGAAATGGATGACTGGTATTCTAGAAACTCCAAGAAATCCGAAAGAATTAAAGATATATTTAGATAAGTTTGCTTCTGTTTATGCTAATATTTATGCCATGAGAAAGTTGCCTCAGTCCATTTTTTATATAATAAGGACAATTATAAAGCAGATTCAAATTAATCAAATAAAGAGGATGCTTAAATTTAATATTATTGATTTCTCAATGTTCGAACCTTTGTTTAAACTGTTTTTGTAAGGTTATATATTTTAATTTTGTTACTGATACGTGGCTATAAAAGTTATTTAACAAAATGTGTTGGTAAACTATGTAGTGTTCTTACAATTGTATTATCCTATTTGTATGTATGGTTTGAAAATATTATTTTTCAAATTTTGTGTAGTTGCTGAAAAGGAATTTTATATTCATGATTTTACAGGATTGTAGGCCTAATAATTACTCTTGGTAGGCTACTTAATAAGTGTTATTACACTGACTTAGGAACTATTATTAAATACAATAAAGTGTACGAGGTTGATGAGTATATACTATAGGTTCGACTCCTGCAAGGAGATAAAGAAAACCTAATACTTAGTAGTGGCCCCGTAATCATTGACGATTATGCCTATTACATAAGGCCTCCTCTTCAAACGCTCATTTACCGTAGTTTGAATCTACCGCGCAGAGCATAACAAAATTGAGGAGCCTTCATCATGAGCACACGCAACCTCACTCATGGTTCTGTCATTATGAAATTGGGTTCTCACTACGAAAAAACTTTTTGTAACAAATAATAAATAAAAAGAAAATAAGAATAACTATTCATAAGCTTTCCATATACTCGTGGATGTACTTGTGTGTATATTTGACCAGACGCTGACTTCAGGCGTCATACTTCCTTCTTCACTGACATATCAAGTAAACCAAAATCCTTAATACATCAACGAATGGGAAGGGGATGGTCGGGAGGGCCCCAGTCGTCAATGATTACGGGGCCACTACTAAATATTAGGTTTTCTTTATCTCCTTGCAGGAGTCAAACCTATAATTTATTAGTGGCCCCTCCATCATTGACGATTATGCCTGATATCTAAGACTGGAGGGGAACATTCGTAATCATATCATAACTCTAGCAAAAGCAGATAATCAAACAACCACATAGTATTCTTACTTTGTAAAAAAGATATATTTTTGCGCATAAACTTTATACAGCATATATATTCAAAAAGGGGTACAAGCAGGAGCGTGCTTCGAAGAAGCCTGCTTGAATAAAAAGGGTTAACTCTGAGACTCCGTACACAGATCTGCTAGTTAAGAAGGCACCCCACTTAAAGTAAGTGGTGAAAAATAAAAACTTATAAGTCTACATGTGCACATATAAACTCCATTAAACTAGTGGATATATTCCTAAAAATATACCCAAACATAAAATGAACTCTTGTACTTTCGCAGAAGTACTGAACTCTTGTACTTATGCAGAAGTACTTACATCATTCGCAGTTGCAACTACTGAGATTTTCTTAACATTATATTGCTTCACAGCCAAAACTACTTACAACAAGAATTGTTGTTTTACTACTATTGTACTTTAGCACAATTTCCTGTAATGAATACTACAGAGAAATTTGATATCACAACACCTACATACAGTATCACAGCTCGTATGCTCCGTACACATACTCCGGCGGGGTCTAGGGTGTCCTATGTTACACTGACTGCACCCCCCCCCCCCCCCCTCTTTTCTTAATTTAAACAATAAGTGACTTAGAGGCCACCTAGACCCTCTGCCTTAAAGCTATACATGGCATGGAAGGTCTGTCTAGAGCTACTGAAAGGTATCGAGTCAAAAACGTATGATTAGAGGACCATAGGTGCGTGGACGCTATGTCCTCAACGGAAAAATTCTTAAGGAAACGCAAAGAGGCCGCCCATTTGCTTAAATCGTGGGCTCTTCCCACGATGCCGGGATTACTCTCTTTAATGACTTCGACTAGGAGAGAAGCTAGTTTACGTTTCATTAAGCGTTTGCCCGTACTTGCTACCCATAAAGCACCCTGTTGATCCAGAGGTGCTACTCTCAAATATTTGGTTAGAGCTTGCACTGGACATAAATTATGGTGCACTTTTCCCCTTTTCAACGCCGGCACTGTGAACTCTGAAAACACGTGTTCACTGTGTTCATTTTTGGCGATGAACCCCGGGGAAGGTGCAAAGTGAATACACTCATTGAGCCTACCAAACCTTATGCAATTAGGTGTGTTGCTCATCGCCGCCAGCTCAGATACCCTGTTCCCGGTAGCCAAAGCCATAAGGAATACTGACCTTTTTTAAAAGTAAGTCAAAATCTGCAGTATTTTGGTACAGACGGGAATGAAGTAAAGACAACGCCTTGTCCAGAGACCAGGTAGGCATGAGCTGACGGGGAGGTGGGCGGAGTTTAAAACATGCTCTCATGAAACCTGTTTCCTCCGCTAGTGGTATGGTTAGACCTGTAAGGTCAAAGAATGGCATCCTAATCGCTGTTAAGTGATTTTTTAACGTTACTACAGATAGACGTTTCTGCTCGAACAGATAGTTTAAATAATGAAAAACCAAAGCCACCGAAGGTACGGTTTGTTCTGTTCTAAGTATCCAAGAAGTAAAGGACTGCCAGTGCGATTGATACTGTCTCTTTGTAGATTGGGTATATTGATTCATGAATTTATCGGTCACGTTTCTACCATACGGTGTTAGCCACTTGGCCTCCTGAATGTCCATAATGCAAAAGTCAGCGAGGTGTCTAGGTTGCCAATCGTGTCTAAGTGGAAATACCCGACCGGGAGCGACACCGGGTTCGGGCACCACGTTTTCAATTGCTGGTACCACAACTGCGCCGGCCACAGGGGCGCGATTAACGAGACTATGCCCCGATAATCCTGTAGTTTGTTTACTACGTGGCACATTAGAGAAGCATCTGGTGGCGGAAACAGATAAACGGAACTCCACCTGTTCCAAGCCGTCACCAGTGCATCGGGTCCTCCCGCCGCCGTTATTGTCCGGCGGGTGAGGTACAGCGGGAGTTTGTGAGTCTCCTCGGATGCAAACAGATCCACTTGTGGACGGTAAGGCTCCGCAATCATTTGGTCGAAAATGTTTTGCTTGAGCGCCCATTCTACTGTTGTGCTCTGTCTCCGGAACAGAGCGTCTGCCCAGACGTTTGCTACGCCTGGGAGATAAGATGCGTGAAGATGAATGTTCAGCTTGTCGGCTAGAACAAATATATTTTCTGACACGTTTAGCAACCTCCGAGATCTCGTTGACCCTTGTTTCTGAATGCAGTGAACCGCATTCAGATTGTCCATCCTGAAGGCCACCGATTTGTCCCGTAAAGTAGAGCCGTGAGCCTGAAGGAAATACAAGGGGACTAGTAACTCTTTGACATTGATGTGGGAGGTTTCTGAATGGGACCAAAGCCCTTGACCCTGATGCCCGTGGTTTGACTGAAAGCCCCAACCTATCGTTCCTGACGCATCCATGTCTACCCATACCGTCGGCGGAGGAGAGGTCCATGACATGACCGAGTGCAATGTTTCCCTCTTCGCCCAGACCGCTAGTAAGCTGTGTATTCATTTTGGGATGGGCCATAATGTTTCCGCCGGCAATAGTGGAAAAAATTTGTTGCCCTCCAATATTAAACGTTTGACTTTCAAGCGGCCCAACTTTACAGTTAGTTGAATCCAGTTGAGAGAGCAGACCAGAGATTCCCAGACCCTCCGTGTCGTAGTCAGACTGTGAAGAAACATAAACATTTTCTTGCGAAACCTGTTCCGATTGTCCACACTCTTTCTCAGAGTGAGAGCAGCTGTGTCCCAGACCAGCCCTATCCACTGGACCACTCGTGAGGGAACAAGGTTTGACTCCACCGGGTTTACCTTGAATCCTAGAGATTTTACATGATTTAATGTTATGTTGACATGATTGATGCATAACTGTTCCGTCTCTGCCACCACCAGCCAGTCGTCTAGATACTACAAAATCCTGATCTATCTATCTATCTATTGCCTGACGCCGTGATCCCCGAAGGGGTGGCCACGAACGAACCGCCCCCATGCACCTCTGTCCCCAGTCAGTCGACGCCCCTCCCCCCAACCAGCACCGCCTTCGTTCATGTAGTTCCTCACTCCATCCTTCCACCTCATATTCGGTCTACCTCTCCCCCTCTGTCCCTCCACCTCGCTCTCGTACACCCTCTTAGTCATTCTCTCGCTTTCCATACGTTCCATATGGCCGAACCATCTCAAGTTGTTCCTTTTCACACTTTCCAGCACATCTACCTCCACACCACACCTCCTTCTTACTTCCTCATTAGTCTGTCTATCCCTCCATGTAACTCCGCACGCACTCCTTAAGTAATTCATTTCCACTGCTCTCACTCTTGGTCTGAGTCTCTCAACCAACGTCCATGCTTCGCTTCCGTAAGTCAGTGTCGGGATTACCACACTGTCATGCAAGGACTTCTTCACTTCCATACTGACCACCCTATTTCTTGTTACTGCTTTTAGCGTTCCTACAACCCTCTTCCCCTGTTGTACCCTCTCCCGCACCTCTTCATCCATAGTCCCATCTTTACTCAACACACTGCCCAGATACTTAAAAGAGTTGACGATCTCCATAGCCTGACCGTTCAGCTTCACCTCACACTCTGTGACTTCACCCCTTTCGAAGACCATAACCTTGCTCTTCCCCGTATTTACCTTCAAATTCCGTTTTCGCACACTGTTCCAAACTCATTTACCAGACCCTGCAACTCCCATTCATTATCACTCATCAGAACTGTATCATCCGCAAACAGCAGTATAGGTAGCTTCCACTCAATTCCCTCCCTTTTCAGCGATACACCAACATCCACTGCTCTTGATAGTATTTCTTTCATAAACCCATCCATATATACAGTAAACAACCACGGGGACATCACACACCCCTGTTTCAAACCAACATTCAGGTCAAAGAACTCGCTCTGCTCACTCTCCACATGTACTTCCGCCTTTGCACCCTCATACATGCTCTTCACTGCTTTCAGCAACTTGCCCTCTACTCCGTATATTCTAAGTACTTTCCACAAACCTTCTCTATCCACTCTGTCATAGGCCTTCTCCAAGTCCATAAAGGCAACATACACCTTTTGTTTCTTCTCCAGATACTTCTCCACAACACAATTCAGGGTAAAAATCTGATCTACACATCCTCTTCCCTTCCTAAAGCCTCCCTGCTCGTCGCCTATCCATTTCTCCGTTCTCACTCTCACTCTCTCAATCACTACCCTACTGTATACCTTCCCTACTACGATTAGAAGACATATTCCTCGGTGGTTACCACACTCCTCTTTCCCCTTTGCCCTTATATAGGGGGACTATTATGCCAGTCTTCCAGTCATCGGGTGCACTCCCCTTCTCCCATGCTAGTTTGCACATTTTCCATACCCATTCTATCACTATCTCACCACCATACCTCAACATTTCCCCACACACTCCATCTGTTCCTGGTGCTTTCCCCAACTTCACTCTTTTCATGGCTTCCCACACTTCTGACCTCCTGATCCCCACCTCCTCCTCCACTACTTCTCTTCTTCTCCCTCCCATACCATATCCAGCTATGTTTGCTGGCTCTTCATTCTAGCAACTCACTGAAGTACTCCCTCCATCTTTCGACTCTCTCTTGCTTCTCGGCTAGCATTCTCCCAGTCTTATCTTTCACACCCTTACTGTTTCCCTTGCTACCTTCCCTAACTTTCTTGACTTCTTTCCAGAACAGTTTCTTACTCTCCCTCCATTTTACACTCAGATTCCTTCCAAATTCCTCATCTACTCTTCTCTTACTTTCCTTCACTACTCTCTTCACCACCCTCTTACTCTCCACGTACCTCGCTCGTTTCTGTCTCTCGGAATCTTCATTCCCTCTACTACCCAACCACTCTCTATATGCTTTCTTCTTTTCTTCCACAGCTATTCTTACCTCTTCTGTCCACCATGCTGTACCTTTCACTCCCCTCCCTCTTCTCCTCACTCCACACACCTCCTCACATGCTGCACAGATCTCATCCTTAAACACCTTGCTCATCTCCTCCACTTCCTCCATAACTTCCAGGTCGAACCCACCTAGTCGTCTTTCCACTGCTCTCCTGTACTCCTCCCTGACTTCCTCCTCCTGCAACCTCTCCACCCTCCTCACCATTCCACCCTCCTCTCGCCTCCCTCCCGCTCTCCTCACCCACTTCTTTTGTATCCTAACCTTAGCTACCACTACATAATGATCAGACAGACCCCCTCCAATACCCCTATACACCCTAGCATCCCTAAAATCCTGATCCCTTGTTCTAACAAGGGCATCAGGGCTTGCCGGACTAATTTCGTGAATAAGCGAGGTGCTAGGTTCAATCCGAATGGCATCCTCTGAAAGACATAAGTCTGATGCATTATTCGTAAGGCCAGAAATCGTTGAAACCGTTTGTTTACCGGGACGTGCCAATACGCGTCTGTCAGGTCTAAAGAACACATCCACCCTCCCGGCGGAAGTGTTAGCCTGATTTGATTCACTGTCAGCATCCGGAAGGAAACGTTGTGAATGTGGAGGTTCAGATAAGACAGGTCTACGACCGGCCTCATCTGAACACTGTCCCTTTTGGGCACTAGAAAATGTTTGGACGTAAATACTGGGTAATTTTGAGGGAACGGGATGATGACATTCTTGGCGATCATCTCTTGGATCAGTGACTCCACCTCTAATGAAACAAAATTTGCCTTTGTCGGCTGACGTAAGCGAGTTCGCCGGAGCCACTGCCAGGTGATGCCTTTGCGTGCTACCATCCTCGCCCATGTGTTTAATGGCCATGCGCGATGACACGCCCAGAATGACCCAGTTAGCAGACAAGGGTTCACCGGCTGGACTACCCTCTGATCCACCCGCCGAAAGACTGGCCCTGGGAGTGAGAGAGACCCTATTTTTTTGGTGGTGGTGGTGGTGTATGCTTAGATGACTGGCCGGGTTTGGCAGGAGACGGGCCCTGGCCCGGTCGTTGATACTTCTGTCCTTTATGATTACCTGAAAACTTTCCTTGCTTGTATCTGTACTGAGCCTGACCTTGGGTGGAAGAGGATTTAGGCAGATGAAAAGGCTTTGCCCCACCAGGCTGAGCTTTTGCGACTGGTTTGGGCTTGGAAAAATTGAAAGCAGGTTTCTTAGATGGGGCAGGACTGTGCTTAAAGGCCTGAGCCATGTTGAACACTGTTCTCCACACATCCGGGGACATTAAAGAGGCAGTTAGAACAGGGGACATTACCACTTGATTTGCAATCCTATCCGGGAGCTTCCTCACGAGAGACATCCTTAGATCTTGTCTTGCCCGCACCGCCTCTAGCAAGGCTGTACGGATATCTCCCAGTGACTGTATAGAAGTCTGGAGTAGCAAGCGTCTAGACAGTTCGACAGCCTTTCGGACTTCCGCGTCCGCGATTGCCTGAGCAGATCTTAGCATTGACTTCGCTACCTGTTGTGTGACAATATACTGGGAAAACAGTCTATATGCCTTCCCACGGAGCCTAAACTTCCGGTCTAGGTGAGCAGTGGACGGTGTAGAAAAGGGATCTTTAAGCTCGCATAGATTCATTTTAGGGGCAGCTAAAAATGCAAATAAAGCAGAGGGAACTCCGCCGGCAGAGAATACCGGTAGAGAGAACCAAGAATGGCTTTCTTGTGGAATTTGGTGCGAAGATTTAGAGGTAAAAGTTGTTGCAAAGTTCTGAGCCTCCACTTCCCATTCCACCCAAGGTCCCGGACCCACCTGCTCCACCTTCAAAACTGGATTTGCGGCTGTGTCTGTGAACGTCTTTAAACCTAACTCAGGTGTTAGAGCTGACAGTGCTTTTATATCATTGAAACCGTCATGCTTGGTCCAGTCCGAAAACAGTTTTGAAGCTGACGCAGGGGGTAGGGCAGGTGTAGAAGTATACACAAAATAATCATGGTGATAATAGTTATGCCTTAATATTAACATAAAGTACATTTCCTAGAATATCTAAAGCACGTAACTTCCTAGATTTATTCCCTTGGATTACCCACTCACGTGGTACCGGAAGCTCCCCCGACATAGTGGACTGTGCTACCTCTGGCTTTGCTGGGAACATTGTTACCCATGACTCATCCGGCCCGTATAAGAGGGGCATAGCTCCCTTTCTGATCGGAGCCTTGTCTAAAGGGGGAGGATTTACATCTGCTACTACTCTCACATTGGAAGTAGTCAGTGCCGCCGAAGTTGGCCTAGTAACAATAGTAGGTGATACAGGGGGAGGGTGCGGAATTTGTGTCAAAGCAATGGAAGTAGCCAGAGATCGGACATTCGATGCTGTCGTGGAAGCTCCCAAACCAACTGTAGGAGTCTCCGGCTGCTGGCCAAAAAACTTAGTTAGTGCATTCGCTAGTAACCCATTAATTTCATCAGCTGTGACAAATTTAGCAGAGGATGAACTATGTGGCGAATCATTCCTACTCTGAGAGTCGTCTATCAACGAACCTGACTCTTGAACCTCCATCTCAGAAATTATAGAACCCTCATCCCTTTCCTCCGGCCTCTCATGAGAGGATTCCGCCGAAGCCGGGACCCCTCATGCTGCCATGTTAAGTCCGGGATGGACGATGGGATCTCAGCGTCCCGGTGGACGTCTGCCACTACCTGTGTTGCATGAGAAGGATGTGAGCCGTCACTCCATGGCTGGGAGTACCTCCAAACTCCCCGGTCTTGGCCGGAACTCACTTGTGAGCTAGGTACCACACCAATTACTGAGCCCTCACTCGAGCCCTCTAGAGGGTTATAACTTCTGGGAGAACTCTCTAAATCTAAAGCTGGTACATGTGAACTGGGAATAATATTTGGTGACAACCTGTCCGCCGGTATATCCCCCACCACAGTCTCTGACTCCACTCCCGACCTGTCAGATTGGACATGAGACATGTCGGGAGTAGAGGCAGAAAGCGAGGTACGAGGCTCCGGCGAACGCTGGTTGGCCTTTCGTACATGAGTATCCTTTTTTGAAGACTTGTGACTTCGCCTTGACTTTGATTTCACACTAGGACTGTCCTTGGTCTTCTCCTCCTTGCTCTTCTTCCTCGAAGGTGAAGTAGAGTGACTATGTGTCTGCTGTCGGAGGGGAGACCTTGACCTGGACCTCGATCTTGACTTGGAAGCTGTCGCCGGGGGTGTCGGCTCTTGAGATCTCTTAGATGTGCCGGGGGAGGGAAGAAGCACTTTACCCTGCCCAGTCTCTGCCGACTTACGCACATTTACTCTACTTTTAGAAGGGGGACGTTTAAGTGGGGGATGCTGAACAATCAATCGTTCCCACAGAACTACGTTATCGCACTGAAGAGCTTTATGAGCCACTGAAGTAGCATAAGTAGTTAGGAGTTGTTTGACCTCGCGCAATGCAACCGCCGCGGCCTAATTATCGTGCTGTAAGACTTTCATACTTAACTGACTACAAAAAGCACAATTATTAGTCACCCACAAACCCCTTGACCGGTCCAAGCATTTGACGCATCTGATGCACAGTGTATGCACAAAAATAGGGATCTCTGAACAGGAGGGTGTTAAGCACAGAGCAAAAACAGGGTCTAGTGTAGCCATGACAGAGACTGGAAAAAAGCTGACCCACCCCCGGGCTTCTCCTGGTTCTCTGTTGACCCGCCGGAACTCCGCCCTGGAAAAAGAACATTTCCAGGAATTAATGCTCATAAGGTTACCCCAAAATGTTCTAACACAAGTGTTAATGAACTGCCGGGCAACGAGATGTAATACACCACTATTACCTCTTGTTACCCTGTAGGTTCATATGTAAAGATTTTAGAATATCTTTACTTGTCCAAAAGATTTAAGAATATCCTCTGACATGATATAAAGACGAGCATATCTTTATAAATGACGCAGTCTTCCCAGTGATTTTTTTTTAACCGGAAACCCATATTAAGACGCCGGCCTCCTTATTATATCGCAGTTAAAAGGGTAAGCCTATCTTAATCTTTAGATCTGACTTCTCTCGAAGCCTTCATAGATCGCCGTAATTTAAAGGCCTCGATACCCAATTGTATCCCTCAATTGTCTGGCCAACCCTACCGAATTGCAAATTCGTTAATCCCACCCTCCCAAGGTTCAACCGCCAGGTGTGAAATTAATTTAATGTTAACCCCAATTGTTCCTATCCCCACTTCTTTGCAAAAGATCGCCGGGGTGGAAAGACCAATCAAACAAAACAGCCTAGTTTTTCAATGGCTTTGCAAAAACCGGAAAAAACCATAGTCAACAGGTGTCCGCATGAACACCTAGTTAAACGGGTATAGCCATCCCGCCGGGAAACACACAGTAAGCCTGAACACAGGCTCCACTACAGAGACGCAGTTCCTGGAGAGCCCTCAAGCCACCACTCGCCGGGGGAAACTAGCCTATTTTAACCACGCGTGATTAAAACTCGGCAACCAGCCGGATTTTCTCGGTGCAATCGAGAAAACCCGCCGGAAAAGGCAACCCACACAAACCAGACGCAATCTGATATACACAAATAGTCCCTGGATTAAGCCAAAACACAACTAATCCAGGACACACGACACAGTAGTACATATTTATACAATAAATCAATAACACTTGTACATGTAAAAAGCTACGAGAGGCTGGCTAGGCCTAAGCAGACGGAAATATCACTTAATCACGTCGTAATATAAACAAAAAGCACTGTATCATATCACAACAGGAACAGCCGCCATCACCACATCGTAGAAAAAATCCCGGAGAGGGATGCACTGACTCGGGACCTAGAAAAAACTTCACTAAGTGAAGAAAAATATGCTAGGAATGTCTGTAAACAAACAAATAAGGCAACTTCATCAGAAAGATAAAAAGAAGCCTGATAACGCGGAGTTAAAGCCAACTAAATAACTAGGCTAGCTAGCCGCGAAAAACGTATCACGCGTCCACCACGGGACCACGAGGGTACACCCAAAATAGGTGTCCCAAACACACGACCCAAATACACTGAACTGCGGGAAACCCGCCCCTGACACTCCTGCTACGCATATCCTAACCTTACTCGATACATCCTAGAGTAAACAAATGAGAAAAAACTCACGAGGGACGCAGCAAATGCGGAATCAGCGGAGCGTGGGGAGACACATCAGGGCAGGTTGAGCGCAGAGCAGAGAAGAAGGAAGTATGACGCCTGAAGTCAGTGTCTGGTCAAATATCCACACAAGTACATCCACGAGTATATGAATAGTTATTCTTCTTTTCTTTTTATTTATTATTTGTTACAAAGTTTTTTCATAGTGAGAACCCAATTTCATAATGACAGAACCATGAGTGAGGTTGCGTGCGCTCATGATGAATGCTCCTCAACATTTTTATGCTCTGCGCGGTAGATTCAAACTACGGTAAATGAGCGTTTGACGAGGAGGCCTTATGTAATAGGCATAATCGTCAATGATGGAGGGGCCACTAATAAATATAAGCTTGACTAGGATATATAATCATTGCAACTTAGTAGGGTCTTAGTAGGCAAAACTCAGATATAACCTGATCGTTACAGTAGTTTACTATTGAATGAAGCCCTGTTGACTTATGGTGCTAGGTATTCTAGGTTGCATCTACATCCAGGAATGATTAAGGGGAGATGTTTAACCCCATTAGTTTGTCGATTTAAAGGCCTTTCGCCCCATTTCCTTGTTAATATTAAGACCTTTCGTGCTATTTATGTGTCATTTTTGTTTTTCCTGGAGAACTATAGTGAGCCTGTAATTTTGGAAGAACCGGTTTCCGGCCAGGAAATTTTTCTGCCGAAAATTGTACAAAGTAATCTAGAAGAGGGATCTAATGGATGTTAGTTTAAGTTTGGTGGAAGTCTAGGGAAGAAACTAACATAATGAATAAAAAAATATTACAAATTAACAAAATAGGTTCATCCCCACTTACTGTAAATGGGTAATTGACATTAATCCTAGTTTTGATACTTAGATATATTAAACTTTATATTGGTATACCCTAACGAATCTCCAAATATATTATATCTTATTTATTTGCATAATTGCTTTAACATTCCTAGTGAGCTGTGAAAAGCTTGTAGAAGAATTTTATATAAGACTTAATTAACCCGTGGAGCCCCGGCTAGTTTTGTATTGTTTGTTCACCAGAACCCGGCCGGTTTTCAAAAAAAAAAATTATTCCAGAAACAATAGCGAATGGGTTAGGAATGAAGGAAAAACCACGAAAAACCGCTCAAAAAGCTTAAAGAATGGTCCTACAGAGCCCCAAAAAACTTATTTTACAAGAGTAAAAAATTGAAGGCAATTACCCCAAAAAACTAGGTTATTGCACGCTCACTCGCACGCACGTGGATTTTGAGAGTTTTCAACCATCGGCACGGTTGCGTGGGATACGTACACAGTTCCCATACAAATCAGAGCCCTCTCGAGTGGCTACACCTGAGGTTACGGTCGGAGCAATTAGGGTGACTCGTCAGACGCGTCGCTGGGGCTGTGCGTTACATACATCGCCGACGCGTCAGACGCGTCACTGGGGCTGTACAGGTTAAAGCTATATTGCAACTAAGCATGTACTTTCATCTCGTTCCACCTTTGCTGAAAGGCAATGCAACCGTGTAGATAGGCTCAAGCTTGTCCCACTTAGTCCACTCCTAATCATATCTTAATAAAGGTTAAGTCAAAATATAAATGCTGTTGTCTTTTTGTGATATATTCCTAGTATTTGTAAGTGACGACCAAAATTGAAATTATAGTGGAAAATTAGTTTCTTTTGAGTATGATTCCCCCCATGTCACATGACTCGTTGCCGACGTTTGAGGGTTTACGGGCTGGTAAGTGGAGCGACCAAGGTTCTTGACCGCTCCCCCTATCACCTCCAACTAATTTTGTCATGTCCTTTTCTTTCTCCTCCTTTCTAGTTTTCGTGTTTCCTTCTTCCGCTTTCTCCTGGGGCAGCTAACATTGGTCGGTCTCCCACCCTTGCGCTTTTGTGGTCCCGTCCCTCCCTTTCCTTCTAGTTGTCTTCCCTGTTTGTTTCCTCCCTTTTTCTTTCACTGCTTCAGAGGTTCTAGTTTCCTCGGGGATCTTTGAATGTATGATCAGGAAAAGTGTTACCATCAGTGACAGACAGTTTGGATTTATGCCAGAACGTCGCACAACTGATGCCATCTTCATTCTTCGGCAACTGCAGGAGAGGTTCTTAGAGAAAAACAGGGAGTTATACCTAGTTTTTGTAGATCTGGAGAAGGCCTTTGACCGGGTGCCAAGAGAAGTAATGCAGTGGGCTATGAGAAAACTCGAAGTAGAAGAATGGCTAGTGCGTGTGATAATGAGAATGTATGAGGGGTCACGGGTAGCAGTTAGAGTGAATGGGGGCCTGAGCGAAGAGTTTCCAGTGAAAGTTGGAGTTCACCAGTTGCTGAGCCCATTACTGTTTGTTTTGGTCCTGGAGGCTCTGTCAGGGAGTTTAGGACAGAACTCTCATGGGAGTTGTTATAAGCATATGATCTAGTTCTTATCGCAGATAGTGCACAGGAAGCAGAGGCAAAGTTCAAAAGATGGAGGGAGGGTATGGCAAACAACGGTCTAATAGATAAAACAAATGTCATGATTAGTGGAGTAGGGCGCGGAACTATGGAAAGAAGCGGCGACTATCCATGTGCAGTATGTGGGAAGGGGGTGGGAAGTAACTCAATTCAATGTTGCATCTGTAGTGACTGGGTACACAAGAGATGTAGTGGAGCTAGAGGACCTTTGACTATTAATAATCATAGTCTTTAAATGTGCAGTGTACAAAGGAGAACTTGTGTTAAATGACCCGCCTAATAGTGTTGATTTCGACAGTGTAACGCTGGAGTGTGCGCATAAATTCTGCTATTTGGGCGATACGGTTTCCGCCGGAGTGGCGCTGAAGCTGGCTCCAATGCTAGAGTCAGAAGTGGCTGGGGAAAGTTTAGAGAGCTGTTGGCCTGTTGCCACTCCTGCCCATGAGAGGGATCCCACTTCACCTTAAAGGGAAGGTGTATACCTTGTGTGTTAGGAGTGCGATGACCTATGCCTCGGAGACGTGGCCAGTTAAAGCGGAGGATGTCAATAGAATGGAACGGAATGAGAAGAGAATGGCGAGATGGATATGTGGGGTTAACCTCAGGGACGGGGTATCGAGCGAGGAATTAACCTAAGACGTGCGCATAGGGGGTATGAGACACCACACTCCTGTGCGCACGTATTTGAGCTGTTCCCATCACTAACATAGTTATTTTACCATAAATAGCATTAATACTTATCCATATGCACCTATTATAGGTTGATTATAAAGGTATTAACCTGTTACAACAATAAAACAAGTGGAAACAGTGTTTGGATGGTCAAAATCGGCGATACAGGCCGGGAGTTACATAATGTATGGCTGAGGCAACCTCCCTGCCCTCCTCCCCTCCCCTTGTCTGGAGAGACACTGTTACGCAATAGTTTCTCTCTCGCTCTTTCCCACGCTTGGTAACAGTGATGACAACGCCCTGCTACCAACTCGCTAATGTTAGCACGAAAATAGACCACAGAATAAGGAAATAACAGGGAAAATAGGTGATAACTGAAGGAGGGGAGGAAAGTGGGGAAGGAGGGGAGGTGGAGGAGTGATATTTGGCATGGCCCAGGGCAAAACAAAAATAAAAAAATAAAAAAAATAAAAACAAAAACAAAATTTTTTTTTTGGGTGTTTTAAATGGATTTTTTTTTCCTTACTCTTAAGAGTCTTCCCGCAGTCCGCTGGGGGAACTCTTAAGAGTCTCCCGGCAGTTCCCGGGGTAAGAAGGCGTCAAGGCATTAGGAGTGTCAGTGAAGTGATGCGCACTAGCCGACTTGGTTGGTTTGGACTCGTGGAGAGAATGGATGATCAGAACTGGGTGAAGAAATGTCGGACTGTGAAAGTGGGGGGAGCTGCGTGTAGGGGTAAACCTAGAATGACGTGGGAGCAGGTACTCCTACGCCGGCCCGATCTCAAAATAATGAACTTGACAATATAGGCAGCCCTTGACAGGGCCGCCTAGCTGGAAAGCAGCTATTTTGGATGTGAGACTGTAACCACATTCTCTGAGGGCAAAACGGTCTATAAACTTGTATGTATGTATGTATTGTATACTACATTTCATTCCATATAACGTAAAGATAAATTTGATGTAGCTTCACATTCAGTAAGTTATGTAATATCACTCAAATGAGGACCTCCATGTATATATTATATATACAGTATTATGTATGTATTATGTATGGGGGTAATAGATAGGCAATGTTTAACCCATAAATGTCAAGCGTCCTCTATAGAGGTTTTTGTGGTACAATGCGAGCGTCCTCTATAGAGCCAGCACATAAAAAAAAAAAAAAAAAAAAAAAGCAATATGTGATTAGGTGATATAATTCCCCTCCATTACTTTCTACCACTCCTCCATATGTGTTCCACCCCCTTTTTCCCCCTCCTCAATTATCACCTATTTTTCCTCTTATTCCCCCTTTTATCAGGTAATTTTCCAAGCGAATTTCCCTCATGCGATCTGGTTAACACGGGCAAGGCAGCTAGAGATCCTTGCAACACAGATACTTCTATTGCAAGGCCTCAGTGTCCCCCTTGAGGTCGGAGAGGGAGGATATTCGCCGCCCGGGCTCTCGCCTCATGATACGACCGGGCGGCAATAATACGTCTTTTTCACCCCCCAAATGCTATTGCCACTTCTAATATTGCTCTTAAATGTTCATATTAAAAGTAAAATAGGCGCATATGGATAAGTAATAATTATATATGTAATGCCCTCGAAAATGTCCCGCACCCACAATAATACTAACCCGTGTTGACGTCAGGTATAGCGTAAAATAGTCGTAGATGGTAAGTCCAATAAACTCATCTCGAGAGACTATCACCGTGGTTCTTAAAAATCGGACTAAGGTTGCTATACTTTTGTACGTCCGTGGTAGTACAGTGGGTTAGCGCGCGGGCCTGGTGGTGATGGTGGTGCGTCACTAACCAGGGTTCGAACCCCACCCAAGGCATCTCAAAACCTGTGGGTTTTTAGGGGGGTTAAATTCCCTTCAGAGGTTCGTACCCCGCGCCAGGTACCAGGAAAGGTTGATCCTAAAGGTAGCCTGGGGATAATTCCCATTCCTATTTAACCTGGAAAAACCTAGCATTTCAATATATATGGTAAATATGACAATTTTCTTCAATAATGAACCAAATACTTTCGCATGGTGGGCACTTTAAAAAAAACATAGGCTTCGCCGTTTAACCCGGGAACTGCGGGGAGACTCTTAAGAGTTCCCCCGGCGGACTGCGGGAAGACTCTTAAGAGTCAGAGAAAAAAAAAATCTACTTTTGACATCGAAAAAAAAAAAAATATATATTTTTATTTTTTTATTTTTTTATATTTTTTGGGCACCTGGGCCATGCAAAATATCAGTCCTCTACCTCCCCTCCTTCCCCACTTTCCTCCCCTCCTTCAGTTATCACCTATTTTCCCTATTATTCCCTTATTCTGAGGTATATTTTCGTGCTAACATTAGAAAGCCGGTTGCAGGGTGTGGTCATCACTGATAGAAAGCGAGTGCAAGAGAGAGAGAGAGTATCGATCGACTGTGTTTCAGTGGCCTTGGGGGAAATTGGCGGGAAAGCAGCTTGCCTCACCCATACATTATACAACTCGCGGGCTATATCTCCGATTTTGACCATCCAAACGCTGTTTTCACTCGTTTTATTGTTGTTTCAGGTTAATGCCTTTATAATCAACCCATAATAGGCGCGTATGGATAAGTATTAATGCTATTAATGGTACAATGAATATTTTAGTGACGGAAACACCTCAAATACATGCGCACAGGGAGAGGTGTCTAATTACCCCCATGTGCACTTGTTAGGTTAAAGGTTAAGTAAAATTCCTATTGAAAAGCATAACATACGATAATAGCTTACAACATACAAATAATGATTAACACACATTTTTGGCCAACATGACATACGGTAGTTACAGTGTTATGCCATGCTCTAGAAGGGCAAGGTATAAGCTGGTCACACTTTCCACTCAGGAATATGTGCAGTAACCCTTAACTTAGTGTGTTCTCGACTGGGCGAGAACTGGCCTTAAACTCAATTTATAACAACAAATTTCTTACAGTTTCTTACAGTAGATCCTCTGGAAAAAGGCAAACTAGGCCTGTGTATCCAGCTCAGTGCCAGTACTTGCACTACTGCGGTCGTTCACTGTGTTGGCGGCGGCGGCAGCAGACGCAACATTTTTACTATTCTGTATTTTTGCTTTATAATCAAACTTCAAATCTTGTCTTCCCCCTGCTTTATCAAGATTACTTTCAAACTTCCTTATTGATTCGGAATCGACTACATACTGGGGCAGCGCGTTCCACTCATTTACCACTCTATCACAAAATGAGTTCTTTGCCTTTTCAAGCCTATTTCTTTCTTTGTAAATTTTCTTAGAGTGTCCTCTCGTTCTTGTTCCCTCCCGCATCAAGAAGATACCTTCACACACTTCCTCATCATACTTTCCTGACACTATCTTAAAAGTCTCTATCATATCCCCTCTCTTTCTCCTATATGCCAGTGTCGGAAGTCCCAGTGTCCTCAACCTCTGTTCATAGCCCGCGTTCTTCAACGTTGGTACTAGCTTGCTAGCTCTCCTCTGCACTTTCTCCAATGCTTCTATATCCTTTACCATATATGGAGGCCACACCTGGTTCGCATATTCCAGGTGCGGCCTAACCAGCGCTGTATAGAGATTCCTGAATATTTCTTCGTCAAGTGACACAAATGTCCGCCTTATCAGCCCTACAATTCTATTGGCTTTGTTTATCTTTTCCGGTAAATGTTCTGAGAAATTTAACTTATTGTCTATCACTACTCCTATATCCTTTTCTGCATTCACTTCCTCCATCGCTTCATACATACTGTATCCTACCTTGTCTATCTTGTTAGTCCCAATCCGCATGTACTTGCATTTTTTGGATGACAGGCAATCAACAGAAACACAATGGTAGGATACAATGATTTTATTCACAATAAGACATAGGCACATAATATATAAAACAACACTCTTAGTCAATAACACAGGCTGTATATAGGGAAAAGGAATATCAATAATTAATCGAGACAATGGGTCTCGTACACAAACAATCGTCCTGATAAATACACAACAAAGCAGAGAATTGGAATTGATTTGACAATCTATCCATCTATTGCCGGACGCCGTGATCCCCGAAGGGGTGGCCACGATCAAAACGGCCCCATGCACCCATGTCTCCAGTCAGTCGACGCCCCTCCTCCCATGCAGCACTGCCTTCACTCATATACTTCTTAACTCCATCCTTCCACCTCTCATTCAGATACCTCTCCCTCTCTGTCCTTCCACCTCACTCTCGTACACTCTCTTAGTCATTCTCTCACTTCCCATACATTCCACATGGCCGAAACATCTCTAGGTGTTCCTTTTCACACTTTCCAGCACAATTTACATCAACATCACACCTCTCTCGTACTTCCTCATTCGTCTATCTATCCCTCCATGTAACTCCGCCCACACTTCTCAGGTAACTAATTTCCACCCCTCTGACTCTTGGTTTGAGTCTCTTCACCAACGTCCATGCTTCTCTCCCATAAGTCAAATTTATCAGGATTACACAATTTGTCGGCATTTGACAATGCTCAAGGTTAAATCATGGATCAATTATGGGAGCGGTAGCTTCCTAACAAGGTGACAATATGAGTCCGAAGGAGGTAGATTCTAAAGCATGAATATGCAAAGATAATAAATAGAGTCAGCATGAATTAGACTCTTAACACAGGAAATACACAAATCTCAACTCTGGGATAGAAATACACTATCTGCCTAAGTCTCAACAATAATTAGTGCGAAGACTCAGATATACGGCAGGCACTCACAAATTACATATATCACTGGTGTTTGTGTGGGTGGTTGACGATGTCATATATATATATCTCCTCTTCACTCTTCAGGGGGTCGTGCGAGTCCGGGCCTGAGGAACAGGACACTGGTTGGTCAAACTAGAGGGAAGGTGTATAGCACACCCATGGTAAGGTTACATTACACTGGCAGAGTCCTGGCACATCTAAGTCTATACCTCACTATAACCTTAAACCTAAAACACAAAGAAAATAGGGCACTTAAAGGGAGAGGAGGACAGGAGAGCATTGGGGCCGAGGGAAGCACTGGCACGGGCCATCACACAATGGATAGTGGGCCCAACTCCTCGCACACGCTGCTGGCTAAAGAGGTCCTGCTTGGAAACCCGAAGGTGCCTTGTCTTACTTCCGGACTGCTTCACACACAGTCCTGCTTCTTCGCAAGGCAGGGTACGAACCTAGGTGTCTTCAGCAGGTGGCGGGCGTGACGACTGTATTTCTCCCTCGGCTGCTTCCATCTCCGATCGTCCTACACTCTCACACTGTGGGGGGAAGTGGCTGGTAAGCCGACACTCGTCAGGCGCCCCTTGTCAATCGGATCACGATTGACAAAGTAAAGGCTGAAGAGGGCCTGCTTAGAGAGCCGGGTGTGGTCTCTTGCACAGAGTTGCTGTTACTCAGTGAACTAGTCACTTGCGCAACAGCCAAAGATGGGACAGGCACAGATAAAGGCACCGCGCTCTCCCGGCTGGCAGCATCACCGACACGAGAGAACACCAAAGAACTATCAGACCGGCAAGCAGTATCACTGACACGATCTGGTCCTTGGTTGGCACCAGTATCCTGGTCCAGCCCTCCATGGCCACCCCGGCTAGCAGTATCACTGACACGGGGCAACATCGAGAGAGTCAGACAGCTGGCAGTATCACCGACATGTCTTAGTCTCCGGCATGAGCTGTGACCATCCCTTCCCACCTTTGACTTAGTAACTTTAGACTTGGAGTCGTCCTGTTCGTCTACCTCGTATCCCTTGCGGGAGTAGGCCTATACTGGATCCCGGTCTGAACAATAGTGTCCTAATCCCCAGCCTGTAGAACAAATAGACCTGCTCAACTGAGTCTTGGTTATGTCCTTTCACACCTTAGGACTTTCCGTGAGGCAACCAAAGATTGCTTTTAAGCCAGCAGGCTGAATGCTTGCCGATGGTTGATTCGGCTGAAGTAGTGTCTCCTTTTCCGGATATGTCACCGTTGAGGCACCTCCGGGCAAGATGGGCATCCTGGGGGGCTTGGGTAGAGCCTCCGCGGGCAGAGATGTCGGGGGTGAGGTGTCTCCGGGCATTAAGGGCACGGCTTGCTTGGGTCGATCTGGTGTTGGCTCAGGTTGGGTTGATGGGGTTGTTGCAGTAGTTGCACCGGGAGATATTGGTTGTTTGACCAGTCGTGCACATTTTGGAATAGGGGTGAAGGTTGGGTTGTTTGGGAAATAGTTTTTAGGAGGGTTGGTGGTGACGAGTGCGTCCACGTGTTCGGGGGCCTGATTCTCTCGTTATTTTTGGGTAGAGTTCGGAGGATGTGAAGGTGTTTGGATTTTCGTGCGGGTGCATGCCCTCATGCTGATAATGTGGGTGAAGTTGGGTGAAGTTGGGTGATATTCGGGCTTGTGTAGGGATTGTGGAGGGTTGTTGAATCGCCGGGTTGGAAATGGTGTTGTGTGTTTTGGGAAATAGAAATAGTTTCCCTCTTCCTTTTCGTACTGCGGTTTTCTTCGTTTTCTCTGGATGGTGGGCACTGAACTCGGGAAGTTTCTGGGGGACATTGTTGTGATGGTGGCGTCATCACGGTTGCAACGCGGCAAAAAATGGTATGCAATGCTGGGGCTGGTAATGCTTTCCTAGGCCGCATATCATACAATATATCTTGAAGTTAATGGAAGTTAGCTGATGAGAGAGAGTAATAATAATAATAATAATAGTTCTTAAAGCTAGCGCATGCTAAGCTAGCTAAGGATAGCTCAATAAGGCCGATTATGCGTATTTTCCATTGGGGTCCTGTACTACTACCCCATCCCTTTGCTCATGAGGGATGGTAACGACTCAGTGCTTGTGAAAAATCTTTAATGCGCCGAGCGTGGGCGCGAACCCGGGCCTTCTGGGTGGAAGTCCGAGACGCTAGTCACTACACCAAGCGAGAGGGCGGTTGAATGACAGGTAGCCCAAACCGGAGTAATTAACGGTGGGGTTTGTTTACCAACAGAATTGCAACGTGGGTCAGTATATATTGTTATAATTCATATTAATGAATTAAATATATAAAAGTGAGGGCTGGTTTTGTCCAAAGTGAGGATTGGCATCCTCTAACCAACCTTAGCCATTTTTTGTATGTCTCTTTTCCTGTACTACTTTTTGTAATAATTATAAATTCTGCATTTTTATCTGAATTTACAATATTTGGGCATTGTGTAGTTCAGTCATTATATTTGATATATACAGTTAAAGATTTAATCACCTGTTGTCTTTGATAAGAACATATGAGTATTTTCCTGAAGTTTTAATGGTGCTTACTATTATTTTGTCATTATCTAAAAGTCTTGCCTTGGTTGCAAATCTTCCCAGATATCTCAGCTTAACCAATAAATTACATTTGTTATAAAACCTAACTATAGTCACATAACCAAGATCCTCCAAACTAACAAATAGCAAAATAAGTGAAGAGTTTAGAGACAGAGATACAGTTGAAGATAAAAAAAAAGGAGTATCAACATTTATGACATATACTGTGCAGGTAAAGAGGTTGTAAGCCGAGCACATTAACCAATGATCCCCAGGACACCTCTATTATTTTGTGATATCTTTAATGTGATAATGACTGTATGAATGTATGTACTGTACTATATATACTCTGGCCGACTCGAGACAGAGCCCGAACAGGGACATCACAACACAACAGAAAAAGAAAAAAACACAAAATCACAAACATCTACTGTAGGTCGTCCAAGAGAAATACACAGAGACCCAGGCTCATTTGGGGTCTCCAGCTAGATTCCCGGGTCCCAGATCCCCCGTAGAGGCTCCGATTTTCGCAGCGAAGCCGCCACCACAAGTCCACCCACCATGCTTCCAGGCGTACCCTTCATTACTACAAGCTCCCCGAGCCAGGCACCTGACGGACTATTATCTAGTCCAACTGGCGCATGACCCTCTCTCCTAAACGACCGCGTTTACATTTTTCGGTAGAAAAATCTATTCACTAGCATTCTCCATTCACTCCTATTTATTACCACTTCTCTTGCCTGATCTATAGTCATTCCTCTCTCTTCCAATGCTTGTCCTAAACAGTCTCTCCATCTCAATGGAGGTACAGGTATTCCTACCCCTCTATCTCCCCTTGTATTCGACTCAAATATTATCTTTGTAAGCCTTTCATCTTTCATTCGTTCAACATGAACATACCAGCTCAGCACCCTTCTGTCCACTCTGGCCGACAAATGTTCCTGCTGACCCATTCTCCTAACGTATCTCTTCATTCCTTAATCTGTCTCTACGAGTCACTCCACACATACTCCTCAAGCAGCTCATCTCCATCACATCCAGCTTTCTTCTCTCCTTTGCCTTCAGAGCCCATATCTCAGCCCCATACATCACTGTTGGTACAACAATCCCTTAATACATTGCACTGTTAACTTTCATTCCGAGATTTCTCACCTTCCACATACATCTCATTGCTCTAAAATCTTTCCTTCCTTCACATACTTTGTTTTACCTCCATTTCCATACCTCCATTCTTGCTTATCGTTCCTCCTAGATATGTAAAACACTCTACTTGTTCCAGTATTTCCCCATCCAGCCTCACATCAGATTCACCCTACGATCACCCCTATTACATACCATCACTTTACTTTTATTGACGTTCATCTTCAGCTTCCTCCTCCCATAAACCACACCAAACTCTTTGACTACTCGCTGCAGTTTCTCCTCAGAATCCGCCACCAACGCTGTGTCATCAGCAAACAGCAACTGATTCAACTCCTAATCTCTACCATTCTTTCCTACTAAACTCAATCCTCTATCCATAGTTCTCATTTTCATCTCCCTCACCACACACCATCCATATATACATTAAACAGCCATGGTGGCATTGCACAACCCTATCGCAAGCCTACATTTACCTCAAATCCATTCACTCAACTCATTATTTCCTACTCTGAAACACACGCTCTACTTGCTTCATAAAAACTCTTAACTGCTCTTAACAAACTTCCTTCAATTTCATAAATCCTCCGCACCTTCCACATTGCTTCTCGATCCACAGAATCATACGCTTTTTCCAAATCCATAAAAGCCCAAAATATCTCCTTATGCTTCTCTAAATACTTCTCGCATAGCTGTCTTACTGCAAAAATCTGATCCACACACCCTCTTCCCCTCCTAAAACTGTACTGTTCTTCTCCTATTGTACTTTCCGTACCCTTTATTATCCTCTCTATCAACACCCTGCCATGCAGCTTTCCACCCACTGATAATAAACTAATACCTCTATAACTTGAACACTCCTGCCGGTCTCCCTTTCCCTTGTACAACGGCACAATACATGCACTCCTCCACTCTAGTAATAATAATAAAAACTATTTGTCTACAGCCTACTGGGCAAAAGCCCTCATAAGGCTGGGGAGAGGCTAAAAGCGGAAATGGGTAAAAGAATAGAAAAAATAGGGGTAAAATCAATAAAACTCGTTCATCCTAAAAAGAAAGAAAAGAAACAACAGTAAAAAAGATATGACTAGAAGAAAGTATAAGATATTAGATCAGATGAAAGATGTTAATTTCCTTAAGGAAAGCAAATAAGTTGGCAATATCAAAGGAAGGAGTGTCAGACAGGATAGACTGAAAAGAAGGCTGAGAAAAGTAACGCTGCCGCTGTTGACCATATAGTGGGCATTCGACGAGAAAGTGCCGCACAGTAATGCCTGTGTCACAAGTAGCGCACCACGGGGGAGGAGCATGTGGAGTGGCCATTAAGTGTCCATGTGTGTAGCGGGTATGACTAATTCGGAGACGAGTGAGGACGACTTGGTCCCTGCGCCTGGCCTGAAAAGAGGAAGGCCACACGGAAACCGCATCCTTGATAGCACGAAGATGGATGGTAAGGGGCTGTGAAGACCATTCATGTTGCCATGCACGATAGAGGAGTTCTCGAACTACGGCCTTCATGTCAGACAGGCGCAAGAGAGGACCTGCTCCTGGACCGATACAGGCTGTTTTAGCGAGCCGATCTGCTCTCTCATTACCCGCAATGCCCACATGTGCAGGAACCCAGCAAAACTGGATTTTCCAATTGGCCAAGGAAAGGTCATGTATTCGGCGGAGAATAGTGGAAATAAGTGGATCTCTCGTAGAAAGATCTACTCTAGTGGTACCATTGACACAACAAAGCACACATTGAATGGTCTCACCAACCAATCTATTATAACATCTCCACCTTTCTTAATACACTCCACAGCAATACCATCCATACCTTCTGCTTTTCCCGCTCTCCTTTCTCACTGCTTCTTTCACCTCATTTTTCCCAATCCTTTCATTCATTCCCTGCCACCTGGGTAGCCTGGGTAACCAACCTCCATTAACCACTGCTTCCCTTCCATCTCTTATATTTAGCAAAAATTCAAAATACTCAGCATATCTTTTCCTCACTTGAACTCCTTCCGCTAGTAACTCTCCATTTGCATCTTTCACCGACTCTTCCCTCTTTTGTCCTCCTTTCCTTAATCTATTTAGTAGTATTTACCTCCTTCCAGAACATCTTCTTTTGTTCCTCAAAATTCTCACTCAACCTTTGACCCCACCTTTCGTTTTCACTTTTCTTCGCTTCTCTAATTTTCCGCTTTGCCTCTCTCCTTTTTTCCTTCTACTTCTCCCATACCTCAACACTACCATCCTGTAAACCCCCTCAAAACACTGTCTCTTCTCCTCAACTGCCTTTCTCACCGTATCATTCCACCACTCTCGTCACTTTGTGATATCCTTAATCAATTTATTTGTACTATAAATGTAGTTTATTTGTAGGGAAGCAATTGGTAGGGGCATAGACTAAGACTGCATTAGATCTGGACTGGACACGAAATTGGAACTTTGCAGTAAGGGACCCAAAATCGGAGAACGAACACCCAAGTTCGAACCTCGAAACTACAAAAATATCACATTTTCGCAGTTTCGAGGTTCAAACTTGGGGGTTCGTTCTCCAATTTTGGGTCCCTTACTGCAAAGTTCCATTTTCGTGTCCAGTCCAGATCTACTGTAGTCTATGGTAGGGGTCATGTGTTTATGCTATGCTTACAGGTGTGTACCTACCCGATATAGCTATCGTTTGAGAGTGCTGCGTGCATTTTGTAGTATTGTTAATATCTTGTCTAATGGAGAAAACAAATTTAATAGAATATTTTTACTTAAATTGTAGTTTCTTTATTCATACAAAATTTACCAGAACGTCCTGAACTTCCCAAATTGACTAATTCCTTGAATACGACGAGAGTACGTTAATATATGTGCGACTAATTTGCCTGGGAACCAAATTCACTTACTCATATAGTGATGTACATTCTATGTGGTAGTTTTGTGATTTTTATTTCAATTTTTTTTTTCAAAATTTTATGTCTTCTAAGCGTAGTAGGGAAGTTGTACAGTAGGGTAGTGATTGAGAAAGTGAGAGCGAGAACGTAGAAATGGATAGGTGACGAGCAGGGTAGGAAGGGAAGAGGATGTGTAGATCAGATTTTTACCCTGAAATGTGTTGTGGAGAAATATCTGGAAGCAACAAAAGCTGCATGTTGCCTTTATGGATTTGGAGAAGGCCTATGACAGAGTGGATAGAGAAGTATGTGGAAAGTACTTAGAATATACGGAGTAGATGGCAAGTTGCTGAAAGAAGTGAAGAGCATGCATGAGGGTACAAAGGCGGCAGTACGTGTGGAGAATGAGGAGAGCGAGTCCTTTGATCTGAATGTTGGGTTTAAACAGGGGTGTGTGATGTCCCCGTGGTTGTTTACTGTATATATGGATGGAGTCATGAAAGAAATACAAGGAAGAGCAGTGGATGTTGGTGTATGGCTGATAAGGGAGGGAAATGAGTGGAAGCTACCTGTACTGCTGTTTGCTGCTGTTCTGATGAGCGATAATGAATGGAAGTTACAGGGTTTGGTAAATATGTTTGGAACAGTGTACATACATACATACATTGGTTTAACGTAATTTTTCCATTACATGCATTGTAACGGCTCAGACGGGGTTGCCTTTCAGTAGTTGGAGTGTACTGTAGTACAATAAAGTCCTGCCACAGCACTGCCCCACCAAGTCATCACTGTGGCTGATGTTGGTATAGTGCTAACTGTGCCTCAGCAAGACTCAACAGAGTCCCCCTGCAGCACTTGCACCTGCAGTATCTGCAACCACATCAGCCTTAACAGTGTTACAAAAAGACAGCACCATAACAAGACTCTACTGTATATTAGGCAATTGGACTATAGAACAATAAAGTCCTGCCCCAACACTGCTCCAACATGCAAACACTGTTGCCGACACAGGTGTGGTGCCAAACGGCGCCCAGGTAAGACTCAGTCCCCTGTGGCACCTATCCGCACCCCACTAGCCTCGGCAGTGCCATACCAAGACAGTGCTAAGATAAAAACTTTATTGTCTAGTAATGGCTGTTGGTCCACAAGTCTATCGCCATCCCCCCTATTAGTCGCCTTGTACGCCACGCAGTAGGATGCGTGAGGCATATTTTGTTTTCCTCCACCATTAGATGAAGGCCCCCTTACCCCCTGGGGGGAAAAACGGAATCTGAAGGTAAATGCGGGGAAGAGCAAGGTTATGGTCTTCAAAAGGGGTGAAGCCACAGAGCGTGAGGTGAAGTTGAACGGTCAGGCTATAGAGATTGTCAGCTCATTCAAGTATCTGGGCAGTGTGTTCAGTAAATATGGGACTATGGATGAAGAAGTGCGGGAGAGGGTGCAACAGGGGAAGAGGGTTGTAGGAACGCTGAAAGCAGTAACAAGAAATAGGGTGGTCAGTATGGAAGTGAAGAAGTCCTTGCATGACAGTGTGGTAATCCCGACACTGACTTACGGAAGCGAAGCATGGACGTTGGTGGAGAGACTCAGACCAAGAGTGAGAGCGGTGGAAATGAGTTACTTGAGAAGTGCGTGCGGAGTTACATGGAGGGATAGACAGACGAATGAGAAAGTAAGGAGGAGGTGTGGTGCGGAGGTAGATGTGCTGGAAAGTGTGAAAAGGAACACCTTGAGATGGTTAGGCCATATGGAACGTATGGGAAGCGAAAGAATGACTATGAGGGTGTATGAGAGCGAGGTGGAAGGACAGAGAGGGAGAGGTAAACCGAAAGAGAGGTGGAAGGATGGAGTGAGGAAGTAAATGGATGAAGGCGGTGCTGGTTGGGAGGAGGGGCGCCGACTGACTGGGGACAGAGGTGCAAGGGGGTGGTTCGTTCGTGGCCACCCCTTCGGGAATCACGGCGTCAGGCAATAGATAGATAGATAGATTTTTCTAAATTGTTATTTCCACATAGTGATTTTGATATTTTTGTTTTCTTTCTATTTTGTCGTCCCTGTTATGGTTTGTTTATTTTGAAAGTTTTACATTATAAGTAGGGCAAATAAAATAACTAGGAGTAATTTACATTTTAATTGCTTTCAACAATACACATTCAACTTGTACAATAACTTGGGTTATTACTGTACAGTACAGTAACAACCAACCACTCGACTAGAATCATAAAAAATATAAACATACATGGCACGCTCAGACACAAAATGTCTCCAAGCTACAGTGAGTTAATGTACGATTGTCACTATGCTATAACATTCAGATTCATTACCGAAATAAATCATAATACCCAGTTCTATTATCCAAATGAAAATTAACAAAATACAATTATTCCTTCCTTCCAAAACTACACTACAACTTGGTAAATATTAAACAGCAAGAAGTAGACAACTATCCTAATTTGACATTTGTTTGATCTAAGGACAAATGTTTCAAGGGTCTCTTGAAACACAATATTACTGTGGAGACTTTAAAATACTATTAATAAAAAATCACAATTCTAACACATTTTACATACAAACTATAATCATATACCGGTAATGGTATTATGCAAAATTACACAGCACAAAAAGAAAACTTTACTCTCAAGTTACCATACATTATTTGCAAATTACACATGGTTTCTTCACTTCCTTTAATATGCCATATTTGATTTTAAACAATATCCTATCATTTAAAATATTATTATTGTTGTTGTGATATACAGTATTGGTCTACATGCAATTAAGTGCAAGCCAGCTTGTGTGTAGGTTACCATTTTACCCCTCCAATCAGTTGTCAATTATTATTTTATTATTGGTACAGTACCTCCAAACAATTGTTATTAAACTTAGAAAGGATCTGTCTGAGTTGCAAAGGTTATTTAAGAGTCTTTAACCCCTTTATCCTTAGTGGTCCTTCTTAAGCTTACTAAAATGCTCTGATAGTAGCATTAATAAAACAAGACATCGTGGTCTGATTGGAATGGTTAACGGTTCTCCAAGGGAGGCTATGGAGGAGTATCAGCACAATGGTAGTCAGTTCCCATGGGCCAGGATTAACACTTTTCAATCAAACTACTGTACTCCAATTTTGTGTTATTCTAGCTACCTGAAGACTACATTATTCAGCTTAGGAAGGACCTTTTGGTATCAAAGGGTTAAAGAGTAGCTTAACACTAATTCTGCATTCTTTCTTAATTGAATAAAATAATTGTTAGTGAAAACATAACACAAATTGGCATCATCTGGTTGAAAGGATTGTCTATTTTTACTGCCAGATTAGGACAAAAGACTAAAACCTGCCGCAGACCCATATACAAAGATCTGGCTGAAAAGAAACGGATGCCTGCCAATGATGCTGCAGCCCCACGTATCTGGGCTATATGGTTATCACTCTGCAATGTCAAACAGCTACCAAAGCTATTGTAAACTGTTTGAGCTGATCACTTTATGTAGAGGTGACTGGTTTACAAAATACCAGTTATAGTGTGGGTAGTTGATTAGTTGCCCCACCTATCACCAGTGTTACTAAGACAATCAAATTGTATGGCAATACAGTATTAGAATAAAACATAAATGATCTAAGTACAGTACAGTATTTCCATTCATAAATTATATAGCTAAAATGTCTGCTACCATTTTTGTTCTCTTTGGTTGTTTTATAATAAAGACAAATACTGACAAACAATACTGGTAAGAATAATTTCCAATCATTGCAACATTTCATAACTAAAAATAAGCCACAGCTAGAAAAAAGTTAAAACCAGTCCTTAGTGTGTCATTCTAGATGTCATTGCATGATACAGTAGCATACTTCTTCAGTACTATGGAACTATATAGTCATATATTTTGCTGATGCTTAACATCATATACATAGTCATATTTGTCTTTAGGCTATTAAGCAAGCTCAGAGCTACCCATGCTTATAACCTAACGAAGTCTTAAAATATTTAATTTGATATACATTATAATCTATATACTGTATAAGTCTAATACTGTACTGTACTATTGAAAATATAAAAATGTGTTCAATGTATTATGCATGCAATTAATGAAGATGCCAATCACACAGTAATGCATTCCATAATTCAGCTGTTTTGTGGCAACCTTAAAATGTAAGAGCATTGGCCTACTTGTTAAGTAAACAAAATTATCATGTCTCACAGTTCACATCCAGGCTTGAGTTTGTCTACCATCATGCTATGTTCCTGATTATGTTTATAGGTTTTTTGAGGCTTTGGAGACTTCTCTCTACTTATTCTCTACTTTTGTATGCACAATGACAGATAGTAGTGCTCAAGGTGACATCACAGGTGGTGTTGGGTAAACTAGCTCATTCGGACACGGTCACTTGCATAGTTTCCGTTCCCTCTTCTAAAACTGAGGAGCAAGCTGCCCAACAGTGGTATGAAATCCATTTAAATACTATCAAAAAGTATTAGCCAACTTAGAATAATGTACAATAGTTATGATAACAAATGTATTAATCTAATTATTCATGTTTGGCATATTGTTTAAAATATATTGTGTACTAAATGGACCACTGCATACAAATTGGTAAGTCTACCCTTGATGGAGGTGAAGCTGTAGATGATGGGTTAGTGGACAGTGATGATGAAAATTGTTATTCATCTAAATTTGGAACAGGATTGCAGACATTTGTAAGTGCACATTGCCCATATAATTTATCTCTGTGATTCTTGAAGGTCAAGTATGATGCCCTTACAAATTACAACCCAGGGGGGTCAGCTTCACTAATTATACTGAGTTCTGTCTTCTCCTTTTCCTTTCTTTTTTTCTGTTCTTCCACACAGGGCCTCTGGCCTATCAAGAGTCAGGTACCACGTGATACGGTTCTAAGAATCTGATAGTAGTGGGTATGCAGGGGTGCTAGGCTCCGGTTCTGATGGTGGGATGGGGTATTACCGCAACTGATCAGTTACCGCCCACCTTAAGAGGGGCAACTCCTTCCTAGTTAGGTACTGATCCCCAATCCAGCCCATGCCTTATAAAGCCTCCAGGGTTAGGAGGGTTTTCCCCTCTGAAAGGGGTAGTTTGTTTGGCTTGCCTCTACTGATCTTGTACCCCGGACTGACCCTTCGTTTCTGACACTGGCTCGGCCTCGGACTCCCTTCTGGACTCCTCCTCCCGACCTGTGGCTACTTCCCCCGTGGCCACCCCTGGTCCCACATCTGCCATCCCTCCCTCTCTTGAGGTAAGGGATGCCGTTCCTCCTGCCACCAGTTCCTCTATGTCAACCTTCAGTTCTGTTAGTAGCGGTTCTCATCTTCTCCGTGCCTGTAATGATACTTCGGCAGGCCTTGATGGTGTCCATTATCTGATGCTAAAACATCTCTCCTCTCAAGCTCTGGTCTTCTTGTTGGCTCTTTGGACTACCGGTGTTTTTCCCCTACATGGAGAGCTGCTCTTACTATTCCTTTTTCTTAAACCTGGTAAAAGAAAAAAAAAAATCCTTTAGACTATCGCCCCATTGTATTAACTAGCTGCCTGTGCAAGCTTTTCGAGTACCGGTACTGTATATGATTAACGCCCGTCTGATGTGGCTTCTTGAATTACATCAGCTCCTATCTTCTTCCCAGTGTGGCTATAGAAATGCTCGCTGTACGCTTGACCCCTTACTTCGTTTAGAAACATGCATCAGAACTGCTTTTTCTCACAGTCAGTCTGTCATTGCTGTTTTCTTTTATCTCGAGAAGGCATATGACTTCTCTTGGAAATACAATACATCAACTACGCTCTCTTGGCATTTACGGTAATATGGGTGTCTTTCTTCGTAATTTTCTTTCTTGTCGGTCTTTTCAGATGAGGGTCAATTCTGCATTCTCTAGCTCTTACCCACAAGTGGAAGGTGTACCGCAGGGTTCTGTTCTCAGTACTATTCTTTTTCTCATAGCTAGTATCAATGGTGTTGTATTCTTCCTACGAGTCGGGGTTAGGTCTTCATTGTATGTTGACGACATTGCTATTTATGCTGCCAATTCAAATTCTTAAATCTGCAATCCTGGCTGCTTTGTTCTGGCCTACCAAGCATGAGTTTCGCTTTTCGCCATAAAGTCCTGCACCTTTACTCGTTGCGGTTCTATTCCTCAACTTCCTCTTACTCTTTATGGTTCTTTCTTACTTTATTGTTCTACTACTACCGTTTAACCTTTTTGGGTCTTATTTTTGACTCGTCTTAATTGGGATGCCCATGTTTCCTCGATCAAGATTGCTGCTTTACAACGTCTCAGACTTCTTCAAACCTTTTTCCACCTGGTTTGGGGTGTGGATCGTACTCTTTTTCTTAGCATTCATACTGTTCTTGTTCTCTCCAAGCTGCATTATGGCTGTCAGGTCTGTTCGTCTAGCCCTTAGTGCTTTTTGTTCCTCTTCTGTTGAAAGCCTCTACATTGAGTCAGGAATGCCTTCTCTATATCGACGTCATGCTCTTCTCTCTCTCAGGTACTATACCAAGTAACAGCAATTTCCGTCTTTAAAACTTTTTGTTTCCCCCTCTGTGCTCCCTGCCTTTTCCTCTCGTCCTCGTCTTCGGCCTCCTTTTCAAGTTTGTATGCGCTCCTTACTCGCCCATTCTTCTTTCTCTCTTTCTCATTTTCTATCTCTTCGGTTTTGTTCCTATCCTCCCAGGCTTTTACCACGTCCTTCTGTTTGCCCTTCTATTTTCCCCTGTTCTAAGTCCTTTACCTCTTCCCTCGTTCTTCGCTCACATTTCTTGGATCACCTCTCCATTCATTCCGACTCTACTTCTGTGTATACTGTACTGATAACTCAAAAACGTCTACTGGCGTCAGGTTTGCAATCCTCTTTCCTTATTGTTCATATCAATATTTTCTTCCTTCGGTAGCCGGTATTTTGACTGCCGAGCTTTATGCCTTTATGCTTCATGTTCTCCTTCCCTTCTTCTAACTTCACGCTTTTCACGGATTCCTACAGCACCCTCTTTCTTTTACAGTCCTTACCTGCTCTCTGGTTCTAGCCATCCAGGAATGGTTTTTCCCCCTTTCCGTCCGAAAGAAAACTGGGCAGTTTTGCTGGGTGGCCAGTCATGTTGGCGTCAGCTGTAATGAGCGGGTTGATGGCCTTACTTGTGCTGCTATTGCGCTGGGTGACCTGTCCTCCCTTTAATCTTCCAGCTTCAGATTTTTCCCTGCTTTGTCTTCATTCCTTTTGTCAAGATGGCAGACTATGTCCACTCTTTCTGCTAATAAACTTTGTACAGTACAGTTTCAGTTTGGTCTAACCCACTTCACTGTCGTAGACATTGGGAGACTGCGTTGGTCCGTTTGCGGATTGGCCATACCAGTCTTGCTCATTCCTATTTGATGTCACATACTCTTACGCTTCTTTGTTCCTGCTGTCATGATGATTGATGTTAGCCTCTCTGTTTCCTATATTTTCCTTGACTGTCCCCTGTATTCTGTAGTCCGTTTCAGTTTCTTTCCTTTTATGTCTTTTCTCCGTTGTCCTACCCGTCTCACTGACATTCTTTCAGAATATCTCCTTTTCAATTGCCTGCATAATGTCCTTCCTTCATCAGATTCAGTGGCTTAATATTTAATCTCCCTTTTTCTTATTTGCTTTTTGCTCTGATTTAGTACCATATGGCCCCAGTTGCCTGGCACTAGGAGTTGGTTAATGCTAATTTTACATATTACAATTTATTAGTGTCTGAAGACGACTAAAAGGGACGATGTGGGACCGACAGACGTGTTACCAATCATTGCATATTGTGGTTTGGACTTTTAAGTAATTTCTTTTGATAGCATCAGGGATTATGTTGGCAAGCATTTATGCTGATGTCTAAGTACTTATTGAAAGTTACCTATGTATGTATGTATGTATGTATATACTCAGGCACATACCCCATTGCTAGGGGTGGCCAACTCGAGACAGAGCCCGAACAGAAACCTTTAAAGTTGTTAAGGTTTGGGACAACTTTCGTGTTCCCTCGCCCCTTTCTCTGTCTCACTGAGTGACCTGCCCAGCATTAATTAATTTTTTACATCTTTGTCTCAACGCTTGTGGTATTCGCTTCAAAGATGGTAGGAGGAGGAGATTAAGTTACTGGGGCTGGGTCAAGTGAAGAGAGTAGAAGGCATCATCATCCGAATGCTGTGTCTGACGTTGTTGTTGTTGTTCCCCAAGCTGCCTGGCCGAACAGCCCGAAGGCCATGAGCAAGGCCAAGGCCATAACCGAGCGCCCCCACAGAACCCTCCCTGCCGACCACAATAAAGCCTGGGTGACCGAAGCCACTCCATGGCGGGGAGCTGAGGAGGGTGCGGAAACGCCCGGGAAACCAAAGACCCACCCAGGGCCCTGTGCCCCTCAGCAATTATGAAGAGAAAGTTGAGGGGCAAAGGAAAAATGTGACACTTTGGCTTCCAATCTTGGTAGATTGGGAGGTCAATCCACGGAAGAGACGCCGTCACTTGAGATCTAGAAAATATATAAGTAAAAGGAACAGTCAGAGTCAGTGTCTGACGTTGGCGATCATAGTTCGCCACCACTCTGTTTCAAGGAAATTGTATTGGTTTTCCTGTCATCTATTGACTACCAGAATCTGCTACGATCCCTCTAGCCTTATGAGGGCTTTTGCCCAGTAGGCTGTTGACAACTAGTTTTTATAATTATTATTATCTGCTACGATCCTGTCCATATACAGTTACTGCTGGCAATGATTTCCTCTGGCTCTTCTACAGTACCTTAATTATGTTTCTGTTGGACGCAGATTTGCTACCCCCCCCCCCACCCACCCTTTTTCATTACGTTCCCTATAAACTCAAGTTGCTATCTTCTTATCTTCAACGCTTTCGCTCCTTAAGTCATATCTATCAGATAAATCTCAGCGTGTGTAGTGAGCCGGGCCTTATTGTTTGGAGTCCCTCAAGGATCAGTTCTAAGGCCACTTCTCTTCATAGCCTACACTAGCAGCCTATCATCCTGGCTCAACGCTCGTGATGTTGTCTATCACTTCTATGCTGATGATACTTAACTGTATGTAGGATGACAAATATTTATGATTAAAGATGAAAATGGAATCTCTATTGTCTGACATAAAGATCCAGATGGCAGTGAGGAAACTTAAGTTGAATGACGGCAAAACTGAGATCACCATCATCCATGGAAACAGAAGGGGTAATAATGCTGAGAATACACTGACTGCTGTATTCCAGTCATGTAAAAGTAATTGATCGTGTGTGACCGGTAAAGTGGTGGTCTCCTTGGTAACCCAATCAGCAAGTTTGTTTCCCTGGATACCGAAATGGGTAGGCCTTAAGGTTGAAATATATAAAAAACACAAAAAATCTTCTCCATGCTGTTATCAATAGATTACCAATGTCATCTAGAAGTGTCTTAGAATATCTCATGGTAACATTGGGGGGAGAATGTCCAACCTACGTTTGTTTCTTGTCTTGCCAAATATAATGTATGACAGTGCATGTCAAACTTTATGAAAGATTTAGGAGGAAAATGTAAACGGGGGAGGGGAGGTTAACTTGTAAAGTGTGACAGACATGATTTTTAAACGTTATTAATGTCAATTCGGACAAAATTCTGTATATTTACCATATAAACCAATATTACTGCATCATATGCACATATTTTACTTGTATAATGAACCAGTGAAGATTGAAGAATCAGAAAATAGGTGTAAAGAGCAAATATCCAGTGAAAAAACGTATAATTGTGAGGGGAAAGGTGACAAACGCATACGAGGGAGCGCGACATAGGTCTGCCCACACGGAAGTCTCTTGAGACTGGCCGTCTCTCGTGCATGTGTGAGGGAGGAGTGGAGTAGGGGGTGTAGAGGAGGGTGACTGGACGTATATGAGCGGGAAGGAAGAAGTAGGGAGAGAAAAGGGAGGGAAAGAATAAAGGAGGAGGGGGAAGTTGAGGGACAAAGAGGATGAAAGGGGGGGGGATGAGACATATGTAAGGGGATGACAGGAGGTGGGGATAAGGAGACATTCCACCTAATCACATATTGCTTCCATTTCACCGGCACTGGGGTGTTTTTCTTTTTTTTCCTTTTCTTTTTAAGTACCTGTACCATCTTCCGAAAGGAATGACGCATTCGCCCAGTAAAACATTCTGGAAGACTAAAAATGTAAAACCCTTCAACACGGAAACCCATATCACAGGATTTACAATTTTGTGGTTTTGAAGTACCAAATAAGATCTAAAATATGTTAATTGTGAGATAAGCAAGTCATTAAGTCATACACACCTTTTCTACAGTATGACAAGGTTTCTGTGTATAATAAAATTGGTAGCTCATCCTATACATCCTGGATTCCCAGTATTTGACAATACACACCATGATGCTTTATATCTAATCACTAATCTCAAATAGATCATTATTTTTCTGTCTGCTGAAAGCAGAAATTATATTTTAATTTTATCTATTTCATTATACATTCCAAAGAGTAGCACAACAGGCATACCGGGTACAGTCCTATTATTTCATCATCATCATCTCCGACGCCTTGTTTCCCCCTGGGAAACCCCCGCTTTTATTTATTATTAGTCCTATTATTTGTAATAGTATTTATTGTGCTTCTATTACTTTTCTCTGAGTAACACTTTCACATTCATTATCAATGTTCAAACTTCCATTCATCTTTATGAGCATCAATTTCGGAACTTTCATTCCAAAATTGAATAAAATTTGTCTGCAGGAAGTCAGAATAAAATAATAAATTAATTTATCTGATTAAAAGGATAAAGAAAAAGATGCAGGAAATGCTTCACTCAACCCATAATATCTAGGCGGATTTACACGAGCGCATTCTTCCGCAACTTTGAAATGGCTGCTTATGGAATATATTTTTTGAGAGAATTTTGTCACTCATAATAATCTATCTTCGGTCTTCTTGTTAAAGGGTCTTCTCCTGGGCAACCTAGATGTGTGTGAGTTTGTGTTTTGTTTTTTGTGTTGTGTTGTATTGTCCTTGTTTGGGCTCTGTCTCGAGTCGGCCACCCCCAGCTATGCCTAAATATATACATACATACATACATACATACATACATACATACATACATACATACATACATACATACATACATACATACAGTCTTTTTGCTAATAGGGGTATGTGCCTAAATATATACATACATACATACATACAGTCTTTTTGCTAATACCAGAGTAAAATACTGTAATCTCAAAATGTTGAGAGGAAAAACTTTACTCAAAATGATGCAGTTTGTACCACATTGCATTCCCTGCTCAAGAGCTGGGCTAGGGTGGGTGCCCTGATGATCAGGGACATCAGTGAATAGTTACCACAAATTGATAGACTGTGCCGTCCATCAAGAGCACTGGCGTCTGCCAATAACGCACACTGGCTGGCCCGAGACTCAAACCGTCGACCTCACAGTTTGCAGGCGAGTGCTCTACTCAAAAGTTGATAGAAAAAGCCTTGGTTTCTTCACCTTGCATGGTGAACACATTAACACTATGTCTTTTGATTTAAATTATCCTAGCTCTATAATTATGTAATATTTTACAGTACTGTACTAACAATCATGACTGCAGTAAAATTATAGAAAACACAAAACTTATAAGTAATAGCTTAGATCATTTGCAAACAGTCCCAGTAATGTTCCTTTTGTGCATAACTCACTTTCAAATGAAAGTACAGCAAAGTATTATATATAAAAAAATTGCTTGCATAACTGTAAATATTATTAAGAAAAGGTTTAAGTTCTCTGGTCCCTGTTAGCACACCTTAAACATAATATTTTATACACCTTCTGTAATAATATGAGATGCATATAATTATAAATACTTAAAGGAAAGGCTGTAGATGCAATGTAGCTTACAGTCATGGTCAGGAATACTTGAGCACATGATGATCATAATGATAAAAACAAGACAGTGAGCGTTAACTTATGAATCTAAGCAACATAATCTTATTGGCTAAAGCAGGTTATCAAACTAGTTTGTCAGAGAATCAAAGATATACAGAAATTCCTGACCAAGACTGAACATTGGATTATGAATATGAAGAAAATTTCTAATACTGTAAATTTGTTGCAAAGTTATTTTTAAAATGCACAAAACACACAAAAATATGAATAAATATAATAAATATTTTGTTGATGAGCTAAATCCTATTATTCCAAAATTATAAGGTACAATTGTGGTCAATAATCATGTAACACATTCGCATATCAGACTTTGTGTTCACTCGTCTTAACAGAATAGCATTAAATAAATTACATATAACATTAAATTACATGAAACAACATAAATTATAGGTTTGACTCCTGTAAGGAGATAAAGAAAACCTAATATTTAGTAGTGGCCCCGTAATCATTGACAAACATGCCTATTACATAAGGCATCCTCTTCAAACACTAATCCGCCGTAGTTTGAATCTACCGCGCAGAGCATTTAAAAACTGAGGAGCCTTCATCATGAGTGCACGCGACCTCACTCATGGCTTCAGTCATTATGAATTGGGTTCTCACTACGAAAAAACTTCGTAAAAAATAAAAACAAAAAGAAAATAAGAATAACTATCCAATAAGCTTTCCATCATATCGTGGATGTACTTGTGTGGATTTCTGACCAGACGCTGATTCAGGCGTCATTCCTCCTTCACTGACATATCAAGTAAACCAAAATCCTTAATACATCAACGAATGGGAAGGGGACGGTCGGGAGGGCCCCAGTCGTCAATGATTACGGGGCCACTACTAAATATTAGGTTTTCTTTATCTCCTTACAGGAGTCAAACCTATAATTTATTAGTGGCCCCTCCATCATTGACGAACATGCCTGATATCTAAGACTGGAGGGGGACATTCGTAATCATATCATAACTCTAGAAAAGCAGATAATAAAAACAACCACATAGTATTCTTACTTTTGAAAAATGTATTTAATACGGCGTAGGCCGGAAATATACAAGAAAAAGGGGTTCAGGCAGGTGCGTGCTTCAAAGAAGCCTGCCCGACAAAAATAGGTAACCCTGAAGATTCTGAACACAGATCTGTAGTTACAAAAGGCACCCCACTCAACGAGTGGTGACAAAAATAATAAGTTATAAGTTTATATGTGCACATCATAAACCCCAAAATACATGTGGAGATCAATTGCCAATGAACTCCATTGAACTAATATTACATTGCTTTCGCAGCTAAAACTACTATAACAACACCGTTGTTTTGTACTAAACCTTGTACTAGCACAAATTCTCGCAGAGAAATTTTCATATCACATTTTAACCTTAAATTGTATCACAGCTCTCATACTCCGGCGGGGTCTAGGGTGTCCTATGTCAACTGACTGCACCCCCCCCCCTTCCGTGAAAGTAAACATAAGTGACTGCAGGGCCACCTAGACCCTCTGCCTTAAAGCTATACATGGTAAGGAAGGTTTGTCTAGAGCAACTGACAAGTATCTAGAGAGAAACGTATGATTAGATGCCCACAACTGTGTGGACGCAATATCTTCAACTGAAAAGTTTTTCAGGAAACGTAAAGAGGCCGCCCACTTGCGTAAATCGTGGGCCCTACCCACAACGCCGGGATTACTCTCTTTAATGACTTCTACCAGAAGAGAGGCTAATCGCCGTTTAAGTAAGCGTTTACCCGTACTCGCTACCCATAAAGCACCTTGGGGGTTTTGAGGAGCTATTCTCAAATATTTGGTTAGAGCTTGCACTGGACATAAATTATGATGCACCTTTCCCCTTTTTAACGCCGGCACCGTGAACTCAGAAAACACGTGTGCACTATGCTCATTCTTGGCTACAAACGCCGGGGAGGGTGCAATGGAAATTGAATCATTAAGTCTACCAAACCTAAGACAATTAGGTGTGTTGCTCATCGCCGCCAGCTCAGACACTCTGTTTCCGGTGGCCAAAGCCAAAGGAAAACTGCCTTCTTTAAGATTAAAGCAAAGTCTGCAGTATTTTGATACAGACGAGAATGAAGTAAAGACAAAGCTTTGTCCAGAGACCAAGTAGGCATGAGCTGACGGGGAGGTGGGCGGAGTTTAAAACACGCTCTCATAAATCCTGTTTCCTCCGCCACCGGTATGGATAGACCTGTAAGGTCGAAAAAGGGCACTCTAATCGCAGTTAAGTGATTCTTCAAAGTAACCACAGATAAACGTTTCTGCTCAAACAGATAGTTCAAGTAATTAAAAACCAATGCCACTGAGGGTACAGTTTGTTCCGTTCTAACAATCCAAGAAGTAAAAGCTTTCCAATGAGATTGATATTGTCGCTTAGTAGACTGAGTATATTGATTGAGCAATTTATTGGTCACATCCCTACCGTATGGTGCTAGCCACTTGGCCTCCTGAATGTCCATAATGCAAAAGTCAGCGAGGTCGCTAGGTTGCCAATCGTGTCTAAGTGGAAGTACCCGACCGGGAGCGATACCGGGTCCGGGCACCACATTATTAATTGCTGGTACCACACCTGCGCCGGCCACAGGGGCGCGATTAGCGAGACTAAGCCTCGATAAACTCGTAGTTTGTTCACTACGTGGCACATTAGTGACGCATCTGGCGGCGGAAACAGATAGATGGAGCTCCATCTGTTCCAGTCTGTCACTAGGGCGTCTGGCCCCCCTGCCGGCGTTATCGCCCGGCGGGTGAGGTATAGAGGGAGCTTGTGAGTCTCCTCGGACGCCAAAAGATCCACTTGTGAATGGGAGAGCTCCGCAATCATTAGGTCGAAAATGGGTTGCTTGAGCTCCCATTCTACTGTCGTGCTCTGTCTCCGGGACAGAGCGTCTGCCCAGACGTTCGCTACGCCTGGGAGATAAGATGCGTGAAGATAAATATCTAGACTGCTGGCTAGAACAAAAATCTCTTCCGACACGAGTAGCAACTTCCTTGACCTCGTTGACCCTTGTTTCTGAATACAGTGAACTGCATTCAGATTGTCCATTCTGAAGGCCACCGACTTGCCCCGTAACGCCGGGCCGTGAGCCTGAAGGAAATACAAGGGGACTAGTAACTCTTTGACATTTATGTGAGAGATTTCTAAGTGGGACCAAAGTCCCTGACCCTGGTGCCCCTGATTTGACTGAAATCCCCACCCTATGGTGCCTGACGCATCCGTGTCTACCCATACCGTTGGAGGAGGAGAGGTCCATGACATGATTGAGTGCAATGTTTCCCTCTTCGCCCAGACCCCTAGTAAGGTGTGGATTAATTTTGGTATGGGCCATAATTTTCCCGCCGGTAAGAGTGGGAAATATTTGTTGCCTTCCAATATTAATCGTTTTACTTTCAACCGGCCCAACTTGACAGTTAGCTGAATCCAGTTGAGAGAGCCGACCAGAGACTCCCAGACTCTTCGTGTCGTAGTCAGACTGTGAAGAAACCTGAACAGTTTCCTGCGAAACCTGTTGCGATTGTCCACACTCTGACTCAGAGTGAGAGCGGCGGTGCCCCAGACCAGCCCTATCCACTGAATTACTCTTGAGGGAACAAGGTTTGACTTTACCAGATTTACCTTGAAGCCTAGAGTTTTGACATGATTTAAAATGATATTGACATGTTTTATGCATAATTGTTGTGTCTCTGCCACCACCAGCCAGTCGTCTAGATACCACAACACTCTGATTCCCTGTTTTAACAACGGCATCAGGGCTTGCCGGACTAGTTTCGTGAATAGTCGAGGTGCTAGGTTCAAACCGAACGGCATCCTCTGAAAAACAAAATTTTGGTGCCTGATCCTCAAGGCCAGAAACCTTTGAAATCTTTTGTTGACCGACACGTGCCAATAGGCGTCTGTCAGGTCTAGGGAACACATCCAGCCTCCCGGCGGAAGTGTTAGCCTGATTTGATGAACTGTTAACATTCTGAAAGACTCGTTGTAAATGTGAAGATTCAGATAAGACAGGTCTACGACCGGCCTCATCTGAACACTGTCCCGTTTGGGAACCAAAAACAGTTTTGACGTGAATACAGGGTAATCTGGAGGGACCGGGATGATGACATTCTTGGCAATCATCTCCTGGACCAGCGACTCCACCTCTAATGAAACACAATTTGCCGTTGTCGGCTGACGTAAGCGAGGTCGCCGGAGCCACTGCCAAGTGATGCCTTTGCGTGCCACCATCCGTGCCCAGGTTTTTAACGGCCATGCTTGGTGACACGTTCGGAACGACCCAGTTAGCAGACAAGGGTTCGCCGGCTGTACTTCCCTCGGTTCCTCCGGCCTTAAGATAGGCACTGGGAGTGAGAGAGACTTTAGTTTTTTGATGGTGGGTTTGGTGGTGTTGGACGCTTCGCCGGCTGGCTGGTGTGGGCCGAAGACTGGCCCTGCCCCGGCTTATACTGGCCGCGTCCTCTCTGTCCTGAAAACCCTCTCTGTCTATGCCTGTACTGACCCAGGGGGGATTGGGAGGACTTAGGCGGAAGAAACGGCTTAGAACCCCCTGGCTGAGCTTTAGTAGGAGGCTTAGGTTTGGGGAAGTTAAATGCAGGTTTCTTAGCCTGTGCGGGACTGTGCTTCACGGCCTGTGCCATGTTAAACACTGTTCGCCATACATCGTGTTGATTATTGCAATGCCCTGTTGGTGGGTCTTCCAAATTATATTTTGAAGAAAGTTCAGTCTGTTCTTAACAGGGCCGCAAGACTAATTTTTGGTGTTCTACCTAGAACTCCTACTACATCTCTTCACATAGAACTGCACTGGCTGCCAGTAAGAGCAAGAATAGAATTTAAGTTGTGTTTGGTGACTTTTAAGGTTCTCAAATTTGGTGAGCCTAGGTACCTTGCGGAGCTTCTCAGGCGCCCACCGGCACACTATGGTGTAGTTGTGCGTCATGACAATGACCCTTTTCGTCTTGATGAACCAAGGGCTTTCCAGCAGTCTTCTTTCTTTGAGAGGTCATTCTCCTACATGGCTCCGAGGTTGTATAACAGGTTGCCGCTGTCCATGAGACAACTGAGTTCTGTTGAATGCTTCAAGAGACAACTTAAGACTTTTCTCTTTGAGAGAAGCTATGATCTTGAGAGAGGTGTCATGACAGATGGCTATAGAGTTTAGGCTATTTTGCCACTGCTAGTGATTGTTAAATGTGTGTTGTATATAAGCCTTCTTTTGATGCATTGATTTTTGTTCTTTTTTCTTTCTCTTTTCGAGCGCTAGTGAATTCTTCGGAAAAATTGGCGCTTATGAGAAATAAGTAACATGCTTATTATTATTATTATTATTATCAGGGGACATTAAAGAAGGAGTAAGTACTGGGGACATTACCACCTGGTTAGCAATGCGATCAGGCAGCTTGCGAACTAATGACATTCTAAGATCCTGTCGTGCTCGCACCGCCTCAAGTAAGGCTGTGCGTATGTCACCTAAGGATTGAATCGACGACTGAAGAATCAGACGCCGGGATAACTCAACTGATCTTCGAGCATCCGCGTCTGCGATTGCCTGAGTAGACCTGAGTAAAGACTTAGCCACCTGTTGAGAAACTATGTACTGTGAAAACAGGCGGAAAGCTTTTCCCCTTAGCCTAAATTCTCTGTCTAGGTGAGTAGGGGTAGGGGTAGTGAATGGTCCTTTAGTTCACAAAGATTAATCTTAGGGGCAGCTAGAAAAGAAAATAAAGCTGACGGAACTCCGCCGGCAGAACCTACCGGCATGGAGAACCATGAATGTGTATCCTGAGGGATCTGGTGGGAAGATTTAGAAGTGAAAGTGGTTGCAAAGTTTTGAGCCTCTACCTCCCAATCCACCCAAGGTCCTGGTCCCAACTGTCCCACCTTCAACACTGGATTAGCTGTCTCGTCTGTGACGGTCTGTAAATCTAGTTCAGGAGTAAGAGCCGACAGAGCCTTAATATCATTAAACCCATCCAGCTTAGACCAGTCTGAAAAAAGTTTTGAAGCTGAGGCAGGGGGTAAAGCAGGCTTAGATGCATAAACAAAATAATCCTGATGATAATAACTAGGTATAGCCTTGATATTTACGTCCAAAACATTACCCAAGGCATCCAATGCCCTTAATTTCTTTGACTTATTTCCCTGGATAAACCACTCACGTGGTACCGGGAGTTCCCCTGACAAGGTAGGCTGGGCAAGCTCTGGCTTAGAGGGGTTCAAAGAACCCATGACTCGTCTGGCCCATAAAGCAGGGGCATAGCTACCTTTCTAAGAGGCGCTTTGTCTAGAGGGGGTGGATTAACATCCGTAATGACCCTGACATTTGACGTAGTGAATGCCGCCGTAGCTGGCTTAGAGCTCCCTGCCGGTGACAGAGTAGGAGGGTTAGGAATCTTAGATAAATCGATTGACGTTATCAGAGGCCGTACCGCAGAACTTGTCAAGGGAGCCCCCAAGTCCATTGTGGGGTTTTCTCGTTGTTGACTAAAGAATTTAGATAGAGCATGAGTAAGTAACCCATCAATTTCTTGTGCTGTAACAAACTGGTTAGATGCAGAACTTTCAGGTGAATCAGTATTATCATGGGCGGCGTCCAGGCCTGAGCCTGACCCTTGTCCATCCCTATCTGAAATTATTGACACTTCATCTTGTTCCTCCCGATCCTCCTGAGAAGACCCCGCCGAGGCAGGGGCACCTTGTTTCCAAGATAAGTCAGGGATAGAGGATGGGGTCGCCGCGTCCCTGTGGACATCGGCTACTGTGTGACTCGTATGAGTCGGACGTGGATGGTCAGACCCTGGTTGAGCAAACCGCCAAACACCGAGGCTCTGGCCTACGCTCTCTTGAGAGTCTGAAACATTCTCAATTATTGAATTTCCTGAACTTTCCGTTTCTAGGGTTAAAATATCAATAGGTAAATCTTGTTTAGGGACAGGCGCTTCACTATACTCTGAGGCTGTAACAGAAACATTTTCAGGTGTAGAGGTACGATGCGATGCACTAGACTTAGGAGAATGTCGAGAGGACTTCCTATGGGAATCCTTTTTGGAGGATTTGTGGCTACGGTGTGACCGCGAACTAGACCTAGATTTGGAAGAATCACCACCATGACCACTGGTGGAAGCTTCAGTCTTACACTTCTTACTAGCCGGGGAAGAGGCACGACTTGAAGACTGCTGTCTGAGAGGTGACCTTGACCTCGATCTCGCCTGCGACGAGGAGGTGGCTGCCGGGGGAGTAGGCTCTCTCGGGCGTTTAGACGTATCCACAGACGATACAGAACCCTGGCTAGTCTCTGTCGGCTTAAAACCCGTTACTCTAGAGGTACGTTTAGGGGGAGGGTGCTCTGACAGCAACTTATCCCAAAGTGGGACGTTGTCACATTGAAGTGACTTATGTGCGACAATGGTAGTGTAGGCCGACATTTGTTGTCTGACCTCTCTCAACGCTACCGCCGCGGTCTTGTCATTGTCACACAGGACTTTATTGGCTAATTGGGAGCAAAAGGAACAATTAAGTGTAACCCAGAGACCCCTTGAACGGTCTAGACATCTAACACACCTTATGCAAAGGGTATGCGCAAAAATTGGGATACCCGCGCAAGTAGGGGTAATGCACAGGGCAAAAACTGGGGCCACAGTAGCCATGACAGAGACTGGTGTGAGGAAACTACCGCCGGGTCTGTATTGGTCCGCCGGAGCTCAGCTCTGGAAAAATAAAGAAAATTTCCAGGAATTAATGCTCATAAGGTTAACCCAAGTGTTCGCATACAAGTGTTAATAACCCGCCGGGTAACGGGATGCAAAGACACAGCTAACTCATCTCGCTACGCGGCGGGGTGTAAAGAGGCTAAACAAATCTTTTTAGCTAAAGAACATGAAGAATACCCTCTGATATAATGGTCCAGTATGGCACTTATAGTCTGTAGGAGGTGGTGACTGTCTCAAGATTCAATTTTGTAACAAAGCCCCCCTCATAAAGACGCCGGCCCTTGAAATATTTTAGTAGAATAGCCCAGGGCAGGAATATACGAGATCTGATTTTTTAACGAATTGTCCCAAACGATCGTCGTAAAAATAGAAGGCGGCGATACTGAAAGTATCACCAAATTAAGGTTAATCGAAATTGAATTTGTTTATAAATTCCTTAGTTCCTCCACTTAGGAGCACCCGCCGGGTGTGGGAATCGATTTGGTTAAACCTCACTGAACCTTCAATTGCCGTAAGAGTAAAGGCAGCGATACACAGAGTATCACTAAAATGGATTGGTTAACTATATGAGACCTAAGTCGTTTATCCCACCCTGCTCAGGTGCACCCGCCGGGTGAGAAGTCTAAAAGTTAACCCCACAAGTTCCTGACCCCACTTCTTTGTAAAAGATCGCCGGGGAGGAACGCCTAAACAACAGCTAGGTTTTCCATGTGGTTGTCGTAAACCAGGTAGAAAAAACCTATAAAAACGAGTGTTCTCAAGAACGTCGTTTTTTATATATATCTATATATATAAGGATGGGTACAGCCATCCCGCCGGGAATTAAAGGAGGCCTGAAATCAGGCACCCACAGAGACGCAGTCCTGGAGAGCCACAGACACCTCCCCACGCCGGGGAACCAGCCAGAGTTAAAAACCACGTGTGGCCCAACACTGCTCATCGGACAGGATTTTTCATGGTGAAACCGAGAAAAAACCCGCCGGAAGGCAAACCCCACCCTGAACAGACACCATCTGAACAATACGACACGAGGAGAGACACGCACGACTAACCAAGGTCACAACATAATCCGTGGAATTAGCCAATACACAACTAAACCAGGAAACAATTATAGTCCGAGGAATTAGCCAATACACAACTAAAACCCGGATACACATGACACAGTAGGGCATATTTATAAAATAAATAATAACACTAGACATGTGGCAAAGCTACGAGCGGCTGGCTAGGCCTAGGTAGACGGCATGAAAATAGTTGAAATATAAACACACACTGGAATATCACAACAGGAACCACCGCCAACACACCACCGTAGCGATAACTTCCCACCCCGGGAAGCCTGACACGGACCCAGAAAAAACTTCACTAAGTGAAGAAAAATACGCTGGGAACGTCAGCAACCCCACAGCTTACCTCATCAGAAGGATAAAAGGCAGCAATAATTAACGCGTAATGAAAGCCGCCTGCATCACCAACTAACACAACTGTGAAAAGTTCACGTGTCCACAACAGGACCACGAGGGTACATCCGAAATAGATGCCCCATACACACGACCCAAAATACACTGCACTGCGGGCAACCAGCCCAGGACACTCCTGCTACGCCTATCCTAACCTTGCTCGATACATCCTAGAGTAAACAAATGAGAAAAAACTCACTAGGGACGCAACGAATGCAGAACCAGCGGAGCCTGGAAGGTACGTCCGGGCAGGCTGAGCGCAGAGCAAAGAAGGAGGAATGACGCCTGAATCAGCGTCTGGTCAGAAATCCACACAAGTACATCCACGATATGATGGAAAGCTTATTGGATAGTTATTCTTATTTTCTTTTTGTTTTTATTTTTTACGAAGTTTTTTCGTAGTGAGAACCCAATTCATAATGACTGAAGCCATGAGTGAGGTCGCGTGCGCTCATGATGAAGGCTCCTCAGTTTTTAAATGCTCTGCGCGGTAGATTCAAACTACGGCGGATTAGTGTTTGAAGAGGATGCCTTATGTAATAGGCATGTTCGTCAATGATGGAGGGGCCACTAATAAATACTCTAAAATAAGAATGGCAACTCCCTAGAAAATATATAATACAGTGATACTGCACTAAAATAAATAAAACCACATAATCTTTTAGTATAAATATTGCATATTGTGGTTAAAATAATAGAATAATATCCATAAAAAATACAGCAGTAGGTATGTCAGCTGCAGTTATCAATGAAAAGCTATCCTGAAAGAGAGAAAACAACCATTTATTCTTTTCCACTTTCTTATGGGTGATCAGCTAATTTTCTAAAGTTATGGTACTTAACTATTATATAAAACCTACTGTAGAATAATTTGATATCCATGGGCACAGGATCAGTTTCAACTGCAATTAACTTACCTATTAAATAATGTTCAGTTACCAAATTATTTATAAATTCAAACTGCCCAATGTGTCCGGTGAAAGCCATCAGCTGAAAATATGAATAGAATACTGTACAGTACACATTAAAATTCAGTAGTTGATTCAATACAAGTGTATTATACATTCATATGCTGTAATCATATTTCAAAGATAATATTAACCCTCCGGATCCGGGGGCCTTCATATGAGGCGATCTTCGTGTTCGGGGGTATTCCTGAAAAATGGCTATCTTCATAATTCGATATCTACTGATTGAGACCACCTAGAGCAGTCAACTAAATTGCATAGTGTAGAACCAACATTCGTTTGTAGACTGCCGTTGAGTTGAGATTGCTACGACAAGTGGTTGCCGAGATATGATGATGGGAATGGAGGTAATTTCCCGCGTATTTTCGCCTGTGTCCGAACGCTTCGCCGCGGCCCTGGCTAGCACGCACTAAGTTACTCGTTGCTTCGGTGGCTTTGGTACCGGTAGACGATATTATGTTTGTATGGTGATAATGTCGTAGTTATTGTGTAATTTTTTTTTTTTACAACCATTATTGAGTTATGTGAAACTTTTTATAACATATTTTTGGCACTTTCACTGTTATTGGATATTATTGTGTCACTTTCACTCTTATTACTCTTCTTGTTATGAATTATTGTCACTCACTGTTATTATTGAGTTATTATTACTTGTAATACATTTGTTGTGTCACTTTCACTTGCTAGGCTAGGCTAGGCTAGGCTAGGCTAGGCTAGGCTAGGCTAGGCTAGGCTAGGCTAGGCTAGGCTAGGCTAGGCGAGCGTACGGTACCGCATCTTCACTAACCACTTCTTCATCGTCAAAGTCACTCCCAAGTTCACTCAGTTCACTATATTCACGAGTACCGCATTCACTATCGTCATTATCGTCCTCATCGGTACTAATAAAGCCCAGAAGCTCTAATCCATCCGCCACTTCACCCTCATCTTCACTAACCACTTGTTCTTCGTCAAAGTCACTCCCAAGTTCACTCAGTTCACTATAATCACTCAGTTCACTATATTTGCTTAGTTCTTCCAGAGTGTGTGCAACACCATCGGGACTAAGCACTGTTTTCTTGGTCGTTTTAGCCTTGCTTTTGTTAGGCGTACGGTACGCGGCGGCGGGCGTCGATTCGGACACAGCGATTTTTTTTTGGATTACCTCCATCCATCTTGGATGCGCACTAAGAACTGATGCTGCCTGTTAGTTTGTGCTTGGTGGCACTGCGGTAGCCCACGCACAAACAAAAATCCGCCCACGCGATTTAAACCCTTTGATTTTGATTTTGCCTCATATGAAGCCTCCCGGACTCCTAACCATTATACGTTTTGCCTCATATGAGTCCTCCCGGATCCCAAGGGTTAAACAAAAATATTAATAACAATTTTAACAAAAGAAATATATTTCTGCCAACACTCACCCAACGTCAGAAGAATATCTCTCGACTGAAAAGATAAAATGGCAATCTATAAAGTAATTCTGTTAATGAAATTCAAAATAATTATATAATCTATTTTTTATTAATTTCACCACAACACCAAACACCTCCAATGAAATTAATGAAAGCATATATGTGATCCACCAGGATTCGAACCCGGGTTATCACACACTGATTTTTAGACACCTTAACCATTACACCACCAAGACGGTTAAAGGTTTATGCACATGCCTATAACTTATTATCCATTCTCGAATACTGGATATTAATCTAATCATGTTCATATTTCCACCGCACTATGGCAGCCTAATGTTTAAGTGAGAGGAAAGAATACTCATGGGGCACAGATCATTTAGAACGGCCTCGATACGAAATATCCCTGAACCTACTGATAATCTATTTTTTATTAGTTTCACCACAACACCAAACACCTCCAATGAAATTAATGAAAGCATATAATTATGTGATCCACCAGGATTCGAACCCGGGTTATCACACACAGATTTTTAGACACCTTAATTTTAACCATTACACCACCAAGACGGTTAAAGGTTTATGCACACGCCTACAACTTATTATCCATTCTCGAATACTGGATATTAATCTAATCATGTTCATATTCCCACCGCACTATGGTAGCCTAATGTTTAAGTGAGAGGAAGGAATACTCATGGGGCACAGATCATTTAATTGATATATTGAGTCGGCCACCCTCAGCTATGGGGTATGTGCCTGAATACATACATACATACATACATACATACATACTGCACATACTAATAAAAACAATACGATTGATATCAAACTTTCTGATAAGAATAAGTGTATTTCTAAATTATACATGTTACCTAAATTTCACAAAAGACCATATACATATCGCTTTATTGCCAAAGCAAAATTTGCTACCACTAAACCTTTGTCAGAACAGGTCGTACATTGCTTAAAATACATTAACTCAATCATTGCAGGCATACTATATAAAACCTAAGGTCATAACTGCGATAATTGTCATATGACGATCGCCGAAAATCTGCGTAGTACGTGGCATGAAAGGCAGGCAAGCGAGTTTAGGCAGCGCGGGTCACCTCCCACCACCGCCCAGCATGTCTGGGAGTATACTAAGGTATCTGTGAGACATCTCCAGCTCCCCTACAGACTTGGGGATAGCGGAAACCGCTCAAAACCGCTCATTGCTACCAATTTTGCCCCACCTTTGCAGTATCGTTGCACGATAACCAGTGGTCGTACAGACATGATTCTGGTGTCATTAGTAAGGTCTATTCCTCTACTTTCAGGGATATATCATTGAATTACGTTCTATCTCTTCTTTATGCATAAAAATGTGCAGGGAATAAAGGTAACTTTTTGTCCAAAACCCCCGTATGGTACAGTGCAGGCCAAGCAATTGTCATACTGTATGACAATTGCCGCAGTAATTATGTTAAAAATACTGTACACATAAACAATATTGTGATACCATCAAGAAAAGAACTGGCATTAATTTGGTTTGGAGTGTTGATAATTAATTAGAAGTTATTGATAAAATTAACACCATGCCGAAGGTCACCTAAGTACAGTACAGGTCTCCCTCGATTTACGATTGAATTACAGTACGTTCCTAAAAACCCGATCTTAACCCTCCAGCCCCGGCTATGTATTATATATATATTCCCCGAAACCCGGGGGTTTTGGCCGAAAAACGTCTACGCCTAGGCTACCGTATCTTTGTTATTCTGACTGCTTCCGCATTCCCGCGCATCCCCAAGCGTAGATGTGTTTCGTACCTGTAGAATGGCGTTAAGTAGAGCTCTCTAAGTCAACTGGTTCAGTTGTGATGATGATTTCATTGGAGATAACTTTATGGCAAAAACAGCCACTTTACACTACTTTTCGATACTTAACAACAACATACAGGCACACACGAATAAGCGACGCACTCCTTCTTGTGGCCGGAGATGCGGGGCGTCGGTCCAGCCGGCTGTTCTTTACATGCGTCGGACCGACGCCTCGCACACCAAGCTCACAGGCTTTCAACCACTGGGTGTTCAAGAGTCCTTCCGGGTAGCTCGGGTGTGCTTTTTTATGGGTGTTCAAGAGCCCTTCCGGGTCTGATGGGTTAAATAGAAAAATTGTATAGCAAACTTCAAAATTAATGGAGTAAATGGGGATGCGTTCTCGGACCAGCAAAAGCCAAACACAAACCCCTAATAATCTACAATAATAACATAAATTGGGGCATCATATAGTGAGGGAGACCTGTACATAGTATGTTTTTTTCTTCTATCCTATTCTATATGCTCAGGCCCAATCCCCACTTTTCCTATTTTTTTAATTTTGCAAGAAAATATTATGGGCAGTATCACACAACCTATTTTAGCAAAGGATTTAGATTGGACAAAGGGAATCAATTTATTACAAGCTAATACACCTAGGCCTATTGCAATTTACCGTTTTCTTATGTTCTTTTGATTTTGAGAAATTTGCGTTTCTTTTCTTGATTTAATTTAACTCTACAAGATCCTTGGCTATCAGACTCAAACCTCCTTCCTCACAGATGTAAAAAAAATCATCAAGTTCTTTGTTCCAAAATAACACAATTGTTATTTCGATTCTGAGCTTGTTCAAATCAGCTGCTAAAATTGCCCATTGGAAAATATAAGAAAGAGAAATATAATGTAAGAGAATAGTCACCTGGTCTACTGTGGGAGCCTTGAAGACAAAGCAGGTGAAGTGTGAGGATATGCTGCAGCTGGTGTTTCTGTAAACCACAACAATAATAGGTTATAATACTATTACCAGACAAATGTGTATAGCATCATCAATTTGAACTGCATTTCCTAGCTTGTTCTAGGGTCAGTCTTGGTCACATGATATTGCATTCCATGCTGAGTGATCATCCATGACCACTAATCAGAACCCATTTTCAGATCTTCGTTGGTCAACTCAAAGCCACTTTCAAAGATGTAACAAGCATCACCCAGTCATCCTCCCTACATGACCAAACCACAACAGCATGCCCATCATCTTACTGATACACTCAATACCAAGTTGCTCTCTCAACTCTGCTCTTGTTAGTACAACTCTTAGGATAATATTGCACACCTATCTCATCATTTTCATTTCAGCATGCTACAGATGTCTTATTCCTTAATTGCCCACATCTTACCACCAAATTGCATCACACTTTTCACAAAGAGGCATTATCAAAGATAATATATTCACAGCATTTATCATTTGCATTATATATTTGTAAGACATGTTTTAAGTCCTTTCCTTACATTACCAATGTTTCTCAGGAAATATAAAATTTTACCATATATTGTTAGCATAGCTTACATCCTTATATTATTATAACATGTTTGCCCTGTTATTTGTCTCACTGCAAAAATCTTCACACTTCCATATGAGGGAGACGTAAAAAATTTATACTAGCCTTCTGAGCTAAATCCACTTATAAGGCTAGTAGACCAATACATACATAACATTTTAAGACTGAGTGCTCCACACATACTTGCAGTTTCAGTCTCTTGTCCTAATGGCGGCATTCCAGGCAACCCCGTTAGTGAGGGCAGGTGCCCAACCCCGAGAGGGGTTGAAATAATCTGGCCTTGAGAAGTGAGAGACTAACACCCTCACTCTCTCGTGTCTTGTGTGGCACTGAGAGACCAGGGGAGCTTTCAGACTGGCTTAGAGGTCAGAGTTACACTCCTCCACCCTCCTTCCTCTCTCCCACCCGTCCTCCCACGAAAATACTCTATAAATATCGGGAATAATAGAGAAAATACCTGATAATTGAGGAGGGGGGAAATTATCTCACCTAAACACAAATTGACTTTTTTTTTAGTGCCACTGGGGCGTTTTAAATGTTTTTTTTTAGGCCTAGGATCTTAAGAGTCTTCCCGCAGCCGCCCAGTAGGACCTCTTAAGAGTCTTTCCGCAGCTGCCAGGTTAAGGGCTGCTGTCCTTGGGCCTTTGCTTTTTATTATTTTTACTGCTGACCTGTGTTCCGAGCTTGAAAATAAACTAATCTCCTATGCTGATGATACAACTTTATATGCGTCAATTGCATCACCAATAGATCGACACGTAATTGCTACTGCTCTGAATAGGGATTTAGCCAAAATTACATCATGGTGTGAACTTTGGGGCATGAAACTTAATGCTAGTAAAACACACTCCATTATCATCAGCAGATCTCGTACCTTGGATCCTCCCCATCCTTATCTACAAGTTTCTGGCGAGCAAATTGAGAATGTGGATACTCTGCGTTTGTTAGGTGTTACTCTTGATCTCAAACTTACTTTTGAAAAGCATATTCGTTCTTTCTCCTCTTCCATTTCCCAAAAAATTGGTCTGCTTCGCAAGGTTTATAAAACATTTGCTTGTGACGCCACAGTTATCAAGTCTTTTTATGCTTTTATTTTGCCACATTTCGAGTACTGCTCACCTGTCTGGTTGTCAGCAGCTGACTGCCATCTCATGTTGCTCGACAGGTCGCTAAATTCCATCTGTTTTATTCTACCTAATTTGTCTCTTGATCTGTGTCATCGACGTAAAGTTGGTGCCCTTAGTCTTTTATTTAAAGTTTTTAACAACCCTCAGCATCCCTTACATGGGGTTCTGCCTGGGCCCTATGTCCGGGCTCGTGCAACTAGATTCACAAGCAATCTTAATTATCTTGCCATGAGCCGTGTTAATTTTTCTACTACACAGTTTTCACGGTGTTTTGTGCCAGCCATGGTTGACTTGTGGAATAAGTTGCCAAATGAGCTAGTCAATTCAGCTAATATCTCCATTTTTAAGTCTAGAGTTAATGCTTTTTTGCAGCATTAATTCTAATTTTTAAACTTATTTTATTCTATTTTATTGTATTATATTTAAGCTTGATATCCTCCACTGCATAATATGTTATCTGTGTTTAATATGTGTATATGTACAGTACAGTATACAGTGTATGTTTTTATTTTTTCCTAAGTTGCCATAGTCTCTCTCCAGTGCCTCCGGGTGTTTTGTGTGGATTGATCTTGATGGTGTTTCTGCACCCTGGTTGGAGACTTCGGCATCTCATATAATAATAATAATAATAATTCACTTGTCAAGTTTTTGGATTTGAGATCGGCACGTATAGTCCGATCCCAGGTCTTCCTCGGTCCACCCCATGGTGCAGCTCCTTCCACAATCACAGACCTGCATCTTTTCACCCAATTTTGTTCATCCATGCTCTCCACATGTCGATACCATCCCAGTCTACTTGTACGCATCTCCTCGCTAATACTCTTTATACCTAAACGTCTCCTCAGCTCATCATTTGTTATTCTATCCTGCAGCCTGGCCCCACACATCCATCTCACCATTCTTATCTCATTATGTTCCATTCTATTGACATCCTCCACTTTAACGGCCCATGTTTCTGAGGCATACGTCATTGCACTTCTAACACATGAGGCATACACCTTTCCCTTCAGGGGGAGAGGCATTCTTTTCATGGTCAGATTTGGCAGCAGTTCTCTGAACTTCCCCCAGCCACATCTAATTCTAGCGACAGTGTCAGCCTCGGCCCCACCACCGGCAGAGATGGTATCTCCTAGGTAACAAAACTTGTCCACCAGCTCCAATGGCTCATTTCCAAAATTCACAGCCACAGGATCATCATTTAACACAAGCTCGCCTTTGCATGCTACGCACTCAAATTTCTCGATTTCTGACTTATTCTTCAGCAGGGGTCCTTTTATTCTACTACAGCGCTTACTCCCATGGTGCACCCAACATCGACTGATGCTACATCGAATCGAGTTAGCGCCCATACCCTTTCCACACACTACACATGAGTATGCACCGCTCTTTTCCACATTGCCTCGTCTCAATCTACAATGCATAACCTTGGTTTTGTTAATATTGACTCCTAACCCCTGGTACCCGGAAGGGCTCACAAACTAGGGCCCGGCACCTGGATGGGCTCATGAGCACCATAAGCTTGAAAGCCTATTAAGCGTGTTTTGAAAGCCGTGCGTCCGATGCATGTAACCAAAGCCTGTCAGAGCGACGCGCACCTACCAGAACAATAAGGAGAAGTCGCACTTTTGTTGTTATTGTTTCGGAGAACAAGGAATAGTGTTGTTATTGCCCAATTATTGCTAACATCGCTTCGAAACTCTCTCCACGGAAATCCTCCCTCATCGAAACTGAACCAGTTGACCTAGAGAGCTCTACTCAATGTCAGTTTACATATACGAAACAGGGCTACGTTTTGAGATGTGAGTGAATTCTCTAGCAGTTAAAATAACAAAGATAGGGCTAGCCTATTACAAAGTTTTTCGGCCAGATCCTCCGGGTTTCGGGAGTATCCTATAGAAGGCGAAACCGGTCTGTAAGGGTTAAACCTTTGCTCGCCATGCCCTCTGTCCATCTTCTGAATTTAGCCTCAGCATCTTGCACATTGTCAGCTATTAGGACTAAATCGTCTGTATAAAACAGTTCCCATGGGAGTCCGGATCTAAAATCTCTAGACAGTGCCTCCAGGACCATAATAAAAAGGAGGGGGCTAACACTGAACTCTGATGAACTCCAACACAGACTGTGAACTTATCACTCGGTACACTTTTCACCCTCACCGCAGTCGAGAAAGTGTAAGGTCAGAACATAAACAGGTCAGTTAAAGTTCACTGAACACAATATAGACTTTAAATAGGAGCAGAGTGGAGCAAAGTTAAAGTCAGGAGAATCGCAAAGCAATGCAGGAAGAGCCCTGTTACGAAGATAACGCAGTCGTTTATGTCTATATTTACGGCGTTCACACAGTAGATGGGCTACAGTGATAACAGTTTAACAATGATGGTAATAAGGAGGTGGGAGGACCTAGGTGAAGTAACCATGTGTCACCCTGGCATGGCCGACACGAAGGCGGGTAAGTACTACCTGGTCAGCGCGATCAGTGGAGGCAGGTGACGTCCAGGGGGAGACATGGTCTTTGAAGGAACGAAGGTGGATAGAGGTAGGGAGATTGTTCCATTCCTCATTCCACACAGTACGGATCTTGGACCTCAGTACCGTTAAGTCGTCAGGTAGGCGAAGCAAAGTAGTGTCAGGAGTACCCCGTCTAGCTAACTTAGCAAGAGAGTCAGCACTTTTATTTCCACTAACACCGATGGGGCAGGGATAGATCATGAATCATATTCACTGCACCTCGTATAGCTAATAGTTCAGCAGTAAAAATGGAGGGTAATGGATGTAATGTGCATCGATATGTGCCACTTTCTGAAACTGCAGCGCAGTCCACCATTTCATCTTCCTTTGAACCATCAATGTAAATAAAAACAGCAGGGTGATGAGCAGATAAGTTTTTTATGGTAAGAGTACATAAGATATGTGGGTTACTAGATTTGCTTGTCGGTGACAGATGAAAGCAAAATGTAGGACGATGAAGGCACCAAGGTGGCACAAAACATCGTTCCACTGAAGCCTGTGGGAACTGTACGTTGTAGGCGGAAAAGAGACATGGCCACAGTGGGAAAAGATGCTGACAGACATGCAAGGGGATTGTCCATATGGAAATCATTATTAACAGTAGGCGATAAGGACAAGAGGATGGCTGAGCGCATAATAACTAAATGGTGAATATAATGGAGGAACATCTCACTAGCATCAGCTAGTTAACTAATAATGCAGGTTGCAGGATGATCGAAATGCTCCTAAGTGATGGATGGAGTGGAGTCTATGGATGGAGTGGATCTATGGTAATGCTTCCCCCAATGCTTATTGGGGTAAACATAGATCAGACAACCGTAGTCAAGTACCGATAAGAGCAGAAGCAAGGTAGGCCAATCCACTCCCCACCGGATCAGAACAATTGTCTTGATGATGTTCATGCGCTGGAGACAACGAGCCTTCAGATTATTGATATGATCAATCCAATTAAGATGGGAGTCAAAGGTCATCCCCCAAAACTTGATACTGGCGAAGAAGGGGTTGTGCAAACGAAACATCCGTAGGTCAAAGGACTGACATAGGTGATGTTTATCACGGTCAAATATCATGGCTTTAGTCTTCTCAATAGAATCTGGAATCCAGCCTTGGAAGCCCGCTCATGGATGTTGGCCAAAGAGGAGTTAAGACAACGTAAAATGTGTGGTAAACCTGGGCGAGGTGTAGTAAATGGCAAAGTCGTCAACAAAAAGACTGTTAGAGACGCCCACTTACAGGCATTTAGAAAATCCATTAACACTTGCGCTGCGGGCATATTTCCGCTATAGTAGGGCTCATTCAGGCATTCCTGAATAATCAAGCAAATGTGTGAATGAAATTAAATGTATTAACCCTCTCCGACATATGACGCAATTTTGAGCCTATTGGGGATACTTTAAAGCCTTTGTTACCATCAGGGGTATTTAGAAACCTTTAGTTTAGTTGCTTCAACCTCTGCAGTTGTCTTTGAGTTAGCTGTGGGCAGAACACTAATTTTGGAGAGGTAATTATAAGAGTGAGAGAACTCTATTTCTTATTGCTAATCTGGCAACCTCTGCGTCATATGTGCGTGAAAGGGTTAAGCGAAAAACTAGAAGAAAATACAGTAGCTTCAAAATTACACCAGAACGAGCTTCGTTGCGCGCGGGGTTCACCTGCAGCGCTACCATAGGCATCGGCAAATATTTGCTAATAATGAGCAATGTCGAACTACATTTGCCTTTGGCAGCGCTGCATAGGTCTCTCGAGATATGTCTGTCGCCCCAAAGTGCCCAAGCCGCCGTGCTGGAGAGCGGACGGGGGTCTGTCGCGCTCCCGCTCACTCGCACTCGTCTCCAAAGGCTTTAAGAGGCCTGTAAGGGCCTGTAAATTGCTTTAAACTGCCAGAACGTTCCTGAATAGATACCACAACGAAACTATTAATAGCAATTATAAAAGTGTACTACTAAGGACACTGATCTGAGGAACACCAGAATAGAGAGGCATGCAGCACAATAGCTGTCCATCTATCTTGACCTGAAAGGTACGATCCGACAGGAAAGCCTTTAAAAACACAGGTAGGACACTTCTCATGCCAGTGTCAAAAAATATTTTGAGTATTTTGGATCTCCAAGTTGTGTAGTAGGCCTTAGCTATGTCAAAAATTATGGCCATAGTAGGATGGTGATTCACGAATCCTGCTCGTATCTGATGCTCAAGGTGGGCAAGAGAATGAAGAGTAGACCAGCCAGTGCAAGACCCATTCTGAAAGGGCGACAGGAGGTCATGCTCCTCAGCATAATGCAGTAGTCTGGGATTAATAATTTGCATAGGCAAGATGTTAGTACGATGGGTCTATAGTTGACAGAAGTGTGGTCCTTCCCAGGTTTGGGAACCGGCATTATCAATGCGTGTCGCCAAGGAGGAGGGTCATAAACTCATAACTTGTACTCAACATTGTATTATACAGTTGGAGGAGAAATATTGCATAGAAATCTCATGGAGTTGATGGACGAGAATATATGGAATGCCATCAGGGCCAGGTGTAGAGCACTCCTGTAAGGCGTGCTTGAGCTCAGACAGTGAATGACATATTATAGGTGAAAGTGTCACCATTACCAAAGAAAAGGATTTGTGATTCAACTCTATTTTTGTGGCGAATTAACTCGCTTTTGTGCAATGCGTTCGAGCTAACCCGAGCAAAATGGGAGGCATGGCAATCAGCTATGACAGAGGGGTTAAGTAAAGGCACACCCATATTAGGATGTGTCAGCGATGATAGTGGAGGACGAGCATTCAACCTGTTACCTTCCTCAATTTCTCCCATATTTTCATAGAAGAGGTGCAACAGTTAAAGCTAGCTATGTAGGCCCTCCAAGAGTGTAATTTATTGGTGGCTCCTTACGTCAATGACATAAGAGCCTATGATAATATGGCCTCGTTCCGGGCTCCTCAGAGCCCGGGTTAACCTCGATCACGACGGTCGAGAACCAAGATCATCTTAGGGGGTACCCCTTAATCATTCCTAAGGTACGTCATTGAGATGGAGCCACTGAAAAGTAGGAAATAAAAAAAACAAAAATGAGCACAGTTTGAACACCGCGCCTACGTGCATTCCGATCTTCCTGAGCTGTTTCCCATACCTTGCCCGGTACCCCCACCCCCCAGGTGTGTTCTCTCTCGATCGTCGCCCAGCCAGATAGGACGTTTTTTTCCTTACCTCCCTGTCAGTTTTACATAGCCCCTCTTAAACACATCAGTTTTTAGTCCCTAGTGAGTCTAATTGCAAATTGAGTTGCATATGCGTTTAGGAATGTATTTATTTTAACTATTTCACTTGTAAACCTGCATAAGTAAGGACTCAGCTCTGGGCTGGTCTACGATCATGCTTTTCAAGGATGCCACTTTCGCTTTTTTGTTTACTTAGTGTTTTTTGTTTCTTGTTTTTTCTATCATACGAGCCTCGGCTCATTAGCTGCAGTGTCTCTCTTTTTTTCTGTGAAAGGGTGTTTTAACATTGTAGCTTGATATTAATTCCCTTAAGTGTTGAATTCTATGTTAGTGTCAAATTCATAGATCTTTAATTCTTTACATGTACCCCCCAAGGTTGTCACTGGCCAGGGGTTACTTGTCTTACCATTAGCCGCATTTTCCTTTACCATCACTATCTCCGATAGACTGGAAATGGTGTCGTATTTCACACCCAAATGCCATAAAAGGGTGTCCAATATCAAGCCAACTCAACCCTGCTCCTACACAGGGTCGAAACTCAACCCGATTCAGACTTTCGGAGCTTGATAACAGTTTTAAGACGTTGTGTATATATCCATATACAAATAATCGATTTGGATGTGATAATTATAAATGTACCTAGCTATATCCTCAGAATATCCGAAAGAAGCGTCATAATCGTATGAAAGGGCGTCGACTGACCGGGGACAGAGGTGAATGGGGGCGGTTCGTTCGTGGCCACCCCTTCGGGGATCACGGCGTCAGGCAATAGATAAATAGATAGATAGATAGATAACCTATATTAGACTTTGTATACATATACTCAAAATTAAGCAATTATATTATATGCATACCCATCACAATGTTGTACAGTACAAATTCAAGTAGATCAAAATAATCCCAAAATAAGGACTCAAATAATAATCATAACATGTAAAATGATTTTGTTTAGAAATATCGGAACATAGCCGCAGCCGTGATGCCGCTACATTCGCGTTTACAATCAGTAATCATGATTATATTTTGATGTATTTTACTTGATTTTATTAGATTAGGTTACTTATTATTGGTTAGTTTAGTCAATACAATAAAGCCAAGTTAAATACATTGACATAGAATCGTGATTAGGCACGAATGTAGATCGGGCATAGCGGCTGCTTTACCATAGGGGTAAATATATGCCAAGCACGCCAGTATTCGTCTGCATTAGCTGGGAGGTAGACTGAGTTTCGGGATAGCCTTTGTACCGGCTGCATGGTAATGTTCGTCACCTACAATATTCCGCCACTCATACTCAGAATGATTGAAATGTTAACCTAAGCAACTATTTATTACTCTAATGTTACATGTCATAATGTTAATTTCTGTGGGGGCGCTCGGTTATGGCCTTGGAATTGCTCGGGGCCTTGGGGCTGTTCGGCCAGGCAGCTTGGGGAACAACAACAACAACAACTCTAATGTTACAAAGAGAATTTTTTTGTATAATTCCACCTCATATATGATGTCACAAACAATCTTCAATTGTATATATTCTAAGTTATTGCCGATATGTCTATATGTCGATCATTGCAGTTCCTGAAATACCTCATAATATTTATTATATTACGATGTTTCATCTGTATTATATTCTTTGTTTTACTTTGTAGTGGTCATTTTGTAATATATATTTACATTCATGTTCAACAATAGTAAGCAAATGTTGTATATATTATATAGGCCTATACATTTTGAAGGCAGGCTCGTAAAAAATTTAAATTTTGTGCCTACCCCACTGATAAGAGAGTAGGTTATCAGACTTTGGTGTGACAGAAAATGCAGTTATTGTTAAATTTGTATTAAAAAACTAATTCCCAAATCCTAATTTCGAAAATGTTTTTGACCTATTTTCATTCAATGCTTCACACCATATCAACCACAATACCTTCAGTATTAACTCCCAAGTTTTCTATGTGAAAATGAATACACATATTGCTTTTACATTAATCAATCAAGAGTGCCTCATCACATATATTCGCCTTCAAGACATTTTGTAGGGCATTATTTTCAGTGAGAACCATCAAATACTTACAGCTGATGGTTTTATATTGTGATGCTAAATTCAATTACAACATTCTAATAATAGCCTATATTGGACGGCCTATTTAGACACTCGTATGTTATTATTTTCAAGGGTATCAAGTAGACCTACAGCCAATGAGTACCCAAATAATATCTTGATTGAATATATCTCACTGACTTACAATCACGGAACGATGTAAGAAACATGTACAAAGTTACATAATAATCGCCATTATCACTCCTGCCCGAGTAGGCCTACCCTTACGAGTGCAAAATATGGCATGTTGAGAATTCTCAAGTCCCCGGGTACCCTAGACCTTATCTCAATAACGCCCGGGTACCAGGACTGCCGGGTATGGAGACAGTCCCGGGTACCCAGATGGGCGGGGATATTATAAAACCATACAAGTATAAAATCAGGCCCGGGTACATGTAGGCTATCGCCAGTTTTCCCGGCCGACTGTTAAATCTATGACAAACCCGGGCACCAATATTCCCGGGCGGTATTACAATAACATAACAAATATAAAGTCAAACCCGGCCGGGTACCAACAGGCTATTACCGGTAATACCATAACAAATATAAAGTCAGGCCCGGATACATGTAGGCTGTGGCCAGTTACCCGGGCAACTGTTAAGACTTGTGATGTTTAAGTGCGTTTCATACGTTTACTAGTATGCGTTTTCATACTCAACCTTGAATGTTTACAGAGATCAGCTGGACCAACAGTGACCATGTCATGTAAGGGTTCTCTTGTTATTTTGCTCTGTTTAGGTTAAGATTTATGAGGAACACTAATATTCCCGGGTAGTATTATAACCCAATACAAATATAAACACAAGCCCGGCCGGGTACCAGCAGACTTTTGCCGGGTACTCTGACAAACTGTCAAGACTATGACAGACCCGGGTACCAGTATTCCCGGGTGATACTATAAAGGCTATAGCAGGTTACTCTGGAGGCTAATACCCGGCCGGTTAAAGCTATGACAAACCTGGGCACCAAGATTCCCGGGTGGTATTACATTACCATTTAAAGTATAAAATCAAGCCCGGGTACACCATGAACACCAAAAACATCGGGACTGTGAAGTGATACAATCAAAAACGTGGTTTTGGCTACATAACTTGTGATGACAATGAACAAGACATTTTTGTCCATTTTTCGGGAATTAAACATCAACATAACACTAAAAGATCCCTGGAAAATGGCGAACAAGTCGAGTTCATTGTCAGAAGAGGAAGAAAAGGCCAAGAAGCACACGAAGTCACAGGACCAACTGGCAGCAGGACACAGGGATCTACCATCAAAACACCCAAGAAAGAACACAGCAGAAATGTAGAACATGACATTAATGCAAAAATGTATGCATGTGTTCAAGCTGCAGTGGCAATTTCTGGCTCAAATAAACATCAATTGAGTCGGATAATTCCATTGATACTTAACTACAATGACCTGCCAACAATCAAGATCCCTCCGGAAGCTCTGAAACCTACCACTCAACATGGAAGAACGAAAAAAACACCAAGGAAGGAGAACAAGCCAACTTTTCAAGAAGAAGACGAGACAGAAGTGGACCTCCAGGATTATGAAGAAGAAGACAAAAATGAAGTAGATGAAGATAAATACGAAGAAGAGGAGGAAGAAGAACACACTCCAACTCCTGCTCCATCTCCGAAAAACACCAGATCACGAACGAAGAATACAGAGAAAAAACAAGAATACCCAAAGGACCTACCAAACACTGATCACCTGGACTTCAAGAACCTCAAAAGCATCCTTACAAAAGAAGATGAAACACGAATAACTCGAGACGTCTATGAGTGCATCAGAAGAATGGAAACAGAAACAACAGGCTACTTCTTCACGGCTTTTCGCAATGTAGCAAGAACAAAGAAACCCAGCGATAACTGGAGATGGGTGGAGATGAAGGAAAAATATGACATCAATAAATACTGCCAAGTTAATAACCTCCCCCCTGTAGAATATAACACACAATGATAGCCAACACTATAATATTTCAACTGAAATGTTAAATAGACTCAAAATTAACTTTTAAATACAGAATAGACTCAAATAATAACTCTTAACTTCATTAAAATAATGTAATATAGTAATACCTTTGGTGTATTACAGTTGCCCTACCCTGAATAAAGCAAGGTGGTATGCCCACTAACTTTTAATCTACTACTTTCTTTCATAATTTCCTACTTTACCTTCCTGACCAAACCTCTACTTTTCCTCCCCCTTCCCCCGCTAGGGAAAAAAAAAAAAAAAAAAAAAAAAAAAAAAGGGTACTTGTAGACTATGGCCGGCTACCCGGGCACTATAATACCGGGCGGCATTATAATCCACAACAAATACAAAGATAAACCCGGCCGGGTACCATCAATTTATTACCGGGTACTCTGACAACTGTCAAGACTAGGACAGACCCGGGTACCAATCAGTCCCGGGTACCAATATTCCCGGGTTGTATCATAACAACAAGCATAATGCTTTAACAAGACCCGGCCGGGAAGCCAGTTACCGGGTACTCTGGCGACTGTTAAGACGATGGCATATTATATTCCGGGTACCCTAAACTTTGTCATACAGTACTGGTATTGAGCTGGATACACAGGCATAGTTTGCCTTTTTCCAGAGGATCTACTGTAAAAAACTGTAAGAATAGTGGGAATAATACCGGAATTATTAGGCCTACTTAAATTTGGCAAAAAAAAAAAAAAAAAATAGGAAATACCCTTGTATCGTTTATTTTAAATAAACTATAGTTGCCGCTTATGTAAGAAATAGCCTAGTGAATTATTACCCGGTATCACTGGATATAATTACTCGGTAATGTTTTTATTTATTTTTATTTATTTATTTTTTTCAGGTATAGCCTAGTCATAGGGTAAGACTAATATATTTGCATCTTTGGCAACATAGAGGCAAGTGTAACCGGTCACTTAAGCTCTCGTATTTCACGTAATTCTGATAGTAGGCCTGTCTCTAATATGGTATGACAAAGCCTATGGTAACCGGCAAAATTAATATTTGACTCCATTATTGCAACCCGGGCTTGTCCTATTATAGTATGACAATGCCTAGAGTATCCGACAAAATAATATCTGCCTTAATTGTATGACATCTTTATTATAGTATGACCAAACCTAGAGTACCCAGCAATAATTTCCATTTGATTCCATTATTGGAACCCTGGTTTGTCTTTATTAAAGTACATGTACTTGCACTGCTGCGGTCGTTCACGGTGTTGGCGGCGGCGGCAGCAGACGCAACATTTTTACTATTCTGTATTTTTGTTTTATAATCAAACTTCAAATCTTGTCTTCCCCATGCTTTATCAAGATTACTTTCAAACTCCCTTATTGATTCGGAATCGACTACATACTGGGGCAGTGCGTTCCACTCATTTACCACTCTATCACAAAATGAGTTCTTTGCCTTCTCAAGCCTATTTCTTTCTTTGTAAATTTTCTTAGAGTGTCCTCTCGTTCTTGTTCCCTCCCGCATCAAGAAGATACCTTCACACACATCCTCATCGTACTTTCCTGACACTATCTTAAAAGTCTCTATCATATCCCCTCTCTTTCTCCTATATGCCAGTGTCGGAAGCCCCAGTGTCCTCAACATCTGCTCATAGCCCGCGTTCTTCAACGTTGGTACCAGCTTGCTAGCTCTCCTCTGCACTTTCTCCACTGCTTCTATATCCTTTACCATATATGGAGCCCACACCTGGTTCGCATATTCCAGGTGCGGCCTAACCAGCGCTGTATAGAGATTCCTGAAGATTTCTTCGTCAAGTGACACAAATGTCCTCCTTATCAGCCCTACAATTCTATTGGCTTTGTTTATCTTTTCCGCTAAATGTTCTGAGAAATTTAACTTATTGTCTATCACTACTCCTATATCCTTTTCTGCAATCACTTCCTCCATCGCTTCATACATACTGTATCCTACCTTGTCTATCTTGCTGGTCCCAATCTGCATGTACTTGCATTTTTTTGGATGAAAAGGCATTAACCAATGCTCAGACCATCCCTTCATGCCCTTCACATCTCCTTGAAGCAAACCCATATCTTCCTTACTCCTCACTCTTCTATACAGCTTAGTGTCATCCGCATACAGGTATACCTCACTTTCATTAGTTATAACTTCAGGCAAGTCGTTGATAAATATAACGAACAGCAGTGGTCCCAACACAGATCCCTGAGGTACCCCACTTGTAATTTCCCTCCACCCCGAGCCTATTCCATTCACCAGTACCCTCTGTCTCCGATCTTTCAGGAAGGCTTCTATCCATTTCACACATTTCTCCCCTATATTATAGCTTCTAACTTTCTCTATTAACCTTTTATGTGGGACCTTATCGAAGGCCTTCATAAAATCGCAATATACCACGTCTATTACATCACCATCTTCTAGAATTTGCATCCAATCATCTACCACCTTAATTAGCTGTAGTACCGTCGACCTCCCCGGCAAGAATCCGAACTGTCTCCCACTGAAAAGTTGGTTTGACTTCATATGATCCATTATTCCTTCTCTAATTACCGTTTCCATTAGTTTACACACAACACTTGTCAAACTGACTGGTCTATAATTCCCTGGGTCATTTCTCTTTCCCTTCTTAAATATAGCTGTTATGTTCGCCTCTCTCCAGTCCATCGGGATTTGTCCTGTATTAAACGATACCTCAAATAACATTTTCAATGGCTCTACTAACATCTCCCCTCCTTCCTTTATGATTCTTGGGTGTATCCCATCCGGTCCCGGTGACTTACTTCTGTTCATTTTTTCTATAGCCCTTCTTATTCTAGCATGGGAAAACTCTATTAGTTCTAGTGCCGGTGCCTGTTTGATGGGCATAGTAAGCACTGCATCCTCCGACTCCACTGTTAGTACCCCCCCAAAGTATTTCCCCAGCACCTCTGCTTTCTCCTTATCAGTCTCCGCTCTACTCCCACCATTCAACCACCCTACCAGTTCTGGGATCCCTACTCTTCTTGTTAACTTTTCCTGAATGTACTTCCAGAATATTTTTGGATTATCCTTCACATTTCTAGCTATCTCTCTCTCCCTCTCCTTCACCCCCCTCCTTGTTTCCCACCTTATTTTATTGTTTATTTGTCTACGTTCCAGATCCACTTCTTTAGCTTCTATACTAGACCCCCTGTTCTTTTTTAACAATTTTAATCTTTCCCACAATTGTTTCTTTCCAAAGCTTTCTTTTCATTGGCAATTCTGGGTTAGTTCTTTTCCTCAATTTTGTTTTATCCTTATATTCCCTTACTGGTACACTTTTGGATACAGCATTCTCCAGTTTGACTCTAATTTTCCTCCACATTCCTTCAGCGTCTTCACCGTTCAAGTATTCCCCCCAGTCAATGTCCAAACACCGTCTCAGCAGCTCATAATCTGCTCTATCATACATGTATATTTTTCTATTGCTTCTATTATCCCTCTCTGATTTAATATTACAACTAAAGCTTATACAGGCATGGTCACTACGACCTATAGGGCTATCCACATTAACATGTTCCACTATATCCTCATCATTGCTAAAAATCAAATCAAGTACACTCCCCTGCGTCCCATCTCTATATCTTGTCATCTCTACAATATGTTGCGTTAAAAAACAATCTCTCACTTTCTCTATAAACTTATTTTCCAGGCTACCCTGTCCCGCTGGAGTAGTACAATTTGCCCAGTTGATCCCTGGCAAATTGAAATCTCCAATCAAAATTTTATATTTGTTCTCTCTATTATCTATCTCCTCCATTGCTTTCAGTAGGTTATCATCCTCTCCCCTGCTATTATTTGGGCTTCTATATATAGAGGCAATTAGAATTGATCCTCTTGCACATTTTACTTCAATACACAAATACTCACAATACTGCTGTCTCATATCCACCTCATTAACCTTGAGCTCTTTTCTTACATAAATAAACAGTCCTCTTCTGACCTCTGCTCTAATAGCATTTCTCTCATATAACTCAAAACCCTCCAAACTATATTCCACCAGTTCCCTTTCAATTCTAGCATTTTTTGGTCTTACTTCCTGTAGGCCTATGACATCTATGACACTATGCAACATTGACTCCTTGGTATTTTTCACAGGCTCAGGCGAGCTGCTGCTTTACCACAGAGAAGAATCTTTTCAACGATTAGAACGATCTCTTCTGGCCAAGTGATAACCACGAGAGGATCCGAACAGTGTTCCAGGTTGGGAACTGTGGTGGACCTTACCGTCCTCTCACCTGTTGTTTCCCTCGCTCAGATAAAAACCCTATAATGTTAGGTGAGTTAATTTTTTACAAAACACTAAACTTTTTCCGGTTCACCGGCTAAGTGACTAATCATATTTTTGTTAATAACCATGACCCAAAAAAACATTTATACCCTCGGTCACATGCAAACAAGTGTTATTACGGGTTTGACAACCCATAGGGAAGGAAGGAAAACCTTCTATTTAGGAGTGGTTCCGTAGTCAATGACGAAGAGCCTATACTATATTATAGGCTGAGATTCCGGGACCCGTTCGGGATTCCCCGGAGTTCTTATCACAACCGTTGCGTATATAGCATAATAAACAATCCTTGGTTAATACCCATTAAATCTTACCAAGGGCTCGTCATTGAAAATGAATACCACTAGAAATATTTTGTTTAAAGAAGAATCTATCATTTCAAACCTCCCGGTGCCTCAGCCCTCCAGCTATGCTGTTGTCATGCTTCCCTTGCACGTGATGTCAGATTTCCTAGCGTGTTTATTTGCCTCAAATGTTATATCAAGTTGGGCATGTGCATGGGAAGGGGAAGGTGGGAGGGAACCTTTGCGTCATTGACTATGGAACCACTCCTAAATAGAAGGTTTTCCTTCCTTCCCTACGGGTTGTCAAACCCGTAATTTAGTATTGGTTCCTTCGTCAATGACGAAGAGCCTAGAATATCACGACCGGAGGTGGGACATCAGATGCTCAACGTATATCGAGAGAACCAATTAACAGATAGGCTGACACCGGGAAAAATTTAAATTTAATTATAAAAGAAGAGACGGGTACATTGGGAAGCCTCAGAAAGAAGGAAAGATGTAAGAATAGTTATAACTTAGAATGTTTTGGACGAGGAGAATTAGATGTACAGAGGGACAGAGAGGGAGAGGTAGACCGAATGAGAGGTGGAAGGATGGAGTGAGGAAGTACATGAACGAAGGCGGTGCTGGTTGGGGGGAGGGGCGTTGACTGACTGGGGACAGAGGTGCATGGGGGCGGTTCGTTCGTGGCCACCCCTTCGGGGATCACGGCGTCAGGCAATAGATAGATAGATAGAATTAGATGTAAAAATCTTTTATGAAAGTATGCTTTAATTTCATAAAACTCTCCCAAATTATAAGCTCCCTGAGCTGTACAGAATAGTATGAAAATCTTTTGTGTGCATTGGTGTACGATAAACTATTCGTACACAATTATACAGTAGGGTCTCACATAAAACGAGTTTATGGTCGATAAACGAGGGCGTTTTATGCGATTTCGTTTTATGTGAACACAGCATTTTGGTGGCGCAATATCGTCAATGTTCACTGTAAGCGAAAATGTTCGTACAAAGCGAACGATATTTTGTACGTTTTGTACAATATTTCGGCGTTCTATATGAAAACGAACGATATTTCGTACGTTTTGTACGATATTTCGGCGTTCTATATGAAAACTCCTCGGATTTGCCCCACTTTGGCGGCGGACTCGTTTTATGTGATCACATTCGTTCTGATCGAAAATTAAATATTAATATTTTAGGTCGATCGTTTTAATCGAGACTCGTTTTATGCGAACACGTTTTATGCGGGACCCTACTGTACAACCTATACAACTTCTACTGAGTCGTTTTTAGAAGAGGATTCTTCGTCCTCTTATTTAATCAAACTTGTTGATGAGAATGAGATGTACAATTATACAAATGACATTATGTTGTCAGGTCACAAAATATTTGTACTGTATATCAAGATGCTCCTAGAGCTTGGACAAACAATAGTATAACATAAGAAAATTGTTCTTGTATTTGTATAAAACGGAAACTATGTATGCCATACTTATAACATATGCTTATTCATTATAGGAGAGGACCCTTTGTCTGTCTACTTGATCACTCTATGGTGATGAGAATAAGACGTAAAATTATAATAAACATTGCCAATCTATAATGCTCCTTAACCCCTACAACACGGAAGGGCTCTTGAACGCCCATAAAAAAGCATAAAACAGGTACCCGGAAAGGCTCTTGAACACCCAGTGGTTGAAAGCCTGTGAGCTTCGTGTGCGAGGCGTCGGTCCGACACATGTAAACAACAGCCGGCTGGACCGACGTCCCGCATCTCTGGCCACAAGAAGGAGAGCGTCGCTTGTTCGTGTGTGCCTGTATGTTGTTGTTAAGTATCGAAAAGTAGTGTAAAGTGGCTGTTTTTGCCATAAAGTTATCTCCAATGAAATCATCATCACAAATCAACCAGTTGACTTAGAGAGCTCTACTTAACGCCATTCTACAGGTAAATAACACAGCTACGCTTGGGGATGCGCGGGAATGCGGGAAGCAGTCAGATTAACAAATATACGGTAGCCTAGCCTAGACGTTTTTCGGCCAAAACACCCGGGTTTCGGGGAATATATATATAATACATAGCCGGGGCTGGAGGGTTAAGCTTGTACAAAAATAGTATGATACAAGGAAATACTGTGCTTGTATTGTAGCCAGTATAACATAAACTATTTGTCTATACTGTACTAGTTCCCCACATACAGTTTATATTTATTCATTATGTAAGGAAAAACCATTGTTTTCCTACTTCGTTTTGTTCTACCTTCCCCCTCCCCTATCCCTTTTGGGGACTCGAAGAATGAAGGCATAACCATGCACCGTAAGAACCTTCATCTTATGGAATATGAGGTTGGCGTAGTGCAACATATGGAACTGAAGGTCTCGCCAGATGAACAGACAAATATCTTGACAGAAAGGTATTATGAGATGACCAAACCCCCGTTTGGGAAATGTCCTGTATAGAATAATTATTCAGAAAGCGGACTGTAGTTGCCCATTTCCGGACATCATGGGCTCTAGCCACTGACCGCGGTTCCGCCGCTTGGATTACATTGACAATTATGGAGGCAAGGTGTCTCTTCGAGAGGCGAGTCTGATCATCTGGAGAGATCCACAGGTGTGAGGCAACCAATGGTCTCGTGGCCTTAATGTAAGAGTGCAATGCCTGAACAGGACAAAAGGGGGTGGTGCCGATAGTAAAAGGAGTAAAAATGTGTCCTTCGTGTTAATTTTTTGCTATGAAATCCGGAGCAGGGGCTATAGTTACACTTTGCAAACAATTGGGGGATCTAGACATTGCCGCTAGCTCTGACACTCTGTGAGCTGTGGCAAGTGCTAAGAGGAAGACACATTTTTCTGTCAGTTTAGCTAATGAAGGGTTCACAGAATATGATCTAGAGGCTAATCGTGTTAAAACTCGGTCTAGGGACCACTAGGGGAGCAATTGCCTTCGGGGTGCCTTGAGCCTAAAACATGCCTTGATAAAACCGGCTTCATCTTTAGGAGGCAGGCGGAGTCCAGTCAGATCAAAGAACGGTTCTTTAATGGCTGTAAGATGATTTCTTAAGGTATTCACTGACAGATGTCTATGTTCAAAAAGGTAATTTAGATACAAAAGAATAAGGCCGGCCGACTGATTGCATTGATTGGACTCCACCAACCAGGTAGTAAAACTCTTCCAGTGTGATTGATATTGCCTGAGAGTTGCTTCCGTATATTGGGCTTTGAGTTTAGGATGTAAAATAGGATCGCACTTTGCTCTTAGCCATTTGGCCTGGAAAACGTCCATAATGCAAAATTTAGACAAGTCTGCAGGCTTCCAATTTGGTCCAAGTGGAATTGAGAGATTGGAATTTCTACTGGAGATGGGCACCACAGGCACAGCTGGCTGTACCATGCCTGTGTGGGCCAAACTGGTGCAATGAGACACACTCACCCTTTGTATGACCTGAGGTGATGGATGACTTTGCACATGAGGGTCGTGTCCGGGGGAGGGAACAGGTAGATGGACGACCACATGTTCCAATTGACGGAAAAGGCGTCCGGACCCCCCGCCGGGGTTACAGACCACCGGGTCAGATATTGAGGGGTCTTTGCTGATGTGTGGGATGCAAAAAGGTCTACTTGTGGATGGTAAGGAAGTATGAGTTGGTTGAAGGCCTCCTGTTTGAGTGCCCATTCTACTGACGTACTCTTGCCCCGGGATAAGGCGTCCGCCCAAAGGTTGGCCGTTCCCGGGAGGTACGAGGCTTGTATCGTTATTGAATGGTAGTGTGCTAGCTTGTGAATCTTTTTGGCTAGACGGTGAAGGGTGAGAGATCGTGTTGTGCCTTGCTTGTTGATACATGCTACTGCTATGGTGTTGTCCATGCGAAATGCGATGGACTTGGTTGTTAGTGAATGAGCATGAGCTTCTAAGAAGAACAGAGGTACTGACAACTCCCGGTAATTGATGTGGTGGTGTGTGGAGGGTGCCCAAGAACCCTGACTCTGGTGCCCCTCGGATGATTGGTAGCCCCATCCCTTGGATGTCGCTGCATCCGTATCTATCCACATTGTGGGAGGAGGCGTCGACCAGGGCATGGCTGACTTCAAAGCCTCTGGAGAGACCCAGAAACTGAGAAGTTTGTGTATGATGGGGGGAATGATGTGTAAAATGTGAGGTGATTGAGGGGGGAAAAACATGTTGCCTAGTATTATCAACCTCTTTAGCTTGAGGCGCCCCAAAGGGATTGTTAATTGCATCCAGTTGAGGGAGCCGATAAGGGACTCCCAAATTCTCTGTGTTATATTGAAGGAGTGTAGAACGCGGAACAACTTTGCCCGAAGGCGCCGGGCATTGGAGGGATTTAGTTGCAACGTGAGAAGTTGGGTGTCCCACATCAGACCTACCCATTCTGCCCTCTGAGTTGGAATCAGGCCTGATTTGTCTACATTTATTTGAAATCCTAGATTTATTACATGTTGACATACTCGGAGCGTGTGGCTGATACATTGGTCCGGGGAGTTGCCCACTATGACCCAATCGTCGAGATAAGTGAGAACGGTTATACCTTCCTTGGCCAGAGGGAGTAGGGCCTGTTTCACAATCTTTGTAAACACTCGGGGAGCTAAATTTAACCCGAATGGAAGGCGGGTGAACATTACCGCTGAATTCTGGAAGGGTATGGCAAGAAATGTTTGGTATCTTTTTGAGATCGGAATGTGCCAATAGGCATCCTTGAGGTCCAACGTTATCAGCCACACGTCCTGACGAAGGATTAGCCGTATCTGAGACACTGTGAGCATGCGAAATTTGAAATTCTGAATGTATTGATTGAGTAATGAGAGATCTATGACTGGCCTCATTTTTGAGCTGTCTCGTTTGGGAACAAGGAACATGCGGGAAAGGAAAATCTTGGGTGTCTTTTGGGACTGGCACTAATACCTTCGACTTCAATAGTTCCTGGATTACTTCTAAGACATTTGGCGAAAGGATAATTGTATTTGTTGGGTCTCTGAGTGGAGGGTGGTGAGCCCACGCCCAGGACAACCCTTTCTTTACTACCCGGCGCGCCCAGGTCCGGGTCGGCCAATTCTGAAAACACGCATGGAAATTGCCTGTTTGAGCTTGTGAGAGGAGGGTAGTGAGGGAGTCCCGGAGGGGTATTAGTTTTTTTAGTGAAACTTCCTTGGCTGCTGTTGTTGTTGTTTCTGCTGGGGAGGCTTATTAGACTGACCCCGGTGTTGTTGTTGGTAGTATGGCTGTCGTGTTTGTTGTTGTTGGTAGGGCTGTCGTGTTTGTTGTTTTTGGTAGGGCGGAGCCTGGCTAGGCTGGCTTCGGCCTGCCTGGGGTTGGGCAACATACGTGGAGCCTGAAGGCGTGAAGCCTCTAACCCGACTTTGTTGCCCATAGTTACCCCTGCCTCTGGCTCGCCCTCTACTTCGAAAGGGCATCTGGCTCGCCCCTCGGGGCGTCTCAACGGAAGCCAAGGGCTTCCATCCTCTACTGCGTGGGGGCCAGTCCCGCTTAGGTTTCCGAGGTTGATATTGAATGAAGTTAGCTCTGAAAGCAGCAGAAGAGGGAGACATGAGGAGTGTACTAACTTCCTGCCATGTGGCAATTGACATGAGTCTGTTAGAGAAGATGGGGGAAGAAAGAATGCGTGCTTTAATATCTTTAGGTAGGTTACGAGAGAGTTGTAGCCGAAGGTCTTGTCTCGCTCTGACAGCATCAAACAGGGATAATCTAATGTCTCCCCCCAGCATAAGTGAATTTGCTAATTGAGCTTTTCGGACGAGAGTTAAAGCGGCTCTAGAATCACTATTAGTAATGGAATCCCCACTACTCTCATACATTCAGACAGGTGTCTATTTAGTAAAAAATTAGAAAGAAGCCTATGGGCCTTTTGACGTACTTTCAGGTCCTTCTCAAGAAGAAACTGGGAGGGGGTAGACAGCAGAGGATCAGTTAGCGGACGACAAATTATTTTGGGGCCCCGTAGAAACTCCCAGAAGCTAGTTGGTAGTGAATTGTCAGATCTTATATGACAAGAAGCAAATTTATGGTCCTCATTTGGAAGCTTACAAGTGGATCTGTCAGTTAGGGATAAAGCAAATTTGGCAGCCTCTGCTGCCCATTCCACCCACGGACCGTGGTCCACACCTTCTAAGTTAAACATGGGAGACTGAGGGTCCGTAGCAACAGTTTCTATCTTTGTAGGACACACTGAGGAAAGTGACTTTATGGCATTATGAGCGTCAAGCTTCGAGAAATCAGACCAAGGCTTCAAGGATTTCATGGCAGAAAATACTGGAGAAGGTTTGTACACGAAAAATTGAATATCAGACATGGAAGGGAAAGGAGACACGACCACGTCCAGCACTCGTCCCTCAGAGTCCTTTGCCCGCAGTTGTTTTAACTCATTTACTTCAATGACCCATGATGGAGGTACCGGGTAAAGCTCAGCAATCCCCGTTTCCGCACCTTCTGGTGTCAAAGGTCCAGTGACTGGTTGCCAAACTCGGGCAGGACCGTACAGCAAAGGCATAGGTTTTTTGGGCAACTCTGGGTCCACTTCCAGGGCAACTGGAGTGATCGGGGCTAGGAATAGCCCCGACCTGTCAAGGGTGGAAATTATTGGATTCATTGGTTTAGGAGCACTATGGTCAATTGAATCTGAGGGGCGAGGCGGCGTGGTGGTCTTAAATTGTACAGGGACAGGTTGTAAGGGAATAGTTGGCAGTGTAGGGGGCACCAGTCTAGACGACAGCTTAACCTGGGGCGTCAGAGACTCTTGTATCCGACTAAATTTAGAATCAATTGCATTGAGCACTTCTGTTTGGAACAAAGTTTCTAACCTGGAGGTAGGCTTATCAGTTGTGGCTACGGCCGCCCTTTCTACAAGTTCATCAAAAGATAGAATTTCAGTGACGGAGAGCAGGTCTGGTTGCTCCTCACAGGAAGCTGGGGAAGGATCAGAGGCATGGGGCCCCCTGTCCTCCGGGTCGGAAAGAACCGGAGCCCCCATCTCTCCGAGGTATTCTGTCCCATCCTGTCCCTCGCTATCATCTACATAGTTCACATTAAAATCATCGTAAGGCACCTCCTCCTCCACACTACCTGACGTTTCCGATTGAAAGGGATCGGGCTGGGGTTGTTGTGGTTCTAGTTGTATGGGAAGGGCCTGTTCAATAAACTCTGAAAACACTTGTCCCACTGGGGATGATTGTGAGTGATGGACCTCGGCAGTGGTATAAGGTGGTGGGGTAGGACTTGGTGAGAGGTGCACCGTATCAGCAGTGCTACTAAATGACACATCTTTATCTAGGTCAAGCTTAACACGTTTGGGGAGAGGACAGTGAGGGGGGGAAGTGTCTTTTGATTTTGTAGGTATAGACCTCTTTTTAGAGGATGCTGGGGAAGACACATAGCTTCGAGAGCGTTGGGACGTGTGTTCTGGAATGTTTAAGAAATAAATATAGTCCCTACTGGCAATGTCTGGGACTTTTTTCAAAGTTGATGATATATAAACTCTTACCTCATCCCAAATGTTCAGCAATACCTGAGTCGCACCCGCTGCTGTTATATGGCCACTCGGATTGTGGTAGTGTTTCACGAAGAGTGCACAATTTGTACACTTTTTAGGAGCCCACTTAGCCAATGTACGATCTACACAAGACACATGGCGTACACATTTCGTATGGCCAAGAAGGGGAAATTTGTCACATCTTGTGAACCCGCACCACTGCACCATGGTAGAGGCTGAAGTCGTCGTTTTGGGTCCCGACATCCTCTCAGGTGTAGAAAAACCTGAGAAGCCACTCTCCGATCCCACTGGAGAGGGCCACGCGCCTGTCTGGCGATCCAGGATGTGGGTGACTACTGGAGCTGATCACAGTTGTGGCTCGGGTGAGGGGGCGTAGATGACTGTGGAGAGCTATGGCCCACATGTCATAGAAAAGACCAAGAATCAATGTTACATAATATAAGAGCAAAGAACAAAAACATGTACCAGTTCATTATGTATAAGGCCCATGCAATATCGAGTAGCTTGTTGGCCCTATGAATGTTTTTTTTTGTTTTTTTTTAAAGTCGGGTAGCATATTCGCTACATCTTATATAAGAATGGATTTAAGTGGGATAGTCTATAGGCTATCATAAATGCCACTGGAGTACTCTCCTCCCTTCTTTTTTCATTCATTGTTCTACATTGAGAATTCGGAGGGAAACGTTGGTCTTTAATTTTAACCGGAACCTTTTGGTACATCGGATATTTGTTTCTGAAGGAAAACAATGTCCCCCCCCCCCCCCCCTGACCTGAACCTCTTGGTTCCTGGGTTGTCAGTGTTTACCCTGAGTACCCTGAGTACTTGGAGGAAGCTCTTGTTCCTTAATTTTAAGCTGAACCTCTTGGGTCTTTAGTATGTACCCGGAGTATTTGGAGGAAACTCTTGTTCCTTAATTTAACCTGAACTTCTTGGTTCCCTGGTTTGCAGTATTGCTCGGAGTACCCGGAGTACCCCTAGTACTCGGAGTACTTGGAGGAAGCCTTGTTCCTTAATTTAACCTGAACTTCTTGGTTCCCTGGTTTTTGTTAGTACCCGGAGTACCCGGAGTATTCGGAGGAAGCTCTCGTTCCTTAATTTAACCTGAACTTTTGGTTCTTTGGTTTTTTGTATTACTCGGAGTACCCGGAGGAAGCACTCGTTCCTTTTTGTTGGTGTTTTGTGCACCTGGAGGAAAACTTTGTTTTTCCATTTAACCGGAACTTCTTTGTGCATCGTTTTTTTTTTCCGGTTTCCTTGAAACCATTTAGTACCCGGAGGTCTAAAACCCGGAGACCCGGAGAGAACGGAGGGACATAGGAGTCCCGCCGACTCCAGGACTCGAAGCATGCAATTGTATAGGGTTAGTGGTGCTCTTGCACTAGAGGAAACTTTGTTTTCATGCAAACTCTTTCTTTTTAAGAAATTAACACATAATTGCGTAGGAATCTGAAGCACTTCATAACATAACACTCGTATAGGAAGAGAACAATTGATCTCTTATGTAAAATTCAGTAGAGGAAAGCCGAGCTAGTTAGGCCTATTGGCCGCCTCGTGGACACTTGCTCGAGGTGGCGAACAAGCGTGGCCTTATAAATAAGTAACTGTTACGAGCATGTGACATATAAGGGAATCAATAAGTCTAGCTAAGAATCTATCAGCTCGAAGTAATGCTAGAAGCAAGCAAACTATAAAATGTTAGAAGCAAGTAAACTATAAAAGCGAAGTGACCTTGAAAATTTAATACAAGTAATATTTCGGGAATAATGTAGGCTACTTTACGACAAAGAAAACTTTGAATTAATAATATCTTAAGAGTTCAACGTGTAGCCTGAGGGCACACGAATAAGGTGAATAATAGCCTACAATAAGTTGGCGGCACACCATGGCGGAAGGCGGATGCAAGTTTTGAGGCTCCAGCATATGTTATGGGAATGGTCAATTAATTCACGGAATATCGAGTGCATACGGGGCTAGCAAGAAGAGGAAGGATTTAGTTAAGTGTTTGGAGGATACATTGGTGTGGTGGAGGGGTGATATATAGTGTAATAAGAGTGTGTAGTGATGGGACAGCGGTAGTGTTGTGAGTTGTTGAGTTTGTAAACAAACATGGCGGAGGGAATTTCGGGTATGACGGAGGCGGAAGGAAGGTTACAACGTTTTCGGGGATTTAAGAGCACTGATAAGAAGTTAGAAGAGGTTAGTATTGTTGTGAAGGATTTGGAAAAGTGGATGAGTGATACGGAGAAATGGAAGGGGGATATTGGTGAGAAAGTTAAGGCACTGTGTGTAATGTGTGGTGTGACAGGTGGGGAAGGGAATAGGCCTAGCGAAGGAAGTGAATGCAGGCCTATTGTGGCAGTTAATGAGAGCCTAGAGATGGTATTGAAAAGGGTAGATGAACTGGGAGCAGAGGATATGGCATTGAAGGAGCAGCTGAAGGAATACGAAGGACGTTTCACGGAAGTAAAGGAGTCGACTGCATGGACGGTGGTAGGTAAACAAAAAGTCAAGGATTGGAGGATATTATGAAAGAGCAAAAGGAAGAAATGAATATGACAAAAAAAAAGTTTTGAGAGTGCAGTTGTAGGGGTATTGAAGAACAAGGAGAGTGTTGTGAGGGAGGCCATGGACAGGGATAGGGGTGTAATCTTGTATGGAGATATAGAGACTCATATGAATGATAATGGAGTGAGAAAAGTGAGGGATATGGAGACAGTGAAGGAGGTCTTGAAAGGTGTGGATGAGGACGAATATGGATGGGAAGGGCAGGTGGAGGAGGTCAGTAGGATAGGTAGATATAAAAGGGGTGAGATGAGACCTATAAGGGTACAGTTTAAAACTAGGGTAGTGGCGGAGACTGTGAAAATTTTTAGTTGGAGGCTAAATACAAATGATAAACTGAAACACATAAGACTAAAGAAGGATTTGAGTATAGAACAAAGGAAAAAAAATAAGGAATTACAAGAAAAGGCTGATGAAAATAATGGAAAGTTGGATGAGGAGGATAAGAGAAATTTTTACTGGAGAGTGAGGGACAGAAAAGTGAGGAAGTGGTTTATAAGAGTAGAAGGGAGGGGGAGATCAGGGAGGGGAGAGAATGTGATGGGAGTTGTGACGGAGGAGGAGAACGGGGTGGAGGTGCCACAGGGAGAGACAGGAGACAAAGAGGCAGACCCAGTAGTGCTAACGGGGGAGTAGGGTACGGACTGGAGGAGCGGGATGGTGTAATTGCTGAAGGAATGGTAGATGGATTAAGGATTATGTTTAGTAATGTGGATGTGTTTACCCAGGACAAGAAAAGAGAACTGATATGTAGGTTGCAGGATGAAGAGGAAAAACCTGATGTCATAGCCCTACAGGAAGTAAGACCAAAAAATGCTAGAATTGAAAGGGAACTGGTGGAATATAGTTTGGAGGGTTTGGAGTTATATGAGAGAAATACTATTAGAGCAGAGGTTGGAAGAGGACTGTTTATTTATGTAAAAAAGAGCTCAAGGTTAATGAGGTGGATATGAGACAGCAGTATTGTGAGTATTTGTGTATTGAAGTAAAATGTGTAAGAGGATCAATTCTAATTGCCTCTATATATAGAAGCCCAAATAATAGCAGGGGAGAGGATAATAACCTACTGAAAGCAATGAAGGAGATAGATAATAGAGAGAACAAATATAAAAAAATTATTGGAGATTTCAATTTGCCAAGGATCAACTGGGCAAATTGTACTACTCCAGCGGGACAGGGTAGCCTGGAAAATAAGTTTATAGAGAAAGTGAGAGATTGTTTTTTAACGCAACATATTGTAGAGATGACAAGATATAGAGATGGGACGCAGGGGAGTGTACTTGATTTGATTTTTAGCAATGAGGAGGATATAGTGGAACATGTTAATGTGGATAGCCCTATAGGTCGTAGTGACCATGCCTGTATAAGCTTTAGTTGTAACATTAAATCAGAGAGGGATAATAGAAGCAATAGAAAAATATACATGTATGATAGAGCAGATTATGAGCTGCTGAGACGGTGTTTGGACATTGACTGGGGGGAATACTTGAACGGTGAAGACGCTGAAGGAATGTGGAGGAAAATTAGAGTCAAACTGGAGAATGCTGTATCCAAAAGTGTACCAGTAAGGGAATATAAGGATAAAACAAAATTGAGGAAAAGAACTAACCCAGAATTGCCAATGAAAAGAAAGCTTTGGATATTGATTAGAAGAAAGAAACGATTGTGGGAAAGATTAAAATTGTTAAAAAAAGAACAGGGGGTCTAGTATAGAGGCTAAGGTAGTGGATCTGGAACGCAGACAAATAAACAATAAAATAAGGTGGGAAACAAGGAGGGGGGTGAAGGAGAGGGAGAGAGAAATGTGAAGGATAATCCAAATATATTCTGGAAGTGCATTCAGGAAAAGTTAACAAGAAGAGTAGGGATCCCAGAGCTGGTAGGGGGGTTGAATGATGGGAGTAGAGCGGAGACTGATAAAGAGAAAGCAGAGGTGCTGGGGAAATACTTTGGGGGGGTACTAACAGTGGAGTCGGAGGATGCAGTGCCTACTATTCCCATCAAACAGGCACCGGCACTAGAACTAATAGAGTTTTCCCATGCTAGAATAAGAAGGGCTATAGAAAAAATGAACAGAAGTAAGTCACCGGGACCGGATGGGATACACCCAAGAATCATAAAGGAAGGAGGGGAGATGTTAGTAGAGCCATTGAAAATGTTATTTGAGGTATCGTTTAATACAGGACAAATCCCGATGGACTGGAGAGAGGCGAACATAACAGCTATATTTAAGAAGGGAAAGAGAAATGACCCAGGGAATTATAGACCAGTCAGTTTGACAAGTGTTGTGTGTAAACTAATGGAAACGGTAATTAGAGAAGGAATAATGGATCATATGAAGTCAAACCAACTTTTCAGTGGGAGACAGTTCGGATTCTTGCCGTGGAGGTCGACGGTACTACAGCTAATTAAGGTGGTAGATGATTGGATGCAAATTCTAGAAGATGGTGATGTAATAGACGTGGTATATTGCGATTTTATGAAGGCCTTCGATAAGGTCCCACATAAAAGGTTAATAGAGAAAGTTAGAAGCTATAATATAGGGGAGAAATGTGTGAAATGGATAGAAGCCTTCCTGAAAGATCGGAGACAGAGGGTACTGGTGAATGGAATAGGCTCGGGGTGGAGGGAAATTACAAGTGGGGTACCTCAGGGATCTGTGTTGGGACCACTGCTGTTCGTTATATTTATCAACGACTTGCCTGAAGTTATAACTAATGGAAGTGAGGTATACCTGTATGCGGATGACACTAAGCTGTATAGAAGAGTGAGGAGTAAGGAAGATATGGGTTTGCTTCAAGGTGATGTGGAGGGCATGAAGGGATGGTCTGAGCATTGGTTAATGCCTTTTCATCCAAAAAAATGCAAGTACATGCGGATTGGGACCAGCAAGATAGACAAGGTAGGATACAGTATGTATGAAGCGATGGAGGAAGTGAATGCAGAAAAGGATATAGGAGTAGTGATAGACAATAAGTTAAATTTCTCAGAACATTTAGCGGAAAAGATAAACAAAGCCAATAGAATTGTAGGGCTGATAAGGAGGACATTTGTGTCACTTGACGAAGAAATCTTCAGGAATCTCTATACAGCGCTGGTTAGGCCGCACCTGGAATATGCGAACCAGGTGTGGGCTCCATATATGGTAAAGGATATAGAAGTGGAGAAAGTGCAGAGGAGAGCTAGCAAGCTGGTACCAACGTTGAAGAACGCGGGCTATGAGCAGAGGTTGAGGACACTGGGGCTTCCGACACTGGCATATAGGAGAAAGAGAGGGGATATGATAGAGACTTTTAAGATAGTGTCAGGAAAGTACGATGAGGATGTGTGTGAAGGTATCTTCTTGATGTGGGAGGGAACAAGAATGAGAGGACACTCTAAGAAAATTTACAAAGAAAGAAATAGGCTTGAGAAGGCAAAGAACTCATTTTGTGATAGAGTGGTAAATGAGTGGAACGCACTGCCCCAGTATGTAGTCGATTCCGAATCAATAAGGGAGTTTGAAAGTAATCTTGATAAAGCATGGGGAAGACAAGATTTGAAGTTTGATTATAAAACAAAAATACAGAATAGTAAAATTTTTGCATCTGCTACCGCCGCCGCCAACACCGTGAACGACCGCAGCAGTGCAAGTACTGGTACTGAGCTGGATACACAGGCATAGTTTGCCTTTTTCCAGAGGATCTACTGTAAGAAACTGTAAGAAATAATTAAATGCAAGCATTGTATAGGATATAGCCTATTATAACAATAATCACTTACTACGACGAATAACACATACTGTATTAAGAATGGCGAAGCGGTACCCATATACTTTCGGTGTGGACAGGCATGGACGGAGGCCCTCTGAAACATACAGGCGATTACTCAATTCATGTTTGGACCTAACTCAAATAATATATAACAAGGACTCACTAGGAGTGAGGAAGCTAGGCAAACGCCGAGACGCCCAGAGCAAGGGGGCACACGTTCGACTCGCCTGGATCACAACCAAGCGGCTCGCTTGGTGTAGTGACTAGCGTCTCGGACTTCCACCCAGAAGGCCCGGGTTCGCGCCCACGCTCGGCGCATTAAAGATTTTTCACAAGCACTGAGTCGTTACCATCCCTCATGAGCAAAGGGATGGGGTAGTAGTACAGGACCCCAATGGAAATACGCCTAATCGGCCTTATTGAGCTATCCTTAGCTAGCTTAGCATGCGCTAGCTTTAAGAACTATTATTATTATTATTATTAAAGAGGCAGATAAACACGCTAGGAAATCTGGCATCACGTGCAAGGGAAGCATGACAACAGCATTGCTGGAGGGCTGAGGCACCGGGAGGTTTGAAATGATAGATTCTTCTTTAAAAAAAATATTTCTAGTGGTATTAATTTTCAAGTGTGGTGGGAGGGCTTGTGGCTTTGGCTCCGCTGCATGTCTGCCTGCCGAGATCGGAACCTCTCCGGGTGGTCAGGGGCCGGGGAAGTGCTGGAGCGACCTTGGTAACCCTGGTCTCTGGGTCTTCTCCTGGGTGACCTGGATGTGTGAGAGTTTGTGTTTTTTATCTGTGTTTATTTTTTGTTTTATGTTGTTTTTGTGTTTTCCCTGTTCTTGCTCTGTCTTGAGTCGGCTACCCCCAAAATGGGGATTGGGCCTGAGCATATAGATAGATAGATAGATAGATAGATAGATAGATAGATAGATAGATAGATAGATAGATAGATTCCTTTTCAATGACGAGCCCTTGGTAAGATTTAATGGGTATTAACCAAGGATTGTTTATTATGCTATATACGCAACGGTTGTGATAAGAACTCCGGGGAATCCCGAACGGGTCCCGGAATCTCAGCCTATATATAGTATAGGCTCTTCGTCATTGACGAAGGAACCAATACTAAATTATCTGTGTGGGGTTCGGTAGTCGTACATTTTAGGTACTTTAAACTAAATCTCCAGGTATTATGGAGGTAAAATATGTAAGCTTTTTAGAAATATCCTTTCTATAACCCCTAGCTCCTCCCCATCTCCTGACAAGAAAATGTCTGGATCTAGCAGGAAATGACAGAACATAAAAACATAAGAAAACGGGAGTCTGCAAAAAGCCGATCGGCCCACACAAGGCAGATCCCTGTCACACCCAACCCCAACTACATAACAACATAAGGTCATAAGATCGCGGGAAACTGCATATGACCATGCGGCCCACATGAAGCAGCTCCCATTCACACCCAGCCCATATCACCCATATGGGAATCCAACTTATGCTTAAAGCTTTCAACTGTTTCTGAGCTAATTACTGTTCTGGGCAGTGAATTCCACATGTTAACAACTCTATTACCAAACTCTATTACAACTCTATAGGTCGACCAGCTCAAAGTCTTCCAGTAAATAAACAGAAGAAAGTGAGCAAATCTCAAACTAAAAGACGACCTGCTAAGTACCAAACTTCCCCGACTCGACTCGCAGTCATGATTTCAAAATCCTGCATTCTACACCACATATCCCCAGACTGTTGACTTTGTCTAATGTGGTCATTCACCCAGCTAACCCTGTTACATCAAAATACAGTAAACTTCCGTTAATCCGAAGGGCAGCGGACCGGCCCTCGTTCGGATTAGTGGATTTTTTGGATTATCGGACTTTACCCCTATGAACCTGTGTATGACGAAAACATTGAGACATTAGGCCACCCAAATGACACAATGGTGCACACACACATATCATATGTTCATGAAATCACTTCAAAAGTTTACCATTGTCATTGTAGCCTATTACCTACTTCAAAACATTCAGATTAATGGTCAAAGGAATCTGCTGATATAAACGTCTTCTTCTTCTTCCGTCTACTAGCGAGTTTGTCTTGCTCTTGAAGATCAGATGTGGTTCGGGAAGTAATGCCTTAACAACGGCACTTCCCTGAGAGGTTCTTGTAATTTTCCTTTTGTGATTTTCCTTTTGTGACGTGCTCTGTTATATTATATTGTATTGAAAGCACCCTTGTCTTGTTGTCTTGAAAGCACCCTTGGGACGCTCCGATCACTGAACTATAAATAGTAGTGTATCAGAATGTCCAAAGGTGCGTTTTCAAGCTCAAGACTAATACGTCCAAAGGTGCGTTTTCAAGCTCAAGACTGAATGCGCTTGCAGAAAATGCGGTGCAAGCCAGTAGCGCATCGGAGCGTCCCAAGGATGCGTTCAAGAGCAAAACAAACTCTCTAGCAGACGATGTGGAAGAAGAAGAAGAAGGTGTTTACGTTTATATCAGTAGCTTCCTTTGACCATTAATCTGAATGTTTTGAAGTAGGTAATAGGCTACAATGACAATGGTAAACTTTTAAAGTGAATTCATGAACATATGATATGTGTGTGCTCCATTATGTGTCATTTGAGTGGCCTAATGCCTCAAAAAGGGGACTTTGGGACTTCTTGAAATTCGGACCATCGGGTGAATTCGGATTTGTACTCAAATTGAAAAATTCGGACTATTGGGAGATTCGAATAATCGGTCGTCGGATTAACGGACTTTTACTGTACATAAATTACCTGTCTCATCTAGAATAAGAAGGGCTATAGAAAAAATTAACAGAAGTAAGTCCCCGGGACCGGATGGGATACACCCAAGAATCACAAAGGAAGGAGGGGAGATGTTAGTAGAGCCATTGAAAATGTTATTTGAGGTATCGTTTAATACAGGACAAATCCCGATGGACTGGAGAGAGGCGAACATAACAGCTATATTTAAGAAGGGAAAGAGAAATGACCCAGGAAATTATAGACCAGTCAGTTTGACAAGTGTTGTGTGTAAACTAATGGAAACGGTAATTAGAGAAGGAATAATGGAGCATATAAAATCAAACCAACTTTTCAGTGGGAGACAGTTCGGATTCTTGCCGGGGAGGTCGACGGTACTACAGCTAATTAAGGTGGTAGATGATTGGATGCAAATTCTAGAAGATGGTGATGTAATAGACGTGGTATATTGCGATTTTATGAAGGCCTTCGATAAGGTCCCACATAAAAGGTTAATAGAGAAAGTTAGAAGCTATAATATAGGGGAGAAATGTGTGAAATGGATAGAAGCCTTCCTGAAAGATCGGAGACAGAGGGTACTGGTGAATAGAATAGGCTCGGGGTGGAGGGAAATTACAAGTGGGGTACCTCAGGGATCTGTGTTGGGACCACTACTGTTCGTTATATTTATCAACGACTTACCTGAAGTTATAACTGATGGAAGTGAGGTATACCTGTATGCGGATGACACTAAGCTGTATAGAAAAGTGAGGAGTAAGGAAGATGTGGGTTTGCTTCAAGGAGATGTGGAGGGCATGAAGGGATGGTTTGAGCATTGGTTAATGCCTTTTCATCCAAAAAAATGCAAGTATATGCGGATTGGGACAAGCAAGATAGACAAGGTAGGATACAGTATGTATGAAGCGATGGAGGAAGTGAATGCAGAAAAGGATATAGGAGTAGTGATAGACAATAAGTTAAATTTCTCAGAACATTTAGCGGAAAAGATAAACAAAACCAATAGAATTGTAGGGCTGATAAGGAGGACATTTGTGTCACTTGACGAAGAAATCTTCAGGAATCTCTATACAGCGCTGGTTAGGCCGCACCTGGAATATGCGAACCAGGTGTGGGCTCCATATATGGTAAAGGATATAGAAGCAGTGGAGAAAGTGCAGAGAAGAGCTAGCAAGCTAGTACCAACGTTGAAGAACGCGGGCTATGAGCAGAGGTTGAGGACACTGGCATATAGGAGAAAGAGAGGGGATATGATAGAGACTTTTAAGATAGTGTCAGGAAAGTATGATGAGGATGTTTGTGAAGGTATCTTCTTGATGCGGGAGGGAACAAGAATGAGAGGACACTCTAAGAAAATTTACAAAGAAAGAAATAGGCTTGAGAAGGCAAAGAACTCATGTTGTGATAGAGTGGTAAATGAGTGGAACGCACTGCCCCAGTATGTAGTCGATTCCGAATCAATAAGGGAGTTTGAAAGTAATCTTGATATAGCATGGGGAAGACAAGATTTGAAGTTTGATTATAAAGCAAAAATACAGAATAGTAAAAATGTTGCGTCTGCTACCGCCGCCGCCAACACCGTGAACGACCGCAGCAGTGCAAGTACTGGTACTGAGCTGGATACACAGGCCTAGTTTGCCTTTTTCCAGAGGATCTACTGTAAGAAACTGTAAGATCTACTTCCTTGACTGATCCAAGTTATGAGGGTGTCAGTCCCCCTCCACTTTCCCTAGTACAGTTAGCTGATACTATTGAACAGCAATCTGATTAAACCCAGTTGCTTGCTCCAGCCACATTAATTCACCCTAAACTGATTCAGGTGAATATGGAAGCTGAAGTACATAAACCCATACACTAATCACCTGTTCAGCCTTCTACGGACTTACCTGTTCGTTTAGATCCTTCTCTGGCAACTCCAGACATTTTGGTTACAGTACGGTTGGGGCAATACGGGAAAAAAGTGCTTCCTAAAGATACCCCCAGAACCTTTGGTCATAAGCAATGCTATGGTAGGGTGTTATGATTTGGAAACCAGTAACCATACTGAGGAGGGTTGGAGTGAGAATAAGTACCATGGTTCTCCATTAGAACAAAGTGAAGAAGAGTTTCCTGATATAGTCCCTACTCAGAGCCCACCTGGTGGCTTGTTTGGTGAACTTCAGGTATTTTCTTAAATCTATGCACGAGTTGACAGACAAAATGGAACAGAAATTTACGTCTTTAGATAAGGCTATCCGAGATCTCCAAGTAGGTCTCTTGCTCCACTCATGTTACAACATGCCATACCAGACACAGTCCCACTGTCTCATTTACCTGTCCCGCCTAAACAACCTGCTCATGAAATGTTCAAGAAGCCTCCCCCCCTACTAATTGGTGAATCTCGATACTGGAAACAATTACCAGGGTAGCACCTACTAGTGCTGACACAGGTCATTCAGACTTGGTGCCAATACCAAATGAGTGGATTATTAAAACGGACGAGCTTAGGCATCTACATACAAAAGATGCACAAGGCCGATTGCTGGACGTAATCATAAAACCCTTCCCATCTCTGGATGCTAAGTGCTTTATTTACACGCAGACACCCACAGTGCCTTCGGGTAAGTGCTTCAAACCATGGTCTGATGTGAATAAGGCGGATGGACATAACGCCATTAAATCTCTCTAATCTCTCAAAGTCCGTAGGTAACTCCACAAAAAATATTTGAGAACAAAAACTCCTATTTCGGAGGCACCCACTCTAAGTTATGGTCCATGGGCTTAATGGGATGCTGAGGCAGATAAATTGGCCTTGTTCTTGGGGTGATGCCCCCCCCCCCATAAACTCCCATTGGAGTATCACCAATTTGCTACTATGTATGTATACAACTCCGACTCTATTCCCCAGGACTTCTGGGAATATCTCAGATCTCAAAAAAAAAAAAAAAAAAAAAAAAAAATGTAAACCAGCTAGTGACCCCATGATTAATATACCTACCCCTGCACTGATTGACAAAGACTTTAGACTGCGTCAAAAGAGCCCATAGGTTGCTGTCAAATTTTATCACACAGCAACAACGTGCACAAGCCAGGAGGCAATTAGCAGATTCTATCCCTGAACAAACTCCAGGTCTGCACTTCATCCCTGAACAAAACTCCAGGTCTGCACTTCATTTTATCAGAAGAGCTTCACGTGGTAATTCTCGGATGACCACTGGTAATGCCAAGATTGTAATTTTTGAGGCAACTAGAGCTAGACAGTATCCACTCATCCAATTGTCCAAGAATATGCCCAAAGATATTGCTACTCTGGCTCTCTTTTCACCTCGATTCACATGCAGATTGATTCCCCAAACTACCTGGAATGAAGTTCATGCTCTGTTGCTAAGCCCTCAGAGGGACATGTTTAGGCAGTTTCTGGCAAACAAGCTAACCCTTCCTCAGAGCTCAGTCCAACAATGGACAACTATCTCTAGAGTTTAAAAACATTAATGAACCAAATGTTGACAGACAATGTTGTGACTTAGGTGCCAGAAGGCATACCAGCTTTTCTATCACACATGTTCCTCTCCCCAAAAAGGGACAGTCTACAACTAAAGCCTACGATAGACAGGTTCCTCCTCAACAAATCAATTCACAATATGAAGTTCAGGATGTTAATTATTTCCCAAGTAAAGCTAATTCTACAACCAAAGGTCTGGATAATTACTCTAGATATAGAAGACTCCTACTGGCACATCCCAATAGCAAGAGGTACCAAAAGTTCCTAGCTATCCCATTCAGAATCAAAGTGGCGATGTTCACCAGAATTCCTTTCAGCTTGAACATATTGTAGCTCCCAGAATTTTTCACCAAGATAGTGAAACAATCTCTCCTCCCTCTACTCAAAGGCGGTGTAAAAATACTGTTTTACCTTCAAGATTGGATGATTCTGTGGTCTTCCCCACGCCATTACCAAGAACAAACCTTGATAGTCATGCAACATGTGACAAAATTGGTTTTCAGAGTAAATTTAGAGAAATCAAAATCTCACTCCTACACAATCAGCAGAATGAGTAGTATTAATCTGGGATACACAACTTCAGACTATAAAACAAAGTCCAACCAATGCCAAATGTCTTCAAATAAAACTGTTCAGAGTATTGCATACCAAGACTATAACCAGGAAACTTTGGGAATCTCCGATAGGCCCTTTAAATTGGGTTCAAAATTACAAGACCCCTAGGCTTCCTCAGGTTGAAGAAACTAATCCGGCCAGGCAACAAAGCCTTCCCTCTAACACCTCACAATTCCCCTCTCTTCATCCCAAAGAGAATTCTACATCACCTGTCGTTGTGGTAAAACCTCGGGTAAAGGGATCAGTGACACATTGGTCAGATCCACCTCCCACAGACACCTCGAGTCTGATAGGATGGCACTATCAGTCAACGGAAGGTCATCAGAATCACGGGAAAGGGACAACATTAAGTCAGTGTCACATCAATACCCAAGAGATAACAGTCCCTCTAATTTTCCCAGAGTTCATGCAATGTCATTGACCTCCAGGTCAATGGCATGCCGGATGGACAACATGACCACTGTAATTTGCTTGAGGAAACAGGTCCCCACCCGGGCCAGGTTTCTCCAGGATCTCTTGGGAAAAGATATGCTTTCTAGCCCAAAAAACATTCCATATTAATCCATGCAACATATCTACCAGGGGTCTGCAATCTGTGGGCGGATGCTCGGTCCAAGGGAAAGATTACCTCAGCGGAATGGGCTTTCAAACAAAAGGCAGACAACCACTTAATTCTCCCATTTTTTACACCAAACCGACCTGTTTACATCTCGTAAAATCAACGAAGCTCCAGTCGTACATATCTCGGAATGACATAACACGAGAAAGGGGCCCAGATGCCCTCACAGTGAATTGGAACAGGTGGACATAGATTTATGATGTGAGAATCATTCATCACCTCAGGTTTTTCCAGGGTCAAATGGCCCGGGTACCCCTATGTGGCCTACTCAGGTGTGGCACACTCAACTTACTCAGTGGTACAAAAAACCTCTGCAACCCCCCCCCCCCCCTGTCCTATTTCCACTTGAAAGAAATTGGAAACCTGCAGACCTCGCTCAATTTTACTAGGTGGACATTCTCAAATCCAAGTGGCTACCATCCTACGACAAGGAAATCACGGATACGCTCACTAGTCAATACACAGCGTCAACTTAAGATAGTATAGTTCACACTGTAAACAATTTACAAATTGGAGTGTAGAGTCAATCCTGCAGTCTCCATCGATTGCTTTGTTGCTGAAGCACCTAAATTTCTTAATTGGTTTTAAAAAACTAACGGTTAACACACTTATAAACCACGTATCGGCATAAAGCAACCCTTCTTGTCGCTTACTGGTTTATCTTTGCCCCAGAAAGACAAACAGGGTTTTATGTAGGCTTGCTTTAAGCTCAGACCCCAAATCGTCATTTGCTTCCTCAATGGTCAATCGCAAGGGTCCTAACTTGGTCACAGTCTAGGTCTTTTTTTTTTTTTTTTTTTTTTTTTCTATGTGATTGAGGGAGGCAAAAGGTATAACTGCCTATAGCAAGTGCCTCCCCCATAGTTGAAAGAGTGACAGGGCCAAAATCAAGGGACGTTCGAGCCAAAATGCCTGGACACACGGAGTTTGAAGCAATTTAAGTCATAGGAAGAGGGAAAGACTGATTCTGGGAGAGAGTTCCAGAGCTCAGATGTTGAGTAGAAGAAAGTTTGAGAGTAACGTTTCACTCTTGGGTTGGAGAGTTGCACAGAGTAGGGGTGGGATTGAGTTGCAAGACGGGTACCACGTGCCCTACGTAAAGGAGGTGGTATGCACTGGGATAGCTCTGAGGAACACTGATTATTATAGTAGCGATAGAATAGCGAGAGAGATGCAACATTGCGGCGGAGAGAGAGAGATTGCAGAGAGTTGGTGAGTGGACGGGAGTTAATGATACGAAAGGCCTTCCTTTCAACTTTGTCTAGGAGAGCGGTGTGAGAGGAACCTCCCCACACATGTGAACAATACTCAATACAAGGGCGCACTATGCCCCTGTACAGAGCAAGAAGCTGTGCAGGGGAAAAGAACCCCCTAAGGCGGTTGAGCACACCCAGCTTCTGGGAGGCTGCCTTAGCAAGACTGGTAATATGGTCCTTCCAAATGAGAGCAGAAGAAAAAGAGACACCAAGAATATTGAGAGAAGATGAAGGGTTGATTTTTGTATTGTTGAAGAATAAGGGATAGTCCGCTGGGAGATCCTGACGGGTAGATAGATGGAGAAATTGGGTTTTGGAAGCATTAAAGTTAACAAGGTTTTCTCTGCCCCAATTGGAAATAGTATTTAGATCAGAATTTAAGAGTTCTATGGCTTCATTACGTTTGTCGTTGAGGGATTGCTGGCTGGGGCGTTCTGAAAAACTAATGGAGTAGTGTAAGGTTGAGTCGTCTGCGTATGAATGGATGGGAATTAAGGTACAGTTAAGGAGATCATTTATAAAAATTAGAAAGAGAATAGGAGATAGGACAGAGCCCTGAGGAACACCGGAGTTTATAGGGTGAGGAAGTGAACAATGGCCGTCCACAACCGCAGCTATGGAACGGCCGGAAAGGAAATTAGAGACAAAGGCACAGATGGAGGGATAGAAACCGAAGGAGGGTAGTTTAGAAATTAAAGATTTATGCCAGACTCTATCGAAGGCTTTCGATATGTCTAGTGCAATAGAAAAAGTCTCACCGAAGTCCCAAAAGGAGGATGACCAAGAGTTAGTAAGATATGAAAGAAGATCACCAGTGGAGCGACCCTTAAGGAAGCCATACTGGCGATCTGAGAGCAGATTATGAGAAGAGAAATGCTTAAGAAATTTGGAAGCAAGAATAGTTTCAAAAACTTTAGAAAGACAAGAGATAAGAGCAATTGGACGATAGTTGGAGGGTTGAGAGCGGTCACCCTTCTTTGGGACAGGTTGAATGTGAGCAAACTTCCAGCATGAAGGGAAGACGTTAGAGGATAGACAGAGACGAAAGAGTTTGCCTAGGCAGGGAGTCAGCACGGAAGCACAGTTTTTGAGAACAACAGGAGGAACACCGTCCGGACCGTACGCCTTATTAGTGTTAAGCCCAGAGAGGGTAGAAAGTACATCTTTAGAAGAGATTAGGATATTAGGCATAAGTAAGAGAGAGGAGGGCGGAGAGGGAGGAATAGCACCGGAATCATCCAAGGTGGAGTTTCTAGCAAAAGTTTGAGCGAAGAGTTTAGCTTTGTCAGAGGAAGAAGTGATGGTTGTACCATCAGAGTGGGAAAGGGGAGGGAAAGACGAGGAAGAGAAATTGTTGGAGAGGTTTTTGGCTAGATGCCAGAAAGCTTGGGAAGAGCTAGAGTTGGATAGTTCAGTGCATTTATTATTGATGAAAGAGTGTTTGGCAAGTCGAAGAACAGATTTGGCTTGATTCCGGGCAGAAACATATGAAGAATGAGAGTCTTGAGTTTTAAGGCGTCGGTACCGTTTGAATGCTTCCTCCTTATTGCGGACAGCAGTAGAACAGGCGTGAGTAAACCAAGATTTTTTAGCATTAGTCTGAGAGAAAGAGAATGGAATGTATGCTTCCATGCCCGATAGGATTACCTCGGTAATGCGTTCAGCACTCTCCGAGGGTTCTCGGCCATGGAAGCAGAAATCATTCCATGGGAAATCAAAGAAGTACTGCCGAAGAGCCTCCCAGTCGGCAGCGCCACAGTGCCACAAGCGCCGCCGGCTAGGAGGATCGGGTGGCTGTACTGGAGAGATAGGACAGGTGACAGAGATAAGTTTATGGTCGGAGGAGCCCAAAGGAGAGAAAAGATCGACAGTATAAGAAGAAGGGTTAGAAGTTAGAAACAGGTCAAGAATGTTGGGCCGATCTCCGATGCGATCCGGGATACGGGTGGGTTGCTGAACTAACTGCTCTAGGTCATTTAGGATAGAAAAGATGTAGGCTTGTTCACCAGGTGGATCAGTAGTGTGAGAGGAGAGCCATTGGCGGTGGTGAACGTTGAAATCTCCTAAGATGGAGATTTCTGAGAAAGGAGAAATGGATAGAATGTGTTCCACTGTAGAGTTTAGATAGTCAAAGAATTTAGGAAAGTTGGTAGAGTTAGGGGAAAGATAGACAGCACAGAAATATTTAGTAAGAGAATGACAGGAAAGTTTGAGCCATAAAGTTGAGAATTCAGAGGAGTCGAAATCGGGAACACGAGAGCAAGTGAGTTTGTTGTGCACATATGCACAACATCCGCCTTTGACTTTGAAACTAGGGTAGAGAAAGTAGGAGGATACAGAGAAGGGGTTGCTGGATGTTGCTACAGACACCTGGGTTTCGGTGAGGAAGAGAAGATCAGGTTTGTAGGAGGAGAGATGGTGCTCAACAGAGTGAAAGTTAGAAGGAAAGTCCGCGAATGTTGCAGAAATTAATAGAAAGAGTAACAGGCCGAGGTCCAGGTAATTGTGTGGGGTCGTCAGGGGATGGTCGGTCGGGTGAGGGGGCATTTATGGTTCCCCCCCTGGGGACTCCAAGGCTGGGCTAAAATTCATAATTTTGTGTTTTTTTAATTTTGGTGTGGAGGAATGAAGTGTGGTGTGCATGTTTAGTGTAGTGAAGTGGATAGGAGGAAGAGGTGTTTGTGAGAGCTAGCTGGATTGCTCTCAGTGTAAATGAGGCACAAATAAAATCAGTAAGAGAGGCCAAGCAAATGAAACAGGAGTTCCAGCGACTCTTTATCACATGCCTATAACCTCACCTGGGTCTAGCCCTGATCGATTGGTGCCTACAATCTCCCCACCAATTATCCTGTGAGACTTCACATAGACAAGATACTTAAAAAGTGTGTGTTTTCTGATGACCCGGGCTATTGGCCATAGGGTCTCAGAATTGACAGCCATGGCAAGGTCTACTAACTGTCTATGTTTTGCTCCTAACAATGACTCTGTACATATTGTTACAGTACCAGAGTCATCACAAAAAATGAGCACCAGGAACATATCCCTATGTACACCTTTCTCTATTCCTGCCTTGACAAGAGCAAAGATACTCCATGCTCTATGCCCTGTTAAAGCACTATATACCTACTCTAAGTCTGTTATTCCTAGGAATAAAACACAATTGTGGTTTTCCCCAGATGGTTCAATAAGGTTAGGAAAGAAAGTGTTAGCATCCTTTTTTGCAAAGATAATTAAGGAAGCTGAGCCCCGGTTGTTTTCAAAAGCCCATGATAGGCACATATGGGCCACTACCATTAGTTTTCCTCAATGGTTTTTCAGTGGAAGATATAACTCAGACGGTCCTTTGGTCCTCTAGCAATGCGTCCCTAACCATATGCTTGTCGGTACATCTGGAGAAGATCCAAATTACCAAATATAGCGTTAGGGCGGGAACATGCCCCCTGAAGCCAATAAGTATATGGATATATTTATTCAATGTTTTTATTATCAGTGTTATAAGGTAATAGAAGGTGTGTCCTACCATTCACCTTAAATGAAAAAGGAGGGGACGTGTTAAGTTCCATGACGAGTTGGCAGGACACACAATACGGAATGGATAGCAGGAGTGTTATTACTACACTAGATCTGTTACATAGCAATATCTATACATTATTCTATCTATTGCCTGACGCCGTGATCCCCGAAGGGGTGGCCACGAACGAACCGCCCCCATGCACCTCTGTCCCCAGTCAGTCGACGCCCCTCCCCCCAACCAGCACCACCTTCGTTCATGTACTTCCTCACTCCATCCTTCCACCTCATATTCGGTCTACCTCTCCCCCTCTGTCCCTCCACCTCGCTCTCATACACCCTCTTAGTCATTCTCTCGCTTTCCATACGTTCCATATGGCCGAACCATCTCAAGTTGTTCCTTTTCACACTTTCCAGCACATCTACCTCCACACCACACCTCCTTCTTACTTCCTCATTAGTTTGTCTATCCCTCCATGTAACTCCGCACGCACTCCTTAAGTAATTCATTTCCACTGCTCTCACTCTTGGTCTGAGTCTCTCAACCAACGTCCATGCTTCGCTTCCGTAAGTCAGTGTCGGGATTACCACACTGTCATGCAAGGACTTCTTCACTTCCATACTGACCACCCTATTTCTTGTTACTGCTTTTAGCGTTCCTACAACCCTCTTCCCCTGTTGTACCCTCTCTCCCGCACCTCTTCATCCATAGTCCCATCTTTACTCAACACACTGCCCAGATACTTAAAAGAGTTGACGATCTCCATAGCCTGACCGTTCAGCTTCACCTCACACTCTGTGACTTCACCCCTTTCGAAGACCATAACCTTGCTCTTCCCCGTATTTACCTTCAAATTCCGTTTTTCGCACACTGTTCCAAACTCATTTACCAGACCCTGCAACTCCCATTCATTATCACTCATCAGAACTGTATCATCCGCAAACAGCAGTATAGGTAGCTTCCACTCAATTCCCTCCCTTTTCAGCGATACACCAACATCCACTGCTCTTGATAGTATTTCTTTCATGACTCCATCCATATATACAGTAAACAACCACGGGGACATCACACACCCTGTTTCAAACCAACATTCAGGTCAAAGAACTCGCTCTGCTCACTCTCCACACGTACTGCCGCCTTTGCACCCTCATACATGCTCTTCACTGCTTTCAGCAACTTGCCCTCTACTCCGTATATTCTAAGTACTTTCCACAAACCTTCTCTATCCACTCTGTCATAGGCCTTCTCCAAGTCCATAAAGGCAACATACACCTTTTGTTTCTTCTCCAGATACTTCTCCACAACACAATTCAGGGTAAAAATCTGATCTACACATCCTCTTCCCTTCCTAAAACCTCCCTGCTCGTCGCCTATCCATTTCTCCGTTCTCACTCTCACTCTCTCAATCACTACCCTACTGTATACCTTCCCTACTACGCTTAGAAGACATATTCCTCGGTGGTTACCACACACTCCTCTTTCCCCTTTGCCCTTATATAGGGGGACTATTATGCCAGTCTTCCACTCATCGGGTGCACTCCCCTTCTCCCATGCTAGTTTGCACATTTTCCATACCCATTCTATCACTATCTCACCACCATACCTCAACATTTCCCCACACACTCCATCTGTTCCTGGTGCTTTCCCCAACTTCACCCTTTTCATGGCTTCCCACACTTCTGACCTCCTGATCCCCACCTCCTATACATTATTGCAACTATAAATGTGTAACTTTATTTTTAATTCTAACTTTGTGATATACGATTACCAGTATTCACACCTCAGTAGTTCTGTTTTTCTGAGATAAGGCTTCTTTAATGGTACCCACCTTATACATCTTTTTCTTACTGCTATACAGTACTCTTATATTTAAACACATGTCACAGTTTTCGTTTGGTCTTCCTAATAGATTCTCGCTTTTTAGCTTGATGAGCATATGAAGGTCCCTCCACCGGTCGTGATATTCTAGGCTCTTACGTCATTGACGTAAGGAGCCACCAATAAATTACGGTTTTGACAACCCGTAAGGGAAGGAGGGAAAAACTAATATTTATTGGTGGCTCCTGAAGTCAATGACGACAATTGCCCTCCCACCATCCCCTTCCAATACACATGCTCAACTTGATATAGACATTAGAGAGCGCACCTGGGGGGTGGGGGTACCGGGTAAGGTATGGGAAACAGCTCAGGAAGATCGGAATGCGCGTAGGCGCGGTGTTCAAACTGTGTTAATTCTTTTCTTTTTTATTTCCTATTTTTCAGTGGCTCCGTCTCAATGACGTACCTTAGGAATGATTAAGGGGTACCCCCTATGATGATCTTGGTTCTCGACCGTCGTGATCGAGGTTAACCCGGGGTCTGAGGAGCCCGGAACGAGGCCATATTATCATAGGCTCTTACGTCATTGACTTCAGGAGCCACCAATAAATATTAGTTTTTCCCTCCTTCCCTTACGGGTTGTCAAAACCGTAATTTACTTTTTAATATTGCTTGATTAGTGAGAGCGGTGAACTTATTACCAAAGGACTTCAATAACTGTAGAAGTTTCGGAACCAAAGCCGGATCATTAGAATGAGGGATGAGCAACCATGAATCTACAAAACGTGATCAAAGCCTGTGGAGAATCCTCTCGATATGATGTTTAAAAGCAACCAAAGCACCCAACGCAGGCGATTACCACGGGACTTGAAAAGGACGGGTACAAGTAGATGTCTTTGGGATAGAAACGGTGGCTGTGGAATGGAGAACATCCATGAAATAGGTAAAGTTCGTGTCCGGCGGTTCATCATAGTTATAGGTACGAGTATCACCTAATAAGAGCTGAAAGGCAGTCCAATCAGTTTTATAGAGATATTGTATTGCAGTATTTGGGATGATGATGCAGTTTTTACCACCATACACTCCCTGCTGAATAGCTGGGCTAGGATGGGTGCCCTGATGAATCAGGGACTTAGTGAATAGTTGCCACAGATTGCTAGACCGCACCGTTCACCAACAGCACTGACGTCTGCCAATAACACACTGGCTGGCCCGAGGCTCGAACCGTCAACCTCACGGTTAGCAGGCGAACGCTCTACCAATCAAGCTATGGCCTGCGGGAGGGGGAAATTGATCTATTATGCCGGAGGAGAATAGCATAATGATCACTCGCAAAGCGATCATTAAGAATTACCTAATTAAAGTGAGAATAGTATATTAAATTGTAAAACTTGCAAAATACACAAACCAAAACTGGGACGACACAAGATAAAGGTAAATTTATCAATAGATCTATAGAAGATAACGAACCATGTGTGGAAGACTTATAAGTTGGGACCATTTGATTGAGGCAGTACAACCCAGTCAAGGATATCAACTGCTCTATATGGTTATTGGGAACATAAGTATGAGCCCCTCCCCATAATGGGAAATGAGAATTAAAGTTCCCTAGTATGAGAAGTGGATAGGTTAACTGATCAATGAAAAACGATAAGTCATGGGTGGAATAGTGGCAAGACGGTTGATTGTGGCAAGACCGTTGATTGTGGCAAGACGGTTGATTGTAAGAAGAGCACACCGTGAGGCGTGATAATTTAGGTAGAGATATAACAACAGCAACAGTTTGGAAAGCAATCGGATCTAAAGGCAGGACGGAGTACGCATGAACATTTCGGACTAGGATAGCCGTGCGCAAACGTCCCTCAAAAGAGGGGGAACATGCGGCCGGGCGGTATTCTTTAGGGAGAGAAAGAAATTATCCAATGTATTGCAAGCAAATGCATACTGGCATGTGCATCCTTAACCCTTCAGACCCGGAAGGGCTCTTAACCCTCCAGCCCCGGCTATGTATTATATATATATTCCTCGAAACCCGGGTGTTTTGGCCGAAAAACGTCTAGGCTAGGCTACCGTATATGTGTTAATCTGACTGCTTCCCGCATTCCCGCGCATCCCCAAGCGTAGCTGTGTTATTTACCTGTAGAATGGCATTAAGTAGAGCTCTCTAAGTCAACTGGTTGAGTTGTGATGATGATTTCATTGGAGATAACTTTATGGCCAAAACAGCCACTTTACACTACTTTTCGATACTTAACAACAACATACAGGCACACACGAACAAGCGACGCTCTCCTTCTTGTGGCCGGAGATGCGGGGCGTCGGTCCAGCCGGCTGTTGTTTACATGCGTCGGACCGACGCCTCGCACACGAAGCTCACAGGCTTTCAACCACTGGGCGTTCAAGAGCCCTTCCGGGCAGCTGTTATATGCTTTTTTATGGGCGTTCAAGAGCCCTTCCGTGGTGAGAGGGTTAAACACCCATAAAAAACACACCCGAGCTACCCGGAAGGGCTCTTAAACACCCATGAGCTCAAAGCCTGTAAGCTTGGTGTGCGAGGCGTCGGTCCGACGCATGTAAACAACAGCCGGCTGGACCGACGCCCCGCATCTCCGGCCACAAGAAGGAGTGCGTCGCTTGTTCGTGTGTGCCTGTATGGTATTGTTAAGTATCGAAAAGTAGTGTAAAGTGTCCGTTTTTGCCATAAAGTTATCTCCAATGAAATCATCATCACAACTGAACCAGTTGACTTAGAGACCTCTACTTAACGCCATTCTACAGGTACGAAACACATCTACGCTTGGGGATGCGCGAGAATGCGGAAGCAAGCCAAATAACAAAGATGCGGTAGCCTAGGCGTAGACGTTTTTCGGCCAAAACCACCGGATTTCGGGGAATATATATATAATACATAGCCGGGGCTGGAGGGTGCTGCAGTTCACCAGAATGCAAACGTGCTTTGTATCCATTCATGTTGCAGTGTATAATATCACAGGTCATTGTGTAGGAGTACCCTGTACTAATGTAAATCAGGTCATTGTGATTCTGGTTCCTGAGAAGGGAATTAGGCGAGGGTAAGGTAGAGGGCATGAAAATATATACATGGGGTGTATAAGATGACAATCGAGGAATCAACTGAGCCTGATCACTTAGGGGCAGGCATAAAGGTGCCCCAGGATCGCTAGGAGGGATGGCAAAAAAAGGTAAATTGTCAAGAAGTTGGTCAAGTTGAAATTTTAATTTACTGTAGTAATAAAATCAGGTGTTTCAAGGTTTTGTCATAAATGCTTAACCCTCCTGGCCCGGGCTGGCTCTCCAAAGGACGGAGCTCGTATCCGGGCGATCTGGCCGAAAATCAACAAAAGTAAACTAAGGCTAATCTCGCTTAATATATTACCTACATTAACCCCTCCAACCCGGAAGGGCTCTTGAACGCCCATAACAACCTCGGCCCGCGCAACCCGGAAGGGCTCTTGAACGCCCATTGCTTGCGTGCGTGCTTTCGAATGCCGCGCGTACATTTTCGGTATCGTGGGACGGTAGGTGGCGCCACCAGGCGTAAACTACGCCACAGCAACAGTATCTACCCCGACGCCATCATGGACAGTACGCCAAATAGTGATTCCGCTGTGTCCGATACCGTGCTTCCTACGACGCCCTTGCTAGTTCGTCGCGCCTTACCCCGACGCCATCGCCTAAATGTGTTATCTCCCGGAGGTATTGAGACGACATTGAGACTTTATGAGCGAGCTGATGCCAAGCATAATGTTGATGATGAAGTCAGTGACGACTCCAGTAATTATAAGTCGAGTGATTATGGCCATGAGTGACAAAGAAGAGCAATTCCTGGGATTTGCGAGAGAACATGACAGTGATGAGTGATGAAGGTGATGTACCAGTTGTTGAGGAAGCTGGTTTACCTAAAGACAGTGAACTTGAGAGAGTGAGTGAGTGGGAGAGTTCAAGGTCACTCACCAAATTTCGCATAAGTGACACGACGCCAAGCCCTTCCCCAGGTAAATCGCCTTTCAAGCTACATTTGTATAAGCAGAAAATACTTGAGAAGGCGGCCGCGGCAGCTAGGGAACAAGCAAAACTACTTGGTGAGGATGAGGCTGTGAGTGAGGGTCAGCGTGGTGACCCTTCTCGTCCGCCATTGTCTCCCTTATCTACCCACGCCACCCAAGATGACCCGGATGCCCCGCATTCTTCCCCACCACCCCCACCATTGCCAAGGGTTGAGGACCCCCCACTTTCGGCCTATTTGCCTCCTAGGTCCCCCGACAGGAGACATACTGCTGCCGAAAAGGGGAAAGGTAGGAAATATACCAAAAAAATTAAGAAAAGTAAGAGAGTTTTGTTCGAGGCTCCCGCGGCGTCCACCCCGGCCGGCCCCAACCATACGTCCCCGCAACTTTCCCCACGGTCCTCCCCACCTCTCCCGCCTTCAACATGTCTTCCTGAAGAAGTCTTTGAGCTCGCATCACCAATACCTGGGCCTAGTGACAGTGAAACATTGCTTTCTGTCACTCGTCGCAGGCCAAGGAGCCCAGGACCTCGGGGGGACACAGCCTCACCTGCCACTCCTTCCCCACCTCGCCCACCCGCACGCCGCCCACGTATCACTGGTTCCCCGCCAGATTATGTGGGGGCCACTGATGATGAAGGGCACCTCTCTGAAGACTCTGGCCATGATTACATAGGTCCACCGTCAGGGCAAGATGACCACTCTGACGATGACTATATGGACATCGACGACCCTCGACCCATCCGCTTGGCCCGGCGTCGTGCTGCCCGTCGTGCTGCCCACCGCCCTGGCCGCCGCCCTCGCCGCCCTAGGGCGCGCGCCTCCCGAGTTGGCCGTGGGCGTGCTGGGCCACCAGCTGGAGCTCCTCGTCAGCGTAGACAAGACCCATTCTACGTTTTTCAGTGGCAAGACGTAGTTGATGAGGATGGATACAACCCTGATGTGCCAGCTTTTGATGAGGTACTGGAGGGTTCAGGCATTACCCCCAATTTTCCTGCAGGCCCCAATGCTCCACCACACGAACTATTTGAGGCCTTCTTTGATGAGGAGGTGGTAGGCTATGTTGTCAAAGAGACAAATAAGCAGCACCAATTCCAGGTCCACTTTTTGGGAAAGGTGACCAAGGGCCACATGAGGCAGTGGACCCCAGTGACTCATAAAGAGTTCATGGTGTTCCTGGCACTCACCATGCTAATGCCTCATGTCAAGAAGCATAGGTTGCCTGACTATTGGATCACCAATGATCTGATATCCACCCCTGCCTTCGGGAAATATATGTCTCGCGACCGGTACCTTGATATCCTCGCAGCGCTCCATCTTGTCACCAACCTTGACGTCCACCTCCCAGACAAGCTGTGGAAGATTAGGACGTTGTACGAGATGATGCGAGAACGCTTCACCTCCTACTTCAAGCCCTTCCGCAAGGTCGTCATTGACGAGTCTCTTGTGCTGTTCCGGGGAAAACTCAGCTTCCGGCAGTACATCCCCTCAAAAAGACATCGCTTTGGCATAAAATTCTTTGTGCTGTGCGACTGCCAAACTGGCTATGTCCTGGACTTCCTGGTCTACAGCGGGAAGGAAGGGGACTTGCTTGTGGACCCCCTCATTGGCTTTGGCGGAGCAGTGGTGCAAGCCATGATGGACCGCTACTTTCACAAGAATCACGTTCTCTACACGGACAATTATTACACGTCCCCCACTCTCTCACAGTACCTGCATGAGCGCAAGACGGGGACTGTAGGCACAGTACGAGGGAAAAGGAAGGGCATGCCACCTTTCCCTCCAAAGACCAAAAAAGGTGATGTGTTCAAGAAGAAGTCGGGGCCCATTCTGGCTATCCACTGGCACGACCAGCGGAAGGTCAACCTCCTGACCACCATCCACAAGGGGGAAATGGTGGAGACTGGCAAGGTGGATCGCCGCACCCAGGCCAGGGTGACCAAGCCCGATGCTGTCCTGGACTACAACATCAACATGAGGCTGGTGGACAAGTCCGACATGCAGATAGGCTTCATTGACTGCCTGCGTACCTCGTGCAGATGGTACAAAAAGTTCTTTCTGCATATGGTGGACATGTCAGTTCTGAATGCCTACAACATATACAAGCTTCGGAATGTGAACACACCCATGAAGTTCAATAGCCTGCGGAGGTTCCAAAAGCAGGTGTTGACGGAGCTCCTGGAGAAGTATGCTACGCCACAGAGGGCAGTGGCACATCCTGGGCCAGCCGTTATTGACCGCTTGCAGTGTGCTCAATACTTGATTAGGCACAGGCTTGGTTCCCTGCCTCAGAATGAATCAGGAAGAACACAGCAGAAGCGGTGCCAAGTCTGCTACAACAGCAGGGTGAGGCCGAGGTCAGGTAAAAAGTCAACCATGGAGTGTGTGGAGTGCAAGGTGGCACTCTGTGCTTTAGAGTGCTTCTTTGATTACCACTCCAAGCTGGAGTTCTAATAATCATACTGAAATTGCCAAATAAAATGACAATATGTACACTATAATTATATATAGGCAAAAAGTGGAAGAAAACCAATTTATTGTAATACAAAAGTCATGTATTATGAGAACATTTATACAAATACAATTACACCATAATAATATGTGAAAGTGACACATATGTATATACCAAGTGACATTCATATGATTAGAACCTATAGAAATATAGAAATCAGTGAAAAGACACAATAAATTGTATATAAAACGTTTACAAATCATATAACTAAGTGAAAGTGACACAAGACCTAATATTTGATGGCCAAAGTATAATAAATACCTGTGATAACGAATAATCAGTGCCTAATACAACAATAACCTACCTCAATTACTAATAAAATGTACGGTATCGAGTGAAAATGAGCATTATCAGTGACAGTGACACTCTCTAAAGCATATTTGTCAAAGTGAAAGTGACACAAGACCTAATATTTGATGGCCAAAGTATAATAAACACCTGTGATAACGAATAATCAGTGCCTAATACAACAATAACCTACCTCAATTACTAATAAAATGTACGGTATCGAGTGAAAATGAGCATTATCAGTGACAGTGACACTCTCTAAAGCATATTTGTCAAAGTGAAAGTCACACAAGACCTAATATTTGATGGCCAAAGTATAATAAACACCTGTGATAACGAATAATCAGTGCCTAATACAACAATAACCTACCTCAATTACTAATAAAATGTACGGTATCGAGTGAAAATGAGCATTATCAGTGACAGTGACACTCTCTAAAGCATATTTGTCAAAGTGAAAGTGACACAAGACCTAATATATGATGGCCAAAGTATAATAAACACCTGTGATAACGAATAATCAGTGCCTAATACAACAATAAGCTACCTCAATTACTAATAAAATGTACGGTATCGAGTGAAAATTAGCAATATCAGTGACAGTGATACCCTAGTAAACATATTTTATATAATTGGCCTCAAAATAACTAGAAAATATCAAATAAACATCACATTCTCAATATCAAACACTAAAATCGTCTAAGGGAGATAAATACTTTGGCGCGACGAGCGGCTAGGTGCGTCGTAGCCATGGCCGGGGCGACGCGTCCGAACGCGGGAAGAATTTTCCGCCGAAAAGCACTCGTCTTCCCGCGCTCACCATTATGCAACCAGAGGGGCTAGAGACCTCTACTCAATGCCATTCGACAGAGGAAGGTTTGTGGAACATTATTCTTTTTTATTCACAACATTACATGCCATATTCATTGACTTACAGAGTAGTTAACATACGCCAAAGATCGTCAAAACACCCGGTACCGGAGCACAGTCGCAAGCTATAGCCCCCGGGGCTGGAGGGTTAATCAAACATATATAGAAATGGGCGCCTTACCTTGCCGCGTAGAATGGCGTTGAATAGAGCTCTCTAGCTCAACTGGTTCCGGAGTGATGGTGATGGAAGTGGAGGTAACTTTTGCCGCGTATTTACCTCGGCGTGTCCGAACACTCAACCGCGGCCCCGGCTACGACGCCCAGTTGCACTTGTCGCTCCATCCGCAATTATGCCGGGAAGCGATTTGATAGTGTTTTATTGTTTATTATGTCATTTATTATAGTTACAGGTATTATGTTATTTTCACTCAATAAAGTTATTTGTGTCTCTGTCACTTATTACTTAGTTTTATTATTATTATTATGATTATAGTGTCACTTTCACTGGACTTTGATAATTGATAGTGTAATTTTCCCTTTTATGTATTGTTAGGTAAGCTAATAATATATATAGTGTCACTTTCACTTGTTCATATTGTTATGAAGGCACTTATTATTACTTATGTGTGTCTCTTTCACTTATACTTAGTTTTATTATTATTATACTGTCACTTTGATTGGACTAGGCTTATTGATAGTGTCATTTTCACTTATTTATTGTTAGAAATATATATTTACTTAGTTATATTATTATTCTTAGCCTACATTTGAGTGTCACTTTCACTGTTGTCACTTCCACTTCAAAAGTGTATTAGAGTGTGGAAGTCGTTGAAGCAGGTGCCAGCACACAGTCCAACTTGACACTCGAGGCATTCCCAAGTGGTTTTTGTGGTTTTGCGGGGTCTTCTTGTTGTGTGGCTGCACACATGGCACCTCTTCTGGATTCTGCTGTTACTACCTGGTGCTTTGAAAGGAAGGGCATTGAGCTGGTGCTTCCTGAAAAATTCAGCACACCCATTCTGTCCAGCTGGCCTGGTCCTTGTAGTGGCCTCCCTGGTGTACCCGCATGTTTAGCCAGGAGCTCAAGTATCACCTGTTTGTGGAACTTCCACAGGGACTTGTACTTCTTGGCTCCTGGAGTCCTCAGACGGTAGATGTTGTAAGCATTGAGGACCGACATATCTACCGTATGCAGGATAAACTTCTTGTACCACCTGCAAGATGTTCGCAGGCAGTCGATGAAGCCCATCTGCATGTCGGACTTGTCAACGAGGCGCATGTTGAGGTTGTAATCCAGGACAGCAGCTGGTTTCTGGACGGGGTTCTTGGTTCTTCGGTCCACCTTCCCTGTGGCGACCATCTCGGCCTTGTGGCATGTGCTGAGGAGGTTGACCTTCCGCTGGTCATGCCAGTGGATGGAGAGGATGGGGCCACTCTTCTTGTGGAAGATGTCCGTCTTCTTCGTCTTGGTTGGGTAGCCTGGCATGCCCTTCCTCTTGGCCTTGACTGTGCCGACAGTTCCGGTCTTGCGGTCATGGAGGTACAGTCAACGCTCGATTTAACGGACTAATAGGGGGGAGACCGAGTCCGTTGCTGGAAAAAGTCCGTAGCTGGAAAATTGCCTTCGTATTTTTATTTTTTTTTATTTTTTTTTATTGAGGGACACGTTGTGCTGTAATGTCCCTGAAAACATAATAAAGGTCTTATTTGTCATTGATATGATAAATTTCACATGGAAAAAAAAAAAAAAAAAAAAAAAGGAAGGATATCCCCGCCTCTGTAGGCCTACTCCCTCCCCTCCCCGTCCCGGCCTCAACCCTGACCCCGTTACTGTGATAATGTTGATAAGCCTTGTGCTACACCCTATTGATAATGCAAAACTATTGAACACACTTAAAAGTGTATGTTATTTGGTCTCTATATAATCTGTGAATCATTTCTGATATGATGGAATTAAAGATTTTTTTTTCCACCAACTCATAATCAGCAAAAACGACACAAATGTCAATTAAAAACATGTTATAATATTTCCCCATCATTTTGTGTATACCGTGGGAAAAAAAAAAAAAAAAAAATCTATCAAACGTAAATCTCCCGTCTCGGAAGCTCGGCGCCTAGACGGAGGGGAGGGTTGAACTATTTTTTTGACTATCTTATTTATTGTTTATCTATGTGCTGGAAGGATATTATATTTTTCAATTCCATCGCATTAGAAATGATTCAAAGATTACAAAAAGTCCAAATAAGACATACTGTAGTTATGTTAATGTATAAGGGATTTAGGTAGATGAATTAGAGAGACAGATAGATAGAAAGAGAGTGTATATCGAGGGAAAAAAACAAAACAAAAAATCTATCAAACGTAAATCTTCCGTCTCTGCTCGCACGGAGGGGAGACTTGAAATATTTTGTTGACTATCTTATTTATTATTTATCCATGTGCTGGAAGGATATTATATTTTTCAATTCCATCACATTAGAAATGATTCAAAGATTACAAAAAGTCCAAATAAGACATAGTTATGTTAATGTATAAGGGATTTAGGTAGGTGCATTAGAGAGATAAATAGATAGAGCAACGGACTTTGCTCCAACTTTTTTTCGAGCAACGGACTTTGTCCGTTGCTGGGTCCATTGTCCGGCTACAGACCGAGTCCGTTAAATCCGAAATCCGTTGTATCGGGGTCCGTTAAATCGAGCGTCGACTGTACTTGGTCAGGATAGGCGACGTGTAGTAATTATCTGTGTAGAGGATGTGGTTTTGATTGAAGTGCCTCTCCATCATCTTCTTCACTACAGCGCCACCAAAACCAATGAGGGGGTCAGTCACAATTTCTCCACCCTTGCCGCTGTACACCACTAAGTCCAGCACATACCCCGTCAAACAGTCGCAGAGGACGAAGAGCTTGATGCCGAAGCGGTGCCTCTTGGACGGGATATACTGTCGGAAGTGCAGCCTACCACGGAACAGGACCAGAGACTCGTCGAGGCACATCTTCTGGAAAGGAATCCGGTAGGTGGTGAACCGATGACGTATTATGTCATACAGCTTCCTGATCTTCCATAATGAGTCGGGAAGGTGGACTGCCATGTTGTTTGTCAGGTGGAGATAGGAGAGGATGTCGAAGTACCTGTCCCTGGACATGTACTTGCCAAATGCTGGAGTCGTTATGATGTCGCCAGTGATCCAGTAGTCTGCCAGAGCGTGCTTCCTGATATGTGTCATCAGCATTGTGAGTGCCAAGAACACATATAGTTCTGCCACAGTGACAGCTCTCCATGCCACCATCTTGGCACTGGTCTTCCTCCCAAGAAAGTTGGCACAGATCTCATGATGGTTGTTGGTCTCCTCGACAAGGTATTCCATGACTTCATTGTCATAGAAGCCACAGAAAATTTCACTGGGGGTAGCATCTGGGCCACAGGGAAATGTTGGTGACACCCCGGAACCCATCTGTACCTCGTCAAAGGCAGGACAATCTGGCTCAAAATCAGCCCCATCTGTCCACACAAACAGGTCGGATGCTGATGCTCAAGCACGTGCAGGTGCAGCAGGCACACGCCCTGGACGCCCTGGCACACGCCCTTGGCCACGCGGACGCCCTGCACGCCCACGCCCACTCCCAGGGGCAGCGGCGTCGGCAGACTGACCACGTCCACGACCTCGCCCTCTCACTCGTCTTGTCGGGACTTCCTCTTCCTCTTCCTCTTCCTCTTCCTCCTCAGGCGACGTCAGGTCATCTGGGGCAATGTTGGGGTCGTCAGCATCCTCTTCAGGAGACAATTCGGGTGAAGAAGTGACCGGGCGTCGGCGGTGTGGGGCGCGGGAGGCTGCGGGAGGTTCAACAATGGGAGCCTCGGCCTCGGGAGTTGGGCTCCTTTTACGGCGAGCCGAGGGCTTCTCCGCAGCAAATAATGCTCTGCGGTGTGTTGAGGGCTGTGGCACACTACTAATACCACTTGTAGAGGCCCTTTGGTCATCCTGAAGGAGAGATGAAGCCGAGGGCTGTGGGTGACCCACGCGGCGTCCTGGGTCAAGGCGTCGGGACAAAGGAATGCGGGTGGTTGCTAGACCAGGGTCGGCGTCACTATCACTGTCTTCAGCTTCCCTATCCTTTTCTGCGGCTGCCCTGCGTGCTTTTTTAGCTGCACTTTTCACCAACGATTGTTTATAAAAATATTTGCCCACTTTCAAGGGCGTACAGGCAGGCAAAGGGGAAGGTCCTGGGCTAGGGCTAGGCCTAGGCTGACATAGCAAAGATGGCGAGGGGGTAGGCCTAGGTTCTAGCACACTTGGAAGTTCAATAGCACCTTCCTGAAACACTTCCACATCAGGATCATCACTACTGTCTCCCCCCTCAAATAAATCAACATTATCGTCGTCTCCAAAGCCAACGAAATCGTCATCTTCGCTTGCACTTATAAATTGTTCTTTGTCCACCAAGCTTTCGCCACTGCTCTCTTCACTATCAAAAAGTTCTCACTGTATAGCACTATCACTCAACAAACGCTTCACTTTCTTTCGTTGAGCTTTCTTCTCGGTTGCAACAGGCGTCGAAGTTGCGAGCGGGGTAGCAGTGGGGCGCGCGGGAGGTTGCACCGAATCGGACACGTCGGAAATCATTTTCTCAGTATAACTCGCTATGGCGGCCACGTACGAACTGATAACGCTAGTAGTTGAGGCTTGGTGGCGCTGCAGTCGCCCCTGCAATGTAAAATTTGGCCGCACGAATTTTGAAGCACGCTTTCAAGCACAGGGATTTTAAAAGGACACCCGGGCACCTGCCCTTCTTTCGAGGTGTCATTTTAAAAGGACACCCGGGCTGGAAGGGTTAATGCAGACACAGTGGTTTATGTTGAGAAAGAGGCAATGACTGACTGTGTCGCAAAGAGATGAAGGAACACATCCGGGAAACGATGTTGTGTTCCGTTAAAGTCAAAGAATCCCTAATATTATAAGGTAAGAAACAGGACGAATAACCGCAATGCGTGTAATGTGAGGAATTGTTCATCAAGGTCGATCAGAGTAGGGCATTCTTGTATGCATCGGGTGGTACCGTCAACATCAGACAAGTCAATCAGGTCGTTAAAAATCTCAAGATCTATTTGCGGATCCTGAGGTGTCAGATCTACTGCCATTATGGAGATGGCTGCCCCCGATGCTGGAGGGGAGACATCATGGTGCAGAACAGAAGGCTTGGCAAGTTTGGTTGTCAATGGTGAATTTGTGGAGAAGAGGTACAGTATATTCACAGGACCTCTTGCGGAAGACCGGCATGTCATGGAGTTGTACGTACGAACTGGAGATGTGGTATATGACCAGGTCTGTATCCACGAGATCATGTTGGTGCTTAATCCTTCCTACCCGGGCTGCCTTAGGTAATGACAGCACGAAAGAAGGGCCAATACCCGGTATGCCTTATCTAAGGCATGAGCTTAATAGCCTAATTAAGCTTGGTCCGAACGCCGTGCGTACGACGTATGTCAACAAACCCAAGCGTTCGTCACTGCACCTCCGAAAACAAGAAGGAGAAGACTCCTCAATGTTATTGTTATGACGTCATGACGAAATTAGTGTCTGAAAAGCCCCCATATTGGCAACATCTCTGCAATATTGGCTCCACTGAAATCGTCATCACAACTGAACCAGTTGACTTACAGAGCTCTACTCAATGCCAAAATACAGATTGAAAACCGCACTACGATTATAGATGAGTGGGAAAGTTCTAGCAGTGAAAATAAACATAAATACGGTAGCCTAGGCCTAGACGTTTTTCGGCCATATCGCCCGGGTAGGGGCGACCGTCATTGGCTGAGACAGCCCGGGTAGGAAGGGTTAAAGCGCTCTATTAGAGCAGCCAGAGAAAGAGTTGGACGCTTAACGTGGTCAACACGCACGCACCTAAGTTTGTGTGAGGAAAGCGGGATATCAGAGGGTACGGTCCGACGAAAGAAGATCTCTAATTCTTTCGACCAAGTGCCAGTTGGAGAGGAGATATGATTGAGGAAGAACCGTTTACCACAATCATTACACCCACAGGAACTGTCATGATCAGGTAATGACCAGGGGGGTGTAAAGCCATCAAAAGCTGCAACCGCCTGCTCAACATCGTCAGAGGTATCATTGATGTGAACAGGGACGCGAGGGTACACTTAAGGCTTGCGGTAGTGGTTTTTGTGGTATCCCAGATTTTACAGGGTATGCGAGGGTCAAGGGGTTTCGTTTTAGATGTCGAGGATTGGACTGTAAGGGAGGAGCATGACTGGATTTAGGAACGAAGGCCACTAGTTTCTGGATAATGGTCGAGATTGGGTAAAAGAACAGTAGTAATTTTCTCGCCAGTCATTAACACTAGATTAGCGGGCTAGCGGTTTATTTATATGTACCGCCCAGCGGGGTGTTTTTAGCCAAAATAGGGCTGTTTACGTGATCATTTTCATGCCTAAATAAGACCCAGAGCGTAAAACAAGTATCTATACCTGAAAGGGCACAAACAGAGCTTTCCAATGACACCATAACGATCCTTTTATGACGGCTAGTTTTCTTGCAACAACCGCGCAACGCGAGTGCAAAAAGCATGTAATTCGGTACTTTCCCCATTAAATTCAGTATGTAGCGAGTGAGAGAGGGAGGGAGGAGGTGGGATTCGTGTCAGTAGGTTCGCCGCGGTGGTCTGGAGCAGTCATACGCTCGCTACTCTCCTGCCACCACTTGTCTCTCTCTCTCAGCAACATTACGTGCTGAAATTGCCACACGACCTATGTCGCGCGCCGCCAGATAGTCCAGATTTATTATACTCTACTTATGTTGCGCGCCGACACTTAGGGGTTAACCAAAGGGGCAACCTGAGAAATAATGGTACAGTAGTTGCGAGCCAAAAAAAAAAGAAAAGAAAAAAAAAAGAAAAAAAAACAATCAGAGGGAATAACCCTCCTAGCACAACCGGTTCACAAAGGCAGGGGATTTCGCAGGGATCAGTACCCAATTAAGGGGGGGGGGGGCGGTAATTGATCAATACAGGGCAAATACCCCTCCCACCGGCGAAGCTGATGCATAACGTCTCCACGTCCCCATAAAAATGGATGACTTATAACTTGATCATCAGCGCCCAATTCTAAAAAATCCGTAGGATCTCACTCAAGAGGTCTGCCAGGGGGTGTAGAAGAAGTGAAGTAGAAAGGAAATGGGAAGGAAAAGGAAACACCATGTAAAATTAGTCGAGCTAACGACGGGAGACTAAGGCAAGAGGGCGAAGACCTATTGGGTCCCACCCTCCAGCATCGGACCCCAGTCGCCAGCAACTCAGCCGCCAGCAACTCAGCCGCCCCACGACAACAAGCATGGTATAGTGGGGCACACTTTCACAGCTCTGATATCTACCTACTTAATCACTTTCCACATTTGTTTAAACATGCTTTTCTAAATTGCTACTTGAACAACCTTACCACGTCACTAAGATATATTTTCGTCATTTTGTAAGGGTAGGTGGGGGCACTCATTATTCCCTTTTGTGGTCTACTTGAGAGCTACTGTTAACCAAATCTCAAGCTAACTAGAGGTGGCACAATGGTGCTAGAGCCAGTGACTTCCTTTCTAACTCCACCACTAAGAGTACTGCCTTTGGGTGAGGAAGGCTAATAGGCTACATAACACATTTTTGACATGCACGCATGTGCCTATCTATTGTAACAAGGCCTTTCAAAATACATTATTAATGCCAACATCAGCCACATTGATGACATACTGGGGCAGTGTTGTGGCAGGACTTTGTTGTATTACACTCTATCTACTGGAAGGCAACAAAGTCTGAGCCGTTACAATGTATGTAATGGAAAACGATGCTAAAGCATTGTATGTATGTATATTTTGTGGCTTATTAGATTTGTATCTATTAGTACAAAGCTAGTTGACTTTTTTATGAAAGCTAAATCATTGTACAGTACAGTACTGTATAGGCTTCATGTTAACAGAGGTAATAACAATAATAAATTGATAGATAAAATTAATAGGTATAAAGTTAATTATTGTGATCATACTATTACACTGAATAACCTTACTAATAATGTTGAGTAATATTCTGCCTTGGGGCAAGTTAAATTAATCAGACCAGTTTAATTTTAAATTGACTGTATTAAGGTTAATGATGGTATGTTACAGGAGAAGTGTACTAGCACATCATGCTTACCATATATGCCTGGTGACCACAATGTTTGCATATGTGTTTGGTTGTTACAATACTTTATTTTATGTCTATGTTAGAACATACATTTTGTATTTTTCTTGTATTGTTTTAATCTTTTGTCAATGTGTGTCTGTTTGTAGTAATTTTCTTTACTATTTACGTAATAGTTACTTGTTTTTCAATAAATCATAGCTCCTTAGTACAAAGTGCCTCTCTATAATACATGCGTCTGAATTTCTCATTTGATATTGATGAGAGTACTGTACTTAGGTCATTGGTGACCATTTCTATGACCGGGATAGTAGAGGTGCTTTCCATGGAGCTCTGTGCTAGCCAGGTGGCGACCTCAGTTATATCTATCTATTTTCTATCTATTTGCTCAGGCCCATTCCCCATTTTTTTTTTTTTTTTTTTTTTTTTTTTTACTGGGGGTGGCCGACTCGAGACAGAGCCCGATAAGGGACAAAAAATAAATAAATAAATAAATAAATACAAAAATTGACACACAATGACAAAAACACAAATTCACAAATATCTAGGTCACCCAGGAGAAGACCCAGATACCAGGGATCACCAAGGTCACTCCAGCACTCCCCCGGCCCCCAACCTCCCGGAGAAGTTCACGGTCTCAGCAGGCAGACATGCAGCGAAGCCCTACCACCACACTTCCAAGCGCCCGACTGGCGCCGCCCGACCCCTTCTCCCAAATGACCGCGTTTTTACTTATCTATTCACAAGCATTCTCCATTCATTCCTGTCTATTACCACTTCCCTAGCCTGATCTATAGTCATTCCTCTATCTTTCAAAGCTTTCTTATAGAAAAAACAAATTTGTTTTAGAATTTTATTTTATATATAAACAAAAAATTGTGTTTTAGAATTCATTACTACTATATACAGTACTGTATATCTAAGTGTTTTGCTTAACAATTTGTAATTTTTCATAAAATACAATTTCATAAAATGCTATAGATTGTGTTGAGATTTAGTTAATTTTTTATTTTGCTGTGTTCATCATGCATTTCAGTTAAGTTGTCGAGTTTCATATATCTTATAAAATAGTTTCTTGGCTATACTGTGTTCCTCACCTACTTAATTTTGGAGGTAACCTTTTACCTTAGGAATAGGTTATGCAAAGATCACTTCCTTAGCCAGTTTACAATTGATACATACTGTACAGTACATACATTCATATCGTTTATTAAAATAAATCAACTCTTTTTAACAGCCTTGATACAAACCCAGCCACATGTTTAACTTCCAGGGCAACCAACCTTTGAAGATAACCAAGCGAGGACAACAAAAATTAGCAGAGGATCTGTACAAAATTCACTAGAAAAATCAATAATGTATTTTAAAAGGTTTAGATATATGCACACTTGACAGAACACAGCAATAATACAAAGGAGTACAAAGGAGTACAAAGGAACTCTAGCAATAACAGGTCTAGTGACCCTTCTAGGCTGCTTGTCCTCCAAAACACTGAGGATCAAGTGTCCAAACAGTGGTTTAGAGTGGGTAAGGGAACATTGGAAAGGGAATTACTGCCCTGGAACTAATGTCCGTGGCAGGATTAGGAAGTTAGTAGGGGACAGATGGATTAGTAACTGAGGGGGGGATAAAATAAAGTTATTCATTTACAAACGCAGTCAGTCGCGGGTTTGATGCGAGATATTTGTCTAGGCGGAGTTTAAATGAATCAACGGTGCTGCAGTCTATAACGTCTCGGGGAAGCCCATTCCACAAATTGACAACAAGATTGAAGAAGAAATTCTTAGATTCGTGTGAGTTAAAAGATTTACCAATAATTTTGCAACCGTTTCCCCGCGTATAATTAGATTGGTCGATAGTGAAGTACTTACTACAGTTCATATTGTCGATGCCTTTGATGATTTTGAACACTTGAATTAAGTCACCTCTTAATCTGCGCTGGGTTAAAGGAAATAGATTTAATTCTCTAAGACGCTCTTCGTATGGTTTGTTCTTTAGGCTAGGTATCATTTTGGTAACTCTACGTTGAACTCGTTCTAGCTTGTTTATATCTTTTGGTAATAAGGGCACCAGGATTGAACGCAGTATTCCAGAAGAGGGCGGACTAAGGAATTGTAAAGGGTTAGGATAACTTCTTTGGATTTATGCTCAAATGACCTGCCTATAAAGCCAATTATTTTGTTTGCCTTCTTAACAACTTCTGAACATTGTTGACTCTGTTTTAGGTTACTCGATATTGTTACTCCCAGATCGGTTTCTCTGTTTACATTCTTAAGCTGAGTGCCATTCATCGAATAGTTTGCTTTCTCATTTAGGTATCCGATATGTAGTACTTTACATTTATCCGCATTGAAACTCATTTGCCAAATTTGGGCCCAACATGACAATTTATCTAGATTGTGTTGCATATCGTCAACTTCTTCTTTTGAGAGTACAGTATGCTATTTGCAATTTTTGTATCGTCAGCAAATTTTGAGATTGTACAGGTGAGACCCTCATCTATGTCGTTGATGTAAATTAGAAAGAGAATTGGTCCTAGTACCGATCCCTGGGGTACCCCGCTACTTACATTGGTCCATTTAGATGCCTTACCGTTTATGACTACTCTTTGCTTTCTGTCGCTGAGCCAATTTTCTATCCATTTCAACACACCGTCTTGTATTCCATGCGCTTTTAGTTTTAGCAGTAAACGTTTGTGGGGAACTTTGTCAAAGGCTTTTTGAAAATCAAGGTACTGTATATAATATCTACAGCTTTACTCTCATCGTAGAGGTTGAGGATATCGTGGAAGAAGTCTAAGAGGTTTATTAAACAGGAACGTTTTTTACGAAAGCCGTGTTGAGTATCTTTAAGTATGTTATTTTCCTCTAAGTGATTTACGAGTCTGTCTCTTATGACCGTTTCTAGCATTTTACATACAACTGAGGTTAAGCTAATTGGACAATAGTTACTGGGTAGGGATTTGCTGCCTTTTTTTAATATCGGTGTTACGTTGGCTAGCTTTCACTGACCAGGCATAGTTCCAGACTGCAAGGATTTATTGAATAGTAATGTCAGTGGTTTGGAGAGCTCATCCTTAGCTTCCTTTAGAACTCTAGGCGAGATTGTATCAGGTCCAGGCGTTTTATTTACCTGAGTTTATCTAAACAATTCAATACTTCTCTCTCTGTAACAGTGATATTGCTTAGAACATCTGAATTATCAATCTGAATCGGTGATGGTGTAGGGATATCACTGAGGTCTTCTGTTGTAAAAACTGATGCAAAGAAGGTATTGAGGGCATTACTCATTTGTACTTCGTCTCTGGTGTATTCTCCATTTTCATCGAATAACGGTCCAACAGTTGAAGTAACTACTTTTTTCTTTCTGATATAACTATAGAATTATTTCGGGTTTGTTTTACTTTGATTCGCAATATGTAACTCTAAGGTCTTTTTACTTTGCTTAATTAACTTTTTGGCTTTGCGTCGTAGCTCTACAAATTTCACCCGTTCTTCGTCATTTTGTGAGGATTTTAATCTATCATTAGCTAATTTTTTTTAGCAAGCAGGCAGTTTGAAATATCTTTATTCCACCATTTGGGCTTATTATTATGGCCTGGACGCCGTATTTTCGATGGTATGCAGTCTTGCACTGCTTTTAGGTAAGTGGTTTCGAATAACTTCCAAGATGTATTTATGTCGTTATTGTTAATTAAAAAGCTCCAGTCAGTTTCTTTAAACATAGCTCTAAGTTTATGGAAGTTTGCTTTCTTGAAATTAGGGACTTTTTCGATGCTACTATTTGGTTCGTTACTAGTAAACTTTAAAGTGAAAGTTATCGTACGATGGTCGCTGTTACTGAATTCATCACCAACATTCAAATTCTCTATTAATTCTTCTTTTGTTGCAAGTACAATGTCAAGAACGTTATTACCACGGGTCGGCGTTCGAACAAATTGATAAAGCGAACTCTCTTGCAAGTTCGTATACAAGTCATATCCGGAGTGTGAAGTAAGAGTATCGCCCCAGTTGGTCACAGGTAAATTAAAGTCGCCAAAAATTACGGTATCTTGTGAGTTACTTACATCTGCAATTTGTTTGCAAATTTCTCGGTCAGTTTGCACTGATTGAGCTGGAGGTCTGTATATTAACGCAAGTACAGTATTATTTTTGTACCTTTATTATTCTTTATTAGCACAAAAGATGTGTCGACGTTCACAATTTGAGGTTTTGACAAGAGGGTAGGGTTAAGACTTTCTTTGATATAAAGTAAAACGCCACCTCCATTTCGATTTATTCGGCTTTTCTCAAACATTACATAACCGGGAAGTGAATACTCTGCTAAAAAGTCTCTATCTTCTGTATTGAGCCAAGATTCTGTTATGCCAATCACATCATAATTTTCTGTAAACACTAGCTCCTCTAAATCTGAAAATTTATTGCGTATGCTACGAGCATTTGCATAGAAAACCTTTAAATTTGTTATTTTAGAACTCACGGAACGCTCTTTAATAATATTTTTGGTTCTTGTCGGATCTACATTTATGTTCATGGCTGTCCTCGGACCTCGCTGTCTTCGGTCCTTATCGCTGGTGGTCCTCGGTTGCCTCTGTTTTTTGCTTGGCGTTGGATGATTTATGTCACTGCTGCTTCTTCTTGGATGGCGTTTTTTGATCCATGGCTGCGGACTGTTTCGTGTAGGAGACGACCCATGCGTGCTGAACCCACAGGGTTTAGATGAGTGCCATCCTTGCGGAACAGAGTAGGCTGGTTATAGAAATTGTCCCAGAGGTTGATGAATTCAACTTCTTCCTTCGGACACAAATATTTTAGTCGGCTATTTGTGCTGAAGGCCTTGTCGTAGAATCTGTCAGGTGCGTCGATCTTGGGGAGAATGCCTGAGATGATGATACTCCTTGACTTGTTTTTGTAGTGCTGGATCATCTTGCGATATTTCTCCATCAACTCTTCGGATCTGGTGCGCATGACGTCATTTGAACCAGCATGGATGACAAAAAGGGTATTTTCATTTGCATCCTTTATGGTATCTTCGAAGGCTTCCACAATGTCGTCCAGTCCAGCTCCTGGGATGCAAAATCTTTTTCGTCGATTTGGGACTCTGTGTCGCAGAACTCTTCGACCTGTCCTCGTAGGATGGAATCCCCAACGAGCCTGGTCTCTTCTGGTTCGTCTTCCATCTCTACCAAGATCTCAAATCTGTTTGACATTGTGACTGGTAGATGAGACCTTTTCTGCGTTGGCCGTGCACCGTTCCTCACTGGTGTAAATCCGGAAACCTGTGGTGGCGAGACTCTGCGTACAGGTCGGGGAGAGGAGTGGTTAGAACGGGGGCGAGGGGTTGGTACTGTTCGTGCTAGCAGGCTTCTTGCACGAGGAGTGGGGGAGACTAAGTTGAACAGGGCGGCTGTCCTGGTTTGATGTCGGCTCAGGTTCGTCAGAAGCATCTGCTGCAGTGGCTACTGCAGGTGTTGGATTGTTGGCAGATGACGTTGGGGCGGTGGTGGATACTGGAGTTGAAACAATTGGAGTTAGTGATACTCCAACGTTGAGTGTTACAAACTCTTGGAGTGATTCCAGCTTCCTGGTGAGGGCGTTGATCTTGTTGTGGGCTTCATCCAATTTTGCTGTCAAATCCTCTCGTTGCTGGCAGAGTCGGCAGACTTGTGGATCGGCAGGAGCAAACATGGAAGCACCAAACCTACCGGCGCAGTTCGTACAGGCACGAGGCATGGTGACGATCACTTTCTTCAGATCACTTCACTCACTTAAAAACACTTAACTCACTTTAAAAACACTAAACTCGCTTTAAAAACACTTATCTCACTTTAACCCTCCAGCCCCGGCTATGTATTATATATATATTCCTCGAAACCCGGGTGTTTTGGCCGAAAAACGTCTAGGCTAGGCTACCATATATTCATTAATCAGACTGCTTCCAGCATTCCCGCGCATCCCCAAGCGTAGCTGTGTTATTTACCTGTAGAATGGCATTAAGTAGAGCTCTCTAAGTCAACTGGTTGAGTTGTGATGATGATTTCATTGGAGATAACTTTATGGCCAAAACAGCCACTTTACACTACTTTTCGATACTTAACAACAACATACAGGCACACACGAACAAGCGACGCTCTCCTTCTTGTGGCCGGAGATGCGGGGCGTCGGTCCAGCCGGCTGTTGTTTACATGCGTCGGACCGACGCCTCGCACACCAAGCTCACAGGCTTTGACCTCATGGGTGTTTAAGAGCCCTTCCGGGCAGCTCGTGTATGCTTTTTTATGGGCGTTCAAGAGCCCTTCCGGGAACAGAGGGTTAAAAACACTTCACTCACTTCAGGTCGCTTCACTTACTTAAATAGGCCTAACCTAAAACAAAAAATTTGAAATACGCACAAATAGGTTATCAGCGGTGATAGCCTAACTGAAAATTAAAACAAAACAAAATTAAATTTAAATACGCAGTGATAGCCGAACCAATTTTTTTTTTTTTTATTTAAACAGAAATAGGCCACCAGGGGTGATAGCCTATCCCCTGCTAAGGTGGATGCATTGGAAGAAATCATGAAGGAGCAGGTGGAAGAGAGAGAAAAAGAGAAAAGAGAGTTTGAGAAGAATGTAGTGCAGGTTTTGAAGAGCAAGGAAAAGGTAGTGAGGGAAACAGCGGAGACCAAAAAGGAGCCGACCAAACGCACCACTGAGGTGGTAGATGGTGGAAAGAAAAAAACTGTCTGGGACCATCAGGTCCTGGTAGTAAAGCCAAAAGACCGATCCTCCGAGCCAGTAAGCCCACCAGATACAAAGGCAATCGAGACTGCTTTGGCTTCGGTTCCGGTTAACAAGTTAACTAGAACTGAGTCAGGTGTACTGGTGGTACGACTTCCATCCAAGAAAGCCAAAGAAGATGCAGGAAGGGCCATCAATCAGTATTTGGGGGTGGACAGTGCCTTCAGTGTCTCCGAACCAAAGAAGATGATGCCAAAAATGACTCTGGTAGGCATTGCTAATGACGCTGAGGATAATGAGATCATTCCCAGCATCCTCAACAAGAACCCAAGAATAAAGTCCCTGGTCGACGATGGCTTAGCTATGAATTTGCTATTCACTAAGCAAAAGAGTGATGCACACACTAAGATTGCGGTAGTAAAAATGTCACCTGAAATACGCTCTTCCATTGTGGATGATGGCAATTCTGTGTATGTTGGACTTGTGAGATGTCGTGCATACGATCGCTTCTGGGTAACACAATGTTACCATTGCCAGGGCTTTGGTCATACCAGTGACAGGTGTTATCGGAAAAATGAGGATCCAAAATGCAACTTCTGTGCTGGTACTCATAACTCAAAAGACTGCACCAACAGGACTTCTCCCAAATGTATAAATTGTATGAGCTCCACATCAGTTACGGAGCCGCCAAATCATTTCGCCTCAAGTAGAAATTGTCCTTTAATGACAGCTCAGAGAAATAAAGTTATTGAGAACACCGATTTTGTAGGTTCAAAAAACTGAAAAATGCACATGGGAGCCGGTTGAAACTGGGTCTGTTGAATGTTCGTTCCTTGCGTAACAAAATGGATCATATTTGCGAGATCTTGGATGAACGTAACCTTGATGTATTATGTCTCACTGAGACCTGGTTGTTCGAGTCAGATCTGAATATTATCCAGGCGGCATTGCCTAAAACCCATTCCATAATAAATGTTCCTAGGCCTAGGGGAGATCATCCGGGTGGTGGAGTGGCAGTTGTCTACTCCACATCTCTGGTGAATATCTTGCAAATAAGCCATAACCCAGCCCCTCTTTATTATGAACTGTTGGAAGTGGAAATAAAACTCCATCAACAAATTCTAAGAATGGCAGTTGTCTATAGGCCTGGCCATCGTGGCACAGATAGGGGTTTTATGGAAGAGTTTGGGCAGTTTCTCGAGGAATTTTCTGCTAAAACTGGAAGACTTTTGATGTGTGGAGATTTTAATTACTGGGTTGACAGCCCTCATCTGAAGCCATTCTCTCCTGAGTTCCTTGAGTTGACTGATCAGAACAATTTTGTAAACCATGTGTCCCACCCAACTCATATCTTAGGACACACCCTTGACTTGGTTTTCTCTCCTGTGGGTTGTGGTGGTGTTCTGGATGTTGATGTTGAGAATGCTGACCCTAATACCTCTGATCATGCTTTGATTACTTTCAGCTTTGATTTCCCTAAGCCACTCACACATGAAAAAGTAATCAGATTTAGAAATTATAAAAATGCAGACCTAAATTTGGCTAGCAGTGAAGTAAAACAGTACTTGGGAAGTATTGATACTTCCAACCTTACTTCAGATGAGCTGGTGGAGGTACATGGAAATGCACTTAAATTAGTGTTCGATCATCACTGTCCAGAAGTAGAGAAGAAAATCATAGTACGAGATGATTCGCCCTGGTATAGCACTCGAGTTAAATTTCTTAGAAGAGCGCGTAGAAGAGCTGAACGTGAATGGCGGAAAAATAAAACAGACTCTACATGGTTGCAATACCTGTCAGCCAGAAGAGCTGTGGTCTACAAAATCAAAGATGAAAAGAAAGTGTATTATCAGGGAAAAGTTGACTCGTGTGGTAACGACCAGAGGAGGTTGGCTTCAATTGTAAACAGTTTACTTGGAAAAACAAGAGTCAGCTTAAGACCTTCTGTACCTGATGCCGAGTTGGCTGCCAACTTTGTGGCATTTTTTGCTGGCAAGATAACTCGCATAAGACAGGAATTGGATGATGCTTCTGTTGGTGAAGAACTTTCAGTTGTACTCCAACCCCGACACATTCCTAATAATGTCCTCTCATCCTTTCACTCAGTAGAGGTGGACATGATCTCGTCCTACATAAGAAACCTCAATAAAACATTTTGCCCGTTGGATCCCATAAATGTTTCCAAGCTACCAAGAGTTTATTTCCAAAATAATTAATAAGTGCTTCTCTGAAGGTAGCTTCCCACATTCTGAAAAGCATGCACTACTCCGACCTACTCTAAAGAAACCTGGACTTGATGTTGAGAACATGTTGAACTATCGTCCTGTCTCCACCTGTCCTTCATATCAAAGATATTAGAGCGTGCAATACTTGACCAATTACAACCACTACTTCAGCAGAATGAAACTATCCCAATTTTTCAGTCTGCTTACCGACAGCATCATTCAACTGAAACAGCATTGATTAGAGTACATAATGATCTAGTTGAGAACATTTGCAATGGTGTGGCCTCACTATTGGTCTTGCTTGATCTCTCTGCGGCTTTTGACACAGTGGATCACGAGTTGTTATTGAGTGATCTTTATGATTGTGGTGTGCGTGACTCCGCTCTCTTGCTTCTTGGGTCGTACTTGTCAGGTAGATCCCAGAGTGTGATGGTAAATCAAGTGGTCTCGGACTCGACACCCCTGCAGTATGGTGTTCCGCAGGGATCAGTTTTGGGTCCTATCCTATTTATAATTTATATTAGCCGTTTGTCTCTTCTGCTTCGTGCACATAATGTCACCTTTCACTTTTATGCAGATGACACCCAGATTTATGTGAGAATCACAAATATAGTTGATATACGGAGTAAGATGGAATTGTTGATGTCTGATATCAAGAAGTGGATGAGAGCGAGAAAACTTAAACTAAATGATGGTAAAACTGATATTCTCATCATCCGAGGAAATAGAAGAGCTGATGATATGGTAGGTGCCCTCTCCATCAATGTGGGTGGATCTCAGCTGCGACCGGCCAACTCTGTTCGAAATCTGGGTGTATATGTGAACTCCCGATTAGATTTCAAAGAGCATGTAAACCAGATAGTTAAAAGTTGTTACTTGCACATCAGAAATCTCTATTTGGTGAAGCCGTTTATAACCAGACGTTGCCTTCTGACGTTGGTTCACTCATTGGTCTTCTCTCGTGTTGATTATTGCAATGCCCTGTTGGTGGGTCTTCCAAATTATATTTTGAAGAAAGTTCAGTCTGTTCTTAACAGGGCCGCAAGACTAATTTTTGGTGTTCCACCTAGAACTCCTACTACATCTCTTCACATAGAACTGCACTGGCTGCCAGTAAGAGCAAGAATAGAATTTAAGTTGTGTTTGGTGACTTTTAAGGTTCTCAAATTTGGTGAGCCTAGGTACCTTGCGGAGCTGCTCAGGCGCCCACCGGCACACCATGGTGTAGTTGTGCGTCATGACAATGACCCTTTTCGTCTTGATGAACCAAGGGCTTTCCAGCAGTCTTCTTTCTTTGAGAGGTCATTCTCCTACATGGCTCCGAGGTTGTATAACAGGTTGCCGCTGTCCATGAGACAACTGAGTTCTGTTGAATGCTTCAAGAGACAACTTAAGACTTTTCTCTTTGAGAGAAGCTATGATCTTGAGAGAGGTGTCATGACAGATGGCTATAGAGTTTAGGCTATTTTGCCACTGCTGGTGATTGTTAAATGTGTGTTGTATATGAGCCTTCTTTTGATGCATTGATTTTTGTTCTTTTTTCTTTCTCTTTTCGAGCGCTAGTGAATTCTTCGGAAAAATTGGCGCTTATGAGAAATAAGTAACATGCTTATTATTATTATTATTATTATTATCCTAACCGAAAACAAAAATAACCGAAAACAAAAATTATGAAATACCGGTTCGCAGAAATAGGCCACCAGCGGTGATAGCCTAACTGAAAATTTAAAAATTGAAGTACGCAGAAATAGGCCACCAGGGATGATAGCCTAGACTAACCCAAAACAAAAATTATGAAATACCGGTACGCAGAAATAGGCCACCAGCGGTGATAGCATAACTGAAAATTATATAATTGAAGTATGCAGAAATAGGCCACCAGGGATGATAGCCTAGAGTCCCTAGACTAACCGAAAACAAAAATAACCAAAAACAAAATGTATGAAATATGCAGAAGTAGGCTACCAGGGGTGATAACCTACCTAAAAAAGCAAAACAAATATATATACAGTCGACGCTCGATTTAACGGACTAATAGGGGGGGAGACCGAGTCCGTAGCTGGAAAATTGCCTTCGTATTTTGCTTTTTTTTTTTTTATTTTATTTTATTTTTATTTTTTTTATGGACACGTTGTGCTGTACTGTCCCTGAAAACATAATAAAGGTCTTATTTGTCATTTATATGATAAATTTCACATGGGGAAAAAAAAAAAAAAAAAAAAAAAAAAAAGGAAGGATATCCCCGCCTCTGTAGGCCTACTCCCTCCCCTCCCCGTCCCGGCCTCAACCCCGACCCCATTACTGTGATAATGTTGATAAGCCTTGTGCTACACCCTATTGATAATGCAAAACTATTGAACACACTTAAAAGTGTATGTTATTTGGTCTCTATATAATCTGTGAATCATTTCCGATATGATAGAATTAAAGACATTTTTTTCCACCAACTCATAATCAGCAAATACGACACAAATGTCAATTAAAAACATGTTATAATATTTTCACATCATTTTGTGTATACCGTGGGAACCAAAAAAAACAAAAATCTATCAAACGTAAATCTCCCGTCTCTTGGAAGCTCGGAGCCTAGACGGAGGGGAGGGTTGAACTATTTTTTTGACTATCTTATTTATTGTTTATCTATGTGCTGGAAGGATATTATATTTTTCAATTCCATCGCATTAGAAATGATTCAAAGATTACAAAAAGTCCAAATAAGACATAGTTATGTTAATGTATAAGGGATTTAGGTAGATGAATTAGAGAGATAGATAGATAGAAAGAGAGTGTATATCGAGGGAAAAAAAAAATCTATCAAACGTAAATCTTCCGTCTCTGCTCGCACGGAGGGGAGAGTTGAAATATTTTGTTGACTATCTTATTTATTATTTATCTATGTGCTGGAAGGATATTATATTTTTCAATTCCATCACATTAGAAATGATTCAAAGATTACAAAAAGTCCAAATAAGACATAGTTATGTTAATGTATAAGGGATTTAGGTAGGTGCATTAGAGAGATAAATAGATAGAGCAACGGACTTTGCTCCAACTTTTTTTCGAGCAACAGACTTTGTCCGTTGCTGGGTCCATTGTCCGGCTACGGACAGAGTCCGTTAAATCCGAAATCCGTTGTATCGGGGTCCGTTAAATCGAGCGTCGACTGTATATATATATAATAGAATATGTAACTAAATATACAATTCACCAAATAGAGATTATATAAGAATAAAACACAAGGGGTTAATATACTGTATCAACAGATGGTGCTAATGTAGGACGTAATAGCTCTAGCACTATATTACCACCTCCAGGGACCAATAGAGACTGCTGGGAGCAGTACAGTGCTCTCAATTGGCCACTTGCGAGTTTCAGGCTATAAGGAAGTTGGAGCTATAGGCATCGGTATTTAACAGAATTACTAGCTTTAATACGGTTATAATGCATCAACAAATACATACAATCAAATTCACTATGCTTTCTATCCATCAGAGGCCTATGTTATTATTGCATTTGTGTTTATTAAATATTTAGGTTTACAGCAGCAACTTCCTTATAGCCTAAATCTTGCAAGTGGTCACTTGCGAGTTTCGGTCTATAAGGAAGTTGGCGCTGTAGGTATCATATTTAGCAGAATTGTAAACGTTATGCGAGTATGTCATGGTTAAAAAGATAGCTACATTTGGTTTTATGTATTTACATAAGCAATGCAATCAGATACTAGCTGGTAATTATGCTAAGTATCGATGCAAAAAAATCCAACTTCCTTATAGCCCGAAACTTGCAAGTGGTCAATTATAGGGCGGTACATCCTTACAGGCGCCCCGGAATATATTGTCAACCACTTTGACGTGATGCTGGGAAGTGCAATTGGTCAATGACCCAATACATTTTCTAGCAAACGTACATTCTCTGACAATACATTGGTCACAGAATGTGGATGATGGTCATCCCCACCTACCACAAATGGAAATGGAGCATATAATTGATTTAATTAAAGATAACAAAATTTCTTATATACTGTACCTTTACACAATGGAATAATTATGACTTTCTTCAATCCTCTGGCATCACTGCATTCATTTAGGCTGCCTAAAGAGCTTTCCGCATCTCATATAATTGTTTTTTCCTTCACCTGCGAATGTTTTTTTAATGTACAGTACTTCACACACCAATAATAACTTACCCTGCAATATAAGCAAAGTACTCTGGCATGTCATTCCTGCGGCCACATGATGAGATCTCAGTGTAGCTGTGGCTCAGGATAATCTGTGGAAACAAATGCTGAATTTAAAGTTTACATTCTACTGTATTGTGTGTTGGTGGGATACTTATTTTCTGTAATTTTATCATATCAAAAATGAATCACAGAGTACTGTACATACAGATCAAACAAATATTTCTGTTCAGTAATAAGAGGGATATATTTCTTTCACTATACTGTAAGGTTTATTTAAGCCATAGGTGTCACAATGAAGATCTTGGGTGGTTAAAGGCAATAATTGAGACAAAATAGCTAACTGGCATTACCATGTATGTATGTACAGTATGTATGTACCGTATATACACTGGCACTTACCCACAGTTTTCCTTTTCCTTTCTCTGTTTTTGTTTTTTTATGGGGGTGGCCGACTCGAGACAGAGCTCAAACATGGATATCACACATATCAGAAAGACAAAAGAAAACAAAACACAAAATCACACATCTAGGTCGTCCAAGAGAAATACCCGGAGACCCAGGCCCATTTCGGGTCCCCAGCAAAAGATTCCCAGGTCCCAGATCCCCCGGAGAGGCTCAGATTTCCGCAGGCAGACCCGCAGCGAAGCTTTACCACCACAAACCCGCCCACCATGCTTTCAGGCGCACCCTTCATTACCACCGGATCCCCGGGCCAGGCGCCTGACGGACTATTATCTATTCCAACCCTCTCTCCCAAACGACCGCATTTACACTCGTCTATTCACTTCATGAATGTATTCTCCATTCATTCATATTTATTACCACTTCTCTTGCCTGATCTATAGTCATTCCTCTATCTTTCAACGTTTATCCTACACAGTCTCTCCATCTCAATGGAGGTCTTCCTGCTCCTCTATCTCCCCTTGTATCTGACTCACATATTCTCTTTGTAAGCCTGTCATCTTCCATTCGTTCAACATGAACATGTTCCTGCTGTCCCACTCTCCTAAATATCTCTTCATTCCTCAATCTGTCTCTACGGGTCACTCCACACACACTCCTCAAACAGCTCATCTCCATCACATTCAGCTTTCTTCTCTCCTTTGCCTTCAGAGCCAATGTCTCAGCCCCATACATTACTGTTGGTACAACAATCCCTTGGTACATTGCACTTTTAACTTTCATTCCGAGATTTCTCACCTTCCACATACTTCCCATTGCTCCGAAAACTTTCCTTCCTTCACATAGCCTACTCTCTGTTTTACCTCCATTTCCATACAGTACCTCCATTCTTGCTTATCGTTCCCCCTAGACATTTAAAACAGTCTACTTGTTCCAATACTTCCCCATCCAGCCTCACATCTAGATTCAACCTACGATCACCCCTATTACACACCATCACTTTACTTTTATTGACATTCAAAGGCATTTGATAGAGTCTGGCATCAATCCTTATTGTCGAAGATGTCACACTACGGCCTTGCATCATTAGTTCCACTAATTTCTTCTTATCTTCATAACAGAAAAATACGTGTAATGGTAGATGGCCTTTATTCTCAATTTCACTCAATAAATGCTGGTGTTCCCCAGGGATCAGTTTTGGCCCCAACTCTGTTCCTCATTCATATCAATGATCTCATATCTACCACTCATAATCCAATACATTCCTACGCAGATGACTCAACACTCCACAGTTCCTTCACATTTACCAATTCTTTCACCCAACCCGATCTTATAAATTCAAAAATAAACACTGCAATTTCTCTGAACCAGGACCTTTCTAGAATTAATGAATGGGGACAAGAGAATCTAGTTTCCTTTAATGCACAGAAAACCAAGTACATTCAATTTTCTAACCGACAGAATCTCACTGACTCCCATATATTTTTTAATGATGTAAATATTCCCACTTCCCCTAGTATTGACGTTCTCGGTGTAACATTGACTACTAACTTGAGCTGGACACATTATGTTGGAAGCATTGCTAAGAATGCCTCTAAAAAACTGGGACTCCTGTACAGAGTTCGAGAATTCTTCACTGACGAGCAGTTGGCCGTAATATATAAAAGTCATGTGCGCTCTCAGATGGATTACTGTTCACCTCTGTGGGGTGGAAGTGGAGTGGTTGCATTGAGGCAGTTGGACAAAATTCAAAATAAAGCTATTAGATTAATCAATAACCCTGCAATCACACAGGACCTTCCTACATTAGCCATACGAAGAAACGTTGCATCCCTTGCATTGTTCTACAGATATTTTCACAGCAATTGTTCCGAGGAACTTGCTTCAATTGAGCCGCCTCTCCACATCTTTCCCCGTAGAACTAGGGCAGCTGAGAGCGCCCATGAATTTACACTTTCTCCTCCACAATGCAGAACTTCTGCTTATCAGAATTCATTTATCCCCAGAGCTACTACTCTTTGGAATTCACTTCCCTCGAATTGCTTTCCACAAACTTGCAATCAACAAATGTTTAAATCCAGTTGTTACAAACATTTTATGAATGGAGGATGCCTTTAGGCACATGGACCTTTTTGTTTTATCTGTGTTTTTCCTTCCTCCGTTCATTGTCTCTTTAAAAAAAAAAAAAAAAAAAAAAAAAAAAAAAAAATCACCTTCAGCTTCCTCCTCCCACAAACCACACCAAACTCTTTGATTACCCCCTGCAGTTTCTCCACAGAATTCGCCACCAATGCTGTGTCATCAGTGAAGTTAGTGAACAGCAACTGATTCAACTCCCAATCTCTACCATTCTTTCCTACTAAACCCAATCCTCTACCCATAGTTCTCATTTCCCCCTACCTCACCACACCATCCATATACTGTATATATTAAACAGCCAAGGTGTCACTACACAACCCTATCGCAAACCTACATTTACCTCAAACCATTCACTCAACTAATTATTTCCTACTCTAACACATGCTCTGCTCTCTTCATAGAAACTTAACTGCTTTTAACAGATTTCCTCCAATTTCATAAATCCTTAGCACCTTCCACATTGCTTCTCGATCCACACGATCATATGCTTTTTCCAAATCCATAAAAGCCCAAAATATCTCCTTATGCTTCTCTAAGTACTTCTCGCATAGCTGTCTTACTGCAAAAATCTGATCCACACACCCTCTTCCCCCCTAAAACCGCACTGCTCCTAATGGCGGCGTTCCAGGCAACAGGGTTGCCTGGAACGCCGGCATTAGGACAAAAGACTTAAACTGCACGTATGTGTGGAGCACTCAGTCTTAAAATGTTATGTATGTATGTATGTACTGTATGTATGTATGTGAGGTTCATTTCATGTTACAGGCCATATCTCATACTGTGTTGTAAGCACATAATTTGATAAAATAACAAATTATGTCCTAGATTTATAGTAAATACAAAGATGTAAGAGGCCGAGGCGATAAATTTACAGTTGGTGAGTGGCCTCACTCAAATATTCTGAAGGTCGCGAGGCTCAGGTGAATAAATGAAGACTTGTATAGGGACAAGTCGACCCAATCTTTTTATTGGAATGCATTATAATTCGGCCTGGGCTACGGATATGGCGCTGTACTGTATATATATATATATACAGTGTATAATTTTTGTTTTTGTTTTTTTTTTCTATGTGAGTGAGGGAGACAAAAGGCAGAACTGCCTATATCAAGTGCCTCCCCCAGAAATGAGAGACTGACAAGGCCAAAATCAAGGGACGTTCGAGCCAAAATGCCTGGACACTCGGGAGTTTGAAGCAATTTGAGTCATAGGAAGAGGGAAAGACTGATTCTGGGAGAGAGTTCCAGAGCTCAGCAGTTGAATAGAAGAAAGTCTGAGAATACCGTTTCACTCTTGGGTTGGAGAGTTGTACAGAGTACAAAGGAGTACACAGGAGTACAAAGGAAATCAAGCAACAACATGTCTAGTGACCCTTCTAGGCTGCTTGTCCTCCAAAACAGAGGATCAAGTGTCCAAACAATGCTTTAGAGTGGGTAAGGGAACATTGGAAAGGGAACTAATGTCCGTGGCAGGATTAGGAAGTTAGTAGGGGACAGATGGGTTAGTAACTGAGGGGAGGATAAAATAAAGTTATTCATTTACAAACGCAGTCAGTCGCGGATTTGATGCGAGATATTTGTCTAGGCGGAGTTTAAATGAATCAACGGTGCTGCAGTCTATAACATCTCGGGGAAGCCCATTCCACAAATTGACAACAAGATTGAATTAGAAATTCTTAGATTCATGCGAGATAAAAGATTTACCAATAATTTTGCAACCGTTCCCCCGCGTGTAATTAGATTGGTCGATAGTGAAGTACTTACTACAGTTGATATTGTCGATGCCTTTGATGATTTGAACACTTGAATTAAGTCACCTCTTAATCTGCGCTGGGTTAAAGGAAATAGATTTAATTCTCTAAGACGCTCTTCGTATGGTATGTTCTTTAGGCTAGGTATAATTTTGGTAACTCTACGTTGAACTCGTTCTAGCTTGTTTATATCTTTTTGGTAATAAGGGCACCAGGATTGAACGCAGTATTCCAGAAGAGGGCGGACTAAGGAATTGTAAAGGGTTAGGATAACTTCTTTGGATTTATGCTCAAATGACCTGCCTAAAAAGCCAATTATTTTGTTTGCCTTCTTAACAACTTCTGAACATTGTTGACTCGGTTTTAGGTTACTCGATATTGTTACTCCCAGATCGGTTTCTCTGTTTACATTCTTAAGCTGAGTGCCATTCATCTAATAGTTTGCTTTCTCATTTAGGTATCCGATATGTAGTACTTTACATTTATCCGCATTGAAACTCATTTGCCAAATTTGGGCCCAACATGACAATTTATCTAGATTGTGTTGCATATCGTCAACTTGTTCTTTTGAGAGTACGCTATTTGCAATTTTTGTATCGTCAGCAAATTTTGAGATTGTACAAGTGAGACCCTCATCTATGTCGTTGATGTAAATTAGAAAGAGAATTGGTCCTAGTACCTAGTACCCCCTAGTAGGGGTGGGATTGTGTCGCAAGACGGGTACTACGTACCCTACATAGAGGAGGTGGTATATACTGGGAAAGCTCTGAGGAACATTGATTATTATAGTAGCGATAGAATAGCGAGAGAGATGCAACATTGCAGCGAAGAGAGAGAGATTGCAGAGAGTTGGTGAGTGGGCGGGAGTTAATGATACGAAAGGCTTTCCTTTCTACTTTGTCTAGGTGTGCGGTGTGAGAGGATCCTCCCCACACATGTGAACAATACTCAATACAAGGACGCACTGTGCCCCTATACAGAGCAAGAAGCTGTGCAGGGGTAAAGAACCCCATGAGGCGGTTGAGCACACCCAGCTTCTGGGAGGCTGCCTTAGCAAGACTGGTAATATGGTCCTTCCAAGCAGGGTTGTTGATTTTTTTGATTTTTTTTTTTAAATCAAAAAAATCAAAAAATCATTGATTTATTTGATTTAGGCCTATTTTATTTTTTTTTATTTATTTGATTTTTTTTATTTTTTTTATTTTTTTTAAATATCCCCCCGCCCTATTGAGTAGTAATTCAAGTAGAGGAATTTATAACAATTCTGTTTCATCCATGCCCTCAGCCCAGACTCCTGATCTGTTCCTGTCCTAGTCATGTTTCACTGTCTGACCACACTGCTGCTTCTGGCTGAGTTGCCAGTGATCCTCAAGAAATCATATTACAAAACCTATTATTGAACAGAATTACAGAAAAATAATAATCTGTTATTATTAGTACAGACTTAGTGACTAGTAGCTTTGTGGATGTTTACTTTAAAATATTGATCCCAAGGCTGTGACCAAAATCCAGAGATATTGAAGTAAAAGTGAAAACATGGCAGTCTGGTAGACCTGCACTTGGTAATATCTGACTATGTACATAGGTTAGAACTCTTCAGAATTCTTTTTATCTTGATTCACAGATCAAAAAAATAAAAAAAATAAAAAAAATAAAAAAAATAAAAAAAAATATGATTTTTTTGGTAAAAAAATCATTGATTTAATCAAGTGATTAAATCAAATTGATTTAATCAATATCAACTCTGCTTCCAAGTGAGAGCAGAAGAAAAAGAGATACCGAGAATATTGACAGAAGATGAAGGATTGATTTTTGTATTGTTGAATTGAAAGGGATAGTCCTCTGGGAGTTCTGAACGGGTAGTAAGATGAAGAAATTGGGTTTTGGAAGCATTAAATGCAACAAGGTTTTCTCTGCCCCAATTGGAAATAGTAGTTAGATCAGAAGATAACTTTTGCATGGCTTCATTACGTTTGTCTTTGAGGGATTGCTGGCTGGGGTGTTCAGGAAAACTAATTGAGTAGTGTAAGGTAGAGTTGTCTGCGTATGAATGGATGGGGCTGGAGGTACAGTTGAGAAGATCATTTATGAAAATTAGAAAGATAATGGGAGATAGGACAGAACCCTGAGGAACACCGGAGTTAATAGGATGAGGAAGTGAGCGATGGCCGTCCACAACAGTAGCTATGGAACGGCCGGCAAGGAAATTAGAGACAAAGGCACAGATGGAGGGATAGAAACCGAAGGAGGATAGTTTAGAAATAAAAGATTTGTGCCAGACTCTATCGAAGGCCTTCGATATGTCTAGTGTAATAGAAAAGGTCTCACCGAAGTCCCGAAAGGAGGATGACCAAGAGTTAGTAAGATATGAAAGAAGATCACCAGTAGAGCGACCTTTAAGGAAGCCATACTGGCGATCTGAGAGTAGATTATGAGAAGAGAAATGCTTAAGAAATTTGGAAGCAAGAATAGTTTCAAAATCTTTAGTGATACAAGAGATGAGAGCAATTGGACGATAGTTGGAGGGCTGAGAGCGGTCACCCTTCTTTGGGACAGGTTGAATGAGAGTAAAATTCCAGCAAGAAGGGAAGACGTTAGAGGAGAGACAGAGACGAAAGAGTTTGCCTAGGCAGGGAGTCAGCACTGAAGCACAGTTTTTTTAAACAACAGGAGGAACACCGTCCGGACCATACGCCTTCTTAGTATTAAGCCCAGAGAGGGTAGAAAATATATCTTTAGAAGATATTAGGATATTAGGCATAAGTAGGAAAGAGGGGGGTGGAGAGGGAGGAATAGCACCGGAATCATCCAAGGTGGAGCTTCTAGCAAAAGTTTGAGCGAAGAGTTCAGCTTTGTCAGAGGAAAAAGTTATATGATTGTGCAATCAGAGTGGAAAAGGGGAGGGAATGACAAGGAAGAAAAATTGTTGGAGGTTTTTGGCTAGATGCCAGAAAGCTTGGGAAGAGCTAGAGTTGGATAGTTTGAATAGAACGGAATTACCAGGAAAATAGCCGCCAGGGCGTATTCTTACCTATAAAATTCCCCTCACCAAAAGAATTAAAACCAAAAACAGAGGGAAGTACTGTTGTGGGCAACTCTACCTTGCGATTGGTGGTGAGAAGTGTCTGTACCCCAATCTCCCCGGTAACCATGGCGACAGGGACCGCCTGCCGATCCTGATTGACCACAGCTGACACTGCCTGCTCTATGTGCGTCACGTCACCGCTGCCACCCACCGACAGGCTACCCAGGTACTCCACGCTCTGACCACTGGGAAAGATACAAAAGATTTATAAACACTTCTTGAATATAATGGTGTGTGAGTTGCTAGCTAAAATAGTCCTGATTTGACATCCTGCCACATGGGAACAATGAATAAGAGTTAGCTACTGTATGACCATATTTCCCAGAGTAAACTTTGTGGAAGACACCCTCCCAAATTTAGAAATGGAAATTAAGAAAAATTATATACTGGTGGAGTGTAATATACAGGTGATTCTTGGGGTTACATAGCTATTTATCGAAAAAATGCATTCATTATGTCAGCAAACATAATATGGGTTTGACAACTCGAAGGGAAGGAAGGAAAACTTAATATTTAGTAGTGGTTCCGCAGTCAATGAAGTGAGAGCCTATATGTCTTGATAGCGTAATGCATAAGTGCGCGGAATTTCGGTGTGAGTGTCCTGGGTTTTAGTCCTTGGAGTGCCACATGTATTTGTTGATTTCATTAATTGAGCTTAGAAATTAAGTTGGTAGGTGACAAAAAATATATATATAATATATGGTTTCTTCCGGGTCCCTAAGGACCCGGTTTAACCATATAACTGTCAGTTGAGAACCATATATCTCCTAGGGGGTACCCTTCAATAACTCCTAATGTACAGTATATCATTGTTGCGGAAGCCACTAGAAAATAAAATAAAATAAAATGAACCCTCAATTCGCAGTGACCGTCATATGACGGGAGAGAGAATATTGGACACCCCTGCGGTGCCCGTCATATGATGGGTGCCATTTTGAGGCCATTATGAGCTATGAGAGAGAGATCGAGCGTTGGAGGAACGATAGGCGGTCTTGAACCTTTCCCATAGTGCCGCGGAGTACACTGAGACCCCTCCCAGACCTCTCTTTCTCACACACCCTCCCTCACACACGGAAAACCGCCGAAACCCCCTATTTTTACCGATTTTCCTCTTCAGTTATACGATCGTTGCAAGATAACCAGATATCGTACAGGGATGATTCAGGTATCATTGGGAAGCTCTATCTTCGCACTTTCACGGATATATAATTGTATTACGCTCTGGCTCTTGCTTATGCATGAAAAAGAGCATGGAATGAAGGTCATTTTCGGCAAATATACCCGCCAGGCGCTACCATGATACACCCTGTGATCCCCCCCGCTCGTAGGGAGTTAAAGAATAACTCGGTTTGAACGCCGCGCCAGATTTGCTAACTGTTTTCCATTTTGTCCTCATAGCTTTCAATACACAGCTGCCAAGCAGCGCCATCTTGCGCAATTCTTCCTCTAATGTTATATCAAGTTGGGCATGTGTATGGGAAGGGGATGGGGAGAGGCACTATCCGTCATTGACTACGGAACCACTGCTAAATCTATTTATCGAGAAGAGCATAAAAAGAGACATAAGGCGGGTACCATTAAATAACACCTTATAGGAAAAATATAGAAAATATATACTGTATGTGTATATCTTATAAACCTGCATAATTTTATCATGTATTTCATATGTATACTGTAATTATTATGTTACCTCCACCAACCGACTTTACTCCTAAACTCAATTAACGAAATCAACAAATACATGTGGCAGTCCAGGGATTCGAACCTAGCATGCTCCACACCAAAATTCAGTGCATTTATCCATTGCGCTACGAATACAGTTAAAGAATGGTGGACAAGCCTACGATTTATTATGCAGTTTCGAATCCTGCATATCAATCTAAGCATGTACACAATACCAACTGCGCTATCATAGGCTATGGATAGATGAATGGAAAGAGTAATTAATGGGGCCTTTCTATAAACTACCCCTGAACCTGAATGAATTATTATGTTACCTCCACCAACCAACTTTACTCCTAAACTCAATTAATGAAATCAACAAATACATGTGGCAGTCCAGGGATTCGAACCTAGGATGCTCACACCGAAATTCAGTGCATTTATCCATTGCGTTACGAAGACAGTTAAAGAATGGTGGACAAGCCTACGATTTATTATTCAGTTTCGAATCCTAAGCATGTACACAATTCCTTTATTTATTTTTTATTTTTTTATTTTATTTTATTTTTTTTACTGCGCTATCATAGGCTATGGAAAGAGTAATTAATGGGGCCTTAACCCTAAGGAAGGCCTTTCTATAAACTACCCCTGAACCTGAATGAATTATTATGTTACCTCCACCAACCGACTTTACTCCTAAACTCAACAACTAAACAACAAGCAAACACTCTCATCAATCACTTCTCACATGTCAGCCACCTAAAACCTCACAAAGACGACCGACGTGTCATCCGACGTAAGAGACAATTCCCCACAGACCCTGACTATACACCCTTCACCAATCACCAGACAAAGCATATCTTCAACAATCTCAAGCACTCACCCGCCTGTGGCCTAGACAACATAAGCAACATACACCTCAGACACCTGGGACCACAAGGCATACAAGCACTCACTAACATATCAAACTACAGCTATTCACACAACACAATACCAGACATTTGGCAGCATGGTATCATCATCACATTCCCCAAACCCAACAAAGACCCCACGCTACCCTCCTCGCACCGCCCCATCACACTCCTTTGCTCCCCCTCCAAAGTCATGGAACGCCTAGTATTACAACTAATTACACCCGACCTACCCCTAGCTCCAACACAACATGGCTTTAGGCCACTGCACTCCACAAACACTCTTCTCACAGACCTTACACAAAGAGCTTTTGACGGCATCAACTCAGCTAGACCACCACACAGATCACTATTAGCCACACTCGACATTAGTAAAGCCTTCGATGTCATCCCCCGCCACAACCTAACAAACAAAATCTACAACACAAAAATGCACAACAATACAAAAAGGTGGCTGGCCAACTTCCTAGCAGGCAGATGTGCACACGTATCTTTTGCCGGTCAGTCATCTAAAATCAGAAACTTTCCAAACGGAGTCCCACAAGGATCCGTCCTATCGCCCGCACTCTTCAATCTGTACATGCACGATATAACTACACCCAATACGCCCCAAATAAACTTAGCCTCCTATGCAGATGACATAACACTCACATGCACACACCATGACCCAAAAAGAGCAACAGATCTCCTTCAACCCTATCTCAACACACTACATGGCTGGTGCACTACAAACAGACTTAATCTAGTCCCAGCCAAATCCACCGCAACCCTGCTCACAAGCTGGACAGGAGAACACGAATACATCCCTCAACTCACCATAAACAACACACCCAAAATCCTAGGAGTAACATATGATACTCATATGACATTCAAACAGCACACCACAAACATTAAAAAGAAACTGACACCCAGACTTAACGCCCTCAGGTCACTTGCTCACACAAAATTTGGACACAACAAAGAAACTACCACCACAGTATATAAACAATACATAAGATCAGTGATGGAATACGCAAGCCCAGCCTGGGCTTCTAACCTAGCTGAAACACATCATAAGACCTTACAGACTATTCAAAACAAAGCCCTGAAGATCATTACAGGCTGCACAGCTACTGCACCCACAGATCACCTACATCAAGAAACCAAAATCCTCAAAGTCAAAGACCATCTGGACATGAGAGGCACTCAATTCCTGGCAGCAGCCTCCACGAACCAAGACCACCCACTAAACTACATGGCAATACACCCACAGACACCAAGAAATATCAAAACAACACCCAGCACACGGTATCACACACAATTATTATCCTCTCTCCCTCCCTGCCCACCCCGAACCAACTTCCAGAAGCACATCCATACTCATATTTCTCGCCAATCCATCCACTCACTCACAGACAACACGCAGCTGCATGCACGACCTCCCGAAATCCATCCTTCCGAATCCTCCCTCCCTCGCGAGGACAGAGTCCACCTGGCCAGGCTGAGATGCGGACACCATCCAGCTCTCTTGAGCTATCAGAAGAGACTGGATGACTCCGTTGTCGACGCCTGCCCGGGATGTAACACAGCACCCCATACCATTAAACACATCATAGAAGACTGCATTTCACACAACCACTTACGCCAACAACACAATCTACACTCAATGAGAGCTCTGTGGGAAAGCCCGATCGTGGCCATGGCCTTCCTCAGGGACTCGGGGCTGTTCGGCCAGGCAGCTTAGGGAACAACAACAACAACTCCTAAACTCAATTAATTAAATCAACAAATACAGTACATGTGGCAGTCCAGGGATTCGAACCTAGCATGCTCCACACCGAAATTCAGTGCATTTATCCATTGCGCTACGAAGACAGTTAAAGAATGGTGGACAAGCCTACGATTTATTATGCAGTTTCGAATCCTGCATATCAATCTAAGCATGTACACAATTCCAACTGCGCTATCATAGGCTATGGATAGATGAATGGAAAGAGTAATCAATGGGGCCTTAACCCTAAGGAAGGCCTCTCTATAAACTACCCCTGAACCTGAATTAATTATGTTACCTCCACCAACCGACGTTACTCCTAAACTCAATTAATGAAATCAACAAATACATGTGGCAGTCCAGGGATTCGAACCTAGGATGCTCACATCTGTATACTGAAAACTATAGCCTTGTATAATTTGTTTATCTACTCAACTCCTTAAAAGCGGGCATGCTCATTGACATGATCATGCTGCTGGGCGGGTATATTTACCGAAAACGAGCTTCATTCCATGCTCTTTTGCATGCATAAACAAGAGCCAGAGCGTAATACAATTATATATCCGTGAAAGGGTGATAATAGAGCTTTCCAATGACACCTGAATCATCCTTGTACCACCACAGGTTATCTTGCAGCGATCGCGTAACCGAAGGTGAAAATACCCTAAAATAAGGTAATTTCCGCGTTTTTTCCCTTATCTCGCGAGGTACGGCGGTGGGGATAAGGCATACTAAGTGTCAGAGACAGCCCAGCGGTGGTGCTGAGTGGTCGAAGCCCAGCTATCGTCCTCCCAACGCGCGGACTCTTTCTCAGAGCTCATAACCTCCTCAAAATGGCACCCGTCATATGAAGGGCACCGCAGGGGTGGCCAATATTCTCTTTCCCGTCATATGACGGTCACCGTCGGTTGAGGGTTAATATTTTGTACTAATTATTATACCTTTATCTTTTCAAGGTGGTTGTTGAGTCCTGACTGGACTGCCCCCCCCCCCCCCCCCCTTCCAAAGAAAAAGAGTACACAAAACCTCAAACTTGTGAAGATAATTGAAACTTGTACTAATGGCAATCACAGGTACATTAGACATAATCCCCTTTTCTTGAGTATCATTTTCTGGTACAGTATATACAGTACACTACATACATGATACAGTACATACAGAAAATTAAAGACTGAGTGCTCCACACGAAGTGTGGTTCCAGTCTCACGTCCTAATTGCGGCGCTCCAAGCAGCCCTGTTCAGAGCTGCCTCACTGGTCAGTAATATGTATTCAAAATCAGACCATAAGGTCTGATCCCACGTCTTTCTTGGTCCGTTCCTTGGTGCAGTTCCCTCTACTTTCACAAACTTGTATCTTTTCACCTAACTTAGTTCATCCATCCTCTCTACATGTCCAAACCATCAAAGCCTACGTATCTCATCACTGATACTCTTGATTCCTAACCGTTTCCTCAGCTCCTCACTAGATATCCTATCTTGCATTCTGGCCCCACACATTCATCTCACCATTTTTATCTTGTTACTTTCTATTCTGTTGATATCATCCGCTTTGACAGGCCACGTTTCTGAAGCATATGTCACTGTGCTTCTAACTCATAAAACATACACCTTCCCTTCCATGGGAGAGGGGGTCTTCTTATGGTAAGTAGTAACAACAGTTCTCTGATTTTTCCCCAGCCACATCTAATTCTGGCAATACAGTAGTGATGGCCTCTGCCCGAGATGGTATCTCTTAAATAGCAAAACTTGTCCACATCTCGAGTGTCTCATTGTCAAAGTTTAAACTCTCGAGTCTGTCGTTGAACACAAGCTCACTTTTGCCTACTATGCATAGAAATTTCTCAACTTTGGATTTCTTCCTCGGTAGAGGTCCCTTTATTCTAGTCCAGTGCTTCTTCTCGTGGTGTACCCAGCAGCAGCAGACGCTACACTGAATTGAGTTTGCGCAATCCCCTTTTCTGCATACTGCGCATGGGTACACACTATTTTTTCTACCTTTCCAAGCCCTAATCTACTGTATAAAACCTTAGTTCTATATATATACATTGTTCTATATATATATATATACAGTCTGGCCTGCCAATACGCGAGAATATGGGCGACACGCGAGGGCGCGGAATGAAAATTCGCGTATTAGCAATAGAGTATTATATGGGAATAAATCGATATGGGCGGCACTGACTCCAAGTTGTCTACTTTAGGCCTATTTATCTCCGTCAATTGCCACAAAAGGTACATATATGTATACATAAACATCCAAATCATAAGAAAATATAACAATAATAATAAACTCGCCTTAAAATTAACAGTAAATGTCCAACACTGCTTTGCGCAGTGGCAGTATCGTAACCAATGAGGTTTAGAGGTCCTGTCATCTGCGTATAAGTACGGTATTGGTTAAAGTCTTGCTAAAACGCACCTCTGTAGCTTACCGTGACTAGTTACGGTAAGTAAGTCCTACCCCGCCTTCTCGAGGTAGCCTCGTTATTACACCGTCCTTATTTTAATCCTCCCTTTTAAATTTCTAACATTTTTATTTTTGCTTGACGGTGGAACTAAAGGGGAGGGCGGGTGTGCTATTTTCTTCAGCAGCACACTTTGTTTTTAATTTTAAATCCTCTCTTAATTTCCACTATAAAAATTATCCCCCTTGTAACTATATTTCTGTTGTCCCCTGTATATTTTTGTTCTCCCTATCTTCTTAATATTTTCATTTTTACTGTGTTGTATGTTTTTTTACTGATGTTGGTATCAGTTTTTAGTTTTTCTTTTAGTATACTTTTGACAATCCGGCGCCCTGTTTGGAGGCATTATGTCCAGGCCCCAAGTCCTCCTGGGAAATAACTGTGCTCGGTATGCTGCCGGCCAGGACCCCCTCGGGGGTGGAGGAACAAAGCAGAAAAGTGGTGGAAACGTCGTTCGGGTGAAGGAAAGCGTGCTCCGTGTCTGTGCCTTCAATGCCAATGGCATAAATGATTTTAGCAAGAGAGAGTGTCTGATGCGAGAGCTTAAAGATGGATGTGTGGATGTGTGTGGGGTAGGTGAGACGCACCTGTTGGGTTCTGGAGTGTGGGATGGTGAGAGTGAGCATGATTTGTGGGGTGGGGAAGGATGGGTTGTCTGGTCTGGATTGGATGCAGGATATAAACGTAAGAAAAAGGAAGGGGTAGCAGTAATTTTGTCAGAAAGGTTGAGGAAGTGTGTGAAAAACTATGGATGCGTGGACTCATGAATTGTATGGTGTGAGTGCAAGATTGGGATAGATAGGTATACTTTTATGTGTGTCTATGCACCAGTCAACCAAGAAACTGGGAAAGGTGCGGAAGAAAATAGAAAATTTTGGAATAAAGTCAATAAATGTATAAGAGAAAGGCAAGAGTGTACACAAGTAATATTAGTAGGCGACATGAATGGTAGAGTTGGAAACGAGGAGATAGAAGGTCTATCTATCTATCTATCTATTGCCTGACGCCGTGATCCCCGAAGGGGTGGCCACGAACGAACCGCCCCCATGCACCTCTGTCCCCAGTCAGTCGACGCCCCTCCCCCCAACCAGCACCGCCTTCGTTCATGTAGTTCCTCACTCCATCCTTCCACCTCATATTCGGTCTACCTCTCCCCCTCTGTCCCTCCACCTCGCTCTCGTACACCCTCTTAGTCATTCTCTCGCTTTCCATACGTTCCATATGGCCGAACCATCTCAAGTTGTTCCTTTTCACACTTTCCAGCACATCTACCTCCACACCACACCTCCTTCTTACTTCCTCATTAGTCTGTCTATCCCTCCATGTAACTCCGCACGCACTCCTTAAGTAATTCATTTCCACTGCTCTCACTCTTGGTCTGAGTCTCTCAACCAACGTCCATGCTTCGCTTCCGTAAGTCAGTGTCGGGATTACCACACTGTCATGCAAGGACTTCTTCACTTCCATACTGACCACCCTATTTCTTGTTACTGCTTTTAGCGTTCCTACAACCCTCTTCCCCTGTTGTACCCTCTCCCGCACCTCTTCATCCATAGTCCCATCTTTACTCAACACACTGCCCAGATACTTAAAAGAGTTGACGATCTCCATAGCCTGACCGTTCAGCTTCACCTCACACTCTGTGACTTCACCCCTTTCGAAGACCATAACCTTGCTCTTCCCCGTATTTACCTTCAAATTCCGTTTTTCGCACACTGTTCCAAACTCATTTACCAGACCCTGCAACTCCCATTCATTATCACTCATCAGAACTGTATCATCCGCAAACAGCAGTATAGGTAGCTTCCACTCAATTCCCTCCCTTTTCAGCGATACACCAACATTCACTGCTCTTGATAGTATTTCTTTCATGACTCCATCCATATATACAGTAAACAACCACGGGGACATCACACACCCCTGTTTCAAACCAACATTCAGGTCAAAGAACTCGCTCTGCTCACTCTCCACACGTACTGCCGCCTTTGCACCCTCATACATGCTCTTCACTGCTTTCAGCAACTTGCCCTCTACTCCGTATATTCTAAGTACTTTCCACAAACCTTCTATCCACTCTGTCATAGGCCTTCTCCAAGTCCATAAAGGCAACATACACCTTTTGTTTCTTCTCCAGATACTTCTCCACAACACAATTCAGGGTAAAAATCTGATCTACACATCCTCTTCCCTTCCTAAAACCTCCCTGCTCGTCGCCTATCCATTTCTCCGTTCTCACTCTCACTCTCTCAATCACTACCCTACTGTATACCTTCCCTACTACGCTTAGAAGACATATTCCTCGGTGGTTACCACACACTCCTCTTTCCCCTTTGCCCTTATATAGGGGGACTATTATGCCAGTCTTCCAGTCATCGGGTGCACTCCCCTTCTCCCATGCTAGTTTGCACATTTTCCATACCCATTCTATCACTATCTCACCACCATACCTCAACATTTCCCCACACACTCCATCTGTTCCTGGTGCTTTCCCCAACTTCAATCTTTTCATGGCTTCCCACACTTCTGACCTCCTGATCCCCACCTCCTCCTCCACTACTTCTCTTCTTCTCCCTCCCATACCATATCCAGCTATGTTTGCTGGCTCTTCATTCCTTTCATTTAGCAACTCACTGAAGTATTCCCTCCATCTTTCGACTCTCTCTTGCTTCTCGGCTAGCATTCTCCCATTCTTATCTTTCACACCCTTACTGTTTCCCTTGCTACCTTCCCTAACTTTCTTGACTTCTTTCCAGAACAGTTTCTTACTCTCCCTCCATTTTACACTCAGATTCCTTCCAAATTCCTCATCTACTCTTCTCTTACTTTCCTTCACTACTCTCTTCACCACCCTCTTACTCTCCACGTACCTCGCTCGTTTCTGTCTCTCGGAATCTTCATTCCCTCTACTACCCAACCACACTCTATATGCTTTCTTCTTTTCTTCCACAGCTATTCTTACCTCTTCTGTCCACCATGCTGTACCTTTCACTCCCCTCCCTCTTCTCCTCACTCCACACACCTCCTCACATGCTGCACAGATCTCATCCTTAAACACCTTGCTCATCTCCTCCACTTCCTCCATAACTTCCAGGTCGAACCCACCTAGTCGTCTTTCCACTGCTCTCCTGTACTCCTCCCTGACTTCCTCCTCCTGCAACCTCTCCACCCTCCTCACCATTCCACCCTCCGCCTGAACTCCCCGGAATTGCCCTTATATCGGGCCCGGATTCGCGTTTTAAAGGTACATCACGCGTTTTGAAAGTTTTGGGTATGATTCGACCCCCTCCTCGCGTATAAGGTGAATCGCGTATTAAAAGCTCGCGTATTGGCAGGTCAGACTGTACAGTACATTAACACTTAATCCATTACCGGTACCTGCTATGCCCTCTCTCCATCTTCTGAACTTGGCCTCAGCATCTCGCATACTATCTGCGATAAGTACTAGGTCATCTGCATATGGCATTTTCCAGGTGAGCCCAGCTCTGAAATCTCCCGATAGTGCCTCCAGAACCATAACAAGTTCAGTATATTTAGATAGAACTAATCTTAAAGATGCCCTTAAATTCCTCCTTTTCAATATTTATGTTAGATTCGGGCCTATATTTTCAAACAAATATTAGGAATTCCTATGGGTGGAAATGCTAGCCCTTTATTTGCAGACTTATTCTTGCTTTCTTTAGAATTTAAATTTATGAAAGACTTAGTTGACAAATTAGCACTTGCTAAATTGTTAAGTAATAATAGTAGATACATACGTGCAGTTTCAGTCTCTTGTCCTATTGGCGGCGTTCCAGGCAACCCTGTTAAGGGCTGCTTCACTTGTCAAGTTTTTGGATTTGAGATCAGCACGTATAGTCTGATCCCAGATCTTTCACATAGGGTGTACAACTGTACATTACTATATGAGCAAGTTAATCTGTTTCCCAAGCAAACTAATCGCACACATAACGCACTATCGTCACGTTAAAGGAATTAGTCAATTTGGGAAGTCGGGTACGTTCTGGTAAATTTTACTAAACTCTGCATGAATAAAGAAACTACAATTACAGTAGTGTCAAAATGTTCTATTAAAATAAAATTTGCAACTTGACAAGACATTAATATAGTACAAAATACAAATAGCACTCACTAACGATAGTGCTATCGGGTAGGTACTGTACCTGTAAGCATAGCATGCCTCAAGTGACCCCTAACAATTACTACGAGAGTTAGTGAAAGGCTGATTGTTTTGAAGTTGAAAGTTGGTGAAAGAATTCTGAATGTGATATCTGCATATGCCCCACAGGCTGGTTTACAGAAAGAGATAAAAGAGGACTTCTGGAATGACACCGTCAGTGTCATTTCAGGCCTCTCGGAGAACGAAAAAACAATCGTGGGGGGGGACCTCAATGGTCACGTGGGAGCATCTGCAGATGGATACGAGGGGGTACATGGAGGAAATGGTTACGGAAGGAGAAATCTAGAAGGCGAATATATATTGGAGTCCTGCGTTGCACTCAACATGGTTGTGTGTAACACAAAGTTCAAGAAAAGACAGAGCCACCTGATCACATATAACTCTGGGGTCTCCAGTAGCCAGATAGATTACTTCTTGGTTAACAGGAAAGACTGGAAACTAGTTCGAGATGTAAAGGTCATCCCGAGCGAAGAATGTTTCCCCCAGCATAAGCTACTTGTGTGCAACATGAGCTTATACAGAGACCCTAAACGCAAGAAGGTTTACATACCCAAAAGGAAAGTGTGGCTGCTGAAGGACAAGGAAGTTAGGGATAGGTTTCATAGTGAACTGGAGGAAATGAATAGAAATAAGGAAGCTAGGCCTAACGATGTAAATAGCCAATGGAACTTTCTTAACCCGTTGAGACCCAGCGTCGCACGTGTTGCGTCGGCAGTCTTTGATCACCAACTCCCAGCGACGCATCACGTGCGTCCGACATATAAAAAACACTTACGTGGCTCGTAAGGTAGGAAATGGCGGGAGAATAGGAGGGGGCGGTACCGTAGTGTGTGGGGGAGCCGGGCCAGTAGGTGTGAGCGGGCCGAGACAGCCGCGCGGCTGGTGGTGGTGGGCTTAGTGGGGATAGTTTACACCCCTAGTTTACCGCCACTTTGAACCTTCATTACTCCGGTCGTATGGGAGCTAGAGGCTTGAGATTTATGTGAGATACTCCTTAGGATGTATGCCGTACAATGCCATACTCAGTTTTTACCCTAGTGCTCCCGGGCGGGTGGTCATGCGGGGGAGACGAACTATTGAAACCCCCCCCCCCCCGCCCCCCAAATGACCGAAATGAGTTTTTTTTTATTTGTGTTCATTTCTCACCATTCTCTTCCATTTTGGCTCAACAAATTTTTTTGAAGCTCCCCCCCCCCAACCCCCCACCGGCCCCCCCCCCCCAAAAAAAAAATGTCAGAGGTGATTTTTTTTTGTTTTTTTTTCATTTCTCATCCTTGTCTTCCATTTTAGCAAACAAAAAAAATAAGTGAAAATGGCTTGGGACTGGGGTGAACAAAATATTATAACTAGCCGGGGCTCAACGGGTTAAGCATAGCCTTATCGCTGCCACTGACAAAGTCTGTGGGAAAACAAAGGGTCACCCCAGGAATAAGACCTCTTGGTGGTGGAACGATGAGGTAGAACATGCTGTGAAAGAGAAAAGGAGATGCTTCAAAGCATGGAAGAAAGGAGGCAGCAGGGAGGAATACCAGGCAGCTAAACGAACTGCCAAAGAGTTATTTACAATGCTAAAAATCGCATTAAGGACCTGGTCCTCGAACAAGTGTGTAACGCTGACAATCCCAATGGGATCTTCAACCTAGCTAGGCGAGTTAAAAATGAAAGTAGGGATATTATAGGTGAACAGTGTGTTAGAAATGATAATGGGAAGATTGTGTTTGCAGAAAATGAAGTCAGAGAAGCATGGAAGGTACACTATGAACGATTGCTAAATGTAAAGTTTGAATGGGATAAGGAACAGCTTAGTATCGAAAAACCAATATCTGGAACCCCTCCTTTGATAGCACCAGCTGTAGTGAGCGACGCAATCAATAAAATGAGGGACGGTAAAGCTCCAGGTTGCTCCGACATTGTCGCTGAGATGATAAAAGCCTCAGGGGAGATTGGTGTAAACTTGGTCACTGAGTTGATAAACACCATTATTAAAGATGAGAAAATCCCAGAGAATTGGCACAAAAGTGTAATAGTAAATATATACAAAGGAAAAGGGGATGCACTAGATAGAGGAAATTATAGGGGCCTGAAAATGCTTGACCAAATCATGAAGGTCTGTGAGAGAGTCCTTGAGGGTTTGATCAGGCAAAGCATCTCTATTGATGATATGCAGTTTGGTTTTATGCCAGGACGTGGTACAACCAATGCTATCTTCATAGTCAGGCAGATACAGGAAAGATACTTACTAAAAGGCAGGGATCTTTACTTTGTGTTTGTAGACTTGGAGAAGGCCTTTGATAGGGTGCCTAGAGATGTTGTGCAGTGGGCTATGAGGAAACTTGGTGTGGAAGAGTGGCTGGTGCGTGTGATAATGAAGATGTATGAGGATTCGCGAAGTTCGGTGAGGGTGAAGGGTGTACTGAGTGATGAGTTTGCAGTCCGTGTTGGAGTCCATCAGGGTTCAGTGTTAAGCCCTCTCCTCTTTATTATGGTCTTGGAGGCGCTGTCTAGAGTTTTAGAGGTGGACTCCCGTTGGAACTGTTTTATGCAGACGATTTAGTCCTAATAGCTGACAGTATGCAGGATGCTGAGGCCAAATTCAGAGAGTGGAGAGAGGGCATGGCGAGCAAGGGTTTAAGAGTCAATACTAACAAAACCAAGGTTATGCATTGTAGATTGAGACGAGGCAATGTGGAAAAGAGCGGTGCATACCCATGTTCAGTGTGTGAAAAGGGAGTGGGCGTTAACTCAATTCAATGTAGCATCTGTCGATGTTGGGTACACCATGGGAGTAAGCGCTGTAGTAGAATAAAGGGGCCCCTGCCGAAGGATAAGTCAGAAATAGAGAAATATGAGTGCGTAGTGTGCAAAGGCGAGCTTGTGTTAAGTGATGATCCTGTGGCTGTGAATTTTGGAAATGAGTCTTTGGAGCTGGTGAACAAGTTTTGTTACCTAGGAGATACCATCTCTGCCGGTGGTGGGGCCGAGGCTGCCACTGTTGCTAGAATTAGGTGTGGCTGGGGGAAGTTCAGAGAATTGATGCCAATCCTGACCATGAAAAGAATGCCTCTCCCCCTGAAGGGAAAGGTGTATGCCTCATGTGTTAGAAGTGCAATGACGTATGCCTCAGAAACATGGGCCGTTAAAGTAGAGGATGTCAACAGAATGGAGCGTAATGAGATGAGAATGGTGAGATGGATGTGGGGCCAGGCTACAGGATAGAATAACAAATGTTGAGCTGAGGAGACGTTTAGGTATAAAGAGTATTAGCGAGGTGATGCGTACAAGTAGACTGGGATGGTATGGACATGTGGAGAGAATGGATGAACAAAATTGGGTGAAAAAATGCAGGTCTGTGATTGTGGAGGGAGCTGCACCAAGGGGTGGACCGAGGAAGACCTGGGATCGGACTATACGCGCCGATCTCAAATCCAAGAACTTGACAAGTGAAGCAGCCCTAACAGGGTTGCCTGGAACGCCACCATTAGGACAAGAGACTGAAACTGCACTTATGTGTGGAACACTCAGTCTTGGCAGGGTGCCCAACCCCGAAAGGGGTTGAAATAGGGGAGCTATCCCCCCCGCCAAAGGCGGCTTTCTAGGGCCTTTCCTAGCTGATGCTGAGAGGATTGGGTTCTAGTCATGTGGTGATGGGCTGGTCTATCAGAGTGAGAACTGAGCGATCTCTGCCATACCCATAGCTTACTCTGACTGTTCCTTTTACTTATATATTTTCTAGATCTCAAGTGACGGTGTCTCTTCCGTGGATTGACCTCCCAATCTACCAAGATTGGAAGCCAAAGTGTCACATTTTTTCCTTTGCCCCTCAGCTTTCTCTTCATAATTGCTGAGGGGCACAGGGCCCTGGGTGGGGCTTTGGTTTCCCGGGCGTTTCTGTCGCCCTCCTCAGCTCCCCGCCATGGAGTGGCTTCGGTCACCCATGCTTTATTGTGGTCGGCTGGGAGGGTTCTGTAGGGGCGCTCGGTTATGGCCTTGGTCTTGCTCGGGGCCTTGGGGCTGTTCGGCCAGACAGCTTGGGGAACAACAACAACAACAACAACAACAACAACACTCAGTCTTAAAATTTTATGTATGTATGTATCTAAATAACCTACATTTATTGTACAAATTAACTAAGGAAATCGCAAAAGCGAGCATTTGATACTATCGACAATGAATAGATCTATCTATCTATATCTATCTATATGCTCAGGCCCAATCCCCACTTTTCCTATTTTTATTTTTATTTTTCCTCTATTTTATTATTTTTTTTTTTTTTTTTTTTGTATTTCCTTGGGGGTGGCCGACTCAAGACAGAACAAGAACAGGAAAACACAAAACACAAGACAAAACATCGAACAAACACAGACAAAACACAAAATTCACACACATCTAGGTCACCCAGGAGAATACCCAGAGACCAGGGTCACCAAGGTCGCTCCAGCACTCCCCCGGCCCCCGACCACCCGGAGAGGCTCCGATCTCGGCAGGCAGACATGCAGCGGAGCCAAAGCCACAAGCCCGCCCACCACACTTCCAGGCGCACCCTTCACATTAATCGTCTCACCGGGCCAGGCGCCTGATGGACTATTATCTAGTCCAACTTGCGCCCGACCCCTTCCCCCAAATGTCCTGTTTATTACCACTTCCTTTGCCTGATCTATAGTTATTCCTCTATCATCCAAAGCTTGTCTTACACAGTCTCTCCATCTCAATGGGGGTCTTCCTGCCCTTCTATCTCCCCTTGTATCTGACTCATATATTCTCTTTGTAAGCCTTTCATCTCCCATTCGTTCAACATGACCATACCAGCTCAGCACCCTTCTGTCCACTCTGGCTGACAAATGTTCCTGCTGCCCCACTCTCCTACGTATCTCTTCATTCCTCAATCCGTCTCTACGGGTAACTCCACACATACTCCTCAAGCAGCTCATCTCCATCACATCCAGCTTTCTTCTCTTCTTTTTCTTCAGAGCCCATGTCTCAGCCCCATACATCACTGTTGGCACAACAATTCCTTGATACATTGCACTTTTTACTTTCATTCCGAGATTTCTCGTCTTCCACATACAGTAAACCCTCGCTATCTCGGACTAATTGGGGGGAGACCCAGTCCGAGATGACCGAAAATCCGAGATGTCCGAAGTCCGACTTATGTCCGACTTAAGAGAGGAAAATGTCCGAATTGGAAGAGGGAGTCTGAGCCACCAGAGAAAACGGAGACTTCCCTATCACTAACAACGTAGATTCAAGATAAATTACAGTACCTGTACAGTATCCAGCAGACATATATTATAAATATCACTTTCCTTCTCCATTTCACTGTCCTTCTCCACCTCACTGTAGCCTTAGATCTCGGAATTTTCCGAGATATATGACACCTGTCCGACAGACCATGTGGGCCCTCGGAGTTTTCCCCTTACATCTCGGAATTTTCCGAGATGTACGGCGAACTTTCCGAGAGGCCGATGCCAGTCCGAGTAGTGCGGGTTTCCGACTTCTAGAGGTCCGAGATAGCGAGGGTTTACTGTACTTCCCATTGCTCCGAAAACCTTCCTTCCTTCTCACAATGAATAGATACAATATAATAAAGAAAAATAATTGCAAAATATGAAGAAGCAATAACAGATTTTAACAAAGAGTACTCTTTTAACAGGAACAATTAATTTAAAAAAATAATAATAACAATATAAAAACATAAACAATTAATACATACAGACAAAAAATAAGGAGAAGTTATACAAGAAACTTCATTAACTTGATTAAAATTATTGATATCAAATTTTAAAATACAGTCACAATAATTGACCTTAAAAAGATTACATATATGCTACAATTTAATTGCAACAAAACCTCTGTCTACTAAGAGTCTGTATAGTAACCTAGCTCTAGCCCAAAAGTCTTCTACTTTACAGTAGTACAAATTTTACAAAATCTTATTAGCTGGGAATAAAAACAATTATACGTGTGGTGATGGGCTGGTCTATCAGAGTGAGAACTGAGCGATCTCTGCCATACCCATAGCTTACTCTGACTGTTCCTTTAACTTATATATTTTCTAGATCTCAAGTGACGGCGTCTTTTCCGTGGATTGACCTCCCAATCTACCAAGATTGGAAGCCAAAGCGTCACATTTTTCCCTTGCCCCTCAACTTTCTCTTCATAATTGCTGAGGGGCACAGGGCCCTGGGTGGGGCTTTGGTTTCCCGGGCGTTTCTGTACCCTCCTCAGCTCCCCGCCATGGAGTGGCTTCGGTCACCCAGGCTTTATTGTGGTCGGCAGGGAGGGTTCTGTGGGGGCGCTCGGTTATGGCCTTGGAATTGCTCGGGGCCTTGGGGCTGTTCGGCCAGGCAGCTTGGGGAACAACAACAACAACAATTATACGTTATTTTACTATCGATATTACTACTAGGGAAAAGGTGGGTGCCCAACCCCGAAAGGGGTTGAAATAGGGGAGCTATCCCCCCGCCAAAGGTGGCTTTCTAGGGCCTTTCCTAGCTGATGCTGAGAGGATTGGGTTCTAGTAATGTGGTGATGGGCTGGTCTATCAGAGTGAGAGCTGAGCGATCTCTGCCATACCCATATCTTACTCTGACTGTTCCTATTACTTATATATTTTCTAGATCTCAAGTGACGGCGTCTCTTCCGTGGATTGACCTCCCAATCTACCAAGATTGGAAGCCAAAGCGTCACATTTTTCCTTTGCCCCTCAACTTTCTCTTCATAATTGCTGAGGGGCACAGGGATCCTGGGTGTGGCTTTGGTTTCCCGGGCGTTTCCGCACCCTCCTCAGCTCCCCGCCATGGAGTGGCTTCGGTCACCCAGGCTTTATTGTGGTCAGCAGGGAGGGTTCTGTGGGGGCGCTCGGTTATGGCCTTGGCCTTGCTCGGGGCCTTGGGGCTGTTCGGCCAGGCAGCTTGGGGAACAACAACAACAACAACTACTAGGGAAAGGAAAGTTTATTACATTAAAATTAAAAGCGTCAACTATTTGGTATAATTATTATGTTCTCTCCACCAACCAACTTTACTTCTAAACTCGATTAATGAAATTAACAAACACATGTGGCAGTCCGGGGATTCGAACCCAGGACGCTCACACCGAAAATCAACACACTTATGCATTGCGCCACTTAGACAGTTAAAGAATGCTGCACAAGCCTACGATTTATTATGCAGTTTCGAATCCTGCATACCAATCTTAGCATGTACATTCATTCCAACTGCACTATCGGAGGCTATGAATAGATGAATGGAAATAGTAATTAAGAGTGCACTGTTCATTAACAATCTGTATATTTATATCAAGAACATTTTCAACTTAATCATTTACATTACCTTGTGTGAGGAGAATGGAATTTGGATAAATTTGTTTAGCGACTTGAATAAAAGTTAACATATTGCAAACGAGAAGATCATCAATATGTGGAGCACTCAGTCTTAAAATGTTGTGTATGTGTATGTACTGTATGTATGTGTTGATTGTGTTTTTTTATTTATAAATTATTATTTCACTTAAGCGTTGTTTCCACATAGCGATTTTGATTACCTATAGTTGTTTTGTCTTTTTACCGTGTTCGTATAAGTTTTGGTTTGTTTATTTTGCAAGTTTTACATTATAATGAGGGAAGGGCTTAACACAGAGCCCTTGTGGACTCCTATGGGAACTGCAAACTCCTCACTCAGTACAAGTTTCCACTTCCGTTCGTGAGTGCCCGTACATTGGGTACAGGTCGGGTTAGTCGAGTGGTCTACGGCGCTGTGCACTGAACGTGATCCTAGTTTTGTTTTGGCTATCCTGAAGGAGAGGCTTATATCGTGGTCCCTTCCTAGCCAAGCTACTCAACTCTCAGCTAGTGTTAGCATACACGTACTTCTCACCAACGCATCTGCATATGCAGTATAGTGAGAACTCGGCACCTCATGGTCGCATGTGACCTCGTAGTTAAAGTACAATAAACAATGTACTGTACCTAGGTTTAGAAAAACTGTAGATTTTCAGCCTCACGGCTGCAAGTGAACAATGAACCAACAATTATAATTAATTGAATTATTTTATCTTCATTATCACACGCACCAGCCACTCCTCTACGCCAAGTTTTCTCATAGCCCACTGCAAAACATCTCTGGGCACCCTATCAAAGGCTTTCTCCAAGTCTACAAACACAAGGCACAGATCCCTATCATTAAGTAAATATCTTTCCTGCAGCTGCTTGAATATGAAGATAGCATCGATTGTACCACATCCTGGCATGAAACCAAATTGCATATCATTGATAGAGATGCTTTCCCTGATCATACCTTCAAAGATTCTCTCACAGACCTTCAAGCATGGTCAGGCCTCTATAATTTCCCCTATCAATGAATCCCCTATACCCTTATATGTTTACTATTACACTTTTATGCCATTCATCTGTGATTCTCTCCTCTAAAATTATAGAATCTATTAGCTCAGTGACCAATCTTACTATGCCACCTGAGGCTTTTATCATCTCAGTGACAATGCCAGAGCAGCCTGCAGCTTTTCCGTCCTTCATTTTATTTATTGCGCTGCTTACAACAGCTGGTGCTATTATAGTCTGATGTTATCTAAACCACAAACATATATTAGTGAACGTAAAGAGTTAATCACCGATGCTCTATGTGCACCGTTGCCAACCACCGATACTATCCAGGTACTCCATACCTTGATCACTGAGAAATTATACATAAGATTTATTATCCCCTTTGCTGATTAAAATGCTACTATCTATAATAACAATGGTACTTTAAAAAAAAGGTTAAACTTAAGATGATTAGTGCCTCACAATTAGAAACAATATATTAAGGACAATAGGTACATATAGACACGCAATAATATTCTCAATATCGTCCGAATGGAAGATTTGCGATATCAGCAATTTTAAAACCCCCGAAATGTCCTATAAAAAACAGTCCCGCGCATAAAAAAACACAATTTCGTCAACTCTTCTCGGTAAGGGTTGCGTTGGCGGGCATATGGTCACTTTGCTTACATTGATTGTGGTTATGTTCCCGTCTAATTTGACTAGGGTTTTTTTCTCTAAATTATCCCACAACCAGCTGTTATTTGCCCCCTGCTGGCGATATATATGACGATGACAATAAGTCATCATCGGGTTAGTGGATGGATTAGCCGCACATCACTGTAGAAAAATAGTGCTAAAAAAATACATAAAAGGCCTCGGAGTCGGACGGACCCTAAATTGAGTGGTCAATCCTGTAAGTCCTTTGGTAAACTGGCATGGGTTATCCCTCTTACAGGGGATAGGTCCGCTTGGGGCATTTTGTGAATGGCCACCCCCAGTAAGGGGAGTAAGGTGTCTGGCAAAAGAAAAAGAAGAAAATAGACAATAAGTCATGGGGGTTACTTATTAGGGGTATGGGGGGATTGTATCCCACGCTCGTTATAGGTAAGCTAATGCAAATCCTCCATTCACTGAATGATAAACAATAATACTGTACAATACTATATTCCTTGAAAACAAAATAAAAATCTTGGTCAAGAAGCCGGAACAACTTATCTTAAGTGGTACCAAAATAACAATATCAATGAAAGGAAAGAGCCATTCTGTCCATTGGGAAAAAACACACACAATATATTAATCCTTTTGCTGAATAAAATAGTCTGATGCTAGCTAAAATAATATAAATATCAATGAATGCAAAGGGTGAGTTGCTCTATTGTGTATATCACGTCACTGCTTCCACCCACCGATAGGTTACACAATGGACATAGATCTAAATATCACTGAATGAACACCTTAACATACCTTACCATGATGATTTTATAACACTTTGACAAGGATACATTTTCTGAAATAAAATAAATGCAAGTAGTAAATAACATTAAAATCATAAAACAGGTGAATTAAAACAGAATATCATACTGCAATAATGGTCTCTAAAACCTAAAACTGCTAGTGTTATAGTACTTAAGAAAGTACCGTACCCTAGAGGTGGGATGAGCGGTGTGTCTGAGGTCTCCTGAGGCAGCGAGGCCTCCCCCTGGTACTTCTCCTGCAACTCCGTCACATCCACCTGCAAGCGCTGTAGTAGAGGCACCACTCCTGGGAACACCACGCCCTGGGCATCATGACCCTGCAGACACAGGAGTGTTGATATGCAAAAATCCACTTCAATTTAGTTTTGTAGGGGGCATTCTAGGGCTGCATGATGTATAGTTACAGAAAAGTATTCATTTAACATTTCCAAATTATATATCACAGATTGTAAGTGTTAAATCAATGAAGCACACTCATACCATCTTTGAGGCTATCAAATCATTAAAAATATAATGTGATGTTCGACATCATAGCAGAGAGGATAGCGCCAACTGCAGACCAAATGTTACACAGTTAAATCTTCGCCAAGCCTTTTTCTTCATGGCTCTATACTAAACAGCTGAAAGAGCCATAAAACTTTCAATAACATTAAATATAGAGGTAAGAAGCTGGCAAAAAAAAAATCTTAGAGAAGGGGCAACCCACTGAGGTAGAAGTCAGCCTTTCTCTGAGTCTTCGCTAAGCTACAGGGTTTCTTCTAAGGTGATCTCAGCATTCCTGCAGAATCCTGGCTGTACCAACATGTTCATAAAAATACCCCCTATATCTTCTCAACTCACAAAATAGGTGATGCCCGGACATATTTGAAGATGGTGCAACGACGATGTAGCATCACTCCTCTGGCATCATCTGTGTGATGTGTCTAAATAACGTACTACCATCTAATACAGCAAAGACAAATTAAACAAACATGATCTCGAAACCTTCATTCAATAATTTTGGGGCCTCATGAGTATTTATTTATTTATTTATTTATTTATTTTTTCTATGTGATTGAGGGAGGCAAAAGGCAGAACTGCCTATAGCGAGTGCCTCCCCCATAGTTGAAAGAGTGACAGGGCCAAAATCAAGGGACGTTCGAGCCAAAATGCCTGGACACAGAGTTTGAAGCAATTTAAGTCAAAGGAAGAGGGAAAGACTGATTCTGGGAGAGAGTTCCAGAGCTCAGATGTTGAGTAGAAGAAAGACTGAGAGTAACGTTTCACTCTCAGGTTGGAGAGCTGCACAGAGCAGGGGTGGGAATGAGTTGCAAGCCGGGTACCACGTGCCCTACGTAAAGGACGTGGTATACACTGGGAAAGCTCTGAGGAACAATGATTATTATAGTAGCGATAGAATAGCGAGAGAGATGCAACATTGCGGCGGAGAGAGAGATTGCAGAGAGTTGGTGAGTGGACGGGAGTTAATGATACGAAAGGCCTTCCTTTCAACTTTGTCTAAGAGAGCGGTGTGAGAGGAACCTCCCCACACATATGAACAATACTCAATACAAGGACGCACTATGCCCCTGTACAGAGCAAGAAGCTGTGCAGGGGAAAAGAATCCCCTAAGGCGGTTGAGCACACCCATCTTCTGGGAGGCTGCCTTAGCAAGACTGGTAATATGGTCCTTCCAACTGAGAGCAGAAGAAAAAGAGACACCAAGAATATTGAGAGAAGATGAAGGATTGATTTTTGTATTGTTGAAGAATAAGGGATAGTCCACTGAGAGTTCCTTACGGGTAGATAGATGGAGAAATTGGGTTTTGGAAACATTAAAGGTAACAAGGTATTCTCTTCCCCAATTGGAGATAGTATTTAGATCAGAATTTAAGAGTTCTATGGCTTCATTACGTTTGTCGTTGAGGGATTGCTGGCTGGGGCGTTCTGAAAAACTAATGGAGTAGTGTAAGGTTGAGTCGTCTGCGTATGAATGGATGGGAATTGAGGTACAGTTGAGGAGATCATTTATAAAAATTAGAAAGAGAATAGGAGATAGGACAGAGCCCTGAGGAACACCGGAGTTTATAGGGTGAGGAAGTGAACAATGGCCGTCCACAAACGCGGCTATGGAACGGCCGGAAAGGAAATTAGAGACAAAGGCACAGATGGAGGGATAGAAACCGAAGGAGGGTAGTTTAGAAATTAAAGATTTGTGCCAGACTCTATCGAAGGCTTTCGATATGTCTAGTGCAATAGAAAAAGTCTCACCGAAGTCCCGAAAAGAGGATGACCAAGAGTTAGTAAGATATGAAAGAAGATCACCAGTAGAGCGACCCTTAAGGAAGCCATACTGGCAATCTGAGAGCAGATTATGAGAAGAGAAATGCTTAAGAAATTTGGAAGCAAGAATAGTTTTAAAAACTTTAGAAAGACAAGAGATGAGAGCAATTGGACGATAGTTGGAGGGTTGAGAGCGGTCACCCTTCTTTGGGACAGGTTGAATGTGAGCAAACTTCCAGCATGAAGGGAAGACGTTAGAGGATAGACAGAGACGAAAGCGTTTGCCTAGGCAGGGAGTCAGCACGGAAGCACAGTTTTTGAGAACAAGAGGAGGAACACCGTCCGGACCGTACGCCTTATTAGTATTAAGCCCAGAGAGGGTAGAAAGTACATCTTTAGAAGAGATTAGGATATTAGGCATAAGTAAGAGAGAGGAGGGTGGAGAGGGAGGAATAGCAGGTTACTGATAAGCCTATAGTCCTATAGTTTGAGACATAAATATATATGCTGTATATAAATAAATAAATAATTTAAATATAATATAATATATACAATAAATAACAGAAGAAAAAAAATTGCAGACCATGTCTGTACAGAGATAATGTTGGAGGATTAGAAAGGCAATCAAACCCTGGGCCCTCAGAATGTGATCCAAAAGTAATAAAACAGAATTCCCGGTGACATAAAACCCCAATAGGTACTAAACTATCAAACTCATTCTCTCTAAGTTGCAATGGAACACTTACAAATTTTGAAACACCAGAAATCAAACTCCATCTCTTATCCTTGTAAAGTCAACCTGTTTCTAATTGCCGTATTACCGCCAGTGAATCTGGTTTGGTGTTGGAGTGAAATTATTAAAAATAGATTATTTAGTGTATTCTCAGTTCCACATAAAAACCAAGCTCTCCTTCAAAGCTATTCAGTGAGGAAGGGAGGGTGTTCTAGCGAGAACATTCCGAGCCGAAGACCAGGCATTTTCACAATGGGGTTTGTAATGGAGGATTAATGTTAAGAACGGGGTGATCCTTTATTTTCACTCGCTCTTAACCCTTCCTACCCGGGCTGCCTTAGGTAAGGACAGCGCGGCAGAAGGGCCGCTACCCGGTATGCCTTACCTAAGGCATTTGCTTTAAAGCGTGCTTTAAATTTCGCGCGGGCAAATTTTACTTTGCGTGGACGATCGTAGCGCCACCAAGCCTCAACTACCACGCTTATCAGTTCCTACGTTGCCGCCATTGAGAGCTACAGCAAAAAAATGAATTCCGACGCATCCGATACTGTGCAATCTCCCGCGCGTCCCAGTGCTAACCCGCTTGCAACATCTACGCCTCTGCCAACCGAGAAGAAAAAGAAACTAAGGAAAGTGAAACGATTGCTAAGTGAGAGTGCAATACACCGTGAACTTTTCAACCCGGATTTGAGCAGTGGTGAAAGCTCTGTGGACAAAAACCTCTATATTCAGAGTAGAAGTGGGAGCGAAATTGACGATTTTGTGGGATTTGGTGCTGATGACAATGTTGATTTATTTGAGGGGGGTGATAGTAGTGATGATCCTGATGTGGAAGTGGTGGAGGAAGGTGCTATTGAAGTACCAAGTGTGCTAGAGCCAACCCCTTCGCCTAGTTTCGTAGGTCAGGGTAGGCCTAGGCCTAGCCCTAGCCCTACGCCAGGACCTTCCCCTTTGCCTGCCCGTACGCCCTTGAAAGTGGGTAAATACTTCTATAAACAGTCTTTAGTGAAAAGTGCAGCCAAGAAAGCACGCAGGGAAGCAGAAAAAGTGAGGGAAGGCGTAGATAGTGAGAGTGACGCCGACCCAGGCCTAGCAACCACCCGCATTCCTTTGTCCCGACGCCTTGACCCGGGACGCCGGGAGGGCCACCCACAGCCCTCGGCTTCATCTGTCCCTCAGGATGACCAAAGGGCCTCTACAAGTGCGTCATTGGCCTCCCACAGTGTGCCACCACAGGCCCCGCATTGTAGGTCATTATTTCCGGCGGAAAAGTCCACGGCTAACCGCAAAAGGAGCCCAACTCCCGAGGCCGAGGCTCCCATTGCTCAACCTCCCGCAGCCCCACGCCGCCGACGCCCGGTCTATTCTTCACCAGAGTTGTCTCCTGAAGAGGCTGCTGACGACCCCAACATTGCCCCAGATGACCTGACGTCGCCTGAGGAAGAGGAAAACGAAGAGGAAGAGGAAGTCCCGACAAGGAGAGTCAAAGGGCGAGGTCGTGGACGTGGTCAGCCTGCCGACGCCGCTGCCCCTGGGCCTGGGCCTGGGCGTGGGCGTGCAGGGCATCCGCCTGGGCGTCCGCGTGGCCAAGGGCGTGTGCCAGGGCGTCCAGGGCGTGTGCCTGCTGCAGCTGCACGTCCTCGTCCTCGAGCAGCCGACATGTTTGTGTGGTCAGATGGGGCGGATTTTGTGCCAGATTGTCCTGCCTTTGACGAGGTACAACAGGGTTCCGGGGTGTCACCAGCATATCCCTGTGGCCCAAATGCCACCCCCAGTGAACTTTTCTGTGGCTTCTACGACAATGAAGTCATGGAATACCTTGTCAAAGAGACAAATAACCACCAGGCTATCTGTTCAAACTTTCTTGGGAGGAAGACCAGTGCCAAGATGGTGGCATGGAGAGCTCTCACTGTGGCAGAATTATGTGTTCTTGGCACTCACAATGCTGATGACACACATAAAGAAGCACGTTCTGGCCGACTACTGGATAACTGGCGACCTCACAACGACTCCAGCATTTGGCAAATTCATGTCAAGGGATAGGTACTTCGACATCCTCTCATATTTCCACCTGACAAATAACATGCATGTCCACGAGCCCGACACACTCTGGAAGATCAGGCAACTGTATGACATGATACGTCATCGGTTTTCCACCTACCTGATTCCATTTCAGAAGCTGTGCATCGACGAGTCTCTGGTCCTGTTCCGTGGTAGGCTGCACTTCCGACAGTATATCCCGTCAAAGAGACACCGCTTCGGCATCAAGCTCTTCGTCCTCTGCGACTGCAAGACGGGATATGTGCTCGACTTTATAGTCTACAGCGGCAAGGGTGGTGAGGTGCAGATTGACCCCCTCATTGGTTTTGGCGGCGCTGTGGAAAAGAGGATGATGGAGAGGTACTTCCATGACAACCACGTCCTCTATACCGACAATTATTACACGTCGCCTATCCTCGCCAAGTACCTCCATGACCAGAACTGTCGGCACAGTCAAGGGGAAGAGGAAGGGCATGCCAGCCTACCCAACCAAAACTAAGAAGACGGACATCTTCCATAAGAAGAGTGGCCCCATCCTCTCCATCCACTGGCATGACTAGCGCAAGGTCAACCTCCTCACCACATGCCACAAAGCAGAGATGGTCCCCACAGGGAAGGTGGACCGAAAAACGAAGAACCCTATCACGAAACCAGCTGCTGTTCTGGACTATAACCTGAACATGCGCCTCGTCGACAAGTCCGACATGCAGATGGGCTTCATAGACTGCCTGCGAACATCTTGCAGGTGGTACAAGAAGTTTGTCCTGCATACAGTAGATATGTCTGTCCTCAACGCGTACAACATCTACCGTTTGAGGAGTCCAGTCATCAAGTACAAGAGCCTGCGGACCTTCCAAAAGCAGCTGATACATGAGCTCCTGGTAAAACATGCGGGTACACCAGGGAGGCCACTACAAGGACCAGGCATGATGGACAGAACAGGGTGTGCCGAGTTCTTCAGAAAGCACCAGCTCGTCGCCCTTCCTTTCCAGGGTCCTAACAGCAGAATAAGAATGCGGAAGAGGTGCTATGTGTGCACCCGCACAACTCGACGACCAAGCAAACCCACAAAAACCACTTGGCAATGCCTCGAGTGTCAGGTGGGACTGTGTGCTGGCACCTGCTTCAATGATTTCCACACTATGACAAACTATTGAAGTGTAAGTGACAGTGATAGTGACACTCCTTACCTTTGGATACCTTTGGATGTGTTCGCCGCTCCTCTAGCAGCACCAAGGAGCGCGACGCCCCTCGTTATGGGTGGTGATTTGGTGCAGTAGACTGTTTGAAGCGACAGCTCGCTCCCTTGCGAGGATGGGCTCGTCTGGCACTCAATAATAATAATAATAATAATAATATAACTAAGTACTGTATAAGTGAAAGAGACACATAAGTAATAATAAGTGCCTTCAGAACAATATGAACAAGTGAAAGTGACACTAAAATATATATTCCTAACAATAAATAAGTGAAAATGACACTATCAATTACCATAGTCCAGTATAAATAATCATAACTACTATAATAATGACTATAAAACTAAGTCTAAGTGAAAGAGACACACATAAGTTGTTGTTGTTGTTGTTGTTCCCTAAGCTGCCTGGCCGAACAGCCCCGAGTCCCTGAGGAAGGCCATGGCCACGATCGGGCTTTCCCACAGAGCTCTCATTGAGTGTAGGTTGTGTTGTTGGCGTAAGTGGTTGTGTGAAATGCAGTCTTCTATGATGTGTTTAATGGTATGGGGTGCTGTGTTACATCCCGGGCAGGCGTCGACAACGGAGTCATCCAGTCTCTTCTGATAGCTCAGGAGAGCTGGATGGTGTCCGCATCTCAGCCTGGCCAGGTGGACTCTGTCCTCGCGAGGGAGGGAGGATTCGGAAGGATGGATTTCGGGAGGTCGTGCATGCAGCTGCGTGTTGTCTGTGAGTGAGTGAATGGATTGGCGAGAGATATGAGTATGGATGTGCTTCTGGAAGTTGGTTCGGGGTGGGCAGGGAGGGAGAGAGGACAATAACTGTGTGTGATACCGTGTGCTGGGTGTTGTTTTGATATTTCTTGGTGTCTGTGGGTGTGTTGCCATGTAGTTTAGTGGGTGGTCTTGGTTCGTGGAGGCTGCTGCCAGGAATTGAGTGCCTCTCATGTCCAGATGGTCTTTGACTTTGAGGATTTTGGTTTCTTGATGTAGATGATCTGTGGGTGCAGTAGCTGTGCAGCCTGTAATGATCTTCAGGGCTTTGTTTTGGATAGTCTGTAAGGTCTTATGATGTGTTTCAGCTAGGTTAGAAGCCCAGGCTGGGCTTGCGTATTCCATTACTGATCTTATGTATTGTTTATATACTGTGGTGGTAGTTTCTTTGTTGTGTCCAAATTTTGTGTGAGCAAGTGACCTGAGGGCGTTAAGTCTGGGTGTCAGTTTCTTTTTAATGTTTGTGGTGTGCTGTTTGAATGTCATATGAGTATCATATGTTACTCCTAGGATTTTGGGTGTGTGTGTATGTGATAGGGGTGTGTTGTTTATGGTGAGTTGAGGGATGTATTCGTGTTCACCTGTCCAGCTTGTGAGCAGGGTTGCGGTGGATTTGGCTGGGGCTAGATTCAGTCTGTTTGTAGTGCACCAGCCATGTAGTGTGTTGAGATAGGGTTGAAGGAGATCTGTTGCTCTTCTTGGGTCATGGTGTGTGCATGTCAGTGTTATGTCATCTGCATAGGAGGCTAAGTTTATTTGGGGAGTATTGGGTGTAGTTATATCGTGCATGTACAGATTGAAGAGTGCGGGCGATAGGACGGATCCCTGTGGGACTCCGTTTGGAAAGTTTCTGATTTTAGATGACTGACCGGCAAAAGATACGTGTGCACATCTGCCTGCTAGGAAGTTGGCCAGCCATCTTTTTGTGTTGTTGTGCATGTTTGTGTTGTAGATTTTGTTTGTTAGGTTGTGGCGGGGGATGGCATCGAAGGCTTTACTAATGTCGAGTGTGGCTAATAGTGATCTGTGTGGTGGTCTAGCTGAGTTGATGCCGTCAAAAGCTCTTTGTGTAAGGTCTGTGAGAAGAGTGTTTGTGGAGTGCAGTGGCCTAAAGCCATGTTGTGTTGGAGCTAGGGGTAGGTCGGGTGTAATTAGTTGTAATACTAGGCGTTCCATGACTTTGGAGGGGGAGCAAAGGAGTGTGATGGGGCGGTGCGAGGAGGGTAGCGTGGGGTCTTTGTTGGGTTTGGGGAATGTGATGATGATACCATGCTTCCAAATGTCTGGTATTGTGTTGTGTGAATAGCTGTAGTTTGATATGTTAGTGAGTGTTTGTATACCTTGTGGTCCCAGGTGTCTGAGGTGTATGTTGCTTATGTTGTCTAGGCCACAGGCGGGTGAGTGCTTGAGATTGTTGATGATATGCTTTGTCTGGTGATTGGTGAAGGGTGTATAGTCAGGGTCTGTGGGGAATTGTCTCTTACGTCGGATGACACGTCGGTCGTCTTTGTGAGGTTTTAGGTGGCTGACATGTGAGAAGTGATTGATGAGAGTGTTTGCTTGTTGTTTACATGAAAGAGTAGAGTATGTTGTTGTGATTGTGTTGTGTTGCTGTTGGAAAGTGTGATGCTGTTTAGTGTTTTGTAGAGTTTTTTGGGGTTTGTTTTGTGATCAAGTGTTTGTAGGAAGTTATTCCAATTTAGTTTTTGTTGTTCTTGTATTTTGTTGTTAGTTTGGGTGTTGAGTGCTTGAATTTGTTGTGTGATGTCTTGTGTGTGGGGTGCTGGGGAGTGTTTCAGTGTGTCGCGTTGTCTGATGAGGTTTTGAATTTCTGGTGTGAAGTTGGGGTTGTGTCTTTTTCTGTTACCTCTTGGAATGTGTTTCTTGTCAGCGTTTTGGATAGTTTTATTGAGTATGTGTACAGCATTGTTGATGTTAGTGATGGGTGTACTGTTTAGAGTTGTGAAGTGTTGTTCTGTCTCATTTGTAAATGCTTCCCAGTTAGCTCTTTTATAATTGGTGTATGTGTGTTTGTGGCTAGCTGGGGTGAGTCTGGTTTTGGTGGTGATAATGATCGGGAGGTGGTCAGAGCCTAAGGTTCTGACCACCCTCCAGGATGTTGTGGGGGCGAGTTCTGGGGAGCAAAAGGTGATGTCTGGAGATGATGGGTTATAGAGGGCTTGGTGAGGAATATGGGTATGTTGATGGATGTCGTTAAGGATGATGAGGTTATCTGTTTGGTTTTGTAGTACCAGCCCTCTGTCTGTGTCGGGGTTGTCGACAAACCAGGCCGACGTCTTGGCGTTGAAGTCACCACCCAGGATGATGTGTGGGGTGTTTGTGATGTGTTGTAAGTGTGGTCTGTATTCATTTGGTACTGTAGGGGATGTTTGGGGAGGGATGTATGTGTTTATGATGGTTATGTTGGATTTGTTGCCAGTGCGTATTTTAATTGATTGTATTTCTGTTGTGTTATCATTTGGGGGGAGGAGGGATTTGGTTTGTACACTGGTTACTATGTATGATATTTCATTGTGTACCAGGGTGATGAGTCCACCGCCCCCGCCGACAGCCCGGTCTTGTCTGATGGTGGTGAAATTATGAAATGTGGGTGTTTTTTGTGATGTGCGGAGTTTTGTTTCTTGTAAGATGGCAATGTGTATGTTGTGTTGTTTGATGAAGTGTGAGAGTTCGTGTTTCTTTGTGTTAATGCCATCTATGTTCAATTGGAGAATGTTAATGTTATGTGCACGATGTATGTTGGGTGCTGCTGCACGAGGATGGGGTGGGGGTGAGGGAGGGGCTGGAGGTTGGGATGGGTGAGGTGGGGGTGGGGATTGGGGAGCAGGAGATGGGGGTTGGAATGGATTAGGATGGGGTGTGTGGTGTCTTGAGTTGAGGATGTGGATGGTATGGGAAAGTTAGGTGGGTTAGGGAGGAGAGGTGGACGGGTTTTAGGGGGGGGAGTGGATGATATGGGAAGGCTAGGTGGGTTGGGGAGGAGAGGTGGACGGGTTTTAGGCGAGGGATTTGACTGGGAGAGGGAGGGGCATGAGGAACAGGTCCAGGTGTTCGTGTAGTGTTTCTTGGAGGCAAGTGTTGTACAGGTGAAGTGGGTCCAGTTCCTGCATGAATTGCAGAGAACTGAACCCTTAGTGTGGCGACTCGAAGTGATGGGTTTTGAGCAAGTTGGACATATGTATGTGTACGTGGGTCCTGGGTTGCTCTCAATGTCTCCGGCTAGAAGAAGTCTTCGAGAAATGACAGCCGGAGAGTCATTTCTCGGTGTAGGAAAAACTGTGTGATGTGTGTGTGTGGTGTGAGAGGTGTGGAAATTCCCGGTGCGACCGAAGCCACTCCAAGGACCCGTGCCCCCAGGGGGGGGGCAAGGGATAGTTGTGACGGTTTGGCTCCCGAAACTGCTCCCCGCGGCCGGCATCCGGTTGTCCTCCACTGGTCGATTGATCTTGTCTCCGGCCGCGGAGGGTCGGCAGCCATCCGCGGTTGGCAGCTCCGGGAGGTGGTCCCACGGCGTAGACGCCGCCACATCAGGACCTCATAACATACACATAAATAATACACATAAGTAATAATAAGTGCCTTCAGAACAATATGAACAAGTGAAAGTGACACTAAAATATATATTCCTAACAATAAATAAGTGAAAATGACACTATCAATTACCATAGTCCAGTATAAATAATCATAACTACTATAATAATAACAATAAAACTAAGTATAAGTGACAGAGACACAAATTACTTCAGAAAAATAAATTTATTGAGTGAAAATAACATAATAACAATAATATATGGCATAATAAACAATAAAACACTAAAAAATCGCTTCCCGCCATAATTCAAGGTAGAGCGACGAGTCAAAACGTTCGTCGTAGCCTGGGCCGCGGTTGAGCGTTCGGACGCGGCGAGGTAAATACGCGGCAAAAGTTACCTCCACTTCCATCACCATCACTCCGGAACTAGTTGAGCTAGAAAGCTCTACTCAACGCCATTCTACGCGGCAAGGTAAGGCGCACATTTTGACATATGTTTGATTAATGTAGGTAGTATATTAACCCTCCAGCCCCGGGGGCTATAGCTTGCGACTGTGCTGCGGTACCGGGTGTTTTGACGATCTTTGGGCTATGTTAACTACTCTGTAAGTCAATGAATATGGCATGTAATGTTGTGAATAAAAAAGAATAATGTTCCACAAACCTTCCTCTGTCGAATGGCGTTGAGTAGAGGTCTCTAGCCCCTCTGGTTGCATAATGGTGAGCGCGGGAAGACGAGTGCTTTCGGCGGCAAATTCTTCCCGCGTTCGGACGCGTCGCCCCGGCCATGGCTACGACGCACCTAGCCGCTCGTCGCGCCAAAGTATTTATCTCCCTTAGACGATTTTAGTGTTTGATATTGAGAATGTGATGTTTATTTGATATTTTTCTAGTTATTTTGAGGCCAATTATATAAAATATGTTTATTAGGGTATCACTGTCACTGATATTGCTAATTTTCACTCGATACCGTACATTTTATTAGTAATTGAGGTAGGTTATTGTTGTATTAGGCACTGATTATTCGTTATTACAGGTGTTTATTATTCTTTGGTCATCAAGTATTGTGTCTTGTGTCACTTTCACTTTGATAAATATGCTTTAGAGTGTCACTGTCACTGATAATGCTCATTTTCACTCGATACCGTACATTTTATTAGTAATTGAGGTAGGTTATTGTTGTATTAGGCACTGATTATTCGTTATCACAGGTGTTTATTATACTTTGGCCATCAAATATTAGGTCTTGTGTCACTTTCACTTTGACAAATATGCTTTAGAGAGTGTCACTGTCACTGATAATGCTCATTTTCACTCGATACCGTACATTTTATTAGTAATTGAGGTAGGTTATTGTTGTATTAGGCACTGATTATTCGTTATCACAGGTGTTTATTATACTTTGGCCATCAAATATTAGGTCTTGTGTCACTTTCACTTAGTTATATGATTTGTAAACGTTTTATATACAATTTATTGTGTCTTTTTTCACTGATTTATATATTTCTATAGGTTCTAATCATATGAATGTCACTTGGTATATACATATGTGTCACTTTCACATATTATTATGGTGTAATTGAATTTGTATCAATTTTCTCATAATACATGACTTTTGTATTACAATAAATTGGTTTTCTTCCACTTTTTGCCTATATATAATTATAGTGTACATATTGTCATTTTATTTGGCAATTTCAGTATGATTATTAGAACTCCAGCTTGGAGTGGTAATCAAAGAAGCACTCTAAAGCACAGAGTGCCACCTTGCATCCACACACTCCATGGTTGACTTTTTACCTGGCCTCGGCCTCACCCTGCTGTTGTAGCAGACATGGCACCGCTTCTGCTGTGTTCTTCCTGATTCATTCTGAGGCAGGGAACCAAGCCTGTGCCTAATCAAGTATTGAGCACACTGCAAGCGGTCAATAACGGCGGGCCCAGGATGTGCCACTGCCCTCTGTGGCGTAGCATACTTCTCCAGGAGCTCCGTCAACACCTGCTTTTGGAACCTCCGCAGGCTATTGAACTTCATGGGTGTGTTCACATTCCGAAGCTTGTATATATTGTAGGCATTCAGAACTGACATGTCCACCATATGCAGAAAGAACTTTTTGTACCATCTGCACGAGGTACGCAGGCAGTCAATGAAGCCTATCTGCATGTCGGACTTGTCCACCAGCCTCATGTTGATGTTGTAGTCCAGGACAGCATCGGGCTTGGTCACCCTGGCCTGGGTGCGGCGATCCACCTTGCCAGTCTCCACCATTTCCCCCTTGTGGATGGTGGTCAGGAGGTTGACCTTCCGCTGGTCGTGCCAGTGGATAGCCAGAATGGGCCCCGACTTCTTCTTGAACACATCACCTTTTTTGGTCTTTGGAGGGAAAGGTGGCATGCCCTTCCTTTTCCCTCTGTGCCTACAGTCCCCGTCTTGCGCTCATGTAGGTACTGTGAGAGAGTGGGGGACGTGTAATAATTGTCCGTGTAGAGGACGTGATTCTTGTGAAAGTAGCGGTCCATCATGGCTTGCACCACTGCTCCGCCAAAGCCAATGAGGGGGTCCACAAGCAAGTCCCCTTCCTTCCCGCTGTAGACCAGGAAGTCCAGGACATAGCCAGTTTGGCAGTCGCACAGCACAAAGAATTTTATGCCAAAGCGATGTCTTTTTGAGGGGATGTACTGCCGGAAGCTGAGTTTTCCCCGGAACAGCACAAGAGACTCGTCAATGACGACCTTGCGGAAGGGCTTGAAGTAGGTGAAGCGTTCTCGCATCATCTCATACAACGTCCTAATCTTCCACAGCTTGTCACCGAGGTGGACGTCGGTGTTGGTGACAAGATGGAGCGCTGCGAGGATATCAAGGTACCGGTCGCGAGACATATATTTCCCGAAGATCATATATCATGGTGGATATCAGATCATTGGTGATCCAATAGTCAGGCAACCTATGCTTCTTGACATGAGGCATTAGCATGGTGAGTGCCAGGAACACCATGAACTCTATGAGTCACTGGGGTCCACTGCCTCATGTGGCCCTTGGTCACCTTGCCCAAAAAGTGGACCTGGAATTGGTGCTGCTTATTTGTCTCTTTGACAACATAGCCTACCACCTCCTCATCAAAGAAGGCCTCAAATAGTTTGTGTGGTGGAGCATTGGGGCCTGCAGGAAAATTGGGGGTAATGCCTGAACCCTCCAGTACCTCATCAAAAGCTGGCACATCAGGGTTGTATCCATCCCCATCAACTACGTCTTGCCACTGAAAAACGTAGAATGGGTCTTGTCTACGCTGACGAGGAGCTCCAGCTGGTGGCCCAGCACGCCCACGGCCAACTCGGGAGGTGCGCGCCCTAGGGCGGCGAGGGCGTCGGCCAGGGCGGCGGGCAGCACGACGGGCAGCACGACGCCGGGCCAAGCGGATGGGTCGAGGGTCGTCGATGTCCATATAGTCATCGTCAGAGTGGTCATCTTGCCCTGACGGTGGACCTATGTAATCATGGCCAGAGTCTTCAGAGAGGTGCCCTTCATCATCAGTGGCCCCCACATAATCTGGCGGGGAACCAGTGATGCGTGGGCGGCGTGCGGGTGGGCGAGGTGGGGAAGGAGTGGCAGGTGAGGCTGTGTCCCCCCGAGGTCCTGGGCTCCTTGGCCTGCGACGAGTGACAGAAAGCAATGTTTCACTGTCACTAGGCCCAGGTATTGGTGATGCGAGCTCAAAGACTTCTTCAGGAAGACATGTTGAAGGCGGGAGAGGTGGGGAGGACCGTGGGGAAAGTTGCGGGGACGTATGGCTGGGGCCGGCCGGGGTGGACGCCGCGGGAGCCTCGAACAAAACTCTCTTACTTTTCTTAATTTTTTTGGTATATTTCCTACCTTTCCCCTTTTCGGCAGCAGTATGTCTCCTGTCGGAGGACCTAGGAGGCAAATAGGCCGAAAGTGGGGGGTCCTCAACCCTTGGCAATGGTGGGGGTGGTGGGGAAGAATGCGGGGCATCCGGGTCATCTTGGGTGGCGTGGGTAGATAAGGGAGACAATGGCGGACGAGAAGGGTCACCACGCTGACCCTCACTCACAGCCTCATCCTCACCAAGTATTTTTGCTTGTTCCCTAGCTGCCGCGGCCGCCTTCTCAAGTATTTTCTGCTTATACAAGTGTAGCTTGAAAGGCGATTTACCTGGGGAAGGGCTTGGAGTCGTGTCACTTATGCGAAATTTGGTGAGTGACCTTGAACTCTCCCACTCACTCACTCTCTCAAGTTCACTGTCTTTAGGTAAACCAGCTTCCTCAACAACTGGTACATCACCTTCATCACTCTCATCACTGTCATGTTCTCTCGCAAATCCCAGGAATTGCTCTTCTTTGTCACTCTCATGGCCATAATCACTCGACTTATAATTACTGGAGTCGTCACTGACTTCATCATCAACATTATGCTTGGCATCAGCTCGCTCATAAAGTCTCAATGTCGTCTCAATACCTCCGGGAGATAACACATTTAGGCGATGGCGTCGGGGTAAGGCGCGACGAACTAGCAAGGGCGTCGTAGGAAGCATGGTATCGGACACAGCGGAATCACTATTTGGCGTACTGTCCATGATGGCGTCGGGGTAGATACTGTTGCTGTGGCGTCGTTTACGCCTGGTGGCGCCACCTACCGTCCCATGATACCAAAAATGTACGCGCGGCATTCGAAAGCACGCACGCAAGCAATGGGCGTTCAAGAGCCCTTCCGGGTTGCGCGGGCCGAGGTTGTTATGGGCGTTCAAGAGCCCTTCCGGGGTGGAGGGGTTAAGCGAGATTAGCCTTAGTTTACTTTTGTTGTGTTTTCAGCCAAATCGCCCGGATACAGCCTCCGTCCTTAAGAAAGGCTGCCCGGGTAGGAAGGGTTAACAAAGGGTCACAGGAAAAAATAAAATATGTGGTAGAAAGTTTGTGTTCTGACCTTATTTGGAAATCACAATCTTCTTCCTAGCTGTCCTGTAGCATTCACAATCACGCAAATAAATAGATTCCCATAGTGCACAAGCGTGCACTGGCATACAAGGTCCGTTGCATACTGACCTCTTTAGCTAAGTGAGCTCGCCTAACCTCGCGCGGATGGGAAGCCTGATGGCATCTGGTAACCCAGATAGATTCTTGAGCATTGTTTTAACTGCAGGAAAAGAACTATAGCCTCTCATATGACACGGCCCACCGCGCGCAACAGAATTGTCCAAGGCGTCATATGAAGGGACCCGCCATATGGGTGTTTATCATGTTAACAGGTAATTTTTTTTTTTTTTTTAACTTTTGGTATTTTGAGTCCACAAACCTAAAGTCCAGTGCATTTATAATGTGTAAGTTCTCAAGAGGATGACATCCCTACCATTCATCTTTGCCTTTATATTGTAACTGTTGAAAGAAATTCCCATAGGTCACAATACAAGAAGGCAAGGTTAAAGGGTGAGGATATCATCCTCCAGTACAAATATGCTTTATAATTCTATGAAATTTACACTGTGGACTCACAATACCAAAAGTAATAAAAACACTTTACCGGTTATCATAACTGTGATGGGGTGACATCCAGTTGATATTTTTAAAGTGCCTCATAGCAATTGAGCACCATCTTAATATGTTTTCTCCATTAACCCATGGAACACGGATGGCTGCCCAGGCGGATAAATTGAATCTTCATCGTGAAACATGGATGGCTGTCTGTGCTCCAGGCTATTAACCCATTGGCTGCGGGTGACGTTCCAGAACGCATAGGCAATTTAGAGCAATTTCCAGGCTTTAAAAGCCTGTAAAAGCCGTAGAAATCGAGTGTCAGTGGGCAGGAGGGTGAGGGACCTCCGTCCCGCCCTCAGAGCAGCCAGCCGCTCACTGAGGTAGACTGTGGTCTCGCGCAGCTGTCTCCACAGTGTTGCCGAGCGAGCGAGAGTTAATAATTAGCGAGTTTTCCCGAATGTCTATGGCAACGCTGCGGGTGAACCCCGCCACCTACGAAGCTCGTTCTGGTGTAATTTTGAAGCTATTTTCGCCTAGTTTTCGGCAGAATACAGTTAATTTAATGCAGATACTTGATTTATCAATCAGGAGTGCCTGAATATGCGCTAAATAGCGCAAATAAGCCCGCAGCGTAAGGGTTAACCCTTCCAGCCCGGGTGTCCTTTTAAAAGGACACCACGAAAAAAGGGCAGGTGCCCGGGTGTCCTTTTAAAATCCCTGTGCTTGAAAGCGTGCTTCAAAATTCGCGCGGCCAAATTTTGCATTGCAGGAGCGACTGCAGCGCCACCAAGCCTCAACTACTAGTGTTATCAGTTCGTACGTGGCCGCCATAGCGAGTTATACTGAAACAAAAAAATCCGACGTGTCCGAATCGCTGCAACCTCCCGCGGGCCCCACTGCTACCCCGCTCGCAACTTCAACGCCTGTTGCAACCGAGAAGAAAGCTCAACGAAAGAAAGTTAAGCGTTTGTTGAGTGATAGCGCTATACAGCGACAACTTTTTGATAGTGAAGAGAGCAGTGGCGAAAGCTTGGTGGACAAAGAACAATTTATAAGTGCAAGCAAAGATGACGATTTCGTTGGCTTTGGAGACGACGATAATGTTGATTTATTTGAGGGGGGAGACAGTAGTGATGATCCTGATGTGGAAGTGTTTCAGGAAGGTGCCATTGAGCTTCCAAGTGTGCTAGAACCTAGGCCTACCCCCTCGCCATCTTTGCTATGTCAGCCTAGGCCTAGCCCTAGCCCAGGACCTTCCCCTTTGCCTGCCCGTACGCCCTTGAAAGTGGGTAAATATTTCTATAAACAATCGTTGGTGAAAAGTACAGCTAAAAAAGCACGCAGGGCAGCCGCAGAAAAGGATAGGGAAGCTGAAGACAGTGATAATGATGCCGACCCTGGTCTAGCAACCACCCGCATTCCATTGTCCCGACGCCTTGACCCGGGACGCCGCGTGGGTCACCCACAGCCTTCGGCTTCATCTCTCCTTCAGGATGACCAAAGGGCCTCTTCAAGTGGTATTACTAGTGTGCCACAGCCCTCAACACACCGCAGAGCATTATTTTCTGCGGAGAAGCCCTCGGCTCGCCGCAAAAGGAGCCCCACTCCCGAGGCCGAGGCTCCCATTGTTGAAGCTCCCGCAGCCTCCCGCGCCCCACACCGCCGACGCCCGGTCACTTCTTCACCCGAATTGTCTCCTGAAGACGATGCTGATGACCCCAACATTGCCCCAGATGACCTGACGTCGCCTGAGGAGGAAGAGGAACAGGAAGAGGAAGAGGAAGTCCCGACAAGACGAGCGAGAGGGCGAGGTCGTGGACGTGGTCAGTCTGCCGACGCCGCTGCCCCTGGGCGTGGGCGTGGGCGTGGGCGTGCAGGGCGTCCGCGTGGCCAAGGGCGTGTGCCAGGGCGTCCAGGGCATGTGCCTGCTGCACCTGCACGTCCTCGAGCATCAGCATCCGACCTGTTTGTGTGGACAGATGGGGCTGATTTTGAGCCAGATTGTCCTGCCTTTGACGAGGTACAGATGGGTTCCGGGGTGTCACCAACATTTCCCTGTGGCCCAGCTGCTACCCCCAGTGAAATTTTCTGTGACTTCTATGACAATGAAGTCATGGAATACCTCGTCGAGGAGACCAACAACCATCATGAGATCTGTGCCAACTTTCTTGGGAGGAAGACCAGTGCCAAGATGGTGGCATGGAGAGCTGTCACTGTGGCAGAACTATATGTGTTCTTGGCACTCACAATGCTGATGACACATATCAGGAAGCACGCTCTGGCAGACTACTGGATCACTGGCGACATCATAACGACTCCAGCATTTGGCAAGTACATGTCCAGGGACAGGTACTTCGACATCCTCTCCTATCTCCACCTGACAAACAACATGGAAGTCCACCTTCCCGACTCATTATGGAAGATCAGGAAGCTGTATGACATGATACGTCATCGGTTCACCACCTACCTGATTCCTTTCCAGAAGATGTGCTTCGACGAGTCTCTGGTCCTGTTCCGTGGTAGGCTGCACTTCCGACAGTATATCCCGTCCAAGAGACACCGCTTCGGCATCAAGCTCTTCGTCCTCTGCGACTGTTTGACGGGGTATGTGCTGGACTTTATAGTCTACAGCGGCAAGGGTGGAGAAATTGTGACTGACCCCCTCATTGGTTTTGGTGGCGCTGTAGTGAAGAAGATGATGGAGAGGCACTTCAATAAACACCACATCCTCTACACAGATAATTACTACACGTCGCCTCTCCTGACCAAGTACCTCCATGACCGCAAGACCGGAACTGTCGGCACAGTCAAGGGCAAGAGGAAGGGCATGCCAGGCTACCCAACCAAGACGAAGAAGGCGGACATCTTCCACAAGAAGTGGCCCCATCCTCTCCATCCACTGGCATGACCAGCGCAAGGTCAACCTCCTCACCACATGCCACAAGGCCGAGATGGTCGCCACAGGGAAGGTGGACCGAAGAACCAAGAACCCCGTCCAGAAACCAGCTGCTGTCCTGGATTATAACCTCAACATGCGCCTCGTTGACAAGTCCGACATGCAGATGGGCTTCATCGACTGCCTGCATACGGTAGATATGTCGGTCCTCAATGCCTACAACATCTACCGTCTGAGGACTCCAGGAGCCAAGAAGTACAAGTCCCTGCGGAAGTTCCACAAGCAGGTGATACTTGAGCTCCTGGCTAAACATGCGGGTACACCAGGGAGGCCACTACAAGGACCAGGCCAGCTGGACAGAACGGGGTGTGCTGAATTTTTCAGGAAGCACCAGCTCAACGCCCTTCCTTTCAAAGCACCAGGTAATAACACCAGAATCCAGAAGAGGTGCCATGTGTGCAGCCACACAACAAGAAGACTCCGCAAAACCACAAAAACCACTTGGGAATGCCTAGAGTGTCAAGTTGGACTGTGTGCTGGCACCTGCTTCAACGACTTCCATACTCTAATAAACTTTTGAAGTGGAAGTGACAACAGTGAAAAGTGACACTCAAATGTAGGCTAAGAATAATAATATAACTATGTATAAGTGAAAAGGACACATATAAGTAATAATAAGTGCCTTCAATAACAATATGAACAAGTGAAAGTGACACTAAAATATATATTTCTAACAATAAATAAGTGAAAATGACACTCAATAAGCCTAGGCCAGTCAAAGTGACAGTATAATAATAATAAAACTAAGTATAAGTGAAAGAGATACACACAAGTAATAATAAGTGCCTTCATAACAATATGAACAAGTGACAGTGACACTATATATATTATTAGCTTACCTAACAATACATAAAAGGGGAAATGACACTATCAATTATCAAAGTCCAGTGAAAGTGACACTATAATCATAATAATAATAATAAAACGAAGTAATAAGTGACAGAGACAAATAAGTTCATGTAAATAACTTTATTGAGTGAAAATAACATAATAACTATAATAAATTACATAATAACCAATAAAACACTATCAAATCGCTTCCCGGCATAATTGCGGGTGGAGCGACGAGTGCAACTGGGCGTCGTAGCCGGGGCCGCGGTTGAGTGTTCGGACACGCCGAGGTAAATATGCGGCAAAAGTTACCTCCACTTCCATCACCATCACTCCGGAACCAGTTGAGCTAGAGAGCTCTACTCAACGTCATTCTACGCAGCAAGGTAAGGCGCCCATTTCTATATATGTTTGATTAATGTAGGTAATATATTAAGCGAGATTAACCTTAGTTTACTTTTGTTGATATTCGGCCAGATCACCCGGATACGAGCTCCGTCCTTTGGAGAGCCTGCCCGGGCCAGGAGGGTTAATACCAGCACAAAAAAAAAAAAAAAAAAAAAAAAAAAAAAAAAAATTGTCAGGCGGACTGGACTCGGACCGTAAACAAACCCCACTACACTCCCTATGTTATGGTTGTCAAGCAAGCAAGCACATGCACACTTACTTGAAGCCAATCAATACATTCCAAGCGTTTGAATCCATGCACAGAAGCAGTATACTGTGACATAAGAATGGTTACAATGGTGAAATAAATCAATATCAATATATTCAATAATAATCCATAATCCAAAATCAACAATCAATTACCAATAGTTGAACGAGTGCAAACAAGCTCAAAGTCGTAGGCGACAGTATGACTGCCACGCAATTGAACGATTCGTGGTCACAGGGCCAAACCACCACCTTCATTTTTCATCTCAAACGAGAACCACTTGGTGTACATTGTACTGTACTAGTCTTTACCATTCGCTAGATAACAGTGAGTGCTGCCTCCCGATATACAGTATATCTAACCTAGGGTAGGCCATTTCTTTGCATATGTGATAATGACAAAATTCCTGAAACTCCTTGAATTATTCCAGGATGCAGCAAAACTTACCCTTGTATTTTCACCATCAGAACTGAACCACCTGATGTAGAGAGTTTTAGTCTTCACCAATCGCAAGATAACGAGTGCTGCATTTTGATATAATATTATGTCTAACCTAGATTAGGCCATTTAATTGAGGAGATATGAATACAAGAAAATAAAAATAAAAATGCTGGAAATCCCCCAGATCTGATGCCGCATAAATACAAACACAGCAATGTGATGTGGGTTAAACTCTTTGTAAAGTACCACAACTATAGTACTCTTTAATGTTTCTACTCGCAAAAAAAGTTGTTCCACATCTAACCTAACCTATTTTAATCTACCTCAACCTAACCTAATCTATCACATCAGATATTTACCTATCTTTCATATGACTGAGCTAAATGTTTGCACACCTGCTATCACAATGGGTTTTTGGACAAATTCTGAAAAATTGAGTCTATCTATCTATCTATTGCCAGATGCTTTGATCCCCATGAACGAATCTCCTCTCTCGAGGAAATTTGCTAGATTCTCTAGCTTGGCCTGGGGGAGGGTTGCTAGCCCAACTGCTTGAGGTAAAGTCCAAAGTGTTTCATACTTCTGGAAATTACACACTTCCAGACAGAGCCTCCACCTAATTAGTTTGAAAGAGGTGTTGCCCCACATCTATTCAATCGACTTCCTGTGTCACTTAACCCGGGAACTGCAGGGAGACTCTTAAGAGTTCCCCCGGCGGACTGCGGGAAGACTCTTAAGAGTAAGGAAAAAAAAATCCATTTAAAACACCCAAAAAAAAAAAAAAAAAAAAAAAAAAAATGTTTTGCCTCTGGGCTATGCCAAATATCACTCCTCCACCTCCCCTCCTTCCGCACTTTCCTCCCCTCCTTCAGTTATCACCTATTTTCCCTGTTATTCCCTTATTCTGTGGTCTATTTTCGTGCTAACATTAGCGAGTTGGTAGCAGGGCGTTGACATCACTGTTACCAAGCGTGGGAAAGAGCGAGAGAGAGACTATTGCGTAACAGTGTCTCTCCAGAAAAGGGGAGGGGAGGAGGGCAGGGAGGTTGCCTCAGCCATACATTATGTAACTCCCGGCCTGTATCGCCGATTTTGACCATCCAAACACTGTTTCCACTTGTTTTATTGTTGTAACAGGTTAATACCTTTATAATCAACCTATAATAGGCGCATATAGAGAAGTATTAATGCTATTTATGGTAAAATAACGATGTTAGTGATGGGAACAGCTCAAATACGTGCGCACAGGAATGTGGTGTCTCATACCCCCCATGCGCACGTCTTAGGTTAAGCAGTTGAATTGTGTTGACGCTTTTAAGAAACAACTGAAGTCGTACATATTTCTGAGGGCTTATGATATTGGGGAGCATAGAGTTACTGATGACTATAAGCTCTAAAGTATTTATTTGTTTTTGTTTTTTTGTTTTTTTAAATGGAAAAATTTAAGTTAATGTGAGCGCTCGTGAATCCACTTGGAGAATTGGCGCTCGAAAAAATAAAATACCAGCATATTATTATTATTATTATATAGTGATAAAAGCTGTCATTTTCTAAATCACAAGGCCCAGTTCCCCACATCAGCTGAATTAATAGCACCCACATTACATAACAATTCAAAGATCCTAAAGTTAATCCTCTTCATTCACAGTAAATTCGCCAATATCATAATACAAAAAAAACCACATGACCTGGACTGACCTTGATGACCTGCAGTGTGATGGGCATGCCCTTCTTCTGGCGCAGCAAAGACGACACTCGCCCCCGCCGCCATCCGTGTATACAGATCCCAAACAACCCAGTTATGATGTCACCAACCTCAAGCTTGTTCTACCACCAGGAAATGCTCATATTATATATTTGTTTCTTTAAGAAAAATACTATTACATGTACTGTACTGCAAAACTATATAAAGTATAAATTCAATTGTTACATATTTCTAATGAATGGAGGATATCAATAAAATATGCACTTGGACTTTTCTTTACTCAGCATACCACCAGAAGCATGGAGTGCAAGGGTATAGTTTTCAATTCTATATGTGTCTGTGTGTTAACAAAATATATAAAGAATTAATTGGTTTTGATGAAATATAGTAACTTCTTTTGGTACCCTAATGGCACCTGTAAGTCACCACAATCTGTCTGTTCAACAAACTACATGTTGGATAGGACACCTCATTGGAAAACTTAAGAGCTTTCGAATTAGAACTACAAAAAGTGTCAGACCAGCCCGTCTTCGCAAGGGAGCGTACTGTCCCCTCGAATAACCTGATACACAAATTCATAACAAAGACTGAGGAGCAACACACTCCTTGTGCCCACTAGATGTGGTGCAGAGGCAGGTAGGTGCAGGCGGTAATCTTTGCTTTTAGCCTGCAATCTTTGCTCTCCAACCCATGAGTGAAACATATTCCCAATCTTTCTTCTATTCAACAGCTAAGCTCTGGAACTCTCTCCCTGAATCCATCTTTACCTCACATTATGACATAAATTGCTTCAAACTCTGTGTGTCCAGGCATTTTGGATCAAACATACCTTGATATTGGCTCTGTCACTCTTTCAACTCTAAAGAAGGCACTCATCACAGGCAGTATTGTCTTTTGTCTCCCTCATTCACATAGAAAAAAAAATTTGCTGTTGCACAGCCATGTGGAGTTTTTCATTCATTCAGGTACGTGCACTGAGTCTGTCTTTCAGAGTTTTGATGGTTTTGATGAAATATAGTAACTTCTTTTGGTACCCTAATGGCACCTGTAAGTCACCACAATCTGTCTGTTCAACAAACTCCATGTTGGATAGGACACCTCATTGGAAAACTTAAGAGCTTTCGAATTAGAACTACAAAAAGTGTCAGACCAGCCCGTCTTCGCAAGGGAGCGTACTGTCCCCTCGAATAACCTGATACACAAATTCATAACAAAGACTGAGGAGCAACACACTCCTTGTGCCCACTAGATGTGGTGCAGAGGCAGGTAGGTGCAGGCGGTAATTTTTGCTTTTAGCCTGCAATCTTTGCTCTCCAACCCATGAGTGAAACATATTCCCAATCTTTCTTCTATTCAACAGCTAAGCTCTGGAACTCTCTCCGTGAATCCATCTTTACCTCATATTATGACATAAATTGCTTCAAACTCTGTGTCCAGGCATTTTGGATCAAACATACCTTGATATTGGCCCTGTCACTCTTTCAACTCTAAAGAAGGCACTCGTCACAGGCAGTATTGTCTTTTGTCTCCCTCATTCACATAGAACAAAAAAATCTTTGCTGTTGCACAGCCATGTGGAGTTTTTCATTCATTCAGGTACGTGCACTGAGTCTGTCTTTCAGAGCAGTGAATCATCCACCTGGTAATAAATTTAATTTGATTACAATAATATATATCATTACTGGGTATTTCAGGAGTTTTGAGGCACAGTGATTATAAATCTGCCAACAGAGAACAAGCAAGTCTAATTTTAAATGTGCATGATTTAGTTGGTACAAACTACAAACTCTTGTTGTCAACTTTAGTACCCTCATGTTAAATATATGGTCAATTTTTTTTTGTTTTTTTTGTTTTTTTAACACCCACGATTATAGCGTTAAGCGCAGTTTGTTTACAATGTTACGCATCCTACTGCTTGACGTACAAGGCGACTAATACGGGGGATGGCGTTAGACTTGCAGACCAACAGCCATTACTATACAGTGAAGCCCTGTTATTGACACTGGTTGTGTTTCACATGGCAGCTCTCTGACAGGGCTTCATTGTTGTAGTCCAAGTTGCCTAATGGCAGCACACTGGCGGTGGATGTCGCTCCCTCCGGACCCGAACCTGGCTCCTTGGGCCCAACCTGGACGAAATGGATCCAGAGGGTACAGTGCGTAGTGTTTCTCCGGACTGGCACTCTCCGCCCAACAGTTTAGGGGCCCTGTCATTGGGTAATAAATACCAGACCAGTCATAGTGCCGTGTACGCGCACGGGGTGCGTCCCTGTGGCTGGTTCTGGTGGGGCGCACGGAGGCCACTGGATCCTACCCCCTTGTAATCTCTTAGGGGAAGGTGCTGGGAATGGTCCCCGGGGTAGACTGGAGCCGGACAAATGCCCCTAACAGTCTCAGACTTGCTAGTGTGAATGTTGGTAGTTTGAATCTGCGTGCAAATGAAGTGGCTGAGATGTGTGAGAGGAGGTGAGTGGACATCTGCTGTGCCCAGGAAACACTCTGGAAAGGGTATGGGGCCCAGTGGATTGTTGGAAGAAAGTAAAGATATAGGATCTACTGGAAGGGGGTTGAGAATGATAAAGCGAAAGGAGGAGTGGGTGTTCTGGTGGCTGAAGAGTGGGTGGAAAGTGTGCTTCAGATTACGAGAGTTAGTGAAAGGATGATTTTTTTAAAGTTGAAAGTTGGTGAAAGAATTCTGAATGTGATATCTGCATATGCCCCAAAGGCTGGCCTACAGAAAGAGATAAAAGAGGACTTCTGGAATGACACCGTCATTGTCATTTCAGGCCTCTCGGAGAATCAAATAACAATCCTGGGAGGGGACCTGAATGGCCACATGTGAGCATCTGCAGATGGATACGAGGGAGTACATGGAGGAAATTATTACGGTAGGAGGAATCTGGTAGGCGAATATATACTGGAGTCCTGCATTGCACTCAACATGGTTGTGTGTAACACGAAGTTCAAGAAAAGACAGAGCCATCTGGTCACATATAACTCTGGGGTCTCCAGTAGCCAGAGAGATTACTTCTTGGTTAACAGGAAAGACTGGGAACTGGTTTGGGATGTAAAGGTCATCCCGAGCGAGGAATTTATCCCCCAGCATAAGCTACTTGCGTCCGACATGAGCTTATACAGAGATCCTGAGCGCAAGAAGGTATACATGCCCAAAAGGAGAGTGTGGCTGCTGAAGAACTAGGAAGTTAGGGCTAGGTTTCATAGTGAACTGGAGGAAATTAATAGAAATAAGGAAGCTAGGCCTAGCGATGTAAATAGTACAGGTACATGGAATTTCCTTAAGCATAGCCTTCTCGCTGCCACTGACAAAGTCTGTGGGAAAACAAAGAGTCACCCCAGAAATAAGACCTCCTGGGGGTGGAATGATGAGGTAGAATATGCTGTGAAAGAGAAAAGGAGATGCTTCAAAGCATGGAAGAAGGAAGTCAGGGAGGAGTACAGGGGAGCAGTGGAAAGACGACTAGGTGGGTTCGACCTGGAAGTTATGGAGGAAGTGGAGGAGATGAGCAAGGTGTTTAACCCTTGTCTAGCGGAGGGTTTTGGGCTTATTTGGGCATATTCAGGCCCTCCTGAATGATAAATCAAGTATCTGCATGAAAAGAAATGTATTCAGCAATAAACTAGGCGCTAAAAGCTTCAAAATGAGACCAGAACGAGCTACGTAGCACTCGTGGTTCTCATACAATGGTACCAGTAACATGGGAGTTTAGCGTATAGCGGCATATTTTTCCCAGCTATGCTCACTACTGGCTACACTGCCAGCCTCTCGAGAACACAGGGAACATGAGTTAATGGGCGGCGGTAAGCCCTGGGAGTCGTCTGTCTGGCCCGCTGCGCTCCCGGCCATTTGCACTCGATTTTAACCCTTTAAAAGCCTTAATAATGCTCCTAACTTGCTACAAATTGGAGGCGGACTTAAGTCCGCCTCCATTCTTTAAGGGTTAAGGATGAGATCTGTGCAGCATGTGAGGAGGTGTGTGGAGTGAGGATAAGAGGGAGGGGAGTGAAAGGTACACCATGGTGGACAGAAGAGGTAAGAATAGCTGTGGAAGAAAAGAAGAAAGCATATAGAGAGTGGTTGGGTAGTAGAGGGAATGAAGATTTCGAGAGACAGAAACTAGCGAGGTAGGTGGAGAGTAAGAGGGTGGTGAAGAGAGTAGTGAAGGAAAGTAAGAGAAGAGTAGATGAGGAATTTGGAAGGAATCTGAGTGTAAAAAGGAGGGAGAGTAAGAAACTGTTCTGGAAAGAAGTCAAGAAAGTTAGGGAAGGTAGCAGGGGAAGCAGTAAAGGTATGAAAGATAAGAATGGGAGAATGCTAGCCGAGAAGCAAGAGAGAGTCGAAAGATGGAGGGAGTACTTCAGTGAGTTGCTAAATGTAAGGAATGAAGAGCCAGCAAACATAGCTGGATATGGTATGGGAGGGAGAAGAAGAGAAGTAGTGGAGGAGGAGGTGGGGATCAGGAGGTCAGAAGTGTGGGAAGCCATGAAAGAGTGAAGTTGGGGAAAGCACCAGGAACAGATGGAGTGTGTGGGGAAATGTTGAGGTATGGTGGTGAGATAGTGATAGAATGGGTATGGAAAATGTGCAAACTAGCATGGGAGAAGGGGAGTGCACCCGATGACTGGAAGACTGGCATAATAGTCCCCCTATATAAGGGCAAAGGGGAAAGAGGAGTGTGTGGTAACCACCGAGGAATATGTCTTCTAAGCGTAGTAGGGAAGGTATACAGTAGGGTAGTGATTGAGAGACTGAGAGTGAGAACGGAGAAATGGATAGGCGACGAGCAGGGAGGTTTTAGGAAGGGAAGAGGATGTGTAGATCAGATTTTTACCCTGAATTGTGTTGTGGAGAAATATCTGGAGAAGAAACAAAAGGTGTATGTTGCCTTTATGGACTTGGAGAAGGCCTATGACAGAGTGGATAGAGAAGGTTTGTGGAAAGTACTTAGAATATACGGAGTAGAGGGCAAGTTGCTGAAAGCAGTGAAGAGCATGTATGAGGGTGCAAAGGCGGCAGTACGTGTGGAGAGTGAGCAGAGAGAGTTCTTTGACCTGAATGTTGGTTTGAAACAGGGGTGTGTGATGTCCCCGTGGTTGTTTACTGTATATATGGATGGAGTCATGAAAGAAATACTATCAAGAGCAGTGGATGTTGGTGTATTGCTGAAAAGGGAGGGAACTGAGTGGAAGCTACCTATACTGCTGTTTGCGGATGATACAGTTCTGATGAGTGATAATGAATGGGAGTTGCAGGGTCTGGTAAATTAGTTTGGAACAGTGTGCGAAAAACGGAATTTGAAGGTAAATGCGGGGAAGAGCAAGGTTATGGTCTTCGAAAGGGGTGAAGTCACAGAGTGTGAGGTGAAGCTGAACGGTCAGGCTATGGAGATCGTCAACTCTTTTAAGTATCTGGGCAGTGTGTTGAGTAAAGATGGGACTATGGATGAAGAAGTTTGGGAGAGGGTTACAACAGGGGAAGAGGGTTGTAGGAATGCTAAAAGCAGTAACAAGAAATAGGGTGGTCAGTATGGAAGTGAAGAAGTCCTTGCATGACAGTGTGGTAATCCCAACACTGACTTACGGAAGCGAAGCATGGACGTTGGTTGAGAGACTCAGACCAAGAGTGAGAGCAGTGGAAATGAATTACTTAAGGAGTGCGTGCGGAGTTACATGGAGGGATAGACAGACTAATGAGGAAGTAAGAAGGAGGTGTGGTGTGGAGGTAGATGTGTGAAAAGTGTGAAAAGGAAACACTTGAGATGGTTCGGCTATATGGAACGTATGGAAAGCGAGAGAATGACTAAGAGGGTGTACGAGAGCGAGGTGGAGGGACAGAGAGGGAGAGGTAGACCGAATGAGAGGTGGAAGGATGGAGTGAGGAAGTACATGAACGAAGGCGGTGCTGGTTGGGGGGAGGGGCGTCGACTGACTGGGGACAGAGGTGCATGGGGGCGGTTCGTTCGTGGCCACCCCTTCGGGGATCACGGCGTCAGGCAATAGATAGATAGATAGTAAGGAGGAATACCAGGCAGCTAAACGAACTGCCAGAAGAGTTATTTACAATGCTAAAAAAGGCATTAAGGACCTGGTCCTCGAACAAGTTTGTAACACGGACAATTCCAATGGAATCTACAACGTAGCTAGGCGAGTTAAAAATGACAGTAGGGATATAATAGGTGAAAAGTGTGTCAGAAACGATAATGGGAAGATTGTGTATGCAGAAGATGAAATCAGAGAAGCATGGAAGGCACACTATGAACGATTGCTAAATGTAGAGTTTGAATGGGATAAGGAACAGCTTAGTATCGAAAAACCAATATCTGGACCCCCTCCTTTGATAGCACCAGCTGTAGTGAGCGACGCAATCAATAAAATGAAGGACGGTAAAGCTTCAGGGTGCTCTGACATTGTCGCTGAGATGATAAAAGCCTCAGGGGAGACTGGTGCTAGCTTAGTCACTGAGATGATAAACGCCATTATTAAAGATGAGAAAATCTCTGAGGATTGGCACAAAAGTGTATAAGTAAATATATAAAAAGGAAAAGGGGATGTGCTAGATAGAGGTAATTATAGGGGCCTGAAAATGCTTGACCAAATCATGAAGATCTGTGAGAGTCTCTTTGAGGGTTTGATCAGGCAAAGCATCTCCATTGATGATATGCAGTTTGGTTTTATGCCAGGACGTGGTACAACCGATGCTATCTTCATAGTCAGGCAGATACAGGAAAGATACTTACTAAAAGGCAGGGATCTTTACTTTGTGTTTGTAGACCTGGAGAAGGCCTTTGACATCATGACATGGTGCCTAGAGATGTTGTGCAGTGGGCTATGAGGAAACCTGGTGTGGAAGAGTGGCTGGTGCGTATGATAATGAAGATGTATGAGGATTCGCGAACTGCGGTGAGGGTGAAAGGTGTACTGAATGAGGAGTTCACAGTCTGTGTTGGCGTTCATCAGGGTTCAGTGTTAAGCCCCCTCCTCTTTATTATGGTCCTGGAGGCACTGTCTAGAGATCTTGGATCCGGACTCCCGTGGGAACAGTTTTATGCAGACGATTTAGTCTTAATAGCTGACAATGTGCAAGATGCTGAGGCCAAATTCAGAAGAAGGAGAGAGGGCATGGCGAGCAAGGGTTTAAGAGTCAATATTAACAAAACCAAGGTTATGCATTGTAGATTGAGACGAGGCAATGTGGAAAAGAGCGGTGCATACCCAAGTGCAGTGTGTGGAAAGGGTGTGGGCGCTAGATCGATTCGGTGTAGCATCTGTCGATGTTGGGTGCACCATGGGAGTAAGCGCTGTAGTAGAATAAAAGGACCCCTGCCGAAGGATAAGTCAGAAATTGAGAAATTTTAGTGCGTAGTGTGCAAGGGCGAGCTTGTATTAAATGATGATCCTGTAGCTGTGAATTTTAGAAATGAGTCATTGGAGCTGGAGGACAAGTTTTGTTACCTAGGAAATACGGTACCATCTCTGCCGGTGGTGGGGCCGAGGCTGCCACTGTCGCTAGAATTAGATGTGGCTGGGGGAAGTTCAGAGAACTGCTACCAATTCTCACCATGAAAATAATGCCTCTCCCACTGAAGGGAAAGGTGTATGCCTCATGTGTTAGAAGTGCAATGACGTATGCCTCAGACACAAGGGCCGTTAAAGTAGAAGATGTCAACAGAATGGAACGTAATGAGATCAGAATGGTGAGATGGATGTGTGGGGCCAAACTGCAGGATAGAATAACAAATGATGAGCTGAGGAGACGTTTAGGTATAAAGAGTATTAGCGAGGAGATGCGTACAAGTAGACTGGGATAGTATGGGCATGTGGAGAGAATGGATGAACAAAATTGGGTGAAAAGATGCAGGTCTGTGATTGTGGAGGGAGCTGCACCAAGGGGTGGACCGAGGAAGACCTGGGATTGGACAATACGTTCCGATCTCAAATCCAAAAACTTGACAAGTGAAGCAGCCCTTAACAGGGTTGCCTGGAACGCCGCCATTAGGACAAGAGACAAACTGCATGTGTGGAGCACTCATTCTTAAAATTTTATATATTATGTACTGTATGTAATTGACGATTATAGTGTGTTTACAGTCCTTCCCAAGGGGGTTTGCAAAAAAATTCACAATTATACATAATTTTTAGGTTAGGTTAGGTATGTTAGATCAGATTAGGGTAGGGTTATTGTTGTTGTTGTTCCCTAAGCTGCCTGGCCGAACAGCCCCGAGTCCCTGAGAAAGGCCATGGCCACGATCGGGCTTTCCCACAGAGCTCTCATTGAGTGTAGATTGTGTTGTTGGCGTAAGTGGTTGTGTGAAATGCAGTCTTCTATGATGTGTTTAATGGTATGGGGTGCTGTGTTACATCCCGGGCAGGCGTCGACAATGGAGTCATCCAGTCTCTTCTGATAGCTCAGGAGAGCTGGATGGTGTCCGCATCTCAGCCTGGCCAGGTGGACTCTGTCCTCGCGAGGAAGGGAGGATTCGGAAGGATGGATTTCGGGAGGTCGTGCATGCAGCTGCGTGTTGTGTGTGATACCGTGTGCTGGGTGTTGTTTTGATATTTCTTGGTGTCTGTGGGTGTGTTGCCATGTAGTTTAGTGGGTGGTCTTGGTTCGTGGAGGCTGCTGCCAGGAATTGAGTGCCTCTCATGTCCAGATGGTCTTTGACTTTGAGGATTTTGGTTTCTTGATGTAGGTGATCTGTGGGTGCAGTAGCTGTGCAGCCTGTAATGATCTTCAGGGCTTTGTTTTGAATAGTCTGTAAGGTCTTATGATGTGTTTCAGCTAGGTTAGAAGCCCAGGCTGGGCTTGCGTATTCCATCACTGATCTTATGTATTGTTTATATACTGTGGACAGTGTGGTGGTAGTTTCTTTGTTGTGTCCAAATTTTGTGTGAGCAAGTGACCTGAGGGCGTTAAGTCTGGGTGTCAGTTTCTTTTTAATGTTTGTGGTGTGCTGTTTGAATGTCATATGAGTATCATATGTTACTCCTAGGATTTTGGGTGTGTGTGTATGTGTTAGGGGTGTGTTGTTTATGGTGAGTTGAGGGATGTATTCGTGTTCTCCTGTCCAACTTGTGAGCAGGGTTGCGGTGGATTTAGGGTAGGGTAGGCTAGGTTAGTGTAAGCTTAACCAAAAATTCCAATTCAACTCTTAACTCTTAGTTGACGACGACGACGTATTCGGCATAATTATAGATAACAGGATTCCCACACTCATTCGTCATTCCTGTTTTTGTACTGACAGTAGGATCATGCTTCAGATTCCTTTGGTAATATAGCATTTGAAAAAAGGATCAGTTTCTTAATCCTGTTTTGAATAGTATGTCTGCCTAATGGTCAATGCAAAACGCTTTGGGAAATAAAGCTGAGAATATAATGTCGTCTGGGGGGGGGGGGGGGGTCAGATGATTAAAAAAAAAAAAAAAAAAAAAAAAAAAAAAAAAAAAAAAAAAAATCCCAATAATCAACTATATATTTAAAATTAGTGTATTAACCCCTAAACCCCGGGTAATGCCATATGGTGTCAATAGAGTTAATGGGCAGCACCCCAAGTGACACCGTATACCGTCAATATCCTTCGCGACAAGCAATCAAATTTTCCATGGTGCAATCACAGTCCAATCAGCTTTGTGATTAACTAAACTCCATCCCCAGCCCCTTCTGCACTCCCTACTCCCTCCACCTCCCCCACCCACAAGCACCCCCAACCATCTCCCCATCCTCACCTACCCCTCAAGTGGTTGCATCATTCCTCACGGCTCGGGAGACAGTAAGTGACTGACTGAGAGAGGGTGCGAGAGGCCTTTAACGGGGCCATGTGACTGATACACACACACACACAGGAGTACAGTATTGATCGCTGTTTAGTTCCACACGTATATACGGACGCACGCTCAAGGAGTTAATTTCTTGCCGACGCTCTGGCAGTGATAAACAAAGAACAAAGCAATGTAGAAACATGGGTTTCCACCATTCTCAAGCTGAATAAAAGTATGTGATCATAGTATTTGGTTGTTTATTGTCAGTAAATAAAGGAATGTGATCATGGTATTTGGTTGATTATTGTCTGTCTGCTATTCATCGACCTACAAAATACATAAACAAGGCGTTTGTGTGCCCGTACCCCCGGCCAGGCAGAGTGGCGAGAATAATCAAAGCCCGGTGTCTAGGAGTTAAAGTTGACAACGCAGTCGCATACTGAGAGAATTATAAAAAATACAGGGCTTCCTACATCCAAATCTATAGCTCCTCGCCTTTACTTTGCTGTATTACTGTACCTATTGCTTTAGGCATGCTATGGTTACAGGTACCTACCCGATAGCACCATCGTTAGTGAGTGCTATTTGTATTTTGTACTATTGTTAATGTCTTGTCAGGTTGCAAATTTGATTTTAATAGAACATTTTGGCACTAATTGTAGTTTCTTTATTCATGCAAAGTTTAGTCAAATTTACCATAACGTCCCGGACTTCCCAAATTGACTAATTCCTTGAACGTGACAATAGTGCATTGTTATGTGTGCGATTAGTTTGCTTGGGAAACAGATTAACTTACTCGTGTAGTAATGTACACCCTATGTGGTGGATTGTGTTCTTTTATTTCATAAATTTTACTTCAGTAAGCGTTGTTTCCACAGCGATTTTGATAAGTTATTTTGCCTTTATATTGTCTTTGTCCAAGTTTTGGTTTGTTTAGTTTGCAAGTTTTACATTTTAAACTGTATATACAGTCGACGCTCGATTTAACGGACCCCGATAAAACGGATTTCGGATTTAACGAACTCTGTCTGTAGCCGGACAATGGACCCAGCAACGGACAAAGTCCGATGCTCGAAAAAAAGTTGGAGCAAAGTCCGTTGCTCTATCTATTTATCTCTCTAATGCACCTACCTAAATCCCTTATACATTAACATAACTATGTCTTATTTAGACTTTTTGTAATCTTTGAATCATTTCTAATGTGATGGAATTGAAAAATATAATATCCTTCCAGCACATAGATAAATAATAAATAAGATAGTCAACAAAATATTTCAACTCTCCCCTCCGTGCGAGCAGAGACGGAAGATTTACGTTTGATAGATTTTTTGTTTTGTTTTTTTCCCTGATATACACTCTTTTTCTATCTATCTATCTATCTCTCTAATTCATCTACCTAAATCCCTTATACATTAACATAACTATGTCTTCTTTGGACTTTTTGTAATCTTTGAATCATTTCTAATGCGATGGAATTGAAAAATATAATATCCTTCCAGCACATAGATAAACAATAAATAAGATAGTCAAAAAAATAGTTCAACCCTCCCCTCCGTCTAGGCGCCGAGCTTCCGAGACGGGAGATTTACGTTTGATAGTTTTTTTTTTTTTTTTTCCCACGGTATACACAAAATGATGGGGAAATATTATAACATGTTTTTAATTGACATTTGTGTTGTTTTTGCTGATTATGAGTTGGTGGAAAAAAATGTCTTTAATTCTATCATATCGGAAATGATTCACAGATTATATAGACACCAAATAACATACACTTTTAAGTGTGTTCAATAGTTTTGCATTATCAATAGGGTGTAGCACAAGGTTTATCAACATATCACAGTAACGGGTCTGGGTTGAGGCCGGGACGGGGAGGGGAGGGAGTAGGCCTACAGGGGATAGGCCTATCCTTCCTTTTTTTTTTTTTTTTTTTTCCCATGTGAAATTTATCATATCAATGACAAATACGACCTTTATTATGTTTTCAGGGACATACAGCACAACGTGTCCCTCAAAAAAAAAAAAAAAAAAAAAAAAAAAAAACACGAAATACGAAGGCAATTTTCCAGCTACGGACTTTTTCCAGCAACGGACTCGGTCTCCCCCCTATTAGTCCGTTAAATCGAGCGTCGACTGTAAATACATAGCACTCTTCAGATTCAATGATCACCGAGTATTCTTTTTACACTTTAGAACAGGTCAGTTAGTAACTGTAGGACAGCTTACATCCTCTGCTGCTACACTGCCTTCCTCCACCCTCACTACCACAGCCCGCCCACTCACATGGCTGCATGCAAAAGGAGAAAGAATTGGGTTAGTTGCAAGCTTATGAACAAAGCATGCCCAGAAAACTGTTAATTTAAACAAAGCACACCGAGAGAGAGAGAGAGAAAGAGAGAGAGAGAGAGAGAGAGAGAGAGAGAGGAGGAGAGAGATAGAGAGAGAGAGCTAGGAAGAGTAGAGAGGAGAGGGAGGGAGAGAGAGAGAGACGGAGAGAAGAGTATAGAGAAGGATATAGAGGATAGAAGAAGGGAGAGATAGAGAGAGCGGAGGAGGAGAGAGAGAGGAGGAGGCGAGAGAGATAGAGAGAAGATAGCGATAGAGAGAGAGAGTAGAGAGAGATATAGCGAGAGAGAGAGCGACGAGAGATAGCGAGAGAGAGAGAGAGAGATAGAGAGGAGGAGCGAGCGAGAGAGCGAAAGAGAGAGAGAGAGAGAGAGGAGAGAGAGAGAGAATAGTAGAGAGCAGATAGAGAGAGAGGCGATCGAGGAGAGCGGAGCGCGAGAGAGAGAGAGAGAGGAGAGAGAGAGAGAGAGAGAGAGAGCGAGAGAGTACGAAAGATAGAAGAGAAGGGGGGGGGGAAAATAAGAGAGAGAGAGAAGAGAGAAGGTGGGGGGAGGGCGATAGAGAGAGGAGTACAAGGAGTACAAAGGAAATCAAGCAACAACAGGTCTAGTGACCCTTCTAGGCTGCTTGTCCTCCCAAAACAGACTGAGGATCAAGTGTCCAAACAGTGTGGTCTTTATTAGAGTGGGTAAGGGAACATTGGAAAGGGAACTACTCCCTGCCCTGGAACTAATGTCCCCTGGGGCCAAGGGACTAGGAAGTTAGTTAGGGACAATGGGTTTAGTAACTGAGGTAGGATAAATAAAGTTATTATTATTTACAAACGCAGTCAGTCTCGGGTTTGGATGCGAGATATTTGTCTATGCGTGAGTTTAAATGAATCAACGGTAGCTGCAGTCTATAACGTCTCAGGGGCAAGCCGGCATTCCACAAGTTTGACGAGTAACTCGATTGAAGAATAAACTTCCTTAGACTCGTTGTGAGTTAAAAGATTTTACCAATAATTTTGCAACCGGTTCCTCTTCCTTTCCACCGTGTGTAATTTAGATTTGGTCGATAGTGACGCTACCTATGCTAACAGTTCACTATTGTTTCGATGCCTTTGATGATTTGAACACTTGAAGTTAAGGTCGAACCTCTTAAAATCTGCTGCAGCTGGGTTACAAGGAAATAGATTTAAGTTTTCTCATAAGAGAAGCGCCTCTTTCGTATGTTTTGTTCTTTAGCGCTAGGTATCATTTTGGTATCACCCCTAAACGGCTTGAACTCGTTCTAGCTTTGAGAAAGAGAGAGAGAGAGAGTAGAGAAGAGAGAGAGAGCGTAGAGAGAGTAGAGAGATAGACGAGATCTTCTAGAGTGAGGAGGGCAGGTGAGGGAGTTGATGGTGGAGGTTGGAGGGAGTATGTGGAGGGATCACATGTAAGAGGGAGGGAAGGGAGGGATGGTCCGAGGGAGTGATGGATGCGATGGTATCGGGATACGGGAGTGAGGGCAACTGGAGGATTGGTGATGGTTCTTTAGGGAGGGAGAGGGATGAGGTCGAGGATAGGGAGAGGCGAGGGAAGAGGAGAGGATATTATAGGGAGTGGAGGGCGGGACAGTAGGGGAGTGGAGGGCAGAGAGAGAGAGCAGATAGAGCAGAGAGCGAGGTAGTGGAGGGATGGGAGGGAGGGACGGGCGGGGGGGATGGGGATTTTGAGGTAGGTAGGGAGAGAGATAGGGGAGCGAGGTTGGAGGTGAGATGGAGCGATTTTTTGTGAAGGGAGAAAGTAGAGGTGTGGGGATATGCGATATGAGATTCTTGAGGTTAGCAATTTGATTTATTAAAAGCATCAAATGACATAGTAACACCCTCTAGATAGAATATGCCAAACTCCTTAAAAATTAGTACTGCATGCAGAGCACCTACAAAAGAAGATGTACAATCCAATAAGTACAACCTGTACTGGATTAGCAATCATCATCCAACATCATTAAAAAATTATATGCTTAGATCAAAGTCAGTACAGTTATGATAGATAAACAAGCAAGAGACAGCTAAACCTAACAGTCAAGTGAGACCCTACACCCGCGTAACTCCTTCAATATAATCATTCATCCATACTTGTGGTTTGAATTATTATAGCCTACTTTTCGTAACAATTATATTGGCCTTGGAAAAGAAGTTAAAGAACATGTCCAAAGTTGAAGATTTACAATGAGATAGTTATTGAAACTCTAGATGTCCTTCCTACGCTGAATAAAGTAATCACTAGAATTAAGGGTTAATCAACATATGATTTATAAATTGGCATCATCTGCTTTATCAAGGTTAACACTATGGGCCCACATAATGCCTTTCCCAATCAGATGAACTCCATTTTTGTATTGTTCTAGCTACCACCTACAAAGTACTTCTCTTCAGAAATATGTAGGTGACTCTTAAAATATTGTAACGAGTTTAACACACTAGCTCTAGTGCTCTACCTAACAAAAAAACCTTACCCAAAACTCTGGCTTGTTCTTCCTAAGTTGAATACAATCAACAGAATGTAGCTCAAATATAACACCCAAATTGTGAAAACATCTGATTTGAAAAAAAGGTAAGGCGTATGTATGACCCCCAATGGCCCACTTAAAATGAGCTCACCCCAGATAAACCCCGAGGTCTCTGCAATCAAAAACGGGCACAACGGCTGAACTGGTGGTAAGGAGGGGAGGTGCCATGTGTCGTCCAGAAAGGAGGCATTGTCCCAACTGCAGGTCAAACTTGATGTGGGCTAAACAAAACCCCCTTGGTACAAGCAGGCTAGGACAGGAAGATCTCAACCCAGAAATCTCTCCAAGTCATATGCCGTGATTAGGTATTGATGTCGTCATGATCAGTAGTGCCGGTTTGTCTAGCTTGACTCGTGGGCCCTTTGGATTCGTCGGACCTGACAAGACATTATCTATTGAATACACCAAGTGAAGCTTTTCACGATAACTGGAATTCAGTGGTGTAATAGCACGTTGTTTTCTAATTTTTTCCTTCTGCTACTTGAGCCCCATTGAGGATGCGGGAATTTGCTGTGTCTTGTAAATGCTGCTATGTTCGGGGGAACATTGAGATCAACTAACTCAATTTTATTGCTCCACATTGCAAAATCAATGTCAGTAGAAAGGCACCTGCATAATGATGTTTGCCAGGAAAAACGCAGTTGATTTTCCGGTGGTTGCGTGTAAATATGCCGCACTGCTTTTTCCCATGTGTGCTTGCAGCTAGAGGCTACCGAACGTGCACTGTCCGCTGTCTGGACAGGGAGAGCTCTGCCCAAAAAAAAAAACATAAAGTGAGCACTGTCATGGGGATACGACCCGGGCAGCATATGAGCCCATGTCGCATCGCATGGATGTAATATGAACCATCAAAGTGACATTTCTATAGAGGGACGTGGTCAGGCAGCTTAACACCCCAAGTGTAGAGAATTACATACTGTTTTTCCATCTCAAACATCTCTCAGGTTCGCTGTAAAACTTAAGCATAAGTACTGTATGGTTTATTGTACTAGCAGTACACTCCCAACTACTGTGCAGTTTAAAGGCAACCCCGTCTGAGCCGGTACAGTGCATGTAAGGTGGAAAAATTACGGTTAAATCGGTATACTGTACGTAAACCAAAATA